>JBBBVM010000246.1:0-1200000 GCA_037355625.1 Petunia x hybrida | reverse complement strand
ATCTGTTGAAAAGTCTCTTGATTTTTACCAGAACGTTCTTGGATTCTTTCCAATTAGGAGGCCTGGTTCTTTTAGCTTTGATGGAGCTTGGTGGGTGTTAAACTAAACTATATATGTGCAAATTTATAAGCTGGTTAATTAAAATTTTAGTGAAGGTATACTAACAATGGTGATCAACTACAAATGACTTACGTTTGCAGGTTATTTAATTATGGGATAGGCATACATCTTTTGCAGTCTGAGGATCCAGAAAACATGCCCAAGATTAGTACCATTAATCCCAAGGACAATCACATTTCCTTCCAGGTGCACACAATTTTCTGTTTCCCTTCTCCATTCATTTCCAATTTGAAAAATGAACATATATATATATGAGATTGATGACGTTCATATACTCTTTTAGAAATAATCCAAAAGCTGGATCTCCCTATGAACCTTCCCACACCAAAGGTAAAAAGAATGATGAACTGCCAGCCCCATTATCACGTGATCACGTTTATGCATGTAATTAAGAACGTGGCATATATGCAAGGGTTTATGCCAGCTGTCATATCAATCTACTCCATCCGTTCCAAAATGGATGACACTATTTCCTTATTAGTTTGTTCGAAAAAGAATGACACAATTCTAAATTTGGAAATATTTTTGAGTTGAAACTATTACTTTACCCTTAATGAAATGTTTATAGCCACATATTTATGTATGACTTATTTTGGAACACAAGTTCCAAAAGTCTTACCACATTTCTTAAACTCTGCTTCAAGTCAAACTATTACAACCATTTTGGAACGAAGGGAGTATATCATAATAAGAAAATTGATTTTAAATTTAACTCAATTATAAAAGCTAGCAAATGAGGAGAAATAGATATTCCTCCATTACTAGAAATCTTACATTACAAATCGATAATCTGGGGAGTAAAAGTCACGAACATAAAGAATTTGGTTAATATATCTGCAAAGATGCGCTTAAAGAAATGGAGTTTCTTCTCCTGGCAGATTACTTTTTGTGGCTTATCAGAGATTTTGAGAACGTTTTTAATTTTTCCAATGTACCAAAAAAGAAAAAAAAAACTTGTCGAATAAAATTATTCCTTTTTTACATTGTATTTCAAGTAGTATTTGAAAATGTCCTTTAATCCATACACCTTTAGTCCTTTACCAAAATTCAAAATATGCTCCTATATAGAAAATGAGTTACTTTATTAAATCACCTTTTCAGCTTATATGAAATGAGTTAATGTCTTACTAGTATTTCTTCATCTGTTTACCAACTTTTTTCTATGTGAGAACGATATTTTTGACTCTTCTAGACTATAATAGAGACTAACTAATCCAACAATAGAAGAAATTTTGTCTCGAGTGGGTGAGAATTACTCCCATATTTTATCATTTGCAAAGAGTAGCCGGCTGCACTCAGGGGCGAAACTACCTTAATAGGAGGGATGTCACGGGACACTGCTTCATCGAAATTTTTTACCGGGTATTTATATAAATACATGAAATATCTACTATATGTTGGTACAAATACAAGAGGTGACACTGCTTAGAACAAAAAATCAAAGTGATCTAGTGGTTATGTTACTGGTCGTTCTCTCACATGACACAGGTGTTTGGGTGTGCGAACCAAGTCCCACATCGGAAGTTGGCAAGGAAAATAACCTACTTATAAGGTGTAGGGATCTCTTAATGGTGTGAGGCCTTTTGGAAAAACCGTGCGGGTTTAGCCCAAAGCGGACAGTATCACACCATGTTAAGAGCACCTTGGGCTGTTTTAGCCCAACAACTGGTATCAGAGCCGATGGTTCAGCGAGACGAGTATGCAGCGGAGTGAGTGTGTGGGGCCCGACTTAGCCTTTACCCGTTGTGGGCCGGATTACTGCTTGCCTTTACCCACAACTTTGAGGGCCCGGTTAATGTCTTTGTCCGTCTATCGGCCGATTTACAACCTTTGGCATAGCTTCAAAGACGCACACAAAGGTACTCGATTGTTGATGTGGGTGACACACAGTACAGTGAATCTCCAAATAAGCAGTGACATCCCATGTGGAACTTAGTTCGAGGGGGAGATTGTTTGGGTGTGCGAACCAAGTCCCACATCGGAAGTTGGCAAGGAAAATAACCTACTTATAAGGTGTAGGGATCTCTTAATGGTGTGAGGTAGAAAAACCGTGCGGGTTTAGCCCAAAGCGGACAGTATCACACCATGTTAAGAGCACCTTGGGCTGTTTTAGCCCAACAGCAGGTTCGAGTCCAAACGACCATTTTTTATCACAATTTTTGAATATTTATAGCCAATATTACCATTAAAATATACTCCCTCCGTCCCATTTTAGTTGTCGTTTTAGGCTTCTGCACGTCCATTAAGAAATCAATAAATAGGGTATGTCTTTTACTATTTTATCCCTAATAAATGAACTGGATTGACTTTTTCTAGGAAATACTCCTTTATTAAATATGGGGATAGTTGGAAAAAATTGGTAAAAAATGTCTTGAAATACTAAAGCGACAACTATTTTGAAACAAATGAAACTTGCTAAAGCGACAACTAAAATGGGACGGAGGGAGTACAAGTATACAATCGCAACAGTAGGGAAACAACAGAATCATTGACTTTGAAAAGTGAAATGTAGATCTTCAAAATTTTACCAATGTCTCTATTCAAAGTGACACTGCTTACAAAAAATCTTGCGTACGCCACTGGCTGCACTAATTAAGCTCTTGCTATACAGTAGATCAAATGCATGTTACGTTGTTCAATCCTAGTTCTGTGGATCTCCTTAATCCTCATATATAGCGAGAACTTAATTAGTTGGCCGAGTTATGTTTCAATTTGAATTAAATTTGACATTATGACATGGTTAAATGGTTGCAGTGTGAGAGCATGGCAACAGTGGAGAAGAGATTGAAGGAGATGGAGATAGAATACATAAAAAGCAGAGTTGAAGAAGGTGGTATTTACGTTGATCAACTATTCTTCCATGACCCTGATGGCATGATGATTGAAATATGCAACTGTGATAACTTGCCGGTAATTCCACTTTCCGGTGAAACACTCAGGCCATGCTCAACTCTCCACTGCAGCATGCAGCAGAAGAAAATTCAACAGCTTGTTTGAAAAGACAAGGTTAAATGAAGTACAGTATGACATTTTGCAAGAACATGCAATTTCCACTTGGTGTTCAATATGTTGAACACATTTTGTACTATTTTGTAAAATATTCAGTTAAGTCCAGGTTGGTTGATAAGGAGGAAGAGATCGATTCTCAAGGTTAACTTGGGATGTCACTTTTTTGTCTTGTCTTGTCTTGTTTATTCAATTCCGAAGTGTTAATTTACCTTTTATTTATGCTCAATGTTACGTGTAGTACCTTCTTTATCCCATCATATCTATAATATCATTTCAAGACGTAGGAGTTCAAGAGCTAGATAAAATTTGAAATAAGACTATCATTATCATAACTGAAGGACTCTTTTTTTGTTAATGATGAGAAGCAAGCATATATTGTATTGGGTGAAAACTCATTCGCTTACGTGGTATTTCGGGTATATGATTGGAGATACGTTTGTGCTAAAATACGAGTTAAGATCAAGAGGCGAGAGACTAACGTCAGCTTAGACCTCGGGAAAACGGTTATGTGCCATTTAAAAATATATTTTGTAACGGTAACTCATTAATCAGACATCTAATGGGGAGATCATGAGAAGACAACGATCCGTGGGAAACGGCTAGTAAATGCTCATTTAATGCTTTAATTATCATTGTATTCTAGTGGTTGTAAATAGTATCATTGTAAACTTTGTAATCCATCCAGAAATACATATTACAACTTTGCTTTTTTACTCTTCTTGATATTTTGCCTTTGTCGATTATTTCTCTGAGTTAATCCGCAACTTTGATACGATAAATTGATTGTTAACCGCGTTACAAATTCGATTGATTGACCTAATTCGATTTAGGCCAATACAAATTGGCGTCATCTGTGGGAACTAGCAATAACGTTTGTTCCAAAGTTGCACGTCACAATTTCTGTATCCACTCCATCAATTCTTAGCAAATGTCGGACAGCGTTGACAACGCAGTTGAGCAGATTGGAGATGGAACTATTGTTTGTCCTCCAAGTGATGACACAAGTTCCTGCAATCCAACCAGGCAACAGAATGCTGAATCCGCCAATTGGCGTAACTCCAGCATTTCCGCCAGGTGTTGGAACACCATTCCCACCACCGATTGATCTCTCTTCATCGAGGTCAAACGACCCATTTCAACAATATGTTATAAATACTTTACGGCAGCTCCAAGGGCAGTTTGCTGCGCAGGCGGGTTTTAACGCCGGGTTTTGAAGTTCGTTGCAAGTTCTCTCTAGGAACACAAGGAATAATACAATTCCTACTGAAACTCCACCTGCAATTCCCAATGGAGGCATTCCGAACTTCGTTCCTACGGACACACTAACAGAAGGACTTCCAAATGGAGCTGCATTTGAAGGCTTCGGGACTTCCACCTGGTGTTTAATATGTTGAACACATTTTGTAATGCAGTATTTTGTAAAATATTCAGTTAAGTCCAGGTTGGTTGATAAGAAGAGATCAATTCTCAAGGTTAACTTGCGATGTCGTTTTTTTGTTTTATCTTGTTAATTTATTGAACTCCGAAGTGTTAATGTACGTTTTATTCTCAAGGTAACGTGTAGTACCTTCTTTATCCCAATATATATACCTATAATTAAATATCATTTCAAGACGTAGGAGTTCAAGAACTAGATAAAAATTAAAATAAGGCTATCGTTATCATAACTGAAGGACTCTTTTTTGTTAATGATGAGAAGCAAGCATATATATTACGACAAATGGTCCTTTCTTGGGATAGTCTAGAATAGAATATTGATTTTGAGGAATAAGGACCGCTGCTTCTAAGTTCTAACCCAAATTAGACATACTAATTTGATGGGTTGATTGTATCAGCAAAAGTTAACCAACACTACAACACAGAAGTTGCATTTAATGACGGTGTTATTATTATAAGTAGTATTAGGTTACCTTTAATGAAAGTTTTTGCAATTATTAATCAATTTTTTAAGGGCCATTTACAAAATTACCCACCAAACCAATTTTATTTACCCACCATACCCATTACTATTGTTTTTTACATTCCATACCCAAAAACTAATTACCACTATACCCAATAACTTAGCCTCGCATAAATCTTTACTAATATTGAACCCAACATTCTTCTACTTTTACCCTCCTTTTCCTTTCTTTTTCCTTTTTCTTTTCTACTTAAATTTGTTCCCAATATTTTTAAAGTATCTACGTCAGTATTTTTGCTCATTTCTCTAGTGTAGTTTGCGTTTAGTTTTTTCTTCTTTACTTGTGTTTCTTATTTTCTTTTTCCTTTCTCTTTTTATCAAACAAATTATACAAGTGATAAAAACATAACTGAGATACTATACTTTTTTATTTTTTTATACCACTGATAATGAAAAATTGATATTGCATTTCATTTATTCTCTTTAATTATTTGATTTGTTTTGTTCTCTATCTCTTTTTCTCTACCAGTGAAAAAAAAAAAAGAGCTAATCTAGGAAGAATAATTGATATAGTATATATTTTAAGTTTTTATTTATTGTTCTTTCATTATTTTTTATACAAGTGACAAAAAATAATTGGTATTGTATACCATTGACAAACATAGAATATACAATATAGTAAAAGGTATACATGTTTAAAACAACAAATATTAAAACATACTTTTGTTTGATAGCATTGCAGGCACTTCAATTCATACATAAAAAGGTATATTGTATTAGCCACTTATTCGATAGCCGACTTCAATACAGATACAAAAGGTGTACCAAGAAAAAGTATAATGTATACTAAGAAAGTATATTATATTTACCAACACAATCAAAACATAAATTTGTTAGATAGCAAACCACACGCTTCGACCCAGACACAAGAATGTATACTAAGATAGTATACAGTGCACCAAAAGGTTATACAGTACTTTAAAGAATATATATTTTTCTATAGCAATTCACGCACTTCGATACAAGCACATAAGACATACCAAAATAGTATACATTACACAAAAAAGGTATATACTGGTTACAACAATAAAAAATCAAAACATACATTTGTTTGATAACATGCACACACTTCAAATTAGACATAAACATGTATACTAAAATAGTATACAGTATATCAAAAAGGTATATCTTATTAAAAAAGTGTATTTATTTGAAAGCAACTAACACACTATGATATTGTATACTACTATATCAGTATACTATTGCAACAAAATGTATACTACACTAGTATACTATTGCAATATATAGTTGAAACATTAATTTTTTTTCAGCTAAAAAACTTTAATCTCAAGTACCACGAATCAACTCCAAATGCAAACAAATTTTAGTATGAACTGTATAAAGGTATTAGAGATATTATTTTTACAACACCTACTTCAAAAATACATATGTTTGATAGTAGTCCACATGCTTCAAGCTAGACACAAAATTGTATACCAAAATAGTATGCAGTATATCAAAAGAGTATATAGTATTAAAAAATGTACTTATTTGATAGCAACTAACACACTGTGATATTGTATGCTATATTAGTATACTATTGCAGTAAACAATATACTATAGCAGTATACTGTTGTAATTTACATTCAACTAAAAGATTTGATCTCAAGTACCCCGAATCAACTCCAAATGCAACCAAATTTTAGTACGAGCTTTATAAAGGTATTAGAGAGCATATTTTGCAACACCCACTTCAAATCAAACAACAAATATAGAATAAAATTTTCATATTCAAGAGCTTCAATTTTAACAATAGTGGGTATTCAAAAATATGCTCCAAAACATCTCAAATCACCTCTTATCTTTTGTACAAAATACTCTTTATGAATAAAATGGAAGAAATTTTCATTAAACCAGCAACATGCAAGATGGGTGAGAAAATTGTAGAAACTACAGTAGCAAGTTGACAAAAAAAATCAAAAATACCTCATAAAATAATTTGAAACTGTAGTTTTGAATTAATTTGTCCATATCTCTTCTGTAGTCACCAAAAAAGTAGATAAATATTGTTGATATAGAGATTATTCGTAGATGATGAAGTGATTTGGGGAAGTTTGGGTTAAGGAATTTAGAAGCTAGAGAGAGAGTGTGTAGAAACGTGAATTTGGGATATGGAGGAGTGGGTACACCGGGTAAATATTTATACAAAAATGGGTATAGAGTTTTAGAATGGGTAGGATGTGTAATTTATTTAGGTTGGATGGGCATACAGTGTAAATTACCCATTTTTTAATGAAAGTTTTTGCAATTATTTTTTATTGACTAAATATATATTTCTTACACTATATATTTCTTACACTATCATATTATATAGTTTAAACATAAGTACAAATTATACTTGTCATGGACACTAGAGGACATTTGTCCAAAAAATTTCTTTCTCTTCTTTTTTTTTTTTTTTTCCCCTCTCAATTTCCTCAATAGCAACAGTTTACCATATTCTTTGTCATTTACTCCCTCCTGTTCCAAAATAGTTGTCATAATTTAATGTGGAGCAGAAGTTTTAAAATTTATGGTCCAAAATAAGTCATACGTAAATATGTGGCTATAAAGCATTTTATTAAGGGTAAATTAAAGTAGTTGTTCAACTAAAAAATGTTTCCAAATTTAGAATTATGTCATTCTTTTTGGAACAGACTAATAAGAAAATAGTGTCATCCATTTTAGAACGGGGAGTACATTTTTATGAGCTTTGTTTAAATTAAAAATTTGGCCCCTTAGATTGTTTGCACTGTACTGAATGAAAACTAGTCAGTGGTACAAAACTCTTTGAAGACTAGTCAGATCCGGAAAATCCCAGTATAAAATTTCAAATCTCAATATTTTATATTGGAATCACTTAAACATGAATCTCAGTACAAAAATATTGGGACTTTGAACATGTTAGTTCAAAAGTTCCAGTAAAAAATATTTAATATGAAGGTCTGGGATAAATGTGAATCCTTTAAGTATGAATCACTTAAATATGAATCTCATTACAAAATACTTGGATTTTGAACATGTTAGTTCAAAAGTCCTCATAAAAATATTGTGGTTAGTCAGAGGTTGTCAACGCCAATAGACTGTAAGTGTGAGCGTGGTAATTTGACTATTTCTAAATTAATTTTGAAACAGTGGATTAAACTCACTTAAAACGTCGAAAATTGGCTAGTTATCGATTTTTCACTTTGTTTTACACATGAATAATTACTCAAATTAAAGTTCTAATAAAGAAGATTTTATTTAAGACAGATTCTGGAAAACCCAATGAAACTTCATGACATGAAAAATGTCCTGTGTGATATATGGGAGTATCACTCTAAAGGTTGTTTTTGTTCACATTGTGACTTTTTATTTTTATATTACTTGCAACAAAACAAAGTTTGTCATACGACTTGTGAGTCTGTGACTCTCCACTTTGATGAACATGGGATACCATTTAATTACAGGCCATTGTCCAAAATGCTACTAGTATATATCCTCCACTGGACAGGTATTAAGCTCCCGTTTGGATATAATTTGAAATTTGGGATTTGAAATTTGGGAAATTGAAATTTTGTTTGGACATACATTTTATTTGGAACAAAATTTGAAGTTTGTAATGGGATTTTTTGAAAAACCCCAAAAAAATGACCCCAAAAACTATGTCCAAATGCTAGCTAAGAGTAACCACACGTTTGAGTTCATGTTTACGAAGAAATGGAAGGGGTGACCCCACTAAATTGTTAAGGAAAAAAAATAAGCGAGTTCATTTTTTTCAGAACAAAAAATAGGGAGAAAAAAAAAGGTATGCTTATAACTAAAATATTATCGTACAAAGATAGAGGAGCATTTAAGCTCCGAGGTAGTTCATGTCTAGAATGTCCACTTGATTATTAGTATTATGAGTAAATCGAAACTGCTCGATTAAGGTAGTTCATAAAACCTTTAGTCTATCAAAATATTAGTTGCTTCCTTTGCTGACAGAGATGTTACTTGATTTTGTTACCAGAAATTATGTCTTATGATTGGATCACACAACTGCTGCATGCTTCCTGACTCCCAGAGTTGCGAAGACAAAAGATGTCCAAGGGGATTTGAGCCTCACCTCTGTATTCATAGGGTAATTTTGCTGACTAGCCACTTTTAGAATGTTGGAACAACAAATGGTCAGAATTTATAAAACTATTTTAAAGAATAGGGAAAACAGCTTAACCTTTAGAAAAAATCATGAATTTTTGGTTTAAAATTTCATGACAATAGACTGGAGTTTGAAATGAAAATTTTTGAATTTCAAGAAAAGATGTTGGAGTTTGAGAATTCCAGTACTTTTTCCTGAAATTTAAGATTTGTCAAACTTCAGTATCTTATCAGCATATTTTTAAATATAACCAAGAAAACAATAGTGAACTTGAGCGATTGTGATCATTCTTCTAAAGCTTTGCAAATACTGACTATTAATCGATTGATGATTATAGCTCTTGAAGTGGCTAGCCGGCCTAAATTTCACTCGTATCGTATGGGTGAAGTGCACCAAAGACCACTTTTGACAGTAGTCTTTTATTTGAGGCCATTTTTTATTGGTTTTACATAAGAGACCACTTTTTGGAACTTCAATTCTTTTGGGTTAAACTTCACACAAGTTCAGTCCACGAGGATTGAAGTTCAACTTCAGCCCACAAGGGTTGAAGTTTACGCATCTATACCTAAAAGTTCATCCTTTACAGATTGAAGTTGAAACTTCATAATTTAGGCATGAAGTTCAACCCACAAGGTTTGAACTTCAGTCCCACAAGGTTTGAACTTCAGTCCACAAAGATTGAAGTTCCAAAAAATGGCCTCTCATGTAAGACCAATAAAAAAAGGAATTTTTACATAAAAGTACAAGTTTTAGAGCTTAATTACCAGACATAGCAACATTTTAGTAAAATTACCCTATATAGAGGAAAACACAAGATAATTACAAACATAGCAATATTTTCTCATAACATACCAAACCCTTACATTCTTCCTTATATTTCCATTCTTCCTTATATTTCCCCCATGCTCACACAGACACAGAGTTGATATAAAACTTCTGTCCATAAGGATAAAACTTCAGTCCATCCTGTAGATGGAAATTGAGGGCATATAAATTGAAGTCCAATCAATGTAGGGTAGAAATTCAGTCCATGTCGTTTGAACTTCAATCCTTGGAGACAGACATTCATCCCTTGTGGACTGAACACACACACACACACACACACACATAGAGGAATAAAAAAGGTTCACTCCATAAGAATAGAACTTAAGTCTTTAACGGTAAAAAACATCACTGCAACAAAATGGCATTTACTAAATCTATGCATAATAATCTGTTCATCTGTACAGAATATCTGTTTCACCATACATTACCAAAAAACTTTACAAAAAATACTACTAGGAATTCTGAAGATAAAAATAAAAATATCTATAACTGACACATGTCTTCATTATGTTTTCCATAATCATGCTCAACAAATTCAGGTGGAGTCTTAAATCCATCCCTAGCCTTTGCACGACCATGAGCCCAAAGCTGACAACCAAACCGCTCCCTATAATGATGAATTTGATGTGGTTTAACATTATCAACATTTTTACCTCTAATAAGTAGATCAACATACCATATTGCAAAAGCGTCACAACTAGTCCTAAAAAATGAGGCACCAAAACAAAGAGTAAGACATATAAGTAGGCAGGGGTTATAAGTTCAGTCAATTATATTTAATTTGCACTAAAACTTGCACAAAAATGACAAGACTTACGAATCTAGTTGAGTCGGTGATAGTACCCACTGGGTTTTATAGGCTGCATTGAACTTATCGTTTTTAAAAGAATCATGTAGGTCCCCAAAGTTGACATACTTGAAAAGATGTGGGACCACAACAACATAACCCTTGACGTGGTCAAATTTGTCTGTTGGTGGCCTCTTTGTTTTGACCATCGAATCATATACACGTATTTTCTTGTCGTGCATATCAAAGACTGCTAAAAAGTAATATGTCACCGTTTGAACATGTGCTGCTTGCAATCGGCACGGAAAATATTGTTTATCAACTCTACTCCAGGGAATAGAACACCTCCGTTCAACTTCCAGGCCATGAAGGTAATTGCAGATATACTGTCCAAAACCGTCAAGCCAGATTTCATTACCTGGTCTTTTCTTTTTGTCTTTGAATTCTGACTTATAAATAGAGCACATATAACTATCAAAATCGATATCAGTAATTGACAGTATATCAAGAAACCGGAACAAATGGTAGCATGCCCTCTTCCTAAGATAATACATAGCAACATCGATTTGCTGCAAAAAAAAAAAAAAAAAAAAAAAAAAAAGGAACATGTTTAGTCAATACACAGAAAACTAATAACGAACACGGAACAAACCAAAGAACAGAATATGCACTAACATTATCAATCATAGGGTAGGCAACATCTACAAACTTCAAAAACCACTGCTTGTCTGGCTTGATTGTTTCCAACTGATATTGATTACTATCGTAATCATTATCGCGTATATAACAAGCACGGTTGTTCCTAATTAAAAAGATACAAAATACAAAACACATGTTACTTTTCCATAAGGAATGAACTTAAGAATATCATAGGCAATGAAGTTCAATCCTATAGGGGACATAACTTTTCACGTCCTTGCGGACAAAAAGTCCATGGCCTTTTGACTGAAGTTCAATTCTTATAGATTGAACTTACTCCATATGCACAAAACTTCGATCCATAGGGGCAGAACTCATGGGATAAGAAGTTCAGTCCATAGGGGATTGAACTATAGGTTTCTAAATTCATCCACTATGCACTAAACTTAAACAACTACAGACAAGAAATCATAAAAAAATACAAATAGACTTACTGTTCAAGTTCAGTGTCATTTCTTTGAAATAGCAAAAAAGATTTAAACTCATCCAACACTGCTGGACTAATCTTCAAGTGGTGGAATGGACAACTACATCTATAATTACCCTTCCAGTCAGTTGTCTTCTTTTTAGTCCTTGTGGTATCATATGGAGATAGCAACCACTGACTGGGCTTTCGGTCCCTTTTCCCCAGAAGACCTTGCTGCTCCGACTGTTCTGCCTTAGTACTTTTAGAGGCTTGGTCACTTGCCTTGGCAATCTCCCTAACAATTGGAACATGACTCTCCTGTTCCTGTGTAAGCATCTCTTGTTTACCTGCTTCATCGACCGATTGACCTTTGCCCATAACAATTTCGTCAGCCTGTTGTTCTTCATTCAGCTCCTCTTTCTCCTGTTCCTGAGTCATTTCTTCTTCTTTTCCCGCTATACCGACTGACTGTTATTTGTCCACAAGACTTTCAAAAGTCCGTTGTTCAGTCAAATCAACTTCTCTTCTTGTTTGATCAATAGCCTGGGCATTTTCCATAACAATCTCAAGAGGCATCTCCTATTCCTGTGTTGTAACCTCTTCTTTGGGTGCTTCATCAATTGACTGACATGCAAGAGCCTGCTGATCTTCAGTCATATCCCCATCTCTTTCAACTTGGTTACTTCTATCAGCCTGTTGTTCTTCATTTAGCTCCTCTTTCTCCTGTTCCTGAGTCATTACTTCTTCTTTGCCCGCTATACTGACTGATTGTTTTTTGTCCCGAAGACTTTCAAAAGTCTGTTGTTCAATCAAATCAACTTCTCTTCTTGTTTGCTCAATAGCCTGGGCATTCTCCATAACAATCACAAGAGGCATCTCCTGTTCCTGTGTCGTAACCTCTTCTTTGGATGCTTCATCAATTGGATGACAGGCAAGAGCCTGCTGATCTTCAGTCATATCCCCATCTCTTTCAACTTGGTTACTTCTATCAGCATTCTCCATAACGACATCAACATGCATCTCCTTTCCCTGCGAAATCACCTCTTCTTCTACTGTTTCGTTGACCGACTGCCCTTTGTCCAAGAGAATTTTGAATGCCTCTCCTGGTTCTTCTCTTGCTGCTTGATAACTTACATCAACATTATCCATTTCAACGTCATCGGTCCTCTCCTGTTGCAGAATTATGCCTTGTTCTTTTCCAAGTTCACTCTGCTGCTGATTTTTTGACATATCTTGCTGAATTTCTTCAGCTCTTGGTGTATCTTCAGCATCACATGAACCCCCGCTACAACTTTCTCGAGTCGATGGCAGTATATTAAACTTACGCATATCATCATGTGAACTATTTTTCTTCAACTTCTTCCTTTTCCTTTCATATGTTTTTGGTTGGATGGGTGCAGAAGTTGCACCTGATTTCTCCACAATCATATCTTGAGGGACCAAGCGAGGTGTTGACAGATCAAGCTCTCCACTTATAAATTGCAATTGAATTTCAAGCACCTCCTTCTGTGCCACAGTCAACTCACCAAACATGTCTAATTCGCTATCAATTCGTTCATGAATTTGTCTAGGCGTTTCATTGACAAACACACCTTTCGACGCTCCATGCAATTGTATAGCTGAATTTAGACCTGCACCACCACCACTAACTTCTTTTCTTACATCTGAACAGTTGTTTGATTTCTAACTACACTGCCTTCACTAGAGTCTTGTCTTTCATCTGAAGGAGATTTTGATTTCCCAGATACAGCACCATGACTGAAGTCTTTTCTTACATCTGGAGGAGACTTTCTCTTCCTTCCATCACTAGTATTGCCTCCACATGAATACAAGCTTAAGGAATTACGAAAGCTGCCAGATTGTTCCTTGCCCCTTCTTCCACTAACATCTTTCCTCCAACTTCCTTCATTTTCCTCAAAATTTTTAGAAAACTTCTTCATAAAATCAAGAACACAGTCAACCTTCTTATCTACACCATGAATATACTCCATAATATACTCCATATTATACCTCCTAATATCCTCCCTTATGCGTCGTCGCTGACTACGCAACCTCTTCCGAAATTTTATATTCACCTTCTGTAAAAACAAAAAAACCGATAGAACTGATAAAAATATTTAATTAAAATAAAAGCACATAAAGATGAATGCACATGATACTTGAAAACTCACTTTAACAATTGCATTAACGAAATCTTGATCAAGTTCTACACCATGTCGAGCATCCTGCCTATCATCACCAGCACCCTGACCCACATTATCATCATCCTCAGTCTCAGTCTCAGCACCATCATCCTCAGTCTCAGCACCAACATCATCACTCTCAGCACCACCATCCTCACACTCAGCACCATCATGATCCGTCTGAGAATCACTCTCAGCACCACCATGATCAGTCTGAGAGTCACTCTTAGCACCACCATGATCAATCTGAGCACCACCAACCTCACTGTCATCACAGGTATCCTCACTCTCTTCAAGAACTTCTTTTCCTTTTAAATGTTTAAATGCAACAACAGGTACAACAGGACCTGCTTCTGTCACATTCAATTCCACTGACCTTTTTTCTTCCTAAGAAAGTACAATTGGAACCATTTTAAAATTTTCAAAACTCTATAAAAAAAACCATGAGAAATATATTAGCACCATAGTAAAATAAGAATAAAACTTTTATATGCAGAGATAAAAGTTCAGTCCATGAGGACAGAATTTCAATTGGTTTCGTTTTAGAAGTTCAGTCCATGAGGACAGACACAGAGATGGAAAAGAAGTTCAGTCCATAAGGATAGAACTTCAGTAAGGCTGAAGAAGTTCAGTACATTACGATAGAATTCAGTCCATGAGGGTAAATAACTTAAGCAACCACACATACACACAGAGACACAGATATAGAAACTTACATTTACATTATGAAAATACTGCTCAACCAAAGTGTTATACTGAGGATTTTTGAAACTAATAAACCTAACCATCCTAGGGAAGCCATCACTATTAAATTTACAAAAGTTAGAACGAACTGTTGGAAATAAATCAAGAAACCAAGCGCATAACACAAACGGGAATCCCAGCACATAATAATTTACACCACTTTTAAGAGGTCTCATTGCAGAGTAAACTAGTGCTTCAAAACCCGCACTCCCCCTAGGATAAACTCCACAAAGATCCTCGTTGTCAATGATATCCAAGTAACGCACTTCAACCAAGCTTTTTTTTTTTTGTTAGAACACAAAATAATTGACTGAAAAATATAAAACTCTGCAATCTTCACTGCATCATCTTCATCGACCAGAGATGCCGTGGTCATTGATACTAAAAATTTCCGAATGTCTGACAACTTAAGATTGATTTTATCACCAAAGTACTGCTTCAGAAGCCTCTGACCCATATTTATAGCAGGTCCATCAAACAATTCCTCACGGTTTACAGAAAACCTCAAACCAGTGTAAAGATGATATTTTTCAGGACCAAAATGGATGAGATGACCAAAAATATTAAAAATTAATCTATTCGGATCACTGCTCACTATACGTGACAATAATAAACAATGCAGTAACCTCATAGAAATTTTTTACGACTGCAACTTCAGAAAGCTTCCAAACACACCATCTGAAAGCTTCTTATACTGTGCTTTACTGAACTTTGAAATGATATTATCCAAATTGTGCCTCCCTTGCCAATATGCATTTATGTTGAACCAGCGGTTAAATGGATACACTAGATTCCCTTCCATTCCAGCATCCATATTGCAAAAAGCTAACAATAAAAACAAACTATCAGTCACACATACAAAATAAACAAATACAAGTTTGAGAATCCACACAGACACACACACAGAGAAAGAAGTTCATTTCCTAGTGGACTGACATAATACACACACACACACGCACACACACACATGTGGGGGTTGGACTTCAGTCCACTAGGAATAAACTTTCATCCTTGGAGACAGAAGTTCAACCCTAGTGGGCTGAGAACACACACACAGTCACACACATGTGGGGAATAGACTTCAGTCCACTAGGAATGGAGCGCGTGCGCACACACACACGCAGACAGAGTCGCACAGATGTGTGGGGGTGCACTTCAGTCCACTATGAATGAACTTCCATCCTTGGAGACACAAGTACAATCCTAGTGGACTGAGAACACACACAGAGTCACACACATATGGGGGATAGACTTCAGTCTACTAGGAATGAACTTCTGTCCTAGTGGACTGAGCATACACACACACATAAGTTCATTCCTTAATAGAGTGAGAACACACACAAACACACACACACACACACACAGAGTCACACATATGGGGGGAGGGGGTGGGACTTCAGTCCACTAGGAATGAACTTCCATCATTGGAGACAGAAGTTCAATCCTAGTGGACTGATAACACACACACAGTCACACATGTGTGAGGATGGAACTTCAGTGCACTAGGAATGGAGCGCACACACACACACAGAGACAGAGTCGCACACATGTGCGGGGGTGCACTTCAGTCCACTATGAATGAACTTCCATCCATGGACACAGAAGTACAATCCTAGTGGACTGAGAACACACACAGAGTCACACACATATGGGGGATAGACTTCAGTCTACTAGGAATGAACATATGTCCTAGTGGACTGAGCATACACACACATAAGTTCATTCCCTAATGGACTGAGAACACACGCAAACACACACACACACACACATACACAGAGTCACACACATGGTGGGGGAGGGGGTTGACTTCAGTCCACTAGGAAAGAACTTCCATCCTTGGAGACAGAAGTTCAATCCTAGTAAACACACACAACGTGTGGGGATGGAACTTCAGTGCACTAAGATGAACTTCCATCCTTGGAGACAACACACACACACACACACACACACACACACACACACACACACACAAGTTTACTACACACACAAACACACAAACTTCTATAAAAAGTAACTACTAAATATGAAAACAATATACAAATTTAAACTTAAAATAACGTTACTTAACTTAACAACCACATATTTCACAAAAAAAATACAAAAAAAAAAAAAAAAAAGCATACATGCCAAATACAAATTTCACACTGCAAAAGTGAAGAGAGAAATGTTATTCAACGTACGTTATGCAACTTGAAGAGGTATATGAAAAACTGAGCAATTTTTTGCATGAAGATACAGTGAAGAAAAGGTAAAAATGCATGAAGAAGAACGGTTAAATGAAGAAGAAGAGTTTTGAAAAAACTCTGTCAATTCAGAAAAGATGAGGGGTAATTTGGTCTTTTACATATACCCGTGTTTAGTGTAGTGGCACAAAAGTGGCCTCTAGTGTAATGCCACTGAAAATAGTGGTCTCAAACTAAATACCGGTATTAAAAGTGGCCTCTGGGTGAAATTTTTACGATTTAAAGTGGCCGACAAGCATCAAATGCTAAAAAACACTTTTAGTAGTTGAAGCTGATTTTATAAATAAGCAGTTACGTGTTTTGATAAAAGTACTGAAATTTGTAATAAACAATTGGCGTGTTTGTAAAAAAGTGCTAATAAATATATATTTTTTAAAATGACTAAAATGTCCTTTAAATTTTTTACAAAAAAATAAATTTAAAAATATTTTACATTAAAAATGACAAATGACGAATATAGAATAAGGAGGAGGTTGAAAATTTTATTTTAGAAATGTTATTTCATGGATTACAAATATTTTAGGGATAAAATAGCAAAATACTTGGTCAAACTAAAAGTGCTTATAAGCTGGAAAAAATAAGTTAGGAATGACCAACTTATGACTTATAGCTGATTTTGGCTCATAAGCACTTTTGATACTCATCGAACACGTAGATAAGCCAAAAAATCCTTATAACATAGTTTGACCAGTTTTAACTTAGCCAAACACCCTCTATATCTTTCAGTCAAACTTTTTTGTTCGATTTTCAGCCGAAGGAAGAAATGAGTATGAAATAGCAGTTATGTAAGTGTAAAATTTACAAACACGAAACTCAAGAAAAAGAGTGAAAAAAATTCGAATAGTCAAACATTATATTTTCTACTATGCATTTTAAACATTTAATCGGTCTCTTACATGATTGGCATTCAATTGGAGTAGTAATTTAGTATTCCTTTTTAAAGGAATTTTCAGTACTCCTAGCTTTTAGATCTGTAAGTAAAATAATGCATTCACATCACATGGAGTTAAATCACATCAATGGGCTCGGAATGTGATCCAATTTAGAGCTAAGGGAGATACATTGTGACAAATGAATAAAGACTTATATTTCGTGTAATATCTTTACTAGTAGGAAAGTTACAAGTGGTCCTAATCTTCTTTCCAAACCTTGGTCGCTACCTCATGTCTCAATCCTCGTGTATTATTTATCGAGGAACGCTTAGCCATTAATTGACCCCCACGGCCACGAGAAACAGACAACAAAATTGGATTGAAAGGTGCTCCTTCCGTCTTACTCTATATAGTGATGTTTGACTTGATATGAAATTTTAAAAAAAAAAAAATTTAAATTTGTTGTCTAAAAAAAAGTATAAATATTTGTATGGCTAAAAATTATTTCAAAAAGGTAAAATATTTTTATTTTTTAAAAAAATAACATTCTTTTTTGGGACAGATAAAAAAGAAAATAGTACTACATAAATTGGGATAGAGGAAGAATATAACGGAAGAAAGAAGATATGAGCCAAAGAGGGGTCAACCATCAATAACTTAGCTGGTAAAACTTTGCTAGATTAAGGTATAATTCCTAATAACGCTAAGAAAATACTAATATGTAGTTTTTTTTTTTTTTAACTTACCTAGCTAAATCTTGATGGCGAAGTTATTTAGAGCATGTGCTAATAGAAGATAGCAAATGGACAACAAAATGATTGAGGTGCATACAAATTAACCTTAATAGTATTAGAGATAATGGTTGATAGTTAGCAAAATGCAGTTAGCTGAAGTGTGCAGTTTAGTTAGTTAGCTGACGTGTACAGTTAGTTGGTCAGGTTGTTAAGTTAGTTAGTGGATTAGTTAGTGGAGTAAAAGTTTGTTATTAGTTAGTGGTAGTTAGCTTATATATACATCTATATGCAGCTGTAGAAATCAGTTAATACAAACAGAATTCCTCTCACTTTCTCTCTCTAAGTCTCCATTGATTTGCAGCTCTAGCTAGGTCAGAATTCTTCATGGTATCAGAGCAGGAATCACCATAGATTCACCTCGATTCTGACAACTCTTCCGCGATTCAGTGAGCTTCAAACCTGCATCAATGGCGTCTCCATCAACAGCAATAGTTGATAATCAAAACTTTGATTTTCTGGATGAAAAGCACAACCACCTTTTGTATCTGCACCCTTCAGATACCACAGGTTCGATCTTAACCTCTATACAGCTCGTAGGCACAGAGAATTACTCAATATGGAGTAGAGCAATGCTCATTTCTCTGCGAGCTAAGAGTAAATTAGGTTTTGTACTCGGAACTTGTAAGAAGTGTGACTTCCAAAATTTGGGGAACAATGGGAGAAAGGCAATGCTTTTGTCCTTTCCTGGATTATGAACACAGTTTCTAGGGAATTGTTTAGTGGAATTGTATATGCTACAAATGCTGCTGATGTATGGGCTGATCTAAAGGAGCGATTTGATAAAATCGATGGATCTAGAATTTATCAAATTCATAGGGAGATTTGCACAGTTAACCAAGGGAATTTGTCTGTCTCTGCATATTTTTCAAAATTACGTCTACTTTGGGATGAATTTGATTCCCTCATACCACCACCTACCTGTGGGTGTGACAAATCAAAGTTGTATGTGGATCACATTCAATATCTTCGATTGTTTGCTTTTCTGATGGGATTGAGTGATGCATATAGTCAGGCTCGTAGTCAGATCCTTATGATGAACCCTATGCCAACTGTTAACAAGGCTTATTCAATGATTATATCTGATGAGAGCCAGAGGGTAACAGCTGGTAGTCATATTGGAAGTGAGCTAAATGATATTGCAGCACTCTATGCTGGTAATTCTGGAAACAAGAGGTACAATCCAATGTCCAAAGGTGGATCCAGGAGTGGTGGAAATAGAAGTCAAAGGAACTCTCAAGTTAAGAAAGGGAATATGCACTGTGATCATTGTGGTTTGAACAACCACAATATTGATGGTTGCTGGAAATTACATGGTTATCCAAATGATAATAGAAACAGGTCAAAAGGATCAAATAGTTACAATAACAGTACTGCCAATCAGGCTTCAATTGAGACAACAGGGTATTATCCTAATGATGCTTCTAGTTCAGGATATAATCCACCAGCTCAAGGACCTCACAATGTGGAACAACTTGGAATCTCACAAGCACAGTATCAGCAGCTCATGAAGTTACTCAGCAAGGAAGAAGATGTGATGGCCTCAGCAAACATGGCAGGTATATCCGAGTCATATAGTGCTAACTCAAGAATCCTTTTAGCTAACACTGAGCAAAGGCAATGGGTTATTGACTCTGGAGCATCTAGTCACATGATATCATCTCCAGATGTTTTAGAAGAATTATGCACAGTACCTGATACTAATGATAAGAGAGTGCACTTGCCAAATGGTCACTTTACCTCAGTAACACATACAGGATCATACAGATTCTTAAATGAGACCTTGTTGAAAGATGTGTTAGTAGTGCCAGAGTTTAAGTTTGATTTGCTTTCAGTATCTCAACTTACCAGACAGCTGAACTGTTCAGTAACTTTTCTTCCTAAGATATGTGTTTTTCAGGACCTCTCCACTGGGAGGTGATGAGGACTGGTAAGGAAAAGGATGGTTTATACTACTTGCCCATTCATACCAAGAATCATGGTTTTGTGACAGTTGAAGAAGAACCAAGCAATTCACTCAGTCCAGGAGCAACACATCCAAGTGAAGAAATGCTGTGGCATAAAAGACTAGGTCACCCTTCAATAAAAGTCATGCATCAGATGTCTGTAGTAAAAGGAAATAAGGATAGCTGCATTGATAGCTGTACTGTGTGTCCAATAGCCAAGCAAACCAGACAGCCTTTTCCTTCTAGTAGTACTAGGAGTAGTGCAATTTTTGATTTGATTCACATGGATGTATGGGGTCCTTACAAAACAGTTACATATGATGGGAACAGATTCTTCTTAACACTTGTTGATGACTACAGTAGGATGACTTGGCTCTACTTAATCAAACTTAAAAGTGATGTGTTTGCTGTGATCAAAACTTTTCTCTCATTGGTTCAAAATCAGTTTAATTGCTGTGTGAAGATAGTTAGGTCTGATAATGGGAGTGAGTTCTTTAATAAAGAATGTAATGCACTCTTCAGTTCATTAGGGATCATACACCAGAGTAGTTGCCCACACACTCCACAGCAGAATGGAGTGGTGGAAAGAAAGCATAGGCACATTTTGGAGGTGGCCAGATCTCTCAAGCACCAGGCAGGTATTCCCACCAGATTTTGGGGACACTGTGTCCTTACAGCAGTATACCTTATCAACAGACTCCCCACAGCTGTGCTTCAAGGAAAGTCACCATATGAACTGTTTCATGGGAAGAAACCATCCTTATCTCATCTCAGAGTCATTGGATGTCTGGGCTACTTTACTAAGTTGGTCAAGTCTGACAAATTCTCACCAAGAGCAGGTACATCAGTATTGTTAGGCTATTCAGCAACACAGAAGGGGTACATACTATATGACCTGGAGGCTAGAAAGGTGGTTGTCAGTAGAGATGTAATATTCAAGGAAGGAATTTATCCCTTCAAATGCTTACACAGAAGGGAATATCCTGTGTTTCCACTTGATCATCAGAATTGTTCAGGTGGGGATCCAGACTTCTCTTATGAGAAGGATCAGGGTCTTGATCAGCCTATTTCACAAGGCACTCACACAGGAGATGGGCATCTGAACAACACTCCACCTCATGATCAAGATCAGGCAGATCCTGTTGTACTACTTGAGAACAACACTATTGAGATTCAAGAATTGCTTCATGGCAATGCAGAGGTAGAGTCTCAATGTATAGCTGAAGATGTGGTAGATGCTGAACAGTACACAATATAGTTAATAACCAGACCTCAAGGAAGTCTTCTAGGAGTTCCAAGCCACCCACATGGATGCAGGACTATGTTGTCAAAACTACTGGAAAGGGAAAGCCATATGCATTGGCTAACTATATGAGCTATGAACAAGTTTCACCACAGTATAAGGCATATTTAGGGAAGATGTCAGTTGACACAGAGCCAAGATCATATGAGGATGCAGCCAAGGACACTAGATGGGTGGAAGCAATGAAACAAGAAATACAAGCACTAGAAAATAATGGTACATGGAGACTAGTGTCACTGCCTAAAGGGAAGAGAGCCATTGGTTGTAGGTGGGTATATAAAATCAAGTACCAAGCTAATGGAGAGGTTGAGAGATTTAAAGCAAGATTAGTAGCAAAGGGATATAGTCAGACTGAAGGTGTTGATTATCAAGAGACTTTTTCACTAGTGGTAAAAATGGTAACAGTCAGAGCTGTTATTGCATTAGCAGCTGCAGAAAATTGGACTGTGTATCAAATGGATGTGTTCAATGCATTCTTGCAAGGTGACCTATATGAGGAGGTGTATATGGAACTGCCAAAAGGCTTCTGTCATAAAGGTGGTCCTAATGTGGTCTGCAGGCTTGTTAAGTCACTCTATGGACTTAAACAAGCATCAAGGCAATGGAACTACAAGCTAACAGAGGCACTGGTGAAGTCAGGATACTCACAAAGCTATCTGGATTATTCATTGTTCACTAAGAAGAAAGGCAACAAGATTGTAATTATATTAGTGTATGTGGATGATCTGTTGATCACTGGGAATGATGCTCAGCTGATCCAAGACACAAAAGAGGTGCTGCACAAGAACTTCAAGATCAAGGATCTGGGGGAACTGAAGTACTTTCTTGGAATTGAATTTAGTATATCCAAGAAAGGCATTTTGATGAACCAAAGAAAGTTTGCTTTGGAGCTCATTGCTGAAGCTGGAATGGGAGCAGCTAAGCCAGCTCATACTCCATTGGAATGTAATTTGAAGCTGACTACAATAGAGTATGAGAACAGGAAGGATGACCCACCTATGAGAAATGTGGTGCAGTATCAGAGAATGATTGGAAAGCTGTTGTATCTCACCATAACTAGGCCAGATATTGCCTTCACAGTTCAGACCTTGAGTCAATTCATGCAAAAGCCTAAACAATCACATTGGAATGCTGCACTAAGGGTGATCAGATACATTAAAGGACAGCCAGGACAGGGATTGATCATGACAGCAGGAAGGCCTGAAAGACTGGTTGGGTTCTGTGATGCTGACTGGGCATCTTGTCCAAACACAAGGAGGTCAGTTACAGGTTATTTGCTGAAGCTTGGCAACTCCCTGATATCTTGGAGGTCTAAGAAACAGGACACTGTGTCCAGAAGTTCTGCTGAGGCAGAGTACAGAAGCCTAGCAACACTGACTGCAGAAGTAATTTGGGTGTCAAGGCTGCTGAGAGAACTGGGACTTCAAGTAAGGCAACCAGTGGAGCTGTATTGTGATAGTAAGTCAGCAATCCAAATTGCTGCAAATCCAGTTTTTCATGAGAGAACTAAGCACATAGAAATTGACTGTCATTTCATCAGAGAAAAGGTTCAAAATGGTTTGATCAAACCAGTCTACATCAATACTAAGGAGCAGGCAGCTGATATACTCACTAAGGCATTGGCAAGGAGTCAACATGAGGTTCTTTTGTCCAAGCTAGGTGTAATGAATGTTTTCAGTACATCTAGCTTGAAGGGGGGTATTAGAGATAATGGTTGATAGTTAGCAAAATGTAGTTAGCTGAAGTGTGCAGTTTAGCAGTTTAGTTAGTTAGCTGACGTGTACAGTTAGTTGGTCAGGTTGTTAAGTTAGTTAGTGGAGTAAAAGTTTGTTATTAGTTAGTGGTACTTAGCTTATATATACATCTGTATGCAGCTGTAGAAATCAGTTAATACAAACAGAATTCCTCTCACTTTCTCTCTCTAAGTCTCCATTGATCTGCAGCTCTAGCTTGGTCAGAATTCTTCAAATAGCATTGTAATTTAAAAAAAAAGAAGGAAAAAGATACAATTCCAACAATCATTTTCATACCAAATGTACTCGTCCCTACTCTTTCTTCCATCATTAATTTTGAAAGAATGTGCTCAACATGCAGGCCCCCCATTGGTATGTGGATTGCGCAATTGTTGTTGCAATATGGCATTATAAAAGGCCAAAATGCTTGATTCAAAGGGGCCCTTTGTTCTAGAATGGATGGACAGGCCACTGTGTTATAGTATATGCGACCGTAAAATCTTTTCATGATCTTCGCAGTGGATGGTGCAAAATGTCTTGGGAGCCACCTTCAAACTGTCTCTCTTCTTGCTACTTACTCTCAAAATAGTTTATGTTCAATCCAATGACGGTCACCAATGCTACATCTACGTATAGTTTAACGGGAGAGAGCATGTTAGATAGTAAAATTTTTAAGGTTATCATATAATCCTTATAGTGTCAATGTTTTCTTACATTACCAACTATGTGTTGAACATAAATTCTCAGAAAAAGACTTGACATTGTTTAAAGCATGTAGTTTACCTTTTTAATAAGTATTTATAGTCAGAAGAACGATGAACTAGCTAGCTAGAAGTAATATATTGAACGTTTAATTAGTAGTGGTCCTTCAGTTAAAACCTTTTTAAGGAAAAAACAAAGAGCGAATAAGTTTTAAAGAGTTTAAATTTTGTCTAACCTATCATGTGAGGCCTAGCTAGCAAGGTTGTCTGTCTCAAAGGAGTTAACAGATAGGGTATAGTTCAGGTGAACATCCATTTCTCTTAAATTCTCTGTCTCGTTAACCTTCCAAAAATCTCATTTTCCATTCCTCAATAAATGTCTTTGAAAGATATAGAGCAATAGAGATGGTAAAGAGAGGGAATTAAGTAAGTTCCACGTCTTGATAACTACTGACAGATATGTTACTTGATTTTGTTTCTCAAAAATTGTCTTATGCCTAAATCACACATTTGCTGCGTCCCGACTCCAGCTATGAACTGCAGGCACTTGCTCGAGGAACTAGGAACGGTCCAGCTACAACATATTTTCCTGGAAGGAAATAGATTGGCGGACCACTTAGCAGGAAAGGGCAGATCCATGTCAATGTCCAATGTCACCATGCTTTCTAGTACTCCTTAATGTCTTGTTTACACATCCTTGACGATGACAGAAGCAGCACTGCTGATGCTACTTCAAACAATGTTATTTCTATTATTTCCTAATGAATGAATGGGTGCTTTCCGTATTTTTTTTTAAAAAAAAGGAGATTTACAGATATATACAATCCTAACACCAAAATTACAAAAAATACCAATATTATTCCATTTTACAAAAATACCAACATTTTTTCACACATTATATACAAAAATCAACAAAACTAATAAATTAGTATTCCTCCTTCTTCCTACTGCCCATCCCTCCCCTGCTACCACCCCAGGCGGCGGTGCCGCCTAGTCACCGTCGACTGCCGCCGCACCCACCACCGTTTTTTTTTTTGAATCTAAAAAATAAAATACACATAAATACACATATAAACATTGATTTTTTTTTTTTGAAACTAAAGTTGGAAAATACATATAAACAAAAATACATGTAAATGCACAAAAAAATTGTGTTATACATACACTAAACACACACATACATACACGAATCTACAGATCTACAAACGAAACATACAAATTTATGTGTTTGACATTTATTACTTGACATACACACAAAAATAGATACAAAAAATACAAATAGATGCTCGGATATACACGTTCATACAGTGATATACACGTACATACACATGTGTGCTGAAAATTATTACATGTATATACACGAACATACAGATACATACACTTGCAGATCTGAATTTCAATGTGTATATTCAAATGCAAAAAAGAAGAAGGAGAAGCAGATCTGAACTTATATTAAGAAAATACATGTGTATACATAAAAATACACACATATACACGTACAAAATGAAAAAAAAAGAGGAGAAGATTAAAAAAGAGGAGCATATCTGCTCCAATCGCCGTGGTGGAGCCACGCAGCGGCGGCGACGGCAGAGCAGAGGCACGGGGGAGGGGGTGACGACGGGAGGGTGGGGTGGGTGGGTGGAGGAGAGGAGAGAAAGAGAAAGGGAGAAGTTAGAGTTTTAGGTAGAGAGGGAAGAAAGGAAATGATAAATTGTATATTTTGTAAAATGTAAAAAAGTGTTGGTATATATGGTAATTATTTAAAAATATCGGTATTTTTTGTAATTAAGTGGTTTAGTATGTCAATTAGCGTAAAAATGTCAAAAAAAAAAAAAAAGACTCCAGTTATGAAGGTAAAAATTTCGCACATAGGCCACTTTTTCTAGTGGTCATTGATTTGAGGTCATTTTTTTTTATTAATTTTACATGGAAGATCACTTTTTGGAATTTCAATGCTTGTGGACTGAATTTCACCCCACAAGGGTTGAAGTTTAACTTCAGCCCACTTGAACTTTACGAATTCTATGCCTAAAAGTTTAGCCCTTGCGGGCTGAAATTGAACTTCATAACTTAGTCATGAAGTTCAGCCCACAAAATTTGAACTTCAGCCTACAAGGATTGAAGTTCCAAAAAGTGGTCTCTCATGCAAAACCAATAAAAAAAAGTGGCCTTAAACCAAACTACTGTCAAAAGTGGCTATTCGTGCACTTTGCCCCCCAGTAAAAATATGAGTTTTTTACAAAAATATACAAATTTGACCACTTAATTACAAAAAAATAATAATATTTTTCAAATTAAAAGTCATAGCAATATTTTTCCTAACACATTTACATTTCATTTTTGATAATTACACTTACACCTCACTCTCCTAAAAACACTAAAACACTTTCTCCACTTCCCCCAAACAAATGAGCCGCCACCCCAATCCCTTCTCTCAGATCCAAACATACACAAAAATAAAAAAATTCACAAATTACAAAATTCAACAAACAAATTCCGTTAAATCGAAAAATGGTCGAAAGATTAACTAGCACTGTTGTTCGTATAATTGGAGAAAACGACGCGGTGGCACGCTCCGTCGGATCTTCTCTTCGTACAGGTGCTGGTATGGGCCTTCCCGTCGGATCTTAGTGAAAAGTCATAGATCTGGTTTTCCCCTTCTTTTCTCCTTATTTTCTATTTCTTTCTCGTAGTGTGAGCATGGAGTCACCGGCATTTCTGTTACTTCCGGTGGCTATGGTCATTCCCGATCTGCGATGGAATGAAGGAATGAGATGGGTAACGATAGAACCTCCGGCTAAACGGCGGTGTAGCTTCAATAGTGACAGTGATGCTTCAAGGATTCTTGTTTTTGGAATGGATTGGGATGAATGCAATGCTGATATTTGTATTGGGAGCACAAGGCATCTTTGCTGGTTTCATTTGTATAGTGACAGTGATGCTTGCATCTTTGGATAAACCTTGAATATGATTTCGCCGTGCAAGAATCAATAAAGTTGATACAGTATCGCTAGATACAAATGTGAATATTTCTGATGGAATTGTCAAATAAACACACTATTGTGGAGTCCATTACTTTTTGACACAACTATGTAACAAAAGATACACCATTTTCCTGTGGACCAGATTCAACACTTTGACATTATTGACACGTACCTTTTTCTTTTGACATTTCTCATGCTGGTATTTGGCATTTGATCATGCGGTTCTTCTATTTGTTCTTCTGTCGGTTCATTGAAACATTGTTGAAAAAATCTGAAACAGTTGTTGAAACAGTCTGATACGATCTGAAACGGTGTTGAGATAGTATGATACAGTCTGAAACATTGTTGAAAAAATCTGAAACAACTATTGAAACGATCTAAAACGGCGTTAAAACAATATGATACAGTAAAAAAATTGTTGAAACAGTATGATACAGTAAAAAATATCGTTGAAACAATCTGAAACAACTGTTGAAGCAGTCTGAAACGGTACAGAAACAGTAAGATACAGTGCTGAAACAACTTGAAACAGTGCAGAAACAGTATGATACAGTGTTGAAACAACCTGAAACGGTGCAGAAACAGTTAGATACAGTGCTGAAACAGTGCAAAACTTAGAAACAGTCTAAAAAAAAGTTTGGTACAGTGCAAAAACAATTTGATACAGTGTTGAACACACTCTGAAAGGGTACAGAAATAGTTTGATACAGTGCTGAACGCAACCTGAAACGGTGCAGAAACAGTTTGATACAGTTCGATACGGAGCAAAAATAATGCAGATACAGCGGTGAAGCAGTGTAAAATAGCTAGTGAAAAAGTCTGAAAAAAAGTGTAAAAATAATGTGAAACGATGCAAAAAAGGTGAAATAGTTTAGAAACAGTGAGAAACAACGCACAAACGGGGATGAAACAAATGCTAAAACAGTCTAGAAACAACTAAATATTGTCTATAAATAGTTAGATACGATGCAAAACAGTGCATATACAGTGAGATACGGATGGATACAACGAAATACGGGATGCCTTGTAGTTGAGATACAGTTAGATATGAGGCAGTTGGTAGTTGAGATACAATGAGATACGATGTGGTTGGTTGGCGAGATACGGTTAGATACGAGATGGTTGGTAATTGAGATACAGTGAGATACGATGTGGCTGGTAGTTGAGATACAATGAGATATGATGTGGTTGGTAGGTGAGATACGGTTAGATATGAGATGGTTGATAGTTGAGATACAGTGAGATACGATGTGGTTGGTAGGCGAGATACGGTTAGATACGATGTGGCTGGTAGGCGAGAGATGGTTAGATACGAGGTGGTTGGTAGTTGAGATTTAATGAGATACGAGATAGTTGGTAATTGAGAAACATCGAGATACAGTGAAGATTGGATGAAGAAAAGTGAAATTGGGAGAAATGGGATGAGTAAAAGTGAAATTGGGGAAATAGTGGGAGGAAAAGTGAAATTGGAGGAAATGGAAAGAGTACAAGTGAAATTGGGGGAAATGGTGGGAGGAAAAGTGAAATAGGAGGAAATGAGAGGAGCAAAAGTGATAGTGGGGGAACTAGGAGGAAGAATGTAAGTGTTTGGTATGTTATGGGAAAATATTGTTATGTTTTTGCTATGTTTGTAATTAACTTCTCATTCCCTCTATAGTAAGTAATTTTGCTAAAATATTGCTATGTTTGGTAATTATGTTCTAAAAATTGTACTTTTGTGTAAAAATTCCTAAAAATTTCGCTCAGAGGCCAGTTTTTCCACAGGTTTTTGCTTTGCGGCCACTTTTTTTTATTGATTTTGTATGATAGGCCACTTCTTGGAACTTCAATCATTGTGGGCTGAACTTCATATCACAAGGGTTGAAGTTCAACTTCAGCCCACAAGGGTTGAAGTTTATGCATCTATCCCTAAAAGTTTAGGCCTTGCTGGTTGAAATTGAACTTTATGCTTTAGGCATGAAGTTCAGCCCACAAGGATTGAAATTCAGCCCACAAGGTTTGAACTTCAACCCATAAGAATTGAAGTTCCAAAAAATGGTCGCTCATGTAAAACTACTAAAAAATATGGCCTCAAACCCATGACCACTGGCAAAAGTGTCTATTAGTGCACTTTGCCCCACTTCTTCCGTAAACATTTCGGCAGGAGCCACTTTTCCCCAAGCCATTTAAGTTTTAGCAACAACAACATACCCAATTTTATCTCATAAATGGGGTCAGGAGAGGGTGAGATGTATGCAGACCTTACCCCCACCAAGGTGGAGAGACTATTTCCGATAGACCCTTGGCTAGAGAGAACCTTTGGAAAACATATTTGAAAAACAAGACGGAAATATCATGCTAAAAAAGAATGATAAAATTAAAGTATAACCAAATTAAATAAATAACAGTAGTAAATATAAAAACGTTGACTAAGATAAAAATAGATTACACAGGAATACTACGACATCTAATAAAAGAAAAGACATTCATCTATTATCTAACCTTGTACCCTAATCCGTGACCTCCACGCTAACCCTCTACCCTAATCCGCTATTTAAGTTTTATACTAAATTTTAAAAACTATTTAATTTTTAGTTACTATATTGAATTTCAAACATTTCATCCCTAACTTTACACCTGAAGTTCTGAAGTTGAACTTCACTCTTTCAGATTTGAAGTTAGGCATAAAAGGTTTGAAGTTAAGATCTGAAGGTCTGAAGTTCAACCTGAAGGTTTGAGGTTTAAGATTAGATCTCAAGGTCCGAAGTTCAATGAGTGGCTAAAAATTAATGTTAAAAATTAGCTAAAATTAAATGGATCACCTAAAATAGGTTGTTTCTGCACCCCCACTTCTTATAGCGGTAAACGACAAATAGTCAGCATTTACAAAAGAATTTAAAGATAGCCACAATAACACAAATTTCAAGAAAATTAATGAACTCCAGTACAAAATACCAAATGCAATATTGTTTTTTCCTGAAATTTCGGATATTTCACTTCAATAAATGGTAGTTTGTCCTTAAATTTTGAATTGAGATCCAGGAAACTATAAACTTTGAGCGATAATGGCTATTCATCTAAAACTTTGCAACCATTGACTATTGATCGGTTAGCACTCTTGAAGTGGCTACCCGACCAAAATTTTACTCGTACCATATAGTAGTATACATCTTTATTAATAGATATTTTTACACAAAAGTACAATTTTTAGATCTTAATTACCAAACATAGCAACATTTTAGTAAAATTACCCTATATAGAGGAAAACACAAGTTAATTACAAACATAGCAAAAACATAGCAATATTTTCTCATAACATACCAAACCCTTACATTCTTCCCCCTATTTCCCTCAATGTCACTTTTCCTCCTCCCATTTCCACCTATTTCACTTTTTCTCCCACAATTTCACTTTTATTCCTCTCATTTTCCCCAATTTCACTTTTTCTCATCTCATTTTCTCAAATTTCACCGTATCTCGCCTACCAACCACATCGTATCTCAACTACCAACCACATCGTATCTCGTTGTATCTCACCGTATCTCAAGTACCAACCACCTCTTATCTAGCCGTATCTCACCTACCAACCACATCGTATCTCATTGTATCTCACCGTATCTCAACTACCAACCACATCGTATCTCGTTGTATCTCACCGTATCTCAACTACCAACTACCTCTTATCTAACCGAATCTCACCTACCAACCACATCATATCTCATTGTATCTCACCGTATCTCAACTACCAACTACTCGTATCTAACCGTATCTCGCCTACCAACCACATCGTATCTCATTGTATCTCACTGTATCTCAACTACCAACCACCTCATATCTAACCGTATCTCGTCTACCAACATCGTATCTCAACTGCCAACCACCTCGTATCTAACCGTATCTCGCCTATCAACCACATCGTATCTCACTGTATCTCAACTATCAACCACCTCATATCTAACCGTATCTCGCCTACCAACTGCATCGTATCTCATTGTATCTCAACTACCAACCACATCGTATCTCGTTGTGAGACACTGTATCTCAACTACCAACCACCTCGTATCTAACCGTATCTCGCCTACCAACCACATCATATCTTATTGTATCTCAACTATCAACCACCTTGTATCTAACCGTATCTCGCCTACCAACTACACCGTATCTCATTATATCTCAACTACCAACCACATCGTATCTCGTTGTATCTTAGTGTATCTCAGTGTATCTCAACTATCAACCACCTCGTATCTAACCGTATCTCGCTATATCTACATTACTTTGCCCCGATCTATCAATCTCTAGATTGTATCTAGCTGTTTCTACACTGTTTCAGCATTGTTTCATCCTGTTTGTGCATCGTTTTACATTATTTTTAACTTCTTTTTTTTTTTTTTTTTTTTTTTTTTTTTTTTTTTTGCGTTGTTTCACATTATTTTTTAGATTTTATTTTAGACTTTTTTACTAGCTGTTTCAGACCGTTTCAGTGTTGTATCTCGCTGTATCAACATTATTTTTGCTCTGTATCTAACTGTATCAAACCATTTCAGCAACGTATCAAGACTGTTTCAGACTGTTTGTATTTGAATAACTGCCGTAAAAATGAAATAAAATCACGGTTAACAAACTTAGAGTGAAAAACTTAATACCTCCTTAATTAAAATTTCTTAAAAACGTACTAGAAATACTTGTCTTCATTGAACGGGTCAACAACGAAGTGGAGGAGTGACAGCCGTCTAGCGGCATCACTACCAGTCCACTCTTTGTTAGAAACAGAGAAGTAATTAAATAGAAACCAACACCAAACAAATCAAAACCGTCACAGAGCAAAAATTCCAATTACACCGGAAGAAAAGGGACCAATACAACAGACGAGATAACAGTAGAAGGGAGGGCCGAAAAAGATAAAATTAGCTTCTTAAGTGGATATATGTCAGCAGAGTCAATATTTCTCATAGATTACATTGTGAGTTTTCAACCTTCCAAGTTTTTCTTTTCTGAGGAAAAAATGAAAAGAACAAATAAAGTACACTTATTTTCGTATACTCAACTTCTTCATCACATTATTTTCAAGACTGGCATTTCAAAAGTGCACTGAATGAGAATATATCAAACAACTTTCTTAATCAACATTAAAGACTCATAACTTTTCTACAACAACTTCAATTATAGATCTGATGATATGAGCATGGGTCGGGTCGCTGGTTGATGAACCAGAATACTTTTTTTGACAACTTCTGCTTCACACGGTGGCAACGTATAATTCCAGCGGCAGCGACGTATAATTCTCGCGGAGGCAGCGGCGTTTAATTTAATGTGTGCCTTTTGTTTTTGTTTTTGATCTTATGGATCTGGATTTGATTTGTGTGACATAGTTTCTAGGGGAGATTCGGCTGATTTGGTTTAGGGGAAGAGGAGAAAATGTCTTAGGGTTTTTAGGAGGGTGGGGTATAAGTATAATTATCAAAAATGAAATGTCTTGCTTATTGTAAAAATGTGCTAAAAAAATATTGCTATGACTTGTAATTTGATAAATATTGCTATTTTTTTGTAATTTAGGGTGTAATTTTGTATATATATGTAAAAATCCCTTATTAATAACCATAGCGAAGAAATGAGTATATGCAAACAATGGCGGATCAGAATTTGAAGTTCGTGGGTGCTCAAGTCCACAAGTACAATTTGTTGTAAGAAGTCGTGGGTGCTCAAGTCCACAAGTACAATTTGTTGTGAGAAAAAAATATGCATAGTCATCTAGATTTGAACACAAGATCTTTAGGATACAAGAGCCCAAGCTCTAGCACCCATAGCTCAACCAAAGCACCAATTGGACCTTTTGTTTTATGGGTGCTCCTTATATATATGTATATATATATATATATATATATATACGTTTTCTATATACTATCTATATATATATGCATACTCCGCGTTGGGTTCAATGGGTGCTCGACCACCGTAATTCTTTATGTGGGTCCGCCCATGTATGCAAAAGCAAATGGTGCTTATACAAGTGTAAAATTTACAAGAAGAAGAAAAAGACGACGACCACGTTATACTTAGCTTTTAGTTCGGCTAGTAAAATAAAGCATTCACGTCACATGGCATTACATCACATCAATGGGCTCGAAATGATCCAGTTCAGAGCTAAGGGATATGGATTGTAACAAATAAAAAACCTATATTTCGCGTAATATCTTCAACTAGTTTGAAAGTAGCGAGTGGTTACTTTCTTCACCTTGGTCGCGACCTCATGTCTCAATCCCTTGTATATATTCATTGAGGAATGCTTAGCCATTAATTGAACCCCACGGGCCACTAGAAACAAACAACAAATTGGATTGAAAGGTTTATAAAGGATGAAAGAAGATATCAGCCGAAGAGGGGTCTAACCATCAATAAAGTAGCTGGTAAAAACTAAAAACTAGTACGAGTGATTAAGGTATAATTCCTAATAACGACAACAAATACAAGTATGTGATCTTTTTTACTTACCTAGCTAAATCTTGATGGCAGAGTTACTTTTAGCATGTGCTAATGAAAGATAATAAATGTAAAATAAAATGATTTCGGTATGTGAAGTTAACTTGAATATATCGACGTAGTAAAAGAAAAAAAATAAAGGGACGAAAAAGATACCATTCCTGACAATCATTTTCATACCAAACGTATTCGTCCCTACTCTTTCATTCCTCATTAATTTTGAAAGAATGTGCCGAACATGCAGGACCCCATTGGTATGTGGATTACGCAATTGTATGGCAGTATAAAAGGCCAAAATGCTTGATTCAAAGGGCCCCTCTGGCCTAGAACGGATGGACATGCCAATGTGTTAAGAGTATATGCCAACGTGAAATATTTTCATGATCTTCGCAATGGATGGTCAAAAATGTCTAGGGGCCACCTTGAAACTGCCTCTCTTCTTGTTGCTATTAATCTCAAAATAGTTTCTGTTCTATTCAATGACGGTTACCGATATTAGAGCTCTCGCACTACTAGAAAAAGAGTAAAAAGCTACTGAATAGTTGGAGAGGCAATTCACTCTCCAATCAGTTAGCGAGTGAATTCCTTATCCAATCAGTATTTTGCGGTTAAAATAAATTAAATTGAAAAAGTTGGAGACATAATTTCTTCTCCAGTTAAAAAGTAAAAAAAGTGTCAGGTGATGGAGAAGGAATTCCGTCGCCAACTATCTGACAATTTTTTTACTTTTTGATTGGAGACGGAATTCCCTATCCAACCCTAACAATTCCATAATTATATTTTACCTCAGCGGACTCCACATTTTTTACAAACACTCAAAAATTTCTAAACTCTCCCCATTTTCCCCACATCGGCACCAAAGGCACTCATCGTCTCCACCATTTTTCGTATCAAGTAAGTATTTCGTCTTCCCCATTATTTTCCCCTCCCCATTTTCCCACCCCAATCCCGTATCCACTGATCCAAATCAATCTAATCCTAAATCAATCATTTTTCTTTCTTTTTTCTCTTCGAGAAGTAAAGTTAAGGCAGGATGAAAGAATAATCTCGCAGGGAAAACCAATTAGTTGGCATTCGTACAAGAGTCTTAGCATTTTCGAGATTTGTATGCTAGTATAGAGAACTGGCAATGCTAGGAAGTAGAAAGTCAACAGTTTGATTTGCTTATTATGTGCAAGCTAAGCTAATTTCTTTTGTTTGAGTGGAAAAGCTTCATTTCTTTTCCCATTTCTTTTAGCAAAATCTTTGTAAACAGTTTACCCGAATGTCTTTTCTCTATTTTATATATTTTCTTGATTTGCCTTTATATATTTTATTAGATTGGAACGGGCTACACGAGTATTTAAACATAGTGTCTCTGCTTATGTAATCTCAACTTTGAGTGTACCGATTGTAACAATTAAGGCCGGCTAAGACTATATCCCAGGAAAATTTATGCAAACAAGTTAATCAGCCGTTAACAAGGAAGTATTTCTTTCCAATTTACTAATAATTTTTGGAATACAAAAAATGGAGTGAGAGCTTTAGATCTGTTTAGTGAGATCGTTAGCTGAGTTAGCCGAAATCGAAAAAAAAATTGAAATACTCTGTAGAGTGTAGACGTCTAGCCGAGTTTAGGGAGTTTGATTTAGTTAGTTAATTGAAATACTCTGTAGAGTGTAGAATTGTTTAATTGTCCGTGGTGACTTTGTTTTATGCTAAACAGGTTGTAGTGGTATTTTCCTGGGTTTTGGTTGCTTTGTAAAGAGTTTCTAATGTTTTTATTTAGCAGGGTTAGTATAGTTAGAGACGGAATTCCGTCTCTAAACAATAAAAATAATTTTTAATTATTTTCCTGGAGAGGGAATTCCGTCTCAAAACAATAAAAATAATTTTTAATTATACACCTGGAGAGGGAATTCCGTCTCTAAATAATAAAATAATTTCTACAAGTCATGTTGGAGACGGAATTCCCTCTCCAAGGATTAAATTAATTATTTTGCTATAGAGAGAATTCCGTCTCTAAGCACTTACTGACATAACTTGTGGTTGCAGCTACTTTTTGAATTGGAGACGGAATTCCCTCTCCAGCGTGACCAACGACGTGCCAAATAGCTCAGGTCGCGCAGAGACGAAATTCCGTCTCCAAACTGAGACGCAAAACACTATATTTCTTGTAGTGTCGGCATGGTTTAAGGTGAGAGAGCATGTTGGCTACTACTCCTTTTGATGTATTATTAATTTTAATCCTTATGATAGAATTTATAATTGCGGTATAAACGGTGTGATTGTGTAATTTTTTTTTCACCATGTGTAGAAGAGACTTGACATAATTTAAGAATGTAGTTCACCTTCTAACAGATATTTGTGAGAAGAACTATGAACTAGAAGTGACATATTGAAAGTTCAGTAGTTGTCCTTCAGTTAAAAACTTATTAAGTAAAAACCGAAGAGCGAAAAGTTCTAAACAGTCTAAATTTTGTCTAACCTATCATGTGAGGCCTAGTAAGATTGTCTTTCTCAAAGGATTTAACATCTACAGAGGGTATAGTTCAGGTGAACATCCATTTCTCTTAAATTGTCTGTCTCTTCAACCTTCCGGAAAACCTCACGTTCTGTTCCTTAATAAATGTCTTTGAAAGATATAGAAAAATAAAGATGATAAAGAGAGGGAACTAAGTTAGCTCCACGTCTTGATAACTATTCATTGCTTTTGTTTTTATTTGTTTTGCTCTTATAAGAGGGGGAGGAAAGAGTTTGGTATCAATGATATTGTATTGAAAAAGAACTCTTATCCACTAGATCAACATCTTGATTTGTATTCATTACCTTCATCTAAGTGTAAAAGATCAGGGGATTCTTTTTGGCTTAATTTCTTGAAAAGAAAAAGGTTTTGCTTGAAACACATTTTGAGCAAAGGCCTCACTATATTTACGTGCGAAAACTAAGTAAAAGTAGAGTTGGATAGTACGTATATACTTATTTAAATACTCTTTCAATTGAGAACCTACAATATTATCTAAATTTTGAATCCACGAGACCGCAACTATGTTCTACTTTCACAAAACATAATGATATATATCCAAGTTTTGAATATTTTTAGAAGGAAAAGAAAAAGAATAGAGAAGTGAGAAACATCACATGTTCTATTTATGTCTTTCCCTCTTTGTTTACTAAGAAACCAATGTGGATTTTGTATCTTTTTACCATTTGTTTGCAATCCTTTTTTCTTTAACCATCTGTATCTAGAATATACTTGTCCAACTAATTTAAATTTGTATTTTGTAGGACCAATAAAAGCGGATGTTATCTCTACCAAAAGTTTTTCTATTTTTAAAGTTTAAATTCATGACCTTGATCCCTAGGTGGTATTGCTGCCATTCCTACCATAGATGCTGCCTACTTCCATTTTGTTATAAACTATAGAGCTACATACCTATTTGTCAAATAAGAAAGATTCAATCTTCCATTCAATCTCTTTATAAATAACAAAATGAGTAAACAAAATGATGTGGGGTCAATTGGGTTACTCTGTAATAAAGATTGGCGGTGGGAAGGTAAGGGTCTGTATGTGGTGTGGTGTCTGTCTAGGAAAGAACATACATGCCCCAAATTAAAGACTAATGATAATAATTCAAGAAAGAAACCATTGTTGGAGTATAGAGTTAAAAATGTATCTAATCTCTATGCTCAAAGACCAATGATAATAATTCAAGTAAGAAACAATAGTCGGAGCATAGTGTCAAAAATACATCTAATCTTCTTTAAACAATCCCACCATTTTATTATCCACAATTATAGGCAACAACACATGGTTTGCTACTTTTGATTAACCCTTTACTAAATGTCTAATCAAACCGTATGCATTTGACTATATTTTTTTTATTCATTTAGTAATCGAAATTCATTGCGTCAACTAATTCAGATCAGCATCATCTAACGTCCACTTAAAAAAGATAGTATTCACTTCCAAAAGAAAAAAAATTCATTCTCAAAACTCGAATCCAAAAAAGAAAAAAAATTCATTCTCAAAACTCGAATCCAAAAACTTATCAAAGAGAGGATTAATATCCATCACATCTCTTTTTGGTATTTGACTATACTGTTTATTCCTTCTTGTGAGCTAGCCCCCCAAAGATCCTAACCAACTAGCAAATCCCCAACCCCACCCACCCCTTTTTCAAGATTTATATACACTTCTCTAATTCCAACAAACACCAATCCACAAACTCATCAAACAAAGAGAAAAATGGCTACAACAAAAACAAGTGGAGAGAAGCAAAAGAAAGGAGCAATGTATGTGTATAAGTTAGACACTGGAAATCCAAAGCCAGAACCAGATTTATCAAGCATGTTAAAGAAAGGTATTTCAAAAGGATGGGGCTTAAGAAGATCGAAAACTTATCGAGAAAACCATCAAGGTGATTCAAACATGAATGTTACAAGAAAATCAGTTTCTTCAGTTGAAGGAGTTAAGGTAAATACTCAATCAAGAAACTCAGTTGAAGAAGTACTGAAGCTGCCAATAGAATCAAGAAAATCAGTTTCAACCATTGAAGCAACTAGGAGATCAGTAACTCATGTGGAATTGAAAGTGGCTTCAATGGCTGCAATTCTTCAAGTGAAAGTATTGGTTACAGACATGCCAGGTTTTATGCAAGTGCATGCTTTTAAATGTGCTAGAACTACTTATGATAGCTTGGAGAAATTCAGCTCTAAACACATGGCCTGTAACATGAAAAAGGTATGTGTCCCATCTTTTTACCTTTTGAATAATTTTGTATATCACTTCATTATGTTGATCCATATACAAGGTATTTTGTATTGTGAGAATTCATCGTTAAGTTGATTAGGTTTGCAAATTTACGTGGTCTATATACTTGGTGCGATTGTTGGTCCATTATCCGAACTTGAGACCAACAATATTTATTTCTTTTGTTTTTTCATGGTTGTGTACAAAAGCATGGGTCAGAAAGAATTTTTTGTTATCCTAAAAATTTGTTTCTACTGCTATTTTAGTTTAGTTTAGGTTACGTTACTCTCTAGATTTTTTCTTGGTAGTTCTGGCCCCAGCAACATTGTACCATAAAGAAGTTTCTCATTCTGGTAAAATAGGCAGTCCTTACTCCTTATTACTACTATATGTGAAAATAATAAAATATTACTCCCTCTGTTTCAAAATGATTGTCACAGTTCGGATTTCGAGAGTCAAACGAGTTCATTTTGACCGTGAATTTAAACATATAATCTTTAAGTTTTTTGTAACGATGTTTATATATTTAGAAACAACATAAAAAGTACTATAAGTCACAATAATTAATAATTCAAAATATTTAAAAGATATATAAAAATATTACGGTCAAAACTAAACTCGTTTGACTCTCGAAATCCGAACTGTGACAATCATTTTGGAACGGAGGGAGTATTAGTAAAAAAGAAGAAGAAGAATAACTCATCTACCCACTTTTATTGCACATGTAATTGTTTGACAAATAAACACATGCAAACCTGTCAATCAGATCTGAGACAACTGATTGAGGGCAAGAACATATTAATAAATGAAGGGAAAGTTAATAATAGCAAAATGTATCTCTAATCATGTGCTAATTGTCTATCACTATTCACTTATTAGTCATCCCATGTGAATAACAGAAGCAAAATGTGGCTACTGCAAGAATTAGAGTGTTTATATATTGATTTTAAACCTTTACTAGTAGGAGTATATTCTAACAGCTTAACATTTATAGAATACTCCACCATGTTACCTAAAATTTGTAACTATCCATTATAAATGAAATTACTAACCAGGGAAGTATTCTACTAGAACAGATTAAATTACCTGATAATATAATTCTTTTTTTAACCTATATGTACCTATTCTAATCAGCTTGTTTAAGAATTTTAATAGGAATTTGACAAAGTATATGGGCCGGCCTGGCATTGCATAGTGGGCTCTAGTTTTGGATCATATGTGACTCACTCCACAGGTTGCTTCCTCTATTTCTCAATGGAAAAGCTTTATATATTAGTCTTCAAGACAAAAGTGCAAAAGACCACTGAGTCGTAATTTATATTTGGTAATATTTTTTTGCTTTTGTGATTTATGTCACGTTTCTAGAAAAATACTTAATTTGTTAGATTTTTAAATGTAAATTCATTGAAATGAAGTGTTTATATGGCTTAACTTCATGTGAGAAAATGTGCAGTTACGTTGTTCTTGGACAGTTCAATCATTTTATAAGCAAAGAGATCAAATGTCTACTTCTTTGACCTAAGTTACATCTATTTCTCTTTTTATTTTCATGTTATGTCTTATTATAATGAATTTCGTGAAAATTCATTCCTTTAAGTCTACAATCAAATGATTTTTGCTTTTCCAAAATAATAATAATAATAATAATAATAATAATAATAACAACAACAACAACAACAACAACAACAACAACAACAACAACAACAACAACAACAACAACAACAACAACAACAACAACAACAACAACAACAACAACAACAACAACAACAACAACAACAACACTAGCAAAAAAGACCGACTTTGAATTATAGATCAATATTATAAATAATATTTTTTAAAAAAATTATTACAAAATATAACGCCCTTTTATGATTGTTATTTTAGTGTCAAGTGCATTAATAGCCTGTTTGGCCAAGCTTCTGGCAGGCCAAAAGTGCTTATTTTTATTAAAAAAATACTTATTTTAGATAACGAGGGTATTTGTGCAAGCTTTTAATAAAAGAATAAGTGCTTTTGAGAAGCAGAAGTTGTTTTTTAGCTTCTAAGCAGAAAGCTGAAAAAAGTACTGTACCTTCTTAAAAAAATAAGTGTTTTTGATTTTTAAGGACAAGAATAGACATGTAAAAAGAATAAAAACAACTTATGTGTATATCCTTTTCGTATTTTGACGTTTAAAAATTAGATTTTCAATATTTGTTAAATACAAATAACTAACATAAACACTTCTCACATTATTTGGACAAATACATACGACTAATCTTACAAAGCACGCTCAACAACACTTCTCAAAATAAGTTGATTTTGACGACCAAACAGACTCTAATTATGTATCTATATAAAATTTAAATTTCTCTATCTTATTCTCCATATGAATTTTCGAGTTTTAATGAAATTATAACTTAAAATTCATTTGAGTATAAACATATGATATTTTGGATTTGCTGTAAAACTAGCGCATTTTTTTTTTCTCTTTTTAGTATCTTTATTTTTGGGGTTTTGATTTGCTATTAAAAATTGCTAATATAAGCAAATTATTTTTAATCTAAATTTTTATATTCAATTCATTTATTTTGTTAATAACGTCGTCATTAACATAATTATCATTTCCTACTTTTATCATTTCAAAATAATATTTATTTATTTTATAAGTTATTCCATGATATTATGGTATAAAAAAGTATCATAACAGTAAAGAAGGAAAAAAAAAGTATGATAATCTAGAGGTTAAAAATAGGTATTATGAAAATTATTTGAGAAAAATGGGTAGAATAACTATTCTTCATAATTAAGGGGAGTTTGATTTTTAAAGCAAAGTTCCTTTTTATTATATATGTGTATTTTAAACTTTTAGCTGTACTATATAAACATACAAAATCGCCAAAAAAAAAGAAGAAAGATTTTAGTTGAACTCTCAGAAGTTTATTAACATAACAAATGCGACCTCATTTGTTTGTACTTAATGGAGGTCTGAATCTGAATGGTTCAGACCTCATGACATTAAGTGCGTTTGTTTTTATTAAGATTTAATCACTTAATGGCTCTTAATAGATCTGTATCATTCAGATCTTGAGTAAAGTCTTAATATCATTAAGAGGTTAATCAACACTTCATATATTACGACAAGTAGCTACTACTGCACTACCACAATCGGCAACTGCAACCACCACCACCGCTGCCAACCACCACCCGCCGCCACCAGTCCACCACCAACATTGTCTACCACCACTAGCCACCACGACCCCCCACTTGCCATCAACCACAACCATAACCACCTCTACCATCATAAGTCATTGCTACAACCACTAACTATCCCTAACCACCTCCACCATCACAACCATAACCACCACTACTACCTATCACCCTCATTACCATTGCCATTAGCACAATGATCACCACCACCACCACCGCCAACCATTACTAACCACCTCCACAAACACAACTACCTTAACTACCAAGAACCACCACCACCATTACCTACCACCGCCAATACTGCTACTCACTACACCAATCACCTCTACCATCAAAGTATCACTATCACACAACCACCACCAACACTACAACTGCTAACAATCACTGCTACCAGAAACCACCGTCATACCACCACAAACCACCACCTTGCATTCTAATATCTCGTGGATATAATATTTAAACTATTTTATAGTATGTATAAACTTTAATAAAGAATAAACATAATTATAAATATTCAGATATTACAAAAACAAACCGTCTTAATCGTTCAATGTTCAGATCTTAATATCACATCTTAATATTCAGATGTGTATTCAGATTCAGACCTCTTAATCTTAATAAAAACAAACGGCCCCTTACAAATCTTATTTGTTGCATACGAGTTATAATTTTACTTGCTGAATGCGATTCATAATTTTCATGTTTTGAGCAACTTATACCCTAGAAATGCCTGTGCCGCTAGGCCTCTTAATTGGTGTTCAAAGTGTCCATTCCTAAAGTATACTAATCCAAAATACTCCTAGATAATAATGAACTGAATTATGTGAATATGACATAGAGGGTCCGGTCCATATAGTAGCTAGCATTTGAGGGGCCTATCCTCAGTTTCACTTAGGTACAAACTACGAATGGATTGATGTTAAACATCCTTCGTTTCTGAATTGACATTGTCTTTATCTTTTTGACACACTCATCTATTTTAAATGCCAACATTCAGGTAATTTCATACATTAATTTGGCTTGTAGCTCTACATATACTCCCTTCTTTGTTAGCCTCATCAAAAAATAAACACACTTATCTTTCACTACTACGAGCTGTCACTTTAGCAAAAATCTTGTGTTCCAAATTAGTTGTCTTCTTAGGATTTCAATAATATTTTTACCAATTCTCTCCAGCTATATCCTTAATTATTAAAGATATTCTCAAATTTTTTTTAATAATTATATATTAAATAGGGGTAACATAGTAAAGTGTATACTCTATTTATTAATTTTCTTAATAGACGTGAAAAAGTTAAATGTGACAACTAAAATGAGACGGAGGCTAAAAAAAAGAGCGATCCGAACTCATTTTGTTTGTTCAGTTTAAAATCCCAGTAAATATATATTCCGTACCATCTTTGGTATCACTTAAATTAGTTTAAAAAATCTATCCCAAATAAGTATCATTTTAGAAAGCTAATGTAAATTTAGTACTATTTTTCACTCTTATCAAAACTAACAAGTACTAATACACATTTTTAGTCAAAATACTCATTTCCCAATAATTGCATTTAACAAACTATATTTGTATTTAATATTTTAATAATGAACGTAAAAAAGTCGAAAGGCACAATTAAAATGGAAGGAAGAGAGGAGTTGAGAAGTTTATTGTATTTTATTAGTTTTATTTGTTACTTACTGGATAAAATAGGTAAATACATTTCTCTATTTCCGCATAAAGTTCAAACATAGCGAACAACATAGTCTAATTTATATATGTGAGTGAAACAAAAAAAAGTAATGCTACAAGGTAATTGTGAATAACACCATTGTCTTCGGGAAGACGTAAAATTAAATTGCATGATAAGCTAGCCAATTGGGGAAACAAATATATGACGAACCAAATATTCTTGCGAAAACAAGACCTTCAGAAGCAAAGAATCTTGCGAGTAATTATCTATAATGAACATGTGATAGTAGCATATTCAAATGAGATATCATGGTATATGTTATTACAGACTAACATAGTTTTGATTGATGAGACCGTAGTGGGAAAATGCTAAACTGAAGGTTTGGAGACAGACGCTGGAATCGAAAGCCTTCAAGTTGAGCAGGACAAAGACAGAGTACATGGAGTGCAAGTTAGTGATGTACCAACCGAGACAAATGTGGAAGTAACACATGATGCACAAGTCATCCTCAAGAATGGAAGCTTCAAAGTATCTTAGGTCAGCTCTCCAAGAGAATGGAGAGATTGACGATGACATCACATATCATATAGGAGCGGGTTGGATGAAATGGAGGCTCACATCTGGTGTACTAAGAAAGTGTCATCGAGACTTACGGGTAAGTTTTATAGAGTGGTTGTCAGACCAGCTTTGTTGTATGGAGTTAAGTGTTGGCCCGTTAAGAACATTCACGCTCAGAAGATGCATATGATCGAGATGAGGATGCTTCGATGGATGTGCGGACATACCAGGAAAGATAAGATTAGAAACGAAGTCATCCAGGACAAAGTAGGAGTGGCCTCAGTGGTGGACAAGATGCGGAAAGCGAGGCTGAAATGGTTCGGACATGTAAAGAGGAGGAGCACAGACGCTCCAGTACGGGTGTGCGAGAGATTGGCAGTGCTAGATTTACGAAAAGGTAGGGGTAGACCGAAGAAGCATTGTGGCGAGGTAATTAGGCAAGACATGACACAACTCCAGATCATCGAGAACATGACCTAGACAGGGTAGCATGGAGGTCGAGGATTAGGGTGGTAGGTTAGTAGGTAGTTACATGTCCTATCTCCTTTTGTGGAGAACTAGGTGATAGTGTAGTGTGATTATCCGCTGTTATTTTTATATGATTATTATATTCGATGATCTTACTAGTACTGCTATTTTAATGTCATTATTTATCTATATTTTATTGGTACACCTCATCCTCCCCAAACTCCACTCGTGAATCTGTTGTTGTTGTTGAACATGTGATATTATGAGATTATGGACCTGCTGCTATAATAGCTAAACTCATGACTGATTATGCAAATATATATTATTTGCACTATCATTATCTATAACTTATAGCCTTTGATTACTAGTAATATTCTGATCAGGGTCAACATAAATCTCTACATGCCACCGCAACTCAGTTTTAATTTCACTTAAAATAAGCGGGCAAGTCTACCAAAACAGAAAAACAAAATAAATAGGAGACAATAATAGATATGACCCCTACAGCTATTTTTTGAATATGTTATGCTTATGTACATGGACGGTAGCATGTCACGAGGCAACAAATTAAGGGGTGGTTGAGAAGTGACTGAAGTTGGGGTTTGGTTGGTTTATACATCACGAAATTGAGGACTTCTTTTATCCTTTAAATTTTCCTTTGCCCTGATATAAAATATACCATAATTTCTTATATGAATTACTAAAATTGTTTCCACCAAAGAACAAAGGTATACAGCTAATAACTCTTGTTGTTTCAGGTGATCAAACTAGAAATACAAACTTTCAATTATTGAGATAAAATCTTTTTTAGGTTACTAGAGTCTATGCCTAAAAAATAAAGTAACAATTAATAGTTGTAGCTATCAGTTGCCTGTGACAATTGACACGTGTATTTATAAATGTTGTTTGCCTATGAGAAATTTTTTCGAAGCTTGATACAGATAAAGCACAAATACTATAGGAACAAGTTATTCCAACTTATCAAATTCGTTAAAATGAATTGGTACATGTTTGTGTAAGGTTAAAGATAATTGTGTTTTGTATGTAGCTAGAACTTTGAAGTCCCGTTAAACAATTGATCATAAGTGGATAATGTTGGGCATATATGCAGTAGCAAATATACATTCTAAAGCATAATTAGGATATCAATTTGAAACTAGGCATCTAATTAATCTCTTCTATAGTCATAGGTTAATCTTACAAGAAATGCATTTACTCATTTTTGTGTTTAATTGTTAGATGTTCAAAACAAAAAATAAAGTCAAACCATTGGAAGCACCCAACTTTCTTGAACCTTCAAGCTTTCTCCCTAGTCTTCAAGAATACAAGATACAGCAGTGTTCATAGAGTATTACTTAGGGGTCGTTCGGTTTGGCTTTTGTTTTACGCGGGTATTAATTATTAATGCGGGGTATTAGTAATGTAGGTATTAATAATGTGTGTATTAATAATATGGGTATTGATAATGCGGATATTAGTTATGTGAGGTTTAATAATGTGGGTATTAACCACTCATATATTATAGCATAGAGATTATTTGTTGAATCACTGATATATTACAAGTTAACAAAAAATATTATTTATGTATTATCCCTCTAAACAAACTTTAACGGTCAACCAAACAATACAAAACACACAGTTCGGAGAAATATTTACCGCCATAAATCAAATCAATATGGTTGAAGATTGAAACAATGGAGCTTTAAATTTCTCTATACGTGAAAACAACACATGATTTCTACACAAGAAAGAGGATGTCTCGATAGTCCAGAGAGAGATAGAGAAAGATACTCCAATCCGTTTTTAAATGATAAAATTTTTCGCTTTTTGAGGGTTAATTTGACTAATTTTTGAATTTAAATTAGACTATATTAAATTAATATTTTCAAATAAAAATTTGCATATTAAAAAACTATACGAAAAATACTATAACATGCCACTCTTTCCATATCAACATGATAAAAAAAATCATCTTAAATTATTGGTCAAAATTCATTCAATTTGACTCTTGAAAAACTAAAAGGCTCATATAAACTGAAACGGAGGAAGTTGAGTATAAGATAAGCATGAACATATATATGTATAAAGAAAGTATTGAAGAAGATTACCAAATAAAGTTAAAAAAAAAAAGTCTCATCATACAAAAAAAAAAAAAAAAAAAAGAAAGAAAGAGAATTGATGACTCCATTTCATGACTGACGAAGAATTATATTACATAAAACATAATTAGAAAACAGATAAGCATGAACAAATATACTAACTAAGATCTACTTACGGCGAACGCATTTTCTTGGTTTTTGAGAATTAACAGGCTTGCTAAAAATGCCACAAACACCACAACCAGAAACCTTAGGAGATGGAGGATCAATGGAGGGTTCCATGTAATTACCAGTAGAGCGAGTACTTATAGGCTTTGGCTCAGATGTTTGTTTTTTCTTCATATGTTCTTGATCATCATCTTCATTATTTTGAGTTGAAATTTTGTTGAGTTCACCAGATAACAACTTATCATCCCATATTAATCCTGATGAACCTTGCCGTCTGAATGATATTTCTGATCTCGGCAATAATTCTCCTGCAGCTGCAGCCATATATGTCACTTTCTTATGTTTCTTTCTGTGATGATCTCTTAAGAGGTTCTTGATTATAAGGTGTCAAGAAGAGTTTGAGTCAAAAGAGTTGTTCAATCTTGATATATAAAAAATAAGATATATGAAGATTAAGACAATGATGTTATGATAAATTAAAATGCCATCCCATTTGTAGCATCGGAGATTCCATTTCCTTTTTTGTTTGTCCCAAAATAAGTGCCACATTTTCTTATTTGACAACTATTTAATGCATCATCTCTATTTTATCCTTGTTGAGCCCTACATACTTTTAAACCTACCAACAATTTTTTTATTACTTAAATCTTCCGTCTCTTACTTTTTCAAGGGTAAAATTGACACTTAACAAGATCAACATCTATTTTCTTAAACTCCGTGTCCGGTCAAATGGTGCCACATAAATTTGGACGGAGGAAGTAAGATATAGTATGAAATTGTAGCATGATTATTTAAGTTTTGTACTGACAATATAATTTTATTTATATTATACTAGCTAGGTTCCTTATTAATTATATTAAGTTATCAATTAATATGTATTATAGAGTTATATTATCTCACAATTAAGTGATCATCTAGTTGTATAAATACTTATACTTTTTGTACGTGTACAGTAGACACTTACAGAATCAAAGTTGAGAACATTAATTTGGACTCGGTAATACAGTATCATTAAATTAGATAAACTAATTGATCACAATCCCACACTTGGCTGGATATGAAGGTAGTAAACCAAGTTTGAGGAAGCAGAGTTATGTACTAGCACATTCAAGATAATACAGAAAATAGCAGCCATCTTTGAATAGAAAATTAGTTGTCATGAAGACAGATAGCAGCTGCCATATCAGTGGCGGACCCATGTGTATTGAAGGAGCTGCCATATCAGTGGCGGACCCATGTGTATTGAAGGGGTTCAACTAAACCACCTTTGTCCAGACATTGTACTGAACAAATAGGGTAAATAGATTTTTTTGGGTTATATACACACTATTGAACCTATTTGATATAAGTGTGACATTCAAATATTTTTTGAACTCCTTCTATTAATTTTTGGGTCCGTCCCTGACCATGCACTACAGATAATATATACTAGTAATAAAAATATCACTAACTATTATAGATAGTATTAGACACTTTCAGTGGCGGATGTAGAGTGTTGACGACGGGTTCGGCAGAACCCAGTAGATTTAGCGCAGACAGTGTATTTTATTAAAAAAATTAATAATATGTACAGAAAGTAAGTCAAGATCCATTTACTTATACTTGAGATCGTTATCCGAAAATTTAGAACCCATAAAGTTCAAATCCTAGATCCGCCTCTGGACACTTCCCTAAATAATCAACACTACTAAAAATTGGGCTAATTCTGAGGGAGCGTTTGGAGAGGAAATTCCCAGACCAAAAAATGGAAAAGAATTTCGCTCTCCAAACAAGTACTTTCTCTCGCCGATCTCCCTCGGCAAACGCGTGAATTCTAGTATTGCAATCACTCCATGTTGATACGGATGATTCTTCCATATTTGTGCACACTACTAAAAAACAGGGAAAATTCGACTACCACCTATCGACCGAAATTCGGTCGAACCACAATTTCGACCGAATTTCGGTCGAACACCTGTGACTGTCACAAGTGTTCGACCGAAATTCGGTCGAAATTGTGGTTCGACCGAATTTCGGTCGATAGGCTAAACATAAAGTTGGGCCGTCGACCGAATTTCGGTCGCCTAAGCGGTCGACCGGCCCGTTATTAAGTCGGGCAGAACACACATTTGCCTCACTTCTTTCTTCCCCAAAAACATTTCACTCTCTTTTAAACCCTCCCCAACCCCCATACACGAAATCCACCATAACCCACCCCCAAAATCAACACTTAAACACAATCTACCCTCCTAATCACTACCCATAACAACAAATTCAAGGTAAATTCTTAATTTTAGGGTTATTTTAATTACTTTGTAAAACTTGAACCCTAATTTTTTAACTCAATTTTTTTGTAGTTTTGAAGCATATAACTAGTGGGGAATCATTTGTAGGTGCTATAGGAGCATAAATCAACGTCGAGGTACGGTTTTATTTTTATTTTTATTTAATCCGAATTTAATTAATTTTTTAATTAATTTTTAACTTTGGCCTATAATGTTGCATTTCTAGTTAATTATTAGTTAGCAAACCTTATTGTAGTTATTATTGATGTTCAACAACTTGTTTGGTGTTGTTAGCTATTACAAAGTTAGGTTTGTGTTGTTTGGGATTGTTGTAGTTGTTGGTATTGTTTGGAATCTAAGTTTGTAATGTGTTGTTGCCTTGGTATTGTTGAGAAGATGAACATGTTATGCCTAAAACGAATAAGCTTTTGTTGGTTTGAATTGCTTTGATGATATTAATTAATAGGGTGTTAGTAGATAATATTGTTTCTTTGGGGCATTTCATCAAACAAGTTGCTTGCATTAACAAACGCGACGACATTAATCTTGTCAAATTGATTACAAAAAAAGTGGAAAACTAATATAAAAAATCATACATATTGTTTCTCAATCTTGCAATGTTTGTGTAGATATGGACATTAATCGACGTCGTCTGTGGATGGATAATAGAAACTTTCCCGAGTGGCGGGGGTTGAGGCCTTCGTTTGTAGCGGGTGTTATGGAATTTCTTGATGTAGCCCGCAACACATACGATTATTTAAGGCATGGCAAAATTAGGTGTCCATGTGAAAAATGCGAATGTGTAAAGATACAATATTTGGAGAATGTTGAGTTACATTTGTATAAGAAGGGGTTTATGCCAAATTATTATGTTTGGTATAATCGTGGAGAGCCTTGGGACTTGCAGCAGCAACTTCAAAATCTTAAAAATATTCATGGGCCTAGGAGTTCTCCGGTTGTAGAACCAGACCAAGCAGCCGGGTATAGAATGGAAGATATGGTGAATGATGCTTTTGGTATGTACCCGGCTAATGATCCCCTTCAGCCGGATACATCACAGCCAAACATTGAGCACATTCCCAATGCCGAGGCAAATCAGTTCTATGAACGTTTGGAGGAAACAAGTCGTTCATTTTATGAGGGTTCGGTGCATTCCCAGTTGTCGGTTGCTGTTAGATTGATGAGTATCAAATCTGATTTTAGTATATCTCAAGCTGCCATGGATTCCATCCTTGCCCTTATGAATGAACTAAATCCGACAAATATGGCATTACCAACTACTTACTACTACACTAAGAAGTTGGTTTTCTCGTTGGGGCTTTCTGCCGAGAAGATTCATTGTTGGTTTCCATCCTTGCCCTTATGAATGAACTAAATCCGATAAATATGCATACGGTTTATCACTAATTGCAGGTTTTCTTAATGAGTATGTTAAACTAAAATATTTTGATGAATATTGCAGGTTCGGTGTAAGTGGCATCCGGCTCTGGACTATAAAGTCCGTTCTAACTTCCCTAAGAAATGCGGGGAGTTATTCAAGAATGCAATGTATAATGCGCGCAAAAAAGGGAAAATGCCCGGCTTCCTCTATGATCATCAATGGAGAGAGCTGCAGCAATATTGGGATACTCCCGATTTTCAGAAGAAGAGCGAACAAGGGAAGAAAGCGCGGGCATCTAGTAAGGGTGGATCGCTGCATACCGGTGGCGCAGTTAGCGCAGCGACGCAGAAAATGCGCTTGGTAAAGTAATTTAATTTATAAGAATTACTATAATAGTTTATTTTTTATCTAACTTGATCTCTTCTTTAATTTGTAGGAAAAATAAGAAAATCGGACTATTCCACTCTCTGAAATGCACAAGATCCGCCATATCAAGAAAGATAAAAAGGGCGGAGAAACATGGGTCGAGGCGCGCGCACAAGAGACCTGGGTAAGTAATTAAATTTAAACTAAAATCGCGCCAATCCTTCAACTTTAAAACTCCATAGTTGTACCGTTGATATATTTCTGTTTTTCAGGAAAAAGCTACAAAGGCCGTTGAGGACTGGACCACGACTCAGCAATCTGAATGCGGAAGCAGTACCCCAGTACAAATGACGCTCGAGCAAGAAACCAACTTATGGTTGGAAGCGGTCGGAGGGGTGAAGAAGGGGTCAGCTTATGGCATTGGAACTCTGTTTTCATCTTCCAAGCATAAATCGAATTATTTAGGCTCCTGTTCAAGTGCTCCTACAAGCTCTGCTCCCACACCAGAAATGACTCGGATGCAAGCGGAGATCGAAGATCTGAGAAGACAGAATGAAGCTATGCGCTTAGCACAGGAGGCGCATCAGAGAGAAGTGCAAGAAATGATGCGCGCTTCACAGAAGGCGCATCAGAGAGAAGTGCATGAAATGATGCAAGAGCTCCTCAGGAACCAAAAAAAAGGCAAAGGAAAGCGTGATAGCTCGGGAAAGGGAAAGGGAAAGAGCAAGAGTAAGAGCAAAGGCCGCCACCATTCACCATCTCAGTCTGATGCCGGGTCTAGTTCGGCTTCTAGCCAGTAGTAGTGATTGTTGAACTTTAAACTGTTTGTTTAGTTTGTTTGAATATTGTAAAACTTGAACGAATGTTGAAAGACTCATTTCTATTGTTTGGCTTTGTTAGCCTTGTTTGAATAGTGTTTATGAATGTGTTTTGTCTGGTTTTTCTGCGTGTTGCTGAATTAAAGGTGGTGTAGGGCTAATTTCAGCTTTTATGTTGCAGGTTTTTACAGGTTTTCGACCGAATTTCGGTCGAAAGTTGGTCAAAAAATATAACCACACTTTCGACCGAATTTCGGTCGACATACCTTCGACCGAAATTCGGTCGAAGTCGGTCGACGTTGGACCGAATTTCGGTCGAAGGTTGAATTTCGACCTTAATTTAGTCGACCACCACAATCGGTCGAAATACGGTCGATAGGTCGACCGAATTTCGACCGATTGGGCGGTCGAAAATGCCGGTTTTTTTAGTAGTGGCAATGAGTAGAATCTAACTGAGGCTTACTACAGTATTGAGTAGGTTCCAACCCAACAATGACGAGCAAACTCTATAATATACTAGATGGGGGTGGCCCGTGCTACGGGCCCAATGGTTTTTTTTTTTTTTTTTTTTTTTTTTTTTTTTTTATATTACGAAACCAATAATTTGTATTACAGTATACATGTAGTGATAAAATTTTATGATACGTTTGAAAATATTACCGCATATTGGTTATCTTGGTACGTTGCATTAAAGGTTAATACCTGCACTAAATTCCTCACAAAATTTGAAAGAAGGTATAAAAATCTGCACTAATAATGCAGCGTTTGGTATGGATTTAGAAACATGCACTAATAATACCCACATATTAATGAAGGAATTTATGTATTATTTTGTGCGGGATATGAGGTGTAATAATAATGCGGGTATTAATTATGTAGATATTAAAATATTAATAGGACAAATATGCCCTCGCCTCTCTTTACATTATACCCTTTGTATCATTCAAGCTAAATCTATTGAAGATTAAGTATTAAAACACATAATTTAAATTATGAAATGTATAATAATTTTTTAATACAACAAACCATTCATTAACCAAGATATAATACCTCCATAACTAATACCTGCATAACTAATACATGCATTGCTACTATCTGCGTAAAGTCTATCTCAACCAAACGACCCATTATTGTTTGTCAAAAATCTTTTTTTGCTTTTTTGAAAATACAAATATGATCAAACAAAGATTTTCAACGAAAATAAATGTTCTTCTTGTATATTTTTGGGTAGTATTTGTCAGGGAGTAATTGATCAAAAAAGAAAGAAGTAAATCAAATATATTAGGTAATAAATATTGTAATAGCACGATAATATTCAAATCTTAAAATCAATAAGAAACTATATCAGCTTTAAAAGTTGACACGACCATAATTTAGTGGTAGTTATATTTGTTAACCTGATTAGTTTGATAAAGTTTTATATAGCTTATTTCGGTTAAAATCTGTCTAGTTGTAGTTTTGGTGTGCTTTAGGAATCAGGAATTGACTCTTGAATGTATAAGTTGAGGAGTCCCACTTGTATATACGTCAAAGCACGGAAAGCATGAAATACAATAATGGCTATATTTTAATTAATAATTGCAAAAGTGGCTCATTAGGGAATCATAGGTTTGTAAAATTTGGCTACTGCTTCAACCTTAAACCAAAAAGTGGCTATTTTACAAGCAGATATGTCTAAAATTTGGCTACTGCTTCAATCCTAAACCAAAAAGTGGCTATTTTACAAGCAGGCATGTCAACGAAGACATGCCTGCTTCAGCACTTTAGACCTGGCCTGTAATCTAAATAAAGGATCTGGAGTACACATTTTATGCACTAATGTACAACAGGTCAAAGCACGGAAAACATAAAATACCATAATGACTATATTTTAATTAATAATTGCAAAAGTGGCTCATTAGGGAATCATAGGTTTTTAAATCTTGGCTACTGCTTCAACCTTAAACCAAAAAATGGCTATTTTACAAGCAGACATGTCTAAAATTTGGCTACTCCTTCAATCCTAAACCAAAAGTGGCTATTTCAGCACTTTAGGCCTCTTGTATATAGTAGAAATTTATGGTCATAAAAATTATAAATATAAAAATTCCAAACATTATCGGTTATTTGTTAAATTCAAAACCAAACTAAATGAAATTAAAGTCAAAAGTCGAAACCAAACTAAATGAAATTAAAGAACACCTAGATTTTTCACATAGCTTTGGCTTGATTTTTGGTTTCTTCAATTCTTTTATTTTTCTTGAACACCCTAGGTAGAGTCTACTGAAGTAGATTCTTACCAATCCCATAATTATGTGCATCTGGTGAAAGAGATTAATCAAAGTACAATTCAGCTTTTCCTGTAACAATTCCTTATACTAACAACTAACAAGTCTTCTTGGCACCCTCATTTTTTTTCTGTTGCTTTTTGGTTCTCCTTCAGAATATATTGCAGTTTGATACTAATGCTAAAAGCTATAACTATGCTTTTTCGTTCTCATTCGAGGATTTATTGTATTCCATTGGCCATTGCAAAATTTAATTTCTTCTATCAAATACTTACTCATGACTTGGCTGCATCAAATTTTTGTGAAGTTTCAAATACTGTCTCAAAAAATACTTTTTTCAACTTTCGCTTCCATTTGCCACTGTCGAGACAAAACTTTGAACCAAGCTATAGTAAAGATTTTCGAAAACTAGGTTTTATCACAATCCTATAGAGATTTCTTTCAGACATACATCGTCAATCCCTTAAATTCTACTAATTGCAAAAGCTTACTACTGAACCAAGCCTCCTTTTGTCTCTGAGTATTTCACTGAGAGGTTTTGGACCTAGGAAGTCTTCTCTTTCACTTCCTCCAGATGGCCCTGTTCTCTCGAAAGAATTTCCATCTTCTCCTACTTTTTCCTTTCCTTCTTTAATTTGAGCTAGACTCTTGGGGGCGCTAAAGATCATAGGAACCTCAGTCATTCTCTTCCTAGAAACCATCCTCCTAGGGGCTTCATTTGCAAAAGCCCGTGATCTGCCCCATTTACTGTTCTTGAAATGCTGTCTGTAACTGCTTCCTTGAAATTGTCTCAATCTTCTCTGATGATTGGTACGCTCCAGAAGAGAGTCATCCTTAACGCGGGAGAAAGAGGCACTACTTTCAACTTTTGAAGACAGTCTTCGAGGCATCCACCGGGAACCCTGTGGCTGATGATGTCTGTCCCTGCCTTGCTCATGGGCATTCAACCTAGACAGGTCACGCCTTCTGGAGAAATGATTCAGAGGATCATCAATGACTCGCCGCTTCTTCAGAAGGTCCCTTAGGTCCACATTGCCTCTGCCACGAAGAGCCAGTTCTGTGGGCAACTTTCTTTTCCATGGAAACTGTTGTCTACCATGAGCAGGGATAAGGATTTCTCTGACAGATTCATATTCATTAATATCCTGATTCACAACACTCTGATAAGACTTGTCTAGTTCTTCCTCGGACACATTTCTCATAACTGGATATGCATCGTCATACTCGAGGATCTCAAAATCATATCCAGCAAACCGTTCACCAGGCTCCCTGTCTTCCATTTCAGGGTGCACTAGGTACTTCTGATCATCTTCTTGACTCAAACCTTCTACTCTATCATCAACAAGAACATCAAAACCGGGAGATGATTCCAACCACTCCTCTCTCTCCACATTGTCCTCTACTTCTTCGTCTGAGCTCCGGTCAGGGGACAAATGGGATCCTCCTTGGGTAAAGGCTTCGGCAGGGACTAAAGAATCTGACCTGACCACGGTAGCTTCTTCAGAAGGAGATCCTGAAGTCTCAGGAGAAGCACTCGGCTCACCAAAATTATTAGTCATTGAATGAAGATCTACTTTTGACTTGATATATTCATGTGCTACTGCCTCAGACCCAGTTTCAGAAGAATTAGGATGCTTTTCTACTGGTGCAGGGCCAGGTTCACTTCCTGCAGATGTCTTCTTCTCAGCTGTTGGTACATCAGGAATTCCAGAAGTTACTTTTGAGGATTTCCATGCAGGTGTACCATCATCAGGTCCATGAAGAAATGAGCATCTTTCACCTTTATTGCAATAGCCATTGAAGTAGAAGTAACATGGAACATTTGTCTTGTTAACAAGCACAGCAGATTTATTAGGTGCAGGAGCAGATCCAGATGATGTCTCAGCACGGTTCTCTAAAGGCTGAATAAACGGGCAGAGAAAAATTAATATAATCAAAGAACTAAAAAACAAGTTCAAGAAGCAATCTAAGTGTTAAAGGCAGAAACAAGGACACGAAAGGTCAGAGATGAAAATTGCTTTAAAGGGTCCATTTTCTTGTTTGCTAGGGACTTATCCATAACTTAAAGTCATATAAGGCATGACCAAAAAAAAAAGACTCAGAGGCAAAAAACTTCACACTCTGGAAGATCACACTCTGGAAGATCCAGCAACCAGTCTCCAGGTACTTCAACTTATGATAACCAAAAAAAGAAAAACGCCAGACCTAGTGGTGCCGGCTCGGAACTCCTTGGATGGTAGCCACCCCCACTACTCTTCTCTACTTAAATACCAGGTTTTTGTCCGCGCCAGAATTCGAACCTGTGAAGTGTGCCCAACCCACACATCACACATTACAGTCCCCAAGTACTTTTTCGATGTTTTCTGTAGGGTAAACCCACCTCCCAAACCCCTGTCCAACACTGACCTTAATCCACTTTGCTCCCCTTGGTGACTCGAATCCCCAAACTCAGTTGGAGGTGGACGGCCAATTCCACTACGCTGTCCCTCCATTATTAACCAGCCTCCGAGTACCTAACTCATTTCTATCACCAAACCCTTTTGTCTGTTCCACCAGAAGATAATATGAGTGCATATTAGCATCTTACATATGCATATAGAATTGGTAACACTCAGTTTCTGGAAGAGTTGAACATGAAAACCTTACAGCCAAGTGACAATCAAAAGGGGAAGGAATATTATAAGTTAGTGCTCATATGTCTAAACCACCCACTAAAAGAAAGTTAGACTACTAATTCTCCTTTGGCTTGGGAACTAGGAAGTCTTTTGTGTTGGAGTAACGACAAGAAAGTAAATCAGTCATCAAGGCATTACAATTCAGGGGAATGAGGGAGCACAACCAAAAGTGTGTTCAACAGATTGGGGGAGGGGGGGGATGAAAAGGATACCAATTTTTTTTTTTTTTTTAATCCTAGACGAATTTATGCAACAAGATGCTAGAACATATGGAATTCCCACAAAAACTGACATCAAACTTAAATTTGACATAACATGATATAAACTCATTTAATCTTGCATAAGTGAATGCAGAAGTAACCCGTGTTAACTCAATACCTCAGGGCGAGGCAGGCCAAGCTTCCTGTTAATGATAGGTCATACATCTGACCATTATACTTCGTAGACTTTTTTAGATAATGAAACAGAACTACACAGATAAGTAGAGAAGCACACACCGAGACTGCGAGATTAATCAGCATTTGACTAATGCTATATATTCTTAATTAGAACCTGTCAGAGTTCAACAAACTATCCTAAGTTGGGAGAAAGATTCCAATACAAAACCAGAGTTTGCAGTGTTGCATTTTCACACTAATAATACATCCAAGTTAGCACAGATATCATTTCAAGGCATAAAAGCTTCGTGCTTACCGCATGCCGGAAGGCACATGTTGGGTTCAGACAGCTTCCCGCCAGCCAGTACCAGCAATCTCTAGGGTTGAGCCTAGCTATCTCACTATGTCGATATTCACATTCTATTCCCTGAAAACAAAAAAATCCACATCACAAAACCCGGATTCTCAGATATAATACTCGAAATGATTAATCAAGAACACAGGGCAGCCCGGTGCACAAAGCATCCTGCGTTCACGCAGGGTCCGGGGAAGGGCCCCACCCCAAGGGGTGTGATGTACGCAGCCTAACCTAATGCAAGCATTAGCGGATGTTTCCAAGGCTTGAACCCATGACCTATAGGTCACACGAAAACAACTTTACCCATTGCTCCAAGGCTCCCCTTCTTAATCAAGAACACACACGATACAAAACATATTCATGTCAGAGAAACCTGGATAGTCAGATACAATACTTGATATGGTGAGTCGACAATGCACAGGTAAGAAAGCATCTAAGATAACCAACATTGCTGGCTAAAGTTAAACAAAAATGACAAACGTTCATTGTATAGAGGCCTAATAACTCAAACAAGAAAGTGCGTCAATAAAGCACAAACTAAACAAAGATGACTAACTGAATTCAAAACTTTATTTTTAAAACCGAGAAATCTCCGAGCACCAGCAGCACACCGTGGATAATGGGTCCGCTCTCCTTCTCCACTTAAATACAAGGCATTGTGACATGCAAAACCCACATATCTCAAGCTAAGCTCTTACAACTAGGCCAAAGCCTCGGGGGTCTAACTGAATTCACAACTTTAATCTAGTAACCGAGAAATCTCTGAAGGCCCATGGCGCACAATTCACAACTCATTAGACAATGGGCCCGCTCCACTAGCCCTTCTCCACTTAAACACTAGGTATTTTTCTATGACATTATTCGGTTCGAACACGTGACATATACCTAACCTACGCATCACAACTTAAGCTCTTATCACTAAACCAAAGCCCCTCCGACCCCTAACCGAATTCAAGACTAGAGCAACCACAATAGGATCGCATAAACAATTTACTCGAAAACATTAGTATAACATATAAATGTAACAGAAAATCCACGAAATCAATGCAACTTAATCCTGACATTAATTTAAATAATAAAGGATTACACTGAAAATAAATAAATAAAAGAAGAGAATAAAACCTTTTTGCAAGTAAGGGGAGAGGCTAGAAAATAGACACAATCAGTGTTACGCTTTTGTAATTGTTCCTCCATTTATTTATTTTTTATTATACAAAAAATGTTTAACGCATAACGTTTCAATAACTCGATGAAAAATAATGTGTGGGGGGTTATGTGTAGAGAAGAGGGATGAATATGATGGGTGATTTTGTGCTTCCAATTTATTGAAGCTAACGCGCGCTATGTGTTTTATTATTTTTTCTTTTTTGAGGGGGGTTATTGGTCCTTGCTTTTGCTTTTCCCCCATGTTTTAGTACTTCCTCCATTAATATCATTAACTAGTTTCGCTATCGGTACTGATTCGGTTATGGGTCTTTACGGTCCGGCTGTCGGTACCTATTTTATTATATTAATTAAAGTATAATGACATAATTCTCGTAGTCTAGAAAAAAAATCAAATTATGACAATAAATTAGGATTCAGATATACATTTTTTATGTTTCCTGATATGTACATATCATTGTAATTTTTTTTTTCTTTTTGGGTTAATTACTAAAATAACTGGCCAACTCTATCCCTCCCTTACTATTGGGCAAGATGCACGAATAGTCACTTTTGCCAGTAATTTTGGGTTTGAAACCATTTTTTAGTGATTTTATATGAGATACCACTTTTTGGAACTTCAATTCTTGTGGGTTGAAGTTCAAACCTCGTAGGCTGAAGTTCAATCCATGTGGGCTGAACTTCATGCCTAAAGTATAAAATTCAATTTCAACCTACAAGGGCTGAACTTTTAGGCATAGATCCGTAGACTTCAACCCATGTGGGCCGATGAAGTTGAATTTCAACCCTTTAGTGGTATGAAGTTCAGCCCACAATGATTGAAGTTCCAAAAAAGTGACATCTCATGCAAAACTAATTAAAAAAATGGCCTCAATGCAAAGACCAGTGACAAAACTGGCCTCTGAGCAAAATTTTTACCTTACTTTTCAGTAGTCCTTACTTTTCATAGTAAGTATACACCAAATTAATACGCGGTGTGTACAAATAGTGAATACAAACAGTCTCCTCATGTATACAAAGTGTTTACATTTAATTTTACTGTATATACAATCATTTTTCTCAGTTATACACAATGTATACACTTAGAGCCTGTTTGGGTGGGCTTAAAAGCTGCTTATTTTAAGTGGCTTATAAGTCAAAAAGTGACTTAAAAGCTACTTTTTGAGAAGTTAGGATTTCCTAACTTCTCAAAAAGTGGCTTTTAAGCAACTTATGGCTTTTAAGTTCAAAAATTTTGAGGTTACCAAACATATTTTAATTGGCTTATAAGCTTATAAGTCACTTTTAAGCTCACCCAAACGGGCTCTTATTGTTTTTAATTATATTCAATATATACACATTTTTTTTACATCTACAAGTGATAAAAAGAGAAGAACTGAAGAAGAAGAAGAGAAAGCAGTGGTCGGAGCATCACTGCCAAAGTAGTTCACCGGAGCAGCAGTGGTCTAACATCGCACCAGATTTGGGACTTCCATCGCAGGCAGTGGCCGGAGCAGCAAAGCAACGGTGGTCGGCGGAAGTTTGACGCAGCGGTGGCTAGAGGGAAGAGGGCGGCGCCAGAAAGAAGAAGAAGAAGGAGAAATCATAAAGCCTAAAAAGAGAGTGCCTACAAAAAGTTAAGGGGCATGATTGTGTGTTTGTTTAGGGATTATTATTTTTAAATGAAAATGGATTAAAAAATGTATAAAGAGGGTTAGATAGCTACGTAGAGTAAATATTTTTTTCATATTAACGATAGCGTTAAGTCATTTGAAGCCAAGGGTGTTGTTTAGTCCGCCGGCAAAAAGTAATGTTGATGAAACTAGGTAGTACTCTTAAAAGAAAACTTAGGTGTCACTAGTGAAAAGTGCAAATCTAAAAATACCAGTATAGCCAATAAAATTTAGGTGCTATCAATGAAGAATGTAAACCTTAAATCCTAAGTGCGACCAATAAAATAAGGTGCCACTAGTGAAAAGTAACAAGGTGATCCATCTCACTACACTTCATTGGAAAAAACTTAGGGGTTTATATGTAGTTTCAGTAGTTCACTAATTGTGCATTTCAAACCATGGATTGGACTGAAATTGTACCACTGCTACTGGAACGTGGGATGGACCAGGTTCAACGAGAAACTGGAATTCATTTTGCTGCTGCTTCTTTCCTGGACTTAGTTGATAATCCTTGGACTTCACACAATCAAAGGAAATCCACTTCGAGACTTGAACTTCCATGCAAAGTGAAGAATTAATGTTTGACTCAACTAATTTCGTCTAATCCATACGCTCTTTCATGCTTATGAGTTAATGAGGGGTGCCTTTGTAGTATCATGAATAGTAGTATTACTTACGTGATAACACACTATTGTACAACTTTTTAGATAAGAATAATTAAAAGGCCAATCAAAACCATCACTTTTCAAGTGCTTATTTTATTGAAATTGTTATTATATTATTCTCTTACTTTTTTCCTTTTTTGGTATTCTTATAGCTATTGAGAGTATAATTAGCAAGAGGCATTTGACTTTTGTCTATCTGAAAGGTCTTTTAATATTGGTTTGACAAATGCATACGATACTAACATCCATCTTTAGCAAATTATTCTTCCATCTAAGGTGAACATTTTTTCTGGATTGTAAAATGCAGCGACAATTTAGGACATATAGGATCCTACGACAGGGACTAAAACAGTGATTTATGAACAAAAAATGACTTTCTACTGATAGAGATATTTGCAAGAAAGGGCCACTAATTTTTGTACAAGAAAGATCAACGACATGATTAATAAGTATTGGTTCTGGCTGTCTGGACCCCAGGAGATATGCCATGGAATTGGAACTACTTCACATGATCTACGACGCTTGTATACCATAAACAAGGCATATATTTTGCATGGAATTTGAACTCCATGACTCCATCTTATAACTATCAAGAACCTTTCCAATTTCCTACATGGGAATCCAGCAGAGACTCTTTTGATGAGTTCACTTCTTAAAGTTTTTATGGCTCAATCATTGTACTTTAAAAAATTATTACGTTTAATATTTAATATTGGATGGAGTAATATGTTAGTGACTTTTCCATTCTATGGGTTCAGTTGAACTCATTAAATATATGGTACATCGATTCGCATGTGGTAGTCTAGTTAAGTTGCTATGAACCACCTAGGGACCCTTTCTCCCCAAAATAACCGGTTTAGAAGGAACGTAGTTTAGTATACACATACATAAATTCTTTCTTAGCTTCTTAGGTATACATGAGTACTATATAATTTGACCAAAACGTGGTTAAATAGATCTGCATTGCCTTCTCCAAATGGGAATTTGTGGGTCTCAAATGACAGATCGGAAACTATTAATTTTCGCCATGATCAAGTTTAATTTGGCCGGAGGATGAGATGAGAGGGAATTAGGCATCCATGTCCAAAAACCTCCAAATGTGCTTGTACGTACTTTCACGGATTTACATATTTTCATACACATTGTACTTACAAGGACCAGTGAAAAATGAGAAACTTTGTAGTGTACATGTACACTTAAAATCTCATCATAAATATGAGATAGTTAAGAAATACACAAGTAATGCTATTTGCTTACTAACCTATAAACTTTGAAACCTAGCTTATGTCATAATATACAACTAGCTAGTTCCCATTAGGTGACTGTGGATACAATGACAAATCTTCATAGCGTTAGAGTGGTGGACGGAGAATGTGTAGATGTTCTTCATACTAGAAGTTGTTGGCACATTCTTGTCTCTAAAGTTGCCTTAAGAATGAGTATAAGGGAATTTCCACTTATTTGCCGCAATGAAGTTATATGCACGCAGCTCAACGTTGATGGAATAGCTAGCTTGAAAATGTTTCATATTACCCTGGAAATGGAAATGACTTGGAGAGTCGAAGAAAGGAAAGAGAAAAGGTGACATTGGCTCACTTATAAAAGTTAAGCATCTGGTTCTTATCGATGTAATAATTGAGACTTGATGCTTAAAGGAAATAATTTGGTTCCCCTAGAGTGGAACTATTCATAAATATTCTATGAATCTAATATCTGATCCTTCTTTAGTTTCTCTTATTTTTTTCTTGCTGTGAATTAAGTAAAAATGGTGGTCAAATGTGATAATGTGATATAGTATAAACTCTGTATTTTTCTGTAGGCCTAAACAGCTTTTCTTTGTTGTTTAAGGCTAGATAGTACTATTATTCATTACACCACCTCAACAAAAGCAGTATTGAAGACAGAAAGAATGCAAAATCTGAAGGGATTTCATTCATTAGGACACTTGCACAGTTACAATGCAGTTAGAAACCCTTCTACTAAAACTGTTAGATTAAGCCTATAGCTTATTAGTCTAGAGAAAGAAGAAAAGGAAAAAAAAAAAAAGAGCAGGAAAAAGAAAAAAACAGAAGAGGAAGTGTCTTTGAAGGTTATAATCTTCAATAATAACTTAATGTCGATGTGTCCCTCATTTCACTTTGTCCTGTAAAACGGAGAAATGAACAAAGTATTAGTGGATGAAAAATAGTGTTGGAAAATAAAATGTCGACTATGCAGTACCATAATCACATAGAAGATCGCTCACCAAAATCCCTTGGTGTCTTGCATTTATAACATTCTGCTCTACTGGCATAGTTGTGCATACCACATCCTAATCTGTCAAATAATAAGCAGTTATGCGAGTTAAAATCCCACAGATAAGAGCGATTATGTCAATATTATGATAATATTGGTTTGAGGATTCATATAGCCGACTTAAAAATGAATGTAAATGAGGACCAACCTGCTGCACATCCAATCACCACTCTTCCAACCAGGAAGAGCACTTGTATCATATCCATAACCTCCTGATGCTACCATTCCTGCCCCGATACCGTAATAATCATTTTTTAAGGCACCACATCTATAGCAGCTTGTTCTGCTAGCATAGTTGTGAGAACCACAGTTCAAGCCACTGCAATACCAGTCTCCAGCTAAAACTTCAGTTTTGTTTAGTCCATACATGGAAACATCAGCAGCTGTTGCAAATTTAGGGCAGCTACATCTTTGACATGCATCCCGTTTCTTGAAATTTAAGTGTTGGCATGCTGCACACATCCAATCTCCGCTGCTCATTTTCTGTCTTGAAATCTGATAGTGGACATGAAAAGATATATAAGAACAAATTTGCATAGGGGAAGTAAATTAGGCCAGTAAAAGACATGATAAAGCAACTGTGAAATCATATGCGTATACATCTCTGAGGTCTCATTCTTTAAATGGTTACAGTTAAAAAGTTCTCAGGTGTGCTTGAAATACTGTCAATATGTTAAAAATATACTGCTCACACATGAACTGTTCTTTTATTCTAGAAAAGAATTTGTGGCATATTAATCTTGTACAGGTTACAGTTACATATAGGTTCAAAACATGCAGCTCTTTGTGTAGAAGCTGGAAGAAGAGGAAATTTAGTTCTACACTGAAATGAACTGCAGAAGGGAAAAAACAGTATCAATGCCTCACCTAAAATGAGTGAACGATTCGAAGAGCTTCTCAAGTAAACGGAAACTTGAAGCTCAAGAAATGGCTTGCTAGAGGTGGTATTTTTTATGAATGGTCTGGGGAGGTTTATATAGTTGGAAAGCCTCATTAATGGGGCCCAAAGTTTACTTTATGATCTGTGAAGCTTCAGACGGTTTCCTTAAACGGGATTCCACAAGATAGCGCAAATTTTCCAAAAAAGTATTGGATAAACCTCCTACTTTTACTTCCTTTCTTGACTGTAGAGGGATGGCTATCTAAAGCTAACTGTTTATTCATGCATGTGAGCATTATTTTCTAGCAGAAATCCAATCATGCCACTCCTTACATGTTCCCGGTCCATTATTCTACTAAAAAGAGATTGCAAAATATTATTCTTGTTCTGTATCCATTTCTAGTAGGTGTTATGAGGGGAAGAAGTTATGTGAAAGGTGGGCATATTACACCGCGTGCTATTGGTAACATGGATGGTCCCTTGGGATGATATGGATACAAACACATAAATATCAGATGAATATATGTCATCTACATTAGGGGCTGATCCCAAATTTGAATTTTATGGGTTGGAGTTCGAGGTTTTACCACAACTCCTTTGATTTGCTGGGCGCAGAATCAATTAATTGTACTTGTTTGGTAAGTTTTTAAATATATACAGGTCTGACTCAAAGTTATTGGTTTCAGATGAACCCATAAGTTGAACTAGACATGTGCCCTGATCTACATTGCCCATGCAAGCAACCGCCTCACATGAAAACTCATGTCGTTCAGGTGGAAATGGTCCAGGTTCTAAAGAGGAGAAACTGTATAACAAGTTTACCACAAAAGAATCAATTCCCTCATAATGCACAATTTAAGTTGTATTCTTCCTTTGTGCTATATTCTTCTTAATAATTCAAAAGTGAACGAAAGTGGAATGCTTTTCATCTGCTGTTCATGTCTCTATTTACTCGTCTATTTTGACAAAACCAAATTTAGGCACTTAATCATACAATTTAAACACCAGATCAGGGAACTCCTGAGATTATAGGACCAGTCAGTTTCATCAAAGTCAAATTGATAGCTAAGAATATAAACATTTCTTATTAATTGGCACAAATAAGTAACACATGACAACAGAAGAAAACATGAGAGTTACGTTATTCCTGACAGTATTTAATTAGCATTTGGCTTGTTTGCAGCATAACTGCAGCATGACAAGAATTTATCAATCTGAAGAAAAGTACCTCTTTCTTGACAGGTACCTGAGACAATGTAATCTAGGTAATGATCACGCAGCATTTACCTTTGTTTTTCTACACATGGAAATCAGTATTCTCTGAAGATTCTGAATGTGATGCATAGTAGAATATTTGAATTGTATGACTTGGATACCCTGTAATTGCAGAAGATAAGTAAAAAAAGGTTAACCATCTTTGACTATAATCAATTTAGTTAACTTCAGCTTTACAGGAAAGGAAAAGTGGCAGGTTATACCATAACTTTTTGACTTGGTTCAAAAGACTTAAAAGTAGAATACTAATATCCAAACTTTAGTGCTTCAATACGGACGTCGCTAGGTGTCTAGCATCGAGCGATATATGGACGGACTATACCGACGCATAGCCCTTCCGTAAACAGCATTTAGCCGTCCCTATCGTTCGTCCGAGAAACGCGTTTTTTTAGTAGTGTACTCAAGACTGTCTTTGCATGAAACAAAACCTCGAACAAGGAAACTGAATGACATTTTAAATCTTTCTATAAAGCCACATCCTGTAACAATTAAGTATATAACAGTTGCTCTTGATCCAGGATAACTTTCTGGACAATGGTGGATTCTCCTGTAATGTCTTTCCCTCAAGAAGTTTACAAACTGAAAATCAAGCAGAGAAAGAAAAGAGAGTTGGCTACTAACTGTCTATTTCGTAGAACTTTTACTGCGGTATTACTGAGAATATTAATATCCAAACGCCATTTTGATTTGATCAAACTCCCTTACTATAGGGACAGTTGATGATATGCATTCATGTTAGGATAATTTTAGCTAATTTTCTAACTTGGCAATGGTACCAATCAGTTGTCAGTTGGTAAGAATAATATGACATTGACAATGAGTTGAAGCCTCTTGACCAATTATTGAGGCCACAAATGCTGACATGGCAACTTTAGCTGATTCCATGCAGCCAAATATGATTGATATTTTATGAGTTTAACTACTATATATTGATGGTATAAATATTTTCACCATAGGCTAATTTAAAGCATATTATAACCAAAATTTCAAGTATTCTTGCTCGTTTAATATTATAAAACTTAATATTTCTTTTAAAAAGCTAATCTAACTTAGAAATTGACCAAATGGTTGAGTCATGATTGAAGAATTGACATTCAAAATCACAATAACAAATACTAACATATTGTTGGGCAATAAAAGAAGGATACCGGCTTTGTCAAATCATTGGTATAATTAAAGTTTAAATATTAGTAAAACAAGTAAGAATAATTAAAAAATTGCTTGTAATATGCTTTAAATTAGCCAACGGTATAAAAAAAAAGTTTACACCTTCGATGTATATTAGTTAAACTCATTTTATATTTGATACAACTTGCTTTTGTTTGTTTGTTTGTTTTTGTTTTTGTTTTTTGGTCTTTTTTATTCAAGCTTTCCTTCTTAAAAGCCCAAATTAGCTAAAGATAAGGTTGTGAACTATACATAAATAAGAGTTTTTATTTGACTAATACTTTCCCGTTTAATCTCCTCCATACCTTTGTATAAGAACTGAGAATGCTCGACCTTCTGATTGAATATGCTTAATTGCAATAATTCTTAGGAGTAGTATTCTTTGATGATTTTCTCCACTTAAAATGCTGGATTTGGAATTTTGACTTTCACAATGTTTTGTTTGATCACATTAAACTCTACATAATAGGATTTAATATATCTCTACCGTATATTTCTTTTCCAATCGAACTACTTATATAATTACACTATCTGGCCGTGAAAGTTACCTGTTTTGAATTGCATCCATGCTGGAAAGTAATTTTATGAGAGGCCTTTCGAGACAAATAGATGTCTACAACAATACCATAACTATTAGACAACAACGTTTATTTTAGAAAGGAAATACAACATATACCAAGAACATACGGAGTAACGGAGATAAAAGACTTGTGCACACTTATATTGATTATCCCATAGGAAAAGGATTAGACATGCCTCTTCTGTAAGAAGTGTTGGGATCGAAATAACATGGCGTCATGCGGAAGCTAACACATTAAATATTGATGACAATAAATCAGATATCAGAGGGTTTAAAAAGAATATTATTTATTGTGGTTTGGTCATGAATTGACCTACATAGGGAGAGATTAAAAACTAATACTAGTATAAAAGAAAATACTAAAATATAAAGTCTCCCTTAAGCATTTATCTCAAAATTTAAAGCACTACATTGTGGATATTTTTTTTTTGGTTGATATTGTGGGAAGAAGATCCTTTATTTATAAGAGTTTAATAGCTTCTCTTTCAAGAAAAGGATAGGCTTGAAGGAGTTATAATTCTCTTGAAACTCTTTTTCATCTCTTCAAGAAAGAAGAGTCTTAACAGGTTACAAATTCAGGGCAAAAACCCTAACAATTCTCCCCTTGGCCTGAATTTTCTGGCAAAGTAAACTTGATCTTTCTTCTTCACATGATCTTCATCGTCAACTGCTGTTTGTCATGTTTAAAAATATGTATGGGTTGAAAATTTTGTATTGGTTGAAAATGAGCCCAAAAATGGGTTGAAAATTGGCATTAGTTAAAAGAAGCTCATGCGTTAAAAATAAGCATGAGTTAAAACTGATGCATTATAAAGGCATGGGTTAAAACTGGCATTGGCTAAAAGTATCCCAAAAATGGGTTAAAAAGGGTTTTGTTTTAAAGATGCAGCGCATCATTATTGTTGAAAATATGGTTGAAAATTTTTGTATCCACATGTAGCATCACCTTGATTTTTTTAATTTTTTTTTGGGATAAATCTTCATTATCCTCAACATGGTTGTGGCTAGAACTGAACCCGCCTTGAACTGTCTTCAACATCGCTCAACCAGGATCATCGAACCATCGGCTCTGATACCACTTGTTGGGATCGAAATAACATGGCGTCATGCGGAAGCTAACACATTAAATATTGATGACAATAAATCAGACATCAGAGGGTTTAAAAAGAATATTATTTATTGTGGTTTGGTCATGAATTGACCTACATAGGGAGAGATTAAAAACTAATACTAGTATAAAAGAAAATACTAAAATATAAAGTCTCCCTTAAGCATTTATCTCAAAATTTAAAGGACTACATTGTGGATATATATATTTTTTTTTGGTTGATATTGTGGGAAGAAGATCCTTTATTTATAAGAGTTTAATAGCTTCTCTTTCAAGAAAAGGATAGGCTTGAAGGAGTTATAATTCTCTTGAAACTCTTTTTCATCTCTTCAAGAAAGAAGAGTCTTAACAGGTTACAAATTCAGGGCAAAAACCCTAACAAGAAGCCATATCAAGGTCCAACTTTTACATACTTTTTGTCAGTGTATAGCATTTTGGAAAGGAAAAAAATACACAAATATTATTTTGAGACATTTTTTACAAAACATAAATATATTTTATCTAAATTAAAAAATATAGAGGAATTGAGGACTTAATTACAAATATAGCAAAAGTATATAAATCCTAAACATCGAAAAATTCTAACCTCCTCCTCCCAATTCTCCCATTTTTTTTGTTATATACACACTATTGAACCTATTTGATATAAGTGTGACATTCAAATATTTTTTAAACCCCTTCTATTAATTTTTGGGTCCATCCCTGACCATGCACTACAGATAATATATACTAGTAATAAAAAGGTCACTAACTATTATAGTTAATATTAGACACTTCCAGTAGCGGATGTAGAGTGTGGACGACAGGTTCGGCAGAACTCAGTAGGTTTAACGCAGACAGTATATTTTTGTTAAAAAGATTAATAATATGTACAGAAAGCAAGTCAAGAACCCAGTTACTTATACTTGAGATCGTTATCCGAAAATTTAGAACCCATAAAGTTTAAATCCTAGATCCTCCTCCCAATTCTCCCTTTTTCAATCCCTCGTCTCTCCTCTCTTCCTTACTACCAATCTGCCACTTTCAGACCACCTCTTCCTTGCCGCCGCCTCCAGAGAAATTTTCACGAGAGCAACTTTAAACAATTCCTTTTATAGATCTATTGATTTTTGCTCATATTTGGTGTTTTATTGTTTAAATATGGGAGTTTTCGGTCAAAATTAATATTTTTCCTTCATATTTGTTGTTTTTTGTTCAAAAATCGTATTTTTTGTCTAAAATTTTCCGACCAGATATGATGTTTTTTGATCAAATATTTTTTCGGCCTGATCTTTTTTTTTTTTCATTTTTTATTTTATTATCTCAATATTTTTACTCTATAACTAAGTGTTTCTGCAATATTTTGCTTTTTTGCAATATTTATGTGTTATTTGTGAAACCCGCAGCGAGGGAGGCCAGTCTGTTTCTGCATTATTGCATTTTTTCTGCATGTCTGCCATGTTTCACCACTATTTTAGTCATTATTTTTGCAAGTTTCTGTGTTCTGCAATGTATCTATAGACCGACTGCGGCAGAGTGGGTAGCAGTGAGAAGGATAGGAGATGGATGCTAGAATTTTTCTTTTCTAATTATTTTTAGCAACTTGTCTATAAAAATATTGTTATGTGTTGTAATATAATAATATTGTTATGTTTTTATAATAATGGGTGTAGAATTATATATAAGTGCAAAAAACAATTTGGAAATTTTATAGAAGTAGAACACTATGGCACAAATTTCATATTTTTGGCCCCATAGAAAAACTCTTACATTTTTAGTCCTCCTTGCCAGAGTTTAGTGCAAACAATCCTTGGTGAGTGGTAATTTCCATGAAGTTTTGAACTAAAGTCTGACGCATTTCAGAAAAAATTACTGGTGGAGCCTGGCTATAGGGTTAATATACAATAAGCTTTCTTATGGGGTAAAAATGTGACGGCGACGGTAGAAGTTTCTACTTGTTGAAAAGCAAAATTACAGAAATAGGACACTCTGGCACTACTCTCATGTTTTTCCCTCATAATAAATCTCTTGTATTTACAGCCCAATCGCCATATTAGCGCAAAATTCCATGCCTGATCCTGACAATCACCAAGAATTTTTGAATTATAATCTAACGCGTGTTAGCAAATTCTCCTGGCAAATGAAGCTAAAATAAAGAGTTTTCTTATGGCGGCAAAAAATGTAACGACAACGCCGAAAGTGCCTACTAGGCCTAAATAGTTTGTGATGCATAAGTGTGCATTTTTTGTGGGAATTGAGCACTTCAGAACATGATTTTTAAGCGTTGAACATATTTTTATGATATTGAAATAATAGGTATTTTTATTTTACCTCACAAGAAAATACCTTTTGCACCTAAACCCTCAATTAAGTTTCATCGTCGTCATCTCCATCGTCGCCTCCTCCACCGCCTCACACCAATAATGGACAAACAACTCTTCCTCCGCCTCTATAATTCGACGGGCAAACAACTCTTCCATCGCCGGAGCTTTGTCAAAGTTCAAAGAGCTCGGGGGTTTCGAATGAATCATCTCCATCGTTGAACCAGGTTTCCAGCAGTATTTCACGTTACTTGAACGCGCCATTACCGCCATTGACATTCCACGGCACCGTAACAGCTGAAACAAACATTTAACATTCCTAAGCGATTTTCCATTTGGTGATTTTTTTTCATGAAACTAATAATAGAATTAAGGGATATTTTAAGATTTTTATGGTTTTATCAAATCTAATGATAGAATTCTATTGAAGATGCAATGTATGTGGTGGGAAAATGAGATTTTATAAATTGAAGGAGTTTTTAGGACAATATTTAAAATGTTTGACTTGAATTTATGAAAAGTGATGATGATTTGGTGTTATTTATTTTAGAAATATACATATAATTTTGTCTCACATTATGAATAAATGATGTCAGTTTGACCTTATTTATGTTTTCCAATAAATTTTTGTATACGAACGAAGTGATGCCAATTTAATGTCACTTATTTGTTAAATAGATAAATTATTTTGGTTTACTCATCAATAAACTGGATTGCCTTGATTTTATGTTTTCATATATATTTTTATGGATGCATGAAGTAATGCCGATCTGGCCTCGTGTATTTATAAAATGAAAGAGTATTTTGCTTAACACTATGAATAAATTATGTGAGATTAAGCTCATATTATATCTTGCTTTAATTTTTGTATATGAGTGAAGTGATGACGCTTTGGTCTCATTTATTAGTAAAACAATGAGAGTAACTTGGATAACTTATCAATAAATACTATCAGATTGTATTGATTATGTGAATAATATCTCAACTTTTGAATAAATAATACCAGATTGGCTTTATGTTATGCTTCTCCTCATATTTTGTATATGAGCAAAATGATGAAGATTTGGCCTCATTTGTTTACAAAATAGTCATTGTATTTGGCTGATGTTAAATTGGCCTTATATATATTTTTTTTTACTTTAGATTTTTGTATATGAGCAAAGTGATGACAGTTTGACGTCATTTAGTTGTAACATAGACATTAGTTTGATTCACTTGTAAGTAAATGATGTCTGCTTGATCTTATGTTATGTTTTATTTTAATTTTTGTATATGAATGAAATAATGGTGATTTGGCCTCATTTATTCATAAATAGACTTGATTTTTGGTTCACCACATGAATAAATAACGACAGATTGGTGTTGTTTTCTGCTTTGTAGGGAGAAGTGAGATTTTTGTAGTTGCGATTTCAAAAAGGTGTGGTGACATTTTTGTAAATATGGGAAGTTCTCTATTAGTAAGAATATTTCTGTACTTTGAGCTTCATTAAATGTAAAAGTGCTCAATTTTTAAAAACCACTTTTCAAGTGCTACTTCAAGACCACCCTTATTATTACCTACTATTTGTTAAATTATACCTAAGTGTGAAATGATTCTTATATGGGTTAATACGCTAGGTTTGGACATAGATTTGGTTGAAAGCTCAGTTGAAAAATAATTTTTAGAAGTTGAAGTTGTGCTTGGACATAATTTTTTTATTTGAAAATAAGTTGAAGTTTTGTAAGTAAAAACTTTTATATTATAGAAAAAATTTCAAAAAGACCACATTTTGCTTTTTGAAAACTCATCTTCAAAAGTTCACAAAAGATCCACCAAAAAGTGTGTCCAAACAAAACTTTTCAAAAAATAATTGAAAAAAGCTCATAATTTTATAGACAAACGGGAGCTACAACTGCGCAGTCGTGTGAATGTCAATATTTCAACTTGCACCCTCACTTCTGTCAAAAAGTATTGGTCGGTACACCTAATTGCTTGGCATTGGTACTTCAAAGGAGTTCTATAAGAGTAGTTTTTTTTTCTTCGTTTTTGTGAAGACACAATCTTAAACTTTTAATAATTGCAACACCACCTATTTCATTGAGGGTCCTAGTTTAATTTGGGTGATTTGCATGGATAGTAGGATATACTTTGTGTGCTGTTTAAGTTTTGATCAGGTTTATAATTATGATTTATTACGTACAGACGTGTCACAACTCACAAGTTGTAACCAATCTCAACACCGATTTTTATGGATCCATCAAAAGGCCATTTGCTTATAAGTTTTGCTAATTTAGTCAACATAGTGAGAAGTTGGCGAATGGCGATTGCCTTGGGATTGATCAGCACAAAGACTGGGACAAGTCTAACGATTGTTAATAATCTTAGGAGTGTGGCAATAAAGGTGCTTATTTTATTGAAATTGATATTACAGTATTCTTACTTTTTTTCAGTTTTTGGTATTCTTATAGTGAGAGTAATTAGCAAGTAGCAACAGGCATTTGACTTTTATCTATCTGAAAGGTCTTTTTATTATAATTTGTTTGACAAATGCATACGATACTAACATCCATCTTTAGCAAATTATTCTTCCATCTAAGGTGAACATTTTTTCTGGATTGTAAAATGCAGCGACAATTTAGGACATATAGGATCCTACGACAGGGACTAAAACAGTGATTTATGAACAAAAAATGACTTTCTACTGATAGAGATATTTGCAAGAAAGGGCCACTAATTTTTGTACAAGAAAGATCAACGACATGATTAATAAGTATTGGTTCTGGCTGTCTGGACCCCAGAAATATGCCATGGAAGTGGAACTAGTTCACATGATCTAAGACACTTGTATGCCATCTAGAAGGCATATAATTCTGCATGGAATTTGAACTCCATCTTATAACTATCACAAGAACCTTTCCAAAGTCCTTTATGGAAATCCATAGAGACAATGTTTTTGATGGAGAGACGATGTATGATTTTAAGATAATGGTTAACCACTATTTAGGGTGGAGCTATAGTGTCCCAAGATCGGCGACGAACAATTTTCTTCCGAAAATTTTATTGTGTACATAGGTCAAATACTATTTTATGGGGGATGTGTTAAGTTTTTAATATCTATACAACCGACAAATGCAGCCTATTAAAGGTGTTCAAAATTTGTTCATCCAAGAATAAACAAAAATTAACATGCCGAACCAATGTAAGTAATAAAAGAGAAAAAAAATTAAATAAGCGTTTAAGTGGAAATCAATCCTTACTACTGAGTGTGAGTAAACTATCACTTAACCAAGTAAATTATTCAAACTTTTAAAGCATGAGTCCCAAATGACAATAATATACATATATATAACATACCTAATTTGGTGGAGAGACCATCGATTCACACAAACTACTTTTAGGGCTACACATCCGCCGTTGTTTTGATGAACTCACTCTTTAAAGTTTTTGTTGTTGAACTCATTGTAATTATAAAATTATGCGTTTAATATTTAATATTCATTGGAGTAATGTTTTTGTGACTTTTTCAATCCTGTGGGTTCAGCCGAACTCATCAAATGTGTGGTCCATATGCATGTGTTAGTCTTAGGTTGCTTCCACCACATAGGGAGCCTTTCTCCCCAAAAACTGATGCGGGTATTGAACAAGTGTAGTTTAGTATACATACTACTAGAAAAACGCGTTTTAGGGACGAACGATATGGACGGCTAGCCGTCCCTAACACTCTGTTTGGATCATTGTTACCTATTGTTTCATAATGTATTGTTTTGTATTGTATCGTACTGTATTATAAAAACAACGTTTGAATTGATTGTATTGTTTTCCGTTGTTTAGTAACATTGTTATTGTTTGTTTTGATTGTATTGTATTGTACTGTAACTAATAAGTTTACTAATATACCCTTAGTTGTTCTAAATATTAGATTAAGTAACAAATTTTCTTTAATATAATTTGAGACAGTTTATATTTACTAGTTTATCACCAACTATACCTTGTAAATATATTCATGCAAAGTATAATGAAAATAATAAAAAAAAAAGTTAATAATATTAAACATAACAATAAGTTCACATTATTAATAATTTAGATAAAAAATAATATTCCATAACGACATGCAAGCAATCATATTATCCAAAAATAAATAAATATTAGTTCTTTTGATGATAACTTCATGGATACAAGAGAACAAATAACAAAAGTGTCATCACATATTTTGTATCAAAAAAAAAAAACATATGGCTTGTAATTAATGAAATCTACTAACTCAAGTTTCACGTTTTTGCTCTGTAATTAATGAAATTAAGAATTATATATTAAATAAATTAAAATAAAACGTTTAATGTAATCACACAACAAGATGGCTTGTGAATCTGAAGAGACAGGGAACGTACAAAGTAATAAGAGAGGCAGGGAACGTACTGCATTTTGAGAAGAGGGGAGATGAGGTCAAAATAACTACTTGGGTGTATTCAAATAAGAAAATAGGGTATAGGGTAAAATAGGATTATAAGGTTATAATTAAGGACATGATGGAAAAGTGTAAAAGCGTAACAATGCAAAACCACCAAATCGGTTGTAACAAAAAGTGGGTCTTTTCATTATTAGGTAACAACGAAACTTAACAATACAATACAACGAAATTAAAGTAACAACCAAAACAAAGTTGTAATCATAATAACAATACAATACAATACAATGGGTAACAATGATCCAAACAAAGTGTAAACGTTGTTTACGGATGGGCTATACGACGGCATCATCTGTCCGTATATCGCTCGACGCTAGACACATAGCGACGGACAGCTGTCCGAGACGTGCGACGGCTAGCACTCCCTACGCAGTGAAATCTGAACTATAATTTTTTGCTTAGTGAGGGCTAGTCGTCCCTAAACTCTAATATATTTTTTTTTTTGTTTAGGGACGGGTGTCCGTCACTAGGTTGACAATTTTTGTTTGTTAGAGACGGCTAGCCGTCGCTATTTTTGATAAACATGCACAATAAATTGTCAGAAAAACAGATACATGTCTGCCAAACATCAATACATATTTATATACACAGCTAGTCGAATAGATAATTAAACTTGAATACACAGACATTTTAATAATAAGTCTACTAAATCTTCCATACATTTACTTTAAATCCTAAGCATAAAGACACATAGCACTTATGCCAAATCCAACTCCAAATATAAAGTTTCACAACTAACAATTAAAGAAACATGCAACATAAAGTCTTAACAAAAGGACATTAATAGTGATATGGAAGAAATATGTCCAACTTTTTTGTATTGATTTCTTTATTTTTTCAACTTCTTCATCCAAGTCCAATTCCGGCAAATCAACATCTTCGTCCAAGTCCAACTCCTGCAAATCAACATCTTAATCCAAGTCTGATTCGAGCAAATCAACATAGTGGGGAAGAAAAATACGTATCATTATGTCCCGAAACTTTTTGTTTTGATTTTTTTCTTTTTTCAACTTCTTCATCCAAATCCAATTCCGGTAAATCAACATCATCATCCAAGTCCGATTTCGGTACATATCAATTGAATCTTCAATCGTATCTTGAACGATTTCAATTGAGTCTTTAACATTGATATCCATGATAGATCTTGATGGAGGGGCTGCAAATTTTGATAGATCTTGACAGAAGGGCTGCAAATTTTGGAAAAAAAATGAAACCCTTTTATGTTTAAATTTTATCGAGAAAAAGTGAAAAAAACACGGAAAAAATTTACCAATGAAGAAGGTGAGTCGTTTGATTTATATTTTAGAGGTGTTTGAAGGAAGAAAATGGGTTTGAGCCTTTGAGGATGCTTGAAATTGGGAGATAGATGTTTTGTAAGGAAGAAGATGATGTTTTGTGTGATATGCTCGTGTGTTTTGTAGGTGGATATGGTGGAACTTAAGCCGCCCCTAAGAAAATAGGGAGGGGTGACCGTTCCTAACTTTTGTAATTTTAAAATTTGACAGATTGTGTTACGGACGGCTAGTCCTCCCTAAAATAATAGGGAGGGCTGGCTGTCCCTAACTTTTGTCTTTTTAAAATTTGACAGCTTGTGCTAGGGACTGCTAGCCGTCTCTAAGAAAATAGGAAGGGCTGCCCGTCCCTAACTTTTGAAAATTTTTAAATTGTCAGAAGCTTAGGGACGGCTAGCTATCTCTACGCAAATACGGACGGCTAGCCGTCTCTACCCTTCCGTCCCTAAATTGAATTTTTCTAGTAGGGACACACATAAATTCTTTCTTCTTCTGTATACATATATATAATTCGACCAAAACGTGGTTAAATAGTTCTGCATTGCCTTCTCCAAATGGGAATTTGTGGTTCTCACATGACGGATCGAAAATTATTAATGTTTGCCATGATCAAGTTTGGACCGGTGATGAGATGAGAGGGAATTGGGCATCCATGTACTTTCAAGGATATACATATTTTCATACACATGGTACTTATAAGGACCAGCTAAAAATCAGAAACTTGGTAATTTACACTTAACTCTCATAGTAAATATGAGTTATTAAGTAAGAAATACGAAACACTTTGCTAAAAAAAAAAAGTAGTAATACTTGCTACAAAAGAAAAAAAATCGGGAGGGAATAGGAGAACTCTGGATTCACTCAAACTCTCTTTAAGACAAATAGATGAAGTAGTTCTTTAACTTCACTCTCTTGTTTACAATCTCTTTCTTGAAGACAAATAAAGAAATAGTTCTTTTTGAATCTCACTCTATTGCTTACCATCTCTCTTTCTTGAAGACAAATGAGGAAACAGTTCTTTTTTAATCTCACTCAATTTGACTTACATATTTCTTTTGAAGACATAAGTGAGGAAACTATTCTTCTTTGTTTCACTCAACTTGGCTTATTCAAATAACTAGAACTACATGACTATTTATAGGTAAATAACACAATGTATCTATCTCAGTTTGGACGTATATATCTTCTTATTTTTGTCCACACTTTACTTCTTCCTACATAACTATGTTCATACTCTAATACATATATCTCAAAAACTAGCTAATTCACTTAATCTACACTACTAAAAAAACCGGCATTTTCGACCGCCCAATCGGTCGAAATTCGGTCGACCTATCGACCATATTTCGACCGATTGTGGTGGTCGATAAAATTCAGGTAGAAACTCAGGTATCGACCGAAATTCGGTCGAAGGTCGACCGAGGTTCGACCGAATTTCAGTCGAAGAGCATGTCACCTTAGCCCATGCTCTTCGACCGAATTTCGGTCGATAGGCCTTCGACCGAAATTCGGTCGAAGGGTATTTCGACCGAAATTCGGTCGAAGATCTGGTAAATTTTTTTTGACTGACTTTCGACCGAAAGTCGGTCGAAAACCTGTAAAAACCTGCAACATAAAAGCTGAAATTAGGCCTATACCACCTGTAAACACGCAGAAAAACCAGTCACAATACATTCATAAAAGCTATTTAAACAAGGCTAACAAAGCCAAACAATAGAAAGGAGTCTTTCATCATTCGTTCAAGTTCTACAATATTCAAACAAACTAAACAAAGTTCAACTTTCACTACTAATGGCTAGAAGCCGAACTAGACCCGGCATCACTCTGAGACGGTGAATGGTGGCTATGTCTGCTCTTGCTCTTTCCCTTTCCCGAGCTATCACGCCTTCCTTTACCTTTTCTTTGGTTCCTGAGGATCTGTTGCATCATTTCATGCATTTCTCTTTGATGCGCCTCCTGTGATGCGCGCATCATTTCATGCACTTCTCTCTGATGCGCCTCTTGTGCTAAGCGCATAGCTTCATTTTGCTTTCTCAGTTCTTCGATCTCCGCTTGCATCTGTGTCATTTCTGGAGCGGGAGCAGAGCTTGCTGGAGCACTTGAACACGAGCCCAAATAGTTCGATTTATGCTTGGCAGATGAATACAGTGTTCCAATGCCATAAGCTGAACCCTTCTTCACCCCTCCGACCGCTTCCAACCATAAGTTGGTTTCTTGCTCGAGCGTTAGCGGTGTTGGGGTACTGCTTCCGCATTCAGATTGCTGAGTCGTAGTCCAGTCCTCAAGGGCCTTTGTAGCTTTTTCCTGAAAAACATAAATATATCAACTGCTAGATGGGTGAAGATTTAAACTTGAAGGATTGGCGCGACTTTAGTTTAAATTTAAGTACTTACCCAGGCCTCTTGTGCTCGGGGCTCGACCCATGTTTCTCCGCCCTTTTTATCTTTCTTGATATGGCGGATCTTGTGCATTTCAGAGAGCGGAATAGTCCGATTTTGTTGCTTTTCCTACAAATTAAAGAAGAGAACAAGTTAGATAGAAAATTTACTATTATAGTAATTCTTATAAATTAAATTACTTTACCAAGCGCATCTTCTGCGTCGCAGCGCTAACTGCGCCGCCGGTATGCAGCGATCCACCCTTAGTAGATGCCCGAGCTTTCTTCCCTTGCTCGCTCTTCCTCTGAAATTCGGGAGTACCCCAATACTGCAGCAGCTCTCTCCATTGATGATCATAGAGGAAGCCGGGCATTTTCCCATTTTTGCGCGCATTGTACATTGCGTTCTTGTACACATCCGCGCATTTCTTAGGGAAGTTACAACGGACTTTATAGTCCAGAGCCGGATGCCACTTACACTGAACCTGCAATATTCATCAAAATATTTTATTTAAACATAATCATTAAGAAAACCTGCAATTATTGAAAAATCTTATGCATATTTATCACCTCAAAAGCTTGCATTATCTGTTGCTTTACATGAGGGGGCACAGCGCCCCAGGATGGCCATGATTCCTTCCATTGAGATTTCATGCATTTCGTCAACACAGGAGTAGCATCAGTGTTGGGGCAAAAGCTACGTAAAAAAACAGACGGGTTAATAGAAATACTAATATTTAAAAGCTTACTGCTAAATAGATAAGAACTTCATAAATACTATACTTACCCCTTATCCCCCTCGGGATAAATAATCAAACGTCCGTCTTCCCAAGTGCCAGGCTCACCGATGTAATATGGCGATCTGGGATCATAGTACGGAATCTCCTGCTGTACCGAAGGGCAGGTAGGGCTAGATGGGTCGGAAGGCGGCTGAGTCGACCCAGACGGACTAGTGGACTGTGTGGGATCGCCTAGTCCGGGAACGCCCTGGGATGGACCGTCCTGGCTCTCAGTCATGTCATAACTACTGAAGTGATGCCTCCAACCAGTATGGCTCGTAGGCATGCCAGGTGGTCTGAAAAAATCCGGACTATATCCGGCAGGTGCTCCTGTAGGAAGCGAATGCGGCACCTGGGACATGCCGGGCGGCCTGAAAAAATCTGGACTTTTTGCTGCTGGTGCTCCTGTAGGAAGGTGATGCGGCACCTGAGAGGTAGGAGTCTCCTGTGCCGGCTCACCTGAAGGCTCACATGCCTTTCCTTTCCCCTTCCTTCTTGAAAACACTAGAGGGGGAGGACTGTCCTGTGCCGGCTCACGTGAAGGCTCAGCTGCCTTTTTAGTCCCCTTCTTTCCTGAAAAAATATTCTTCATTCCTGTTGACACATTCATTGCACAAAAATTAGGCGGGTTAAATAGATTAAATAAACACTTTCATTGCAAAAAAAATAGGCGGGTTAAATAGATTAAATACACACATTCATTGAAAAAAAATAGACTGGTTAAATAGATTAAATACACACATTCATTGTAAACAAAAATAGTGAATACAAATATCTTCTTATGTTTATAATTAAAAAATTACATTAAACTAGTAAATTACTTGTTTGATGAAATGCCCCAAAGATACAATATTATCTAATAACACCCTATTAATTAATATTATCCAAGCAATTCAAACAAACAAAAGCTTATTCGTTTTAGGCATAACATGTTCATCTTCTCAACAATACCAAGGCAAGAACACATTGCAAACAAAACTACCAAACAATACCAATTCTACTACAACAATTCCAAACAACACAAACCTAATTTTGTAATAGCTAACAACACCAAACAAGTTGTTCAACATCAACTATACTACAATAAGCTTTGCTAACTAATAAGTAACTAAATATGCAACATTAAATATGCAAAGTTACAAAATAATTATAAAGTTAATTAAATTCGGAATTAAAAAAAAAAAAAAAAAAGTACCTAAACGTTGATTTATGCTCCTATAGCACGTACAATTGAATCCCCACTGCTTATATGCTTCAAAACTACAAAAAAAATTGAGTTAAAAAGTTAGGGTTCAAGTTTTACAAAGTAATTAAAGTAACCCTAAAATTAAAAATTTACCTTGAATTTGTTGTTATGGGTAGTGATTAGGAGGGTAGATTGTGTTTAAGTGTTGATTTTGGGGGTGGGTTTGGGTAGATTTCGGTTTTTTTGAGGTTTGGGGGTGTTTAGAGAGAGAGAAATGGTTGGGGAAGAAGAAGAAAATGGAGGAGGAGGGCTCACTGCCCTAGTTATCATCGCGTGGGTCGACCGCCACATCGACCGAATTTCGGTCGATCGGTTTTCCTGAAATTTTTTTGTTCGACCGAAAATCGGTCGAACACGTATTTCGACCGATTTTCGGTCGAACATTTTCGTGAAGTGAACTGTTCGACCGAAAATCGGTCGAAATACGTGTTCGACCGATTTTCGGTCCAAATAGCGTAGTCGAAAATTCCGGTTTTTTTAGTAGTGCTACTAACTAGTTCATACTATGAATAAATAGGATAATGTGAACAAGTTTAATATTTCAACAATACTATCTGTTTACCAATCTATAAATTTTGAAACCTAGCTTATTGTCATAACTAGTTCCTATTAGTTAGTGTGTTAGTATGGTGAATTGATGAATGTCAAGATATCCTGTTACTCACCTCAACTCTCTCTGCTCCCCCCACCCCTAGGATAAATGGTATTTGGTAACTCAAGTTTAACAAGAATCTAACATCCCATATTCCTATCAAGTCAACTCAATAACTCTAAAAGCTATGCAATCACTGGAGTTTTTCCTTATCATAATGACTTGCATTAAAATAGATTTCTTATTGAGCACCAAATATACGGATCCGATACCTCCTGCTAGTTTTCTCACCCTACAAAATGTACATAGCCCTTTTATTTGCAGCTTGATGTAACCAACATTACTGCTAGATTATTGGCTAAAAGCCAAGCTTTGACAGACACTACTCTTCACTTCTTTAGAAGTTCTTGGCTCATTCTTCTCTCTTAAGTTGCATTTGAACTTAAGAATCCTATAAGGGGATTTCCACTTATTAGTTGCATTGAAATTATATGCATGTAGCTCAACATTGATGCAATAGCTAGCTTGAAAATGTTTCATATAACCCTGGAAATGGAAATGTCCTGGAGAGTTGAGGGAAGAAAGGAAAAAGAAAAGGTGACATTGGCTCACTTATAAAAGTTAAGCATCTGGTTCTTATCTGTGTAATAATTGAGACTTGATGCTTAAAGGAAATAATATGGTTCCCCTAGAGTGGAACTACTCATAAATATTCTATGAATCTAATATCTGATCCTTCTGTAATTTCTCCTATTTTTATTTTGATGTGAATTAAGTAAAATAGACCTAAATGGTGGTTCAATGTATAATTCTTAGGCCTAAACAGCTTTTGCTTGTTTGTTTAAAGCAGTATTAAAGACAGAAAGAATGCAAAATCTGAAGGGATTTCATTCATTAGAACACTTGCACAATTACAATGCAGTTAGAAACCCTTCTACTAAAACTGTTAGATTAAGCCTATAGCTTATTAATCTAGAGAAAGTAGAAAAGAAAAAACAAAAGAAATAGAGAAGGAAAAAAGAAAAACAGAAAAGAAGAGTCTTTGAAGGTTTGAGTTGAGGTAAATCTTCAATAATAACTTAATGTCGATGTATCCCTCATTTCACTTTGTCCTGTAAAATAGAGAAAAAAATGAAGTATTAGCAGATGAAAAATGGTGTTGGAAAATAAAATGTCGACTATGCAGTACCATAATCACATAGAAGATCGCTCACCAAAATCCCTTGGTGTCTTGCATTTATAACATTCTTCTCTACTGGCATAGTTGTGCATACCACATCCTAATCTGTCAAACAATGAGCAGTTATGTCAGTTGAATAGAGCAGTTTTGTCAATAGTATTATGTTATATATTATTCATGTAGCCGACTTGAAAATGAAAGAAATGTGAACTAACCTGCTGCACATCCAATCACCACTCTTCCAACCAGGAAGAGCACTTGCATCATATCCATAACCTCCTGATGCTACCATTCCTGCCCCGATACCATAATAGTCATTTTTTAAGGCACCACATCTATAGCAGCTTGTTCTGCTAGCATAGTTGTGAGAACCACAGTTCAAGCCACTGCAATACCAGTCTCCAGCTAAAACTTCAGTTTTGTTAAGTCCATACATGGCAACATCAGCAGCTGTTGCAAATTTAGGGCAGCTACATCGTTGACATGCATCCCTTTTCTTGAAATTTAAGTGTTGGCATGCTGCACACATCCAATCTCCGCTGCTCATTTTCTGTCTTGAAATCTGTATGTAAACATGAAAAGATTATGAGAACAATTTTGCATTTGGGAAGACAATTAGGCCATTTTAAATGCATGAGAAACAACTGTGAAATATTAATACTTATCCATCTTTGAGGCCTCATTCTTTTAATGCTTATTGTTAAAAGGTTCTCAGGTTCACCTTGAAATACGGTCAATATGTTAAAACAGCATCGCTCATACATGAACAGTTTTATTCTAGAAAAATTTATGGCATATTAATCTTGTACATAGAGCTTGGATTAAAAACATGCAGCTTTTTGTGTAGAAGCAGGAAAAAGAGGACATTTAGTTCCAACCTGAGATAATGAAATGAACTGCAGAAGGAAATTAACAATACCAAAGCCTCACCTAAGAACGATTCGAAGAACTGAGCGTCTCAAGTAAACGTAAACTTGAAGCTCAAGAAATGGTTTGCTAGAGGTGGTATTTTTTATGAATGGTCTGGGGAGGTTTATATAGTTGGAAAGCCTCATTAATGGGGCCCAAAGTTTACTTTATGTTCTGTGAAGCTTCAGACGGTTTCCTTAAACTGGGAATCCACAAGATAGCACAAATTTTCCAAAAAAGTATTGGATAAACCTCCTACTTTTACTTCCTTTCTTGACTGTAGAGGGATGGCTTTCAAAAGTTGTCAACTGTTAAATTCTTGCATGTGAGCATTGTTTTCTTGCAGAAAACCCAAGAATACCCCTCCTTACATGTTCCCGGTCCATTATTCTACTAAAAAGAGATTGTAATCTATTATTCTTTGTTCTATATCCATTTCTAGTAGGTGTTATGAGGGGAAGAAGTTATGTGAAAGGTGGGCATATTACACCGCGTGCTATTGGTAACATGGATGGTCCCTTGGGATGATATGGATGCAAACACATAAATATCAGATGAAATCATAAGTTGAACTCGACATCTGCCCTGATCTACATTGCCCATGCAAGCAACTGGCTCACACGAAAACTCATGTCATTCAGGTGGAAATGGTCCAGGTTCTAAAGAGGAGAAACTGTAACAAGTTTACCACCAAAGAATCAATTCCCTCATAATGCATAATTAAATTGTATTCTTCTTTTGTGCTATATTCTTGTTAATAATTCAAAAGTAAACTAAAGTGGAATGCTTTTCATCTGCTGTTCTTGTTCATGTCTCTGTTTACTTCTTTATTTGGGACATATAATATGCTTTTGGACTGAGATGATACAATTTAAACACCACACTAGAGCTCCTTTGAGATTATCAGACCAATCAGTTCCATCAAAATCAAATTGATAGCCAAGAATATAAATATTTCTTATTCGCACAAACATGTAACACATGACATGAGAGTTACGTTATTCCTGACAGTATTTAATTAGCATATGGCTTGTTTGCAGCATGATTAGAATTTATTAATCTGAAGAATAGTAGCTCCTTTTGTCAGGTACCTAGGACAATGTTTATTTGGCCTGTTTGCAGCATAACTGCAGCAAGATTAGAATTTATTAATCTGAAGAAGAGTATGTTTATTTGGCTTGTTGCAGCATAAATGCAGCATGATTAGAATTTATTAATCTGAAGGCTTGTTGCAGCATAAATACAGCATGATTAGAATTTATTAATCTGAAGGCTTGTTGCAGCATAAATACAGCATGATTAGAATTTATTAATCTGAAGGCTTGTTGCAGCATAAATACAGCATGATTAGAATTTATTAATCTGAAGAAAAGTACCTCTTCTTGTCAGGTACCTGGGACAATGTTTTTAGGCAATGAGCACGCAGCGTTTACCTTTGTTTTCTACACAAAGGAAATAAGTATTCTCTGAAGATTCTGAATGTGATGCATCGTAGAATATTTGAATTGTATGACTTGGATAACCTGTAATTGCAGAAGATAAGTAAAAAAGGTTAACCATCTTTGACTATAATCAATTTAGAGATCTTTAGCTTTCCAGGAAAGGAAAAGTGGCAGGTTATACTATAATCTTTTGACTTGGTTCAAAAGACTTAAAAGGAGAGTACTAATATCCAAACTCTATTGCTTCAAGAGATACAATAGTCATACTCAAGACTGTCTTTGCATGAAACAAAATCTATAAAGAAACATCAAGTAAGAATTAAGTATTTAACCAGTTGCTCTTGATCCAGGATAGCTTTCTGGTCACTGGTGCATTCTCCTGTAATGACTTTCCCTCGAGTAGTTTACAAGTGGAAAACCAAGCATAAATTTTAAAGAAAAAAGAGTTGGCTACTTAAATGTCTGTTTACTAGAAGTTTTACCGCGGTATTACTGAGAATATTAATATCAAAACGCCATTTTGTTTTAGTCGAGCTCCCTTACTAAAGGGACTGTTGATTATATGCATTTATATTAGGATAACTTCAGCTAATGTTCTAACTTGGCAACAGTCCCAATCAGTTGTCACTTGGTAAGAATTCTCAAGCAATAAACCTAGAAAACTACACAATCTGTTGTCCTTGATGAGTTACAACAAATTCAGGCCTCTCATACAAACACATAATATGGTGTTCATAGTGGGGCAAATCAAGAGTAATGTGATATTGACAATGATTTGAAGCCTCTTGACCAATTATTGGGGCCACAAATGCTGACATGGCAACTTTAGCTGATTCCACGCAAGCACAGAAGCTTGCGTGTTGCCTTAGGATTTGATAAGAAGGAATCCTAATCACCATTTTTAACCAGACAAGGTGAATATTCTGGATAAGAAAACCTCAAACAAAGCTCCATCCTTTATTCTATATATGTGACCATTCTGTAAAGGGGGCCAATCCTCCTCAATAATACTTGCCAGAATCTACATCCTAACAGCAATGACAAAACTAGCCGTTGCTTTTAAATTTCGGATATTCCTGTAGTTCTGTCAGAAGGTAAGTTTTAGCTAGTGCTAGTTTTCCTATTAGTGCTTAATCAAAATATATTCTTCTTATCTATACATGTGAGTTATTTGAGAAAAAAGAAACAACTCATCCAGTAATAATGATATTGACCATAAAAGCAAGAAGAATGATTGTAGATGCCCTGTCCCTCTCTGGATGTGTTCATTATAACCAAAAGACTGTATGGAATGGTTTTAGCTGGGGTTCTCCACTACTTTTGTTAAGATCTCTGTTTGACAAGTGCTTTGATGCTCTTTTATATCATATCAGAATAAAGGGTTCTAAATAAGATCACTCACAGTGGTAAAACAGGAATCGCAGAAACCAGAAAAATTAGTTTGGCTAGCCCTTGCAGTGCCCACCAATGACTTGTGGGTAATGGCAACATCCTAACTATGGCGAGGCCATAGTGCGGGGATGGCACGTGGAAGAGTTATGATCGAACATGGAGCTTGCTTGATAGGCTTGATTAAGAAATAAAATAGCACCATTGCTATCAGCTATAGCTTTTGGATGATGATGAACATTTGATCCTAACATTCAACATCCAAATAACCATATAGGCATGAGTTCAATTAGATGGTCATTGTGCTTAATGATTGGGTTGCTGGACTGAAACACAATTTCAAAAAAAGTAATTCACTAATCAACTATCAAGCAACACACCATCGAGTAGCCACAGCTGCAAAAAGATCAGGGTGCCAGGGTCTTTTATCTTCTGACTTCTCACAGATGCTCCACAATCTTAGCTAGTTATTCTTTTGAACATTCTCAATCTAATGTCAACTGCTAATTATTGCAGTTGCCTCATTTATCTCTAAAGTCAATCCACAGATCTCTCCTACACACCCTTCTATCATCTATGTCCGTTCAGCATATGATTCCACCACAACATGAAAGAGATCGTCGATTTTGAGCATGCAAGATATTACCTTACAGATTAGAACTTGAAAACTACATTTGATAAATGATAAGGATCAATAGAATACTCAAATACAGGAATGTATAATCCATTTGTTTCTTCGTTTTCATAATTCAAGTTACAAATTGCAACACCAACACACAAAGATGGATAAGTTCATCATCTAGTCAAACCTGTTAAAGGTGACAACTGACAAGTTCTCTATTAAAGCCCAATAATTTTGTAACAAAAGCCATACTGTCTGTCCCACAAGTAAAAGTTTACATTACCCTGTTGGATCATAGTCCCAACGTAGTTATACCGCCGCTTCACATACAGAACATGGATAATATAACAAATGATTAGTCAAATACATTGTAACAGCCTAACAGTGTGCAGCAGTATTACTTTTGAGCCAATTGCTAAAAGCTGCAGCTTGACAAAACAGAATAGATTCTCAAAGCAACATACATCTATATTCTTGTGAGCCTACTGAACACTCTCCCATAATGTTCATGCATAGGTTGTCCACTTAAAAAACATTCACTTTTGGACATTGGATGTAATACACAAGTTGTTAGACCTCTACCAACCCCTTAGTATCACCCCTCCCACAAAAAAGAAAAGAAGTTTCTTCCCTTTTTTGCCTTTTGTTAAGGCAAAAGAGCAAGAAGAAGGCCCCTTAATGCATTTATATTTAACCCAAAAAACCTGTTAATAACCATTAACAACATCTGCGAACTTATCACATCCACATTGTCCATGTTTTTTCTTCAATTCATCTTTTGCAAATTTTGATATTTTTTCGCCTCTACGTCCTCAACTAATTGAACATTAAGATCCCTTCACAAATTTTATAGCAGCAAAAACAGATTGTTAGACTTTTTAATCTTTAAGCAATCACACCGAGAGTTCATTGCTCTCACAAAACAATACACTGCAGTACAATTCATTACAAAACCATCCAAACAATTGTTAGTGTTGAGAATATAAGTAATAAACAAAAGTAATTTTTCTCTAAGAACTTCAAATTTTAAATGAAATGGCCACACACTTCAACATGACATCAACAACAACAACAACAACAACATAAGGATATTCCACATGTGAGATCTGGGGAGGTTGAGATGTACGCAAGTTTTACCCCCATCAAAGTAAAGAGGTTGTTTCCGAAAGACCCTCGGTTAGAAAAAAAAATTGAAAACATATTTGAACAAAACAAGATGCAAAATATTAGGATAAAGAAAGTGTTGACATAAACTTAAGACTATTCAAGATAAACATAAAACACCAACAATAACGATGAAGAATAAGATAGAAATAACATATATAATATTACGGAAATCACTCACCTGCTGGCTAACTTTCAATCCTGATCTTCGACCTCCACATTTTCCAATCTAGCATCATATCCTCGATCTGAATGTGAACAATGTCCTGTCAAATAACCTTGTCTCAATTTTTTCGGTCTACCTCTACTTCTTCGTAAATCCAATACTACCAACTTATCGCACCTCCTCGCTGGGACATCTGCGCTCCTCCTTTTTACATGTCCAAACCATCACAACCTCGCCTATCCCGTCTTGTTCAACATGATATCGATGCTGACATTAATCTCTGAGTTCAAATCTTACCGTCAACCATCAAACCGGCACGTAGTATGCTCTCTCTTAACCCCTTCACCTAACACAGCTTATACTATCAAAACTAAAACACTAAACAATGATACTCTCTTTCTCCCACCCTACAATTACACCTTTCAGTATCCTCCACTTTTCCCCAAACTCAAACCCTCCTTACAAACTTCTCCAAACACATCCATCTTTTACCCTATTATCCAAATGCAAAAACATGCAAGATTTCAAACAAGTACATTCCCAGTTCGTTAAATTTGGTTTACATAATACTCAATTTGCACTTAGTAAACTAATTGAATTTTGTGCTATTAATCCTTATGGTGACTTATCATATGCTTTATCTATATTTAACAATACTGAAAACCCTAATCACATTTTATATAACATGTTAATAAGAGGATATTCATTGAGTTTAACACCTAATTTAGCAATTAAATTGTACATTAAAATGCTTTTTTCGGGTAATGTAGGGAATTGTTATACATTTCCATTTATTTTGAAATCTTGTGCTAAAATTATGGATACCCAAATGGGGAAAATGATTCATTGTCATGTATTTAAGCTTGGTTTGATGAATGATGTTTATGTACATGCTTCATTGATTAATATGTATGGTCAAATTGGTGAATTGGATGATGCTAGATTGATGTTTGATAAAAGTTCTCAAAGAGATACTGTGTCGATCACGGCGTTGATTAATGGGTATGCGTTGAAGGGCCGGGTTGATGAGGCTCGTGAACTGTTTGATGAAATGCCTGTTAGGGATGTTGTTTCGTGGAATGCTATGATTAATGGGTATGCGTTAAAGGGTCGGTTTGAGGAGGCGTTAGTGTTGTTTGAGGAGATGAGGAAGAAGAATGTGACACCTTCGGTGAGCACGTTGCTGAGTGTTCTCTCTGCTTGTGCTCGTACGGGTGAAATTGAATTGGGGAATTGGGTAAGATCGTGGATTGATGATCATGGACTTGGGTTGAATCATCGTCTTGTTAATGGGCTTATTGATATGTATGCAAAATGTGGTGATATTGATAATGCAAGGAAGTTGTTTGAGGGTTTAGAGGAGAAGGATCTCGTGTCATGGAATGTTATGATCGGTGGTTATACACATCGGGGTGAATATAAAGATGCATTGGCTGTTTTTCATCGAATGCAACAGGCAAATGTGGAGCCTAATGATGTTACTTTCTTGAGCATCCTTCCGGCTTGTGCGCATTTAGGTGCTCTAGATCTTGGCAAGTGGATACATGCCTATATAGACAAGCATTATCAATACTTAGACAATGCTTCTCTTTGGTCTAGTCTAATTAATATGTATGCAAAATGTGGAGCCATTGCAGCAGCAAAACAAGTCTTCCAGGGAATGAAAACTAAAACGTTATCTTCTTATAATGTGATGATCTCGGGGTTAGCAATGCATGGGGATGCGTATGAAGCTCTGGAGCTTTTCCAGAAGATGACAGAGGAAGGAATGAAACCAGATGATATAACATTTGTTAGCGTTTTATCAGCATGTAATCACGCTGGTTTAGTGGATCTTGGTCAAGAATATTTTGATACAATGATCAAAAGCTACAACTACACACCAAAGTTGCAACATTATGGATGTATGATTGACCTTCTAGGACGATCAGGGAAATTCGATGAAGCAATGGCCATAATCGAAAGCATGGATGTGAAACCTGATGGTGCAATATGGGGTTCATTGCTAGGGGCTTGTAGAATCCACAAGAATCTTGAGTTGGGAGAATATGCTGCCAAGAACCTATTTGAACTGGAACCTGACAATCCCGGTGCTTATGTTCTCTTATCCAACATCTATGCAGGTGCTGGAGAATGGGACAAAGTAGCATTAATAAGAACCTTTTTAAATGATGAAGGAATGAAGAAAGTTCCTGGTTGTACCTCCATTGAGATTGATAGAGTAGTCCATGAGTTTCTTGTTAGTGATAGAACACACCCGCAAAGCAACAAGATTTATAAAATGCTGGATGAAGTTGATAGGCTTTTGGAAATGGCTGGCCATGTTCCAGATACATCTGAGGTACATTATGAGATGGATGAGGAGTGGAAGGAAGGAAAGTTAAGTCAGCATAGTGAGAGGTTGGCAATTGCCTTTGGATTGATCAGCACAAAGCCTGGGACAACTCTCAGGATTGTTAAGAATCTTAGAGTGTGTGGCAATTGTCATGAAGCCACGAAGCTAATATCTAAGATATTTAATAGGGAGATCATTGCAAGAGACAGGAATCGATTTCACCATTTCAAGGACGGTTCTTGCTCATGCATGGACTATTGGTGAACTGATAAAGCTAAAGCAAGTGATGGCACTTTGAGCAAGCACGTTAAGGCAGGGAAATTTCTCCTAATTTATGATTCTAAAGATTAGAGAAACTCAGGTCAAGATAAATTTCAGCCATTGCCAGAATGCTCACGGAAAGCAAATGATAATAGCGGATGGAAGTGTTCCTCATCAGAAAATGGAATTGTGGATAAAAGAGCTACTTCTACAAACTGAGAAAGCTGAAAGTATAACTTGATGCTGCTTTGCAAAATGCAGAGTACAGAGATGGACATAATATTTGCATATAGTTCTCTGTAGATCTATCTTGACAGTTTCATATATGTACACTGGGATGTAAGGTTTACAAAACAATTATGTCGTCGAAAAATGATCACGAAGATTACAGTTATTATTGCCAATAGCATTGTAAAAAAATGAACATCGGGCCCAACCAACCTCAAAAGCTAGCTCATGGGGAAGGATTGCCCAAATTCATATTACAAGGAGACTACCAACCAATTTCTCAACCAATATGAGACCCTAACCCACTCTAACAAACATCATTGTTTGAAAGAATATCAACAGATCCACAGCAAACACTCAAAGGAAAACCTAGGGTTTGGTAGAGCAAGAGTCGCCGACTCAACTTCTCATTAGAAACTGGAAAATGAATTGTGTCCTTACAAAATAAGAGAAAATGACTATATAGTGTACAAAGACAAAATAGTAAAAGACCCCTGAATAGGTGGGCCGGGTACAGATAAATATTGATGGACCCAGAAATGTAAATGTAGAAGTGGGCCTACGGGGGTGGCTCTTCTTTCAGCCCAACACCCCCCCCCCCCCCCTCAAGTTGGGAGTGGGTATTGGAAGTGGGTAAAGGAACCACTCCCAACTTGGAAAGCTGACGAATATGAGCTGGACCAGGAAGGGCCTTTGTAAGAATATCTGCGAGTTGAGACCCAGTAGGAATGTAAGACAATGAGATCAAGCCATCCAGCAACTTCTCCCATACAAAGTGGCAATCCAGCTCAATGTGTTTGGTGCGCTCATGGAATACCGGATTCTTCGCAATGTGTATGGCAGATTGGCTATCACAGTGGACTGAAATAGGGGTCAAGCCAGTGATAGAAATATCCTCAAACAGCCGGCACAACCAGGTGGGTTCAGCTACAAGGCGCCTGATGGACCTGTATTCCGCTTCAGCAGAGGAGAGGGAAACAGTGGTCTGCTTCTTGGACTTCCAAGATATGGGGTTGTCACCAAGTAAGATAAAAAAACCACTAATAGACCTCCTGGAATCTGGGCAAGAAGCCCAGTCAGAGTCACAGTAGGCCTGCAAATTGAAAGATGGAGCATCAGTCATGTGGAGCCCAAGACCAGAAGAACCTTTGAGATACCTGACAGTGTGTAAAGCAGCATCATAGTGAGGCTGTCTGGGATTCTGCATGAACTGAGAGAGATGCTGAACAGTGTAAGCAATGTCAGGTCTGGTGTGAGTCAAGAAATTAAGTTTACCCACAAGTTTCCTGTACATAGTAGGATTCTGAAGAGGAACACCAACATCCATGCTCAATTTGAGACCCAAGGGTAAGGGACTAACACAGGCTGAGAGATCAGCACAACCAAACTCAGTAATCAAATCCAAGGTGAATTTCCTTTGGTTCACCAAAACACCAGAAGGAGTGTGGACAATTTCCAGTCCCAAAAAATAATGCAAGGCACCCAAGTCCTTAATTTTGAACTTGGTGTCCAGAAAACTTTTGAGAACAGAAATGGAAGCAGTGTCACTGCCTGTAAGCAATATATCATCAACATACACAGCAAGAAAAACAGAACCAGAAGATGAGTGCTTAAAGAAGAGGGAATAGTCATTCTTGGAGTGTTGGAACCCCAAAGAGTGAAGAGACTCAGACAATTTGGCATACCATTGTCTGGAGGCCTGCTTGAGCCCATATAAAGATTTATTCAACTTACAGAAAAGATTAGGAGAAGAAACAGTATAACCCTGAGGAATCCTCATATAGACCTCCTCATGTAAATCCCCATGGAGAAAAGCATTGTTAACATCAAGTTGTGACATAGACTAATGGTGTTTGACAGCAGAAGCAATCAGACATCTAATAGTAGCCATCTTAACAACCGGAGAGAAGGTTTCAGTATAATCAAGACCTTCTTTCTGTGTATCCCCTCTAATGACAAGTCTAGCTTTGAATCTTTCAATTGAACCATCAGCTCTATGTTTTACCTTATACACCCATTTACAGGGAATGCTGTGCTTCCCAGCAAGCAAAGGTACTAAAGTCCAGGTGTGATTAGCCTCAAGGGCATCAAATTCCTTAATCATGGCCTCCTGCCAAGCAGGGTGCAATGCTGCCTGATGATAGGAGGATGGTTCTTGCACAGTAGACAAGGAGTGGATAAGAGATTGAGTAGAGGCAGACAAGGCAGAGATAGGAAAGGATAAGGGAGAGGCAGTGGTAGAATTAACCTGGGAAAGGGAAGGAGTAGAGATTGTAGGACAGACAAAGTCATTAAGGTAAGCAGGGGGCTTGTGAAGTCTGGTGGGTCTGTGAGAAGGTGGAGGAGTGGAGATGGTAGGATGAAGGATTTGTGGAGAGGAAGAGGAAGATTCCTGGTGAGAATGATGGACAGGAGAAGAGGAGGAAGAGTGCAGGTCCTGGGAAGGAGTAGAAACAACAGATGGGGAAACAGGGGAAGAGGGTGTAGCCCCTGGGGGAAAAGGAGGAAACTGAGAGAAATCAGGTGTGGAAGTTGGAGGGAAATAAGTAGGGAAGACCTGAGAAGGAGGCAGAGAGAGTCTGAAAGGAAAGACATGCTCTATAAAGTGGACATCCCTGGAAACTAGAAATTGGTGAGAGGAAAGGTTGAACAATTTATACCCTTTCTTGCCATAGGGATAACCAACAAAGATGCAAGGTGAAGCCCGGGGAGAAAATTTGTCCCTATGTCTCCTCAAAGTGGAGGCATAGAATAAACACCCAAAAGCCCTTAGATGGGAATAATCTGGGGGTCTATTGAACAGGCATTCAAATGGAGTCTTACCAGAAAGAACAGGTGAGGGAAACCTGTTTATCAAGTATGTTGCAGTAAGTACACAGTCCTCCCAGAATTTCAGAGGTAAGTTGGATTGGAAAAGAAGAGCCCTTGAGGTTTCTAGCAAATGTCTATGTTTCCTTTCTACTATCCCATTCTGTTGTGGGGTATCTACACAAGAAGTTTGGTGAGAGATGCCTTTAGCAAGGTAATAAGCTGAAATTTCTTTGCTAGATCCTAACTCAAAAGCATTGTCACTCCTTATTATCTTAACTTGATAGCCAAACTGTCTCTCTACCATGGCAAGGAAACCTTTCAGGACAGGGAAGGAATTGGACTTAGCAGAAAGGAGGTAAGTCCAAGGACATCTGGTAAAATCATCTACAATTGTTAGGAAATATCTGTAACCTCCATGAATCACAGTATGGTAGGGGCCCCAAACATCTAAATGAATGAGATGGAAAGGTGTGGTGGAGCAGCTAGTGCTAGTAGGAAAAGAAGATCTAGTTTGTCTTGCAAGAGGACATACAGTACAATGAAAATGCTGTTTAGAAGGAAAAGGTACAGAAAGCAACTTTGATAGAGTCTGCAATTTCTGATATGGCAAATGGCCAAGTCTGTTATGCCACAAAGTGTGTACAGTTGAATTTACAGAAGGGGAAGGGACATCAGTAGTTCAGTACACTTATTTCTTTCAGCACTATTTACAAAAATATCACATACTGAATGAAGAAAATTATGCTGAAGTCCATACAAACCACCTGCAGCTTTACCAATCTCCACTTGCCTCTTCAGAGAAGGGGCCTGTAAGATGCAAGCAGAGGTAGTAAACAAGACAGTACAATCCAGTTGTGTACATAGTTTGTGTACTGAGATTAAATTGTATTCAAAAGATGGAACATAAAGGACATGGTCCAAAGTAATATCTGGAGAAAGAAACAGTTGTCCTATAGATGTAACTTTTACTTTATAACCATTTGGCAAGGCAATGGAGTATGGAGTGGGAAGAGTTCTGACATTTTGAAGTAGAGACAAGTCAGAGGTCATGTGGTCAGAAGCTCCTGAATCTATGATCCAGGGTTTGTGACTAACACTAGAGAAAGGGAAGGACTGTGCAAGAACATCAGAGGTTAGCATAGTGGCACTACCTGCAAGGTTAGCAGATCCAATATGATCAGGAACAGAGCCAGCTTGGGCAGACACACCCACACTCTGAATGAGTTGCATCAGTTGGTTCAGGTGCTCAGTGGTGAAAGAGTTCATCCCAACAGACTCAGAACACTCACTCCCAGTGCCATCAAAACCCTGAGCAGTAGCAGCAGACTTCTTTCCTTTGTAATTATTGTTTTGTCTATTGGGATTCTGGTTTTGATTTTGATATTTGAGCTTATTGCAATTCTCTATAAGGTGGCCACTCTTCTTGCAGTACCTACAGAACAAATTCCCTTTCTGATTGTTCCCACTGTTCCTCTGACCATTGTTCCCATTTCCTCCATATCTGTGGTTGTTATTGCTTTGACCAGACTGAAAATTGTATTGACCTCTATAGTTGTTGGATGTGGTTTGTTGTCCTTTATAGGTATTGTTAGTGGGGGAAGGATAGGAATTCTGTGTACCAGCATGAAGGGATAAAGAATCAGGAACTGAAGACTCTCCAGCTTGTATCTCCCTTTGCTTTTCCTCATGAATCAGGAGAGAGTAAGCTTTCTCAATATCAGGAAAAGGACTCATCATGAGAATGTTGCCTCTCATCTGAGTGTAGGACTCATTCAGACCCATCAAAAACTTCATCAATTTGTTATATTCAATAATGTCCTGGTTCTTGTTTCTGGCTCCACAGGTACATACACAAACACAGCATGAACACACTAGGAAAGACTCTAAGACATTCAATTCATCCCAACATCTTTTCAGCCTAGTATAGTAAGTTGCAATGTCATTGCTTCCCTGAATTATCCCATGTAACTCCTTTTTAACCTGAAAGATCTGTGCCCCATTGGATTGTCCATATCTGTTTTTGAGATTGTCCCACATGATTTTTGCAGTAGGAGAGTGGATTATGCTGTCTGCAATTTCCTTGGTAACAGCTCCCATTATCCAAGAGCTTACCATGTAATTGCACCTCTCCCATGCCTTATATAGAATAGAAGATGTAACAGGTTTGGGGTATGTCCCATCTATGAATCCCAGCTTATTCTTAATAGAAAGTCCCATGAGCATAGCCTTGCTCCAATTAACATATCCAGATCCATCAAAAATTGAAGATACCAGAGTTAGTCCTGGTCCTTCAGTCACATGGATGTAATAAGGGTGAGCTGGATCTGTCACAGCTACCACACTTGTACCAGGCTCAGTTTCAAGATTATGTGGATTATTCAGAATAGGAGCTGCCATATCTCAAGAGTAAAGGGCACTGTGAGAGTGTTGAGTATCAATGTAAGTGAGAGAATTAGGGTTTGGAGTCAACCGAATGTGAATCAAAACCAGTGACAGATTCAAGGGGAATCTATGTTCCCAGACAGGCGTAGCTTTGATGCATTCAATTTTCCAAATACAACCAAGATTCTCTCAAGATTGATTACTTTGTCAGGAAGAAAACTCTCAACAAGAGCACCAGAGAGATTCACACACCGATCCGATAGAGAAAACCCGTATTAACGCAGATCCGATAGAGAAAGACCGAGATAACCTCTAGACAAACAGATCTAGGGTTCGCGAAGAGGGCGATATACGAGACATGCAGAAAGTTATACGGATCTAGGGTTTCTAGCAAATTAATCAAAGTTCAGATTGTTGTAATCAATAGAAATATACACAACATCAAGATAGATTTTCAACATATCAGCAATACAACATCCAGATCGTAGGGTTTCAGCATGCATGATCGCAATTTCTCAACAAATAACAAAAGATTCCCCTATAATCACAGGTCAAGATCAAGAGAGGAAAGGAAAGATGTTACCGATCTGAAAAAGAAATTCGTCGGAGAGAGTGTCCGAATGAAGACCGCAGGAGAAGAATACCCGAAGCCTTTGAACACCAACTCCACCGTCAGCGACCCGCCGTGATATCGTCGATTGTTACAACAGGAGCGGAAGGAGGATCACAGAATCATAGTTCCGTGCTCTGATACCATGAAAGAATATCAACAGATCCACAGCAAACACTCAAAGGAAAACCTAGGGTTTGGTAGAGCAAGAGTCGCCGACTCAACTTCTCATTAGAAACTGGAAAATGAATTGTGTCCTTACAAAATAAGAGAAAATGACTATATATAGTACAAGGACAAAATAGTAAAAGACCCCTGAATAGGTGGGCCGGGTACAGATAAATATTGATGGACCCAGAAATGTAAATGTAGAAGTGGGCCTACGGGGGTGGCTCTTCTTTCAGCCCAACATTGTTAGTAAATTTGACTGCTTTCACTTTAACATATGCCATGCTCTCACTATCTGATGGACGTCTATTGCAAAAAATAGCTAGTAATGCAGCATACATTCTTCTAATTCCAAACTGAATTCTCCTCCCTGCCAGTAAAATCTAGTTAGAGGCTTTTATTTGTGCAGAAAAGAAAACTGTTTACTCTGAAATGAATTATTACTGTAGTTTTCAGATGTGATTAATTGTTTCTAAAACTAAAAGGCATCAAAACCAGGTGACTCTATTTTATCGAGCTTGTAATATTGAGCGGAAAGAGCTAATACAGAGCTTGAGAAAAAGCCAACTTTATTATATTCACAACATGGATGCAGTTGATGCTATTACATAGAGTCACACTTTTGATTCACTCTCTCCAGGGTATCGTCCCATGTGACTCGAACCACTGACCTACTGATTGGATAATTTGGCATCTCATCAACTGAGCCAACCTCTCTTATCAATCAGACTTCTAGTTAAACAGAGATTACAGTAATAATGTTGATATCAGATAAACTTAGTGCTAAAATACTAGTTATACTAGAAGAGTTAAGCCTGGTTGAAGGAGTTTTGCCTTGCAGTTGCCAGAACAGTCTTGTCTGCTACAACAAAGTATGCCATCCCAGCAGCTGTAAGAAGTAACTTATTATCAGTAAAAGCATATATCAAATACCATAACATTCATTAAATTTGGCTGACTTTATATTGTGATTGTGACTGACCTGTAGAGACAATGAGGGCCTTAGCAGTGGGATTGAGATTGGCTCTTGCCCAAGGTAGCATTTTGCCACAAGCAAACTGCACATATTTCATGACATTTAAGCATCAATTATAACTCAATACTATTGTCTTAACTTGAGTTCGGAAAAAATATTGAAATAAGATAGCGTAGCTTACAGTTGGAATGGCAGTTGCAACTGATGCAACGACTGCTGCTTTTGCTCCTGCAACAGCTCCTTCTGCAGATACAATCATGAAAACAACATTCATTAGATGATCAATTTAATGGAAATATCAAGGTGGAAATTTTCTTTTTCCATTTGGAGGTGAGGAGATTGAAGTATGAGCCAAGAAAGAAATGTACCACGAGAGCAACGCTTAGCCATGGCTAGTTTTTGGTCCACTGAAGCCAAACTCACATTGGCCATTTTAGTTCTGTATGTAAGGCTTTAAACTGAATAATATGATAGAATAGTAATGCTGCGTTTGCAAGAATGAGTTTGAGAGTGCAGTAAGAACGAATATATATAGGCATTTCAGGTGTTGAAGTTTGGACAAGAGTTTGATGGTTTTGGCTCATGAATTCCAACGTCCAGAGTCACTTGTTTTGTGTCACCATATTTCTTTACTACTTGGATTTTCACTTTCCCTACTTTTATAAGTAGTACGTAGTACTATATATATATTCACAGGTTAACAGGTTCTTGCTATGGTTGGTTCAGTACATTAGTTTGTCGGTACATGAACACGAGTGTATCTGCGGTTTATAAAAAAACTACAGCATTGGACTTATAACCAAGTATTGACATGGATAAGGGACTTAGAGAGAAAGAGAGAGCGATAAATTTGGAGTTAACTAGTACGGAGTATAAAACTTTCTGAAGTTCTTACCCATTTAGTGGCCAAGATACTACTTTATGTTTTTGTAATTTTTCAACATTCCAAACATAAGAGTCACTTGTAAATGTGTTACTTCTTCTAAATTTTGATGTCAACAATTAGTGAGTACGTAAAATTCAAACATTAAAACAATGGATGAAGTCACCAAAATATCTTTATGAGTTCCTTTGAAATGCCGAGATGGATGATGTAGTAATTATATTTAATTTATCCATGCTTTAACAAATTCTCTGAACTCTGGCTTATATGTTACACGAATATTTAGCATTCGATCAACAATATTTACCAGTAATGATTGTTTTACGTTTTGCAACCACAAGTTTAATAATGGATTGAGGATATTCATTGGATTGTATTTCCATCGCTCCATAGATTGGAGAGTGCAAAGATCACATTGGTAAATAAGGGTAAACACTTGGATAGAATATTTACGCCAAAACATATACACCTATCATGATTAAGTGTGAAAAGTATGTGTACCACACATATTATGCATTTACTAGTTTAGTATAACCAGCAGTAAATTTTATGGCGTATACAGTGAAGTGTTTTTATGCATGTATGCTGGCATTTGACAATTAGATCTTATTAAGCTGCTATAAACAGAAGCACCAAGAATTTGTTTATGTATGTTATATGTAATAAACGAAAATAAATACTTGTTAAATTTAGATATTTATTCAATAGATATTCATATTTTATTAATTAAAAAATAAAAAAATATATATATTATTAATAAATCCATAACTAATTGTTCCGTATCTACAAAGAATTAAAATTCTTACACAATATCTTAGATATTTTATTCTTATATTTGATTTTATGAAACTAAAGTTTTAGCTAATAATGTTTTAAATAAAAAAAATAACTAGAAGTATTTTATTCAATGGAGCACTTTTTACAATTTTAGAAGTGTGCTGAATCTACCGTGGTGCCATTTCTGGTTCGTATTTCTCTTATTCGGCCACGGAGAAAATATGGTGGAGACTTGTAGAGAGAGAAGGGGGAGGTAGAGAGAATAAGAAAAAGTGAGGATAATTTGACCTCAGTTATTTAATTTGCAATTGTATAGCATTTTGATTCAATATATAAATAAGTGCAGTCAGATTATCTTGATGTCATTTTCCTATGAATTTTTGTGGAAGAGCGAAGTTAGGATGATCTCGCCTTAGTTATTTGCAACATTTATACAATATTTTAGCTCATTAATTGAGCAAGTACAGCCGGATTATCCTGATGTTATGATTTGATGTGTATTTTTATAGAGAGGGATGTGAGTTTGATCTGATATTTGTAAAATGTACAGATCTGTTGCATTGCTTGAGAAACGCCAACTTTATTTTATTCACAGCGATAAGTGTAGATGATGCTATTACATAGATGGAATCACATTTTTGATTCACTCTCTTCAGGGTATCGTCTATCGTCCCCCGTGACTCGAACTACTGACCTATACTGATTGGATAATGAAGTGTCTCATCAACTGAGCCAACCTCGCTTATCAATCAGATTTCTAGTTAAACATGTAGTATTACAGTAATGTTGATATCAGATAGTAAAACTTAGTGCTAAAATACAAATAGAAGAGTTTAGTCATTCGATTAATTGTTGCCACAGAGTGATCCTTAGCCCTGTTTGAAGGAGTTTTGCCTGGCAGTTGCCAGAACAGTCTTGTCTGCTACTACAAAGTATGCCATCCCAGCAGCTGTAATGATATACTAGTAACTTATTATCAATAAAAGCATATTTCATAAACCATGACATTCATTAAATTTGGCTGACTTTAAGTTGTGCTTAGCTTGTGACTAACCTGTAGAGACAATAAGGGCCTTAGCAGTGGGATTGAGATTAGCTCTTGCCCAAGGTAGCATTTTGCCACAAGCAAACTGCATATATTTCATGAAATTTAGCATTGATCATAACACAATATTGTAGTGTAAAGTTTGAAGAAAAAAAATTGAAGTAGATAGTGTAGCTTACAGTTGGAATAGCAGTTGCAACTGATGCAACGACTGCTGCTTTTGCTCCTGCAACAACTCCTTCTGCAGATACAATCATGAAAACAGCATTCATTAGATGATCAATTTTATGGAAAAAAACAAGTTGGAAATTTCCTTTTCCATTTGGTTGTGGGGGGGTGATTGAAGTATGAGCCAAGAAAGAAATGTACCATGAGAGCAACGCTTAGCCATGGCTAGTTTTTGGTCCACTGAAGCCAAACTCACATTCTTGGCCATTTTAGATCTGTATGGAAGTCTTTAAACTGAATAAGAAGATAGAATTGTAATGCTGCGTTTGCAAGAATGATTTGGTGAGTTCAGTAAGAATGAACATTTATAGGCATTTCAGGTGTTGAAGTTTGGACAAGAGTTTGATGGTATTGGCTGATTTCCAACGTCCAGAGTCACTTGTTTTGTGTCACACTATTTCTTTATTACCGAGATTTTCACTTTTTCTACTTTTATATAAGTACTAGTATATTCAAAGGTTTTCAGGTTCCTTAATTTTATGGTCAGTTCAGTACATTAGTTTGTCGGTACATGAACTGGAGTAAATCTGCGGTACTTAAAAAACTAAAGTATTAGACTTATTATTGGACATGGATAAGGGACTAGAGAACAAGAGAGAAAAATTTGGAGTTATACTAGTGTAAAACTTTCTGAAGATTTTATTACTATCTATTATTATCCATACATAGAGTCTCTTTTAAATGTCGGACTTCTTCCGAAATTTGATTTCAACAATTAGTATCGTATAAGCTTGTGTTTGTTTCGTGAAAGAATTTAAATACATAATCCAAATCATGAATGAAGTTATCGCAAACATATGATCATAAACTCCTTTGAAGTATCGGAATAGAAGCATGATACATGTTTGTCCTGAAATTTAGCCTATATATTACTCGAGAACTTAGCATTTGATCAACATTACTAACCAACTTTGATACTTTTACGTTTCGCAAACACAAGGTTAATAGTAGATCAAAGATATCCATTGGATTGTAATTCAACTGGTTCCATAGATTGGAATATTGGATAGTGCAAAGAGAGCAGCAGTAGAGGCCAGTGGTTTTGGGAACTTTAGGACAAAAGGCACTCCCAAAAGCCAAAACCATGGGTAAAGCATTCATCTAAGTGCGTGCCTTAGCTTTAGGATCTAGTGCCTGCTGCTATCCACTCCATCAGCGTTTAACACCTGCCCAAATGCTAGGACCGTCGTTCCCTCACTTTGAGATTATTTTTCCGTGCACAATTTATGTGATACAATTACTATTTGGAGAATCAAACAAACACTTATTTGATTATGATTAACAATTACTATTTAGAGAATCAAACAAACACTTATTTGATTATGATTTTATAAAATTTAGAATTTTGATTATCACTATTTTTGTTTGATCCACCATATGTGCTCGACCTAATGTATAATTAAACTTATGCTCTACATAATATATATTAATATTTAACATAAAAGTGAGTTTTACTTGGTCATTGTAATTTTAACATGTTATAATATGTTACCTGCATTATCTTTCACGTTAGTAGTTAACAGTTTCGTTCATATAATATGATTAATTACCTTTCAAGTGAGTTTGATATTGTGTAAAGAATTTAAATTGCTAACGTGCATATATGTTAAACTACAAAGAGCAAATATAAGAGCGCAATGAGGTCTATGGGCTCTTACAGCTGCAGTTGGGTGAATGTCAGTATTTCAAATTGTACCCTCACTTTCTGTCAAAAAGTAGTGGTAGGTAAACCTAATTTCTAGCCATAGCTACATCAAGGGAGCTTTGGTTCATTAGTCGTCTATTGGAAAAAGCCACAAACTAGTACCCCTCCATTCCAAAATGAGTGTCTACCTTTTCTTTTTTGTTTGTCCCAAAATGAGTGTCTCCTTCCTTTTATGGCAACTCTTTAAATCTAAGATTTGTTTTGGTCCACAGGATTTAAAGACATTGGCCCACAGTACACACACCTTTTATTTTAAACCACAGGATTTAAAAGTCTTCCTTATTTTCTTAAATTTTGTGCCCAGTCAAACCCAGACATTCATTTTGGGACGGAGGGAGTAGCTACCAATGGGAACCTTTTTAGTACTCACCCATTCCACTTTATATGTCATAGTTTGACTTGACACGGAGTTTAAGAAATAACAAAAGACTTTTGAAACTTGTGGTGTAAAATAAATCATAGATGTTTGTGTGGTTGTAAATCATTTCATTAATGGCATAACTGTAATTTTGAATTGTTACTATAGTTAGAATACCGTCATTCTTCTTGGAACAAACTAATAAAAAATGTTGCCATATAAATTAGAAAAGAGAGAGTAACTATCTTTGTAGCATATAACTTTTTTATTTTTATTTTTTCGTTTGTGGTACTGATTTAATGACTTTTAATATTTCTCATAGATGATTTGTCTCGTAAGAGGAAAACCCAGTGAAGCTTCAAGCAGTTTAACTATTAACTGCTACTTACAATTCTGCCACGAGAAGATTGGGTCAAAAGACCCTCTCAAGTCTTTATTTAACAAAAGAGACGCGCGTGGAGCGTAACAAAACACACGCGTTTAACTTTAAACAGGGGCTAGATTAGAAACAATAAAACTTCGGGGCTTTCATTAAAAAAATTTGAGACTGAATTAACTATTCCCAAAACTTTTAATCAAAATGTGGGAAACTGAACAGACCTCAGTAATCATTTCAAACATCGAACCCCAAAATCTTCTCTTACACACATCTCAAGTCGTCTTCTTAAGTCTTCTACGCAACCTTCTGAACATCATCGCCGCCGACCATCAACATTTCTTCGGTAATATCTAAAGGTAAATTTTGAACAATATTCATGTTTTTTCAAGTGAATCGGGGTTTATTTTTTGCTATTTTGAAAAAGCTATGATTTTAACGCCTTTTTACTGGTACTGGAATGAAGTTCTCGTAAAAATCTTTATTTTTGTTGATTTTTTCGTCAAATAGTGCTATGTTCTTGTACAAAGTGAAGCTTTTGCATGTTTATGTTATATTACCATGTTAAGACCATACTCCTTCGCACTGTCAAACATCGTGAGATAGTGTTCTAAGCGTGTGATGTTTGAAGTTGTTGATGTACTTTAGATGATTTTTGTTAAAATAAATTAGGATTTTATAAAATAAATATGCTAAAAGGTTGAAAAACTGTTGTACGAATAGTCAAGATTTTGCATGTTTATGTTTGTGCTTGCATGTTTAAAGTTCTGGAACATTTGAGACAGTGCTCCGAACGTGTGAGAGGATGATAATGTTTAATGATAGCTTTACTTAAATTAAATTTCCTTTTAAAAAATTAGGGTTTGATAAAACATATGTATATTATGTTTCACACATCCATATTGCATGTTTGAACATCTTTAATTGATGAATATACTTGTGATTTGCAGCTACAATGATTTCTACGCGTGCAATGATTTCATGTTCTCCATGTAATTGGAAGGAGACTACTCCTCCTCATAGTAAACAACCTCCTAGGAAGAGGAGAATTATATTGGAGGACGAAGAGGAGGTGTTAGACTATGATGTAAATATAGGGCCACAAGAAGCTGTCCGGGGGCCGGATAATGGTAATTTATCAGAGGAAATAGAAGTACTATTTGGTGATGATGAGTGGGATAAAGAGGGAAATAAAAAAGAGAGCCTTTTAAAAATGGAAGAAGAAGGGGAGGTGGGAAGGCTTGTAAATAATCTTGATGAAGAATTTGCAGGAGTTGCAAATGTTCAAGAAGTAGTGGATAATAGGGAGTGTGATGGTGGAGAACCTGTAGGTGGTGTAGAAGAAGTTATAGAGGTTGTAGATGTTCAAGCTGGTGAAGGAGGTAGGAATGGTAGAGAAGATGAAGAGGTTGTACTTGGATTTGAGAGAAGCGAAGGAAAAGGTCGGAGCAAGTTCGTAGACGACGTAGGAGCTGATTCTGCAGAGCCACTAAGAGAGGGAAAGTTGTTGTCTAGAACATACATGAAGTTGTTCTTCACTTTACATTATGATGTTCAATATTTAGTTATGTGATATGGAACATTCGCTTACATGATCAGAACATCTTTAAAAAATTTCAAAGTATTTTTTTGTAGTTCCTTGGACATCTCAATAGATGTTTTATGCATCTGATATTATGTTCTTGCTATCGTAGTGATTCCTTAAACTAACAAATTTCAAAACATTGTGCAGCCTAAGTACGTTAACAATGTCATTCCACCAATGGTGCTGAAGACTTACTTGGATGTCATGAGCATTTTCAATCCAAGATAACTGTCCTTTTGTCGCTTATTGGACGAATGCGTGATTTCAGGATTGTGCTGCGTACTAGTGGTTTGTATGACAAGTTCAAAAACAGTTTCTTTGGCCATTTCTTGTACTTGCCAGAGGAGGCATCGTTTCCAACCAGGTTTGTGCACAGTATTCTATTAAGAAGAGTTTTGTGCATTAAAGAAAAAGAAACTTGGTTTAATTTCAATGGAGTACATGTTCGTTTTGGCCTCTAAGAGTTTGCTTTGATGACAAAGCTGAGATGCCAAGCTTATCCAAGTGTCAAAATGAGGCTACGATGAAAGAGAGGGTCAGGGAGATGTGGGAGTATATTTCAATGGCATGGAGGATGGGAAAGAAAGGACAGTTACTGGTCCCCGGTTGCTGTGTTTGATAGAAAATGAGGTAAGTTCCTTAATGGTAAAAGTTTAGGCTTGTCATGGCTTGGTTTGTTCACACAATAGTGTGCCAAGGACAAAAAAGCTGGTATTGAGGAATTAATAGTCTGCCTTGCATATCTTCCATGTGAATTTGTAAAGTATCCTTGGGGGCAGAAAAGCTTCGAGCTAACCATTGAGTACCTGACGAAGCCCATTGCTGATCGTGCAGCTAGCAAGGATAAGGACGGGCCAAATTACAATCCCTATGGGTTTTCTTGGGCATTTGTGGGTTGGATATTTAAAGCAATACCTGCGCTTCATCCCAGGGATTTTCCCTAGGAGAGGACCATGCCTAGGATGCACAGGTGGATCACTGAAATAATGAAAGAGACTCCCGAAGGCTGTTTGAGAATGTTGCAAAGCTGGTAAGTACTTGACCTACAATTTTCTAAATGTTGGAACATCTGCAATGTCGTGAAAATCATTGCTATTAATGGTAAAAACATCTTTTAAGATATTCGATCACGTCAGATGATGTTCCATTTTTTACTGATGTTAAATGTGGAATAGTAATAAGGATGTTCTTATCACTCTTTGTGATGTGAAGGTTTATTTCTCTTAAATATTGTATTCTTAATAAATATTTATAGTATATAGGTGGTGCACCTTTTCATTGACCCTATCGATGCAGAGCTAGAAGATGATATCTTTCAGAATATTGAGCCATGGGGGCGATGAGGTAATTAATGAGCTTGTTGTGATGTTGGAGGGGGCTAGCTCGATAGTCGGTGGTGATCGAGTGACAGTTTTTAGGAATTGCCCTAGGACCCCTCTAAGAGAAGTAATTGATAGTCCTAGAGAAGGACAAGTTGGTGAAGAATTTGGTAGTAGAGGAATTGGTAGATGTGGAACACAAGTTGGTGATGACATTGGTGGTAGGGCTGGTCGTTTTACCAGTGGTCTTTTTAGTGGTAGGGGTTTGTTTGAAGTTGGAGAAAGCTAGAGGGGGAGAGAACCTGAGAATGAGCAGCCTAGTGTCAGCAGCTGCAAGTGTCATGACTGCCTTCAATGGCTATAGGGAGTGGATCGGAAGCTTGATGCGATCCAGTTGTCCCTTGCTAATTTTTTAGCATCGTCGTCAAAGAAGGAGAAGCAGCAACAGCAACCAAAGAGACATATATTTTTGTCCAAGAAGCTCCAGGCAAAAAAGAACCGAGGAAAGAAGAAAATGACTGCAGCCAGAATGACAAAGTTAGTTAAACATCCAATTAGGTGTGTCAAACATCAGTGTGACGTTCTTCTATTAAATTTAGAGATTTTTTCAAATATTTTATTTATTATTATTATTATTATTTATTTATTTTGAAAATTTAGAGAGAGAACTCAAGCCAGGCTCCAAAAGAGATTACCAGTGACACTGTACAAGGCACTAGACATTCACAAGAAAGCTGCATTTCACGTTTTCATGGCATGGTTTGTTTATGCACTTAACAAGCTCATTTATATTGTCAAATAATGAAACAATGCTACTTTATGGTACTTAAGAATTGATAGTGAGCTTGTGTTAATTTTGTAGGTTCTTTTGTTGTCTATTCCAGGAAATTAGTTGAAGCCATTAGCGTCAGTGCTTATTCACCCAACATGCATTATAATTTTCGACTCTTAGTTTAACATAATCTTTGGATATTTAGATTTCTTACATAGTTTTATCCTTTTTATCTGATTTATGTTTTCAAAAAATATATTTATCAACTATTTTATTATAATATTAAATATTAAATATCCATGGGGTTTACGCTCGGTGCCTAGGGCCTTACGACTCGCCCCGTATCAGGTAAAACGCCTCGCTTCACGCCCACACCTTTTAAAACATTGATCGTAACAAACACTTTGTTTTACAGTGTATCCGTTGGATAACCCCAGTATATTTTACATTTAGAAGTTGTTTTGTAGGAAGAGAGGTTATACATGAATTAGTAATGTATAATTATAAGCAAAATATACTTTATGTATGCATATTGAGTATGTATATATATCACTAGAAGAAAATGTGTTTTTTGCCGACAAATGTTCAGTGGGAATAGTAATATAGCTGGGATTCATTTACGAGAAGTCAAATATTAGTGGCAAATAAACTTAAGCCACTAAAAGGTAAATTTTTACCGGAAATTTAAACAATATCTAGGGTCTTTTAACGGCATTCAAATTAATTACCGGGAAAGCCTTTAGCTATACCAGTAATGGCTATAAATGTAAGGATATAATTGAAAATTAATTATAATTGTATGTTTATTTAACAAAAAGTTAAGGATAGAAAAGTAAATAAGCATTTGACTAGTGGTTCAAATAAACATTTCGAAATTACCCCAGTAAAATATTGACAAAGAATATTAACTTTTTCTAGACACTTTTTAATGTTTCTTTTTTTTCATAGCCATTCGTAAATTTTTATATAACTTTCTGTATTTATATTAATAAATACTAACTAAATATAAATTAAACTTTCCTTAGTTTAAGCCTTAAATATAGAGATTAATGCTCATTGAAGAGTTATCACATTAATTCAAATTTGAGCGGCTAAGCATTACCTGTATGTGGCTTTTAATGTGGCAGATAAGATAAATCTTTATTTATCTTTACAAACAAAAGTCATCACTTAACCTGTAAACCATCTCTCTCTCTCACTCTTTTATCAAACTACAATTTCTCTTTCAGTCTTTTAAGTTTTCGTTCCAAATTTATTCATCCCATTTTTTTTCTTAGGTGTAGGGAAAAACATCCACATGTTGTTTAAGAAAGGTACAATCAAAAGACGTATTATTCATGTAGGAAATATAAGATAAATATTTTGGATATGTTTCAATCTATCTATATATATATATTATTATTATAAAAGCACGAAGGCCTTAGTGAAATGTCACTCGACTTTTTTACCATTCATTAAAAAAATTTGTAATAGACAAAATTGTCATTTACTATTAATTTATATTTTATTTATTACATTATCCATTAATCAAAACTGATATTAAATATTTTTAACGGATAATTAATCACGCAAAGACATAAATTCAATTTACTTAGAACTCTAAAGTCAACATGAGTTTTTCAAGATGATTAGACAGTTCGATTTCCTATCAAAGAGTTTCATTTAAAATCTCAAGTCCTACTTATTCTTGATGTATAAGCCATACCAATTCTAAATGGATAAGAATACTTGGGTTTAATTTATAAATACGTGAGTTTCATTGGCAATTCTGATTTCAGAGTCTTCGATTCCTTTCTTCTTAGTTCCCCCGCTACTTAACTCTCTTCCTCACAATTTTATCAGGTATTGTAATACATAAACATTTATTTTTTTTGTCCGTAATATTTCAACTCTCTTTTATTTGAATAATGAAATATGTATTGTAGTTGTATACATAGAATTACGATATTCACGGTCTATTTTAATTAGTTGTTTCTTTTATGTTCTTTCAATTGTAATAAATACTTTATTTTTGCAGCGTGACTGTTGGATAATCTCATCGGTAAGTATTACTATTTTCCATCGATTCTCTTATAAAGGATTCATTTTTGTTCTTATTCTTTTTGCTTTAGAATTATAAAATATTCTGTGACAAGTTCAAACATGAAAATTCTAAATCTTGTAATCATTGACATAACCAATTAGAATAACTAAGAACTTCGAAAAGGTTTGGTTGCATTGTGCAAAGTCATAATTTTATGTTCTCAAAGAAAATATATATAATTATAATAATATTAGAGTTTTGAAATAATACTAATATTATTTATTTTTCATGGTGAAAGAAAAATAAAACCTTATTTATCAATTAATTCTATAAAAATGTTAGTTATATCATATTACCAATGGTAAGATATTACTTGTCGTTATTGATATATGTGAAAATTGAGATTTTTCAATTACATAAATTCAGTTGGAAACGGTTATGACAATTTAAAAGTGCATAAAAATATGGTATTGAAGGTGCTATTTACATTCTTTAGTCAATCACTTAGTACAAGTATTATTATTATTTACAATTGCCTAATTTTGAATACTTTCATCTCATGCAGAGTTACTATACCTATAAATTAGAGTGTATCTTGTATGTGTATATTCAAGTTTTCATAACTATTAAAGTTATAGTTCTATTTGATGATTTACATTTTCATTTCATGAAACTTAAGCTTAAATTTTTTATAAGACATCTTAAGGAAAAATAATACGGTATAAATACTCACAATCTTTTTTTTACAAAAAATAGCAGCGAATATATAGTTCACGTATAGTGTGTGTAAATCTTGACAGCTATTTGTGAAAAAATGACTTTATAACTATATGTTAATTGGTATCATAAAAGACCGTATAAGTAATAGTAAGGCTAACTTTATAACTTGCACAAAGAGTTGTTATGACATATTAATTCGCTTTTGTTACGTTAAAAGTTGTCTATCATTTAAAAACTCTTTATTTCATTACAAAAAATATGTTTTCATAACTTTTGAACGCCTATATAATCTACTTTGGTACTACTATTTTCACTGTATTGGCATCTGAATTTTTAATTACTTAAGTAAGATGACACGTGCAACACAGGTACACTAAAGACTAGTACATATAAATATGTACAATATGTTAGAAGTATTTCAATATATATGCATATATATACAAAATATGTAATTTTTATTTTAAATATATTTTAGAAATATCACAATATTTTAATATATTTCAATACATGAAAATATGTACAATATTTTAGAATATATTTCGATATATGCAAATATGTATAATATATGAAATTTTTATTTTAAAAATATTTTAGATATATTGTAGATATTTCTGCCGTTTCAAAGAGATAGCAAAGTTATTAAATATATATTAAATATAAATGCAGTATGCGCTATCTATATTTACATTTTTTTTTTGAGAACTAGAATATCAAAAAAATATGATATCTTTTAAAGAGTTAATATAAACTGAATATATGCATTTTATATTTTGTATTTTGCACATATAAGTATTAATATTATATAGTAGCTTGCAAGGAGTGCAAAAATGAATATAAATAAAATATTTAATGTATATATTTTACAAAATATTTTGTATTAATTATAAATGTTAAAACTTCTATTGGCGATTGCAACTGAAATTGTTGAATGTTGTTGAGATATAAGCAGTTTATTGAATGTTGAGCAGTAGTATATTTATTAGTAGTTGTGATTAAGCACCAAAAATGTTCTTACCTGCAATAGGGGAAAATATTTTTCTTCAATGGCTTTTTCTAGTATGTATAATTAATATTGATGACAAAAATGATTTGTTGTCTTGGTTCGTGGGGTTTGTTAGCTAATCACTCCTTAAAAATAGGCATGATATCAATCTAAAGTAACAATCCCATAATTATAGGAATTATATATTTTTCTTTTTTTGGTATTTATTTTCAAGCATTTAATTGACATAATTGATTGCTAGAGATTGTTAAGGCTAATGAAAAGTAAATTGTTATATATAGCCGGCTAATTATGTTATTTGCCCGGAATTGGAATTCGGGTCTTCCCTTTCCCCAAAGGCCTTTCCTCATTCTCTTGCTTCCTTGGTGTTGATTGCTTATCAAACTCCAGGTATGTGTGTGTGATTAAATTCGAAAAAGGTGTTATTTAGATAAAGTTTGGAACATAAATATAAGGTGGTCAAAGCAATTAAGAGATTTGAGAGTCTGTTTCAGAATGATGCTGGTGAGTGGTGCCCCTTTCCCTTTGCTCATAGGATATACCTTTGTAGTTCTTTCAGTTATAATTCTGTCTTGTTTCATTTTTTCTCCTGACTGGCTTGTAAATATTTGATCTATATGATCATTCATTCCTTTGATATCTTTAGTCGGACTAATGAAAGAGTTGTATATTTGACGTATTGTTTCCTTGTCCCTGCATTTATTGTGTTTTCTCTTTTGCAGTTGTTAACTTCATCAGACTAAGTATAATATTATCTTGTTAACAGGTTATTCAACATATCTTCTCCTTGTATCCCTTTGTAATGAACCTTAGATCTATTTCTTGTAAGACGGAAAAAGATAAATCAATTTATACAGATATATAATAATACGACTTGTATCTATCTGCAGCCTGATGATGGATGATTCCCCTCAAGTTCTCCCTCTATGCACCTCTTCCTGTAGCCCGTTCGTCCATACTAGGACGGCTTCCTATGAAATTGGCAGGCAGAGCATGAATGCCGTGGTTTCGATTTTCAAGAAGATTAGGGTCCCTAAGTTTTGTAAGTCTTTTTACCTAACCATTGGGTCTTTTTACTTGATATTGTGAGGTTTAATACTAGCAATCTATTACATGCGATAGTTAATTAGGTAAACAAGTCCTAAGTCACTTCTGAAGTGTTGCATAGACAATTGCTTGGTTATTTATAGCCCACATAGTCTGAAGCTATTCACTAAACTTCTTGGTTAACCATGGTCACAGAAAATTGGCTAGCTTTATACAGTGTTTTTCTAGCTCGAATGGCAGATTAATGCCACAATTTACTTTCTGATTCTGCTTGGAGATTAGAGGTAGCTTCTTTTTAGAGTTTAATTTGAAGCAGTGTTTTGGAGAGCGTGAAGCAAAGAAAGGCAACAAGGGCCCTAATTCTTAAAGCGTGAAGCGAAGCGCTGCGAGCGAAATTCTTGCAAAAAGAAATAGAATAAATAAGAACTCACCAAGAACATTTCAGAAAACTTTATATTTAAGAAATAGGAAAAAATTGAGGTTAAACAGAGGAAGAAGAAGAAATAACAAATAGGAGAAAGAAGAAGAAAGAAACCCTAGGCAGGATCTGATATTTCTCCAACTCCAAGCGTCTGATTTTACCTCAAAGATAAGGTCCCAACTATTCACACAGCTACTCCAAATTTCTTTCTTTACAAATAGGCCCCACCTTTTAATTTTCTTCACTTTAACAATGTTTTACTATTTTTTCACTAAAGCATACGCTCGCCTCGCTTCATGCTTCAGACCATGAAGTGTACGCTTCTCTTCGGACCTAAAAAATGCTTCAGGCTCGCTTTGCCTCGCTTCATCGCTCCTCGCTTTCAAAACACTGGTTTGAAGTGGTGATTTTCTAAGCAAATTTGCCCTCTCCAATTGTGCTTGTGCATAATCTTTGTGTGCTCGATTTTATGATTTTGCAACTTTCTTTGAGATGCTAAATATGTTTTGCTCGTGTTTTTTTTTTCAGCAGAGCTCTCTGCGCCTAGGGAATCTTGGTGGTTTATGTTTGGTACCGTTCCCATCTACTCTCTGTTTGTTGCCGGGAGTTTACTGATTCATCTAGGTTGTCCTTGCGATTTTATCCTTGCGGCTGTCCTAGTGGCGTGCTACCTAATTTATTTTGTTACACTGATCTCTGTTGTTTATTGGTATCGCGACAAGCCTTTTCGGTTAATTGGTGCTGAGATGAAATTTATGATGGAGGTCATTCCTATGATAATTGCAGCAGCCTTCCATCAGCTTTTGGAGTTCCATTATGGGTATCTCGCGATAACAATATGTGGCAGCACAAGTTTCTATGTCTTTGCCCACTTCATGCATGCATCGTATGATATTGGGGGAATAGACGTATTGTTCGGATTAGCTATGCAGGTCCTCTCTTACATGCTGAATGCAGGACTGTTAGTTAGAGCTTTGGCTTTGAGCTTCTGCTTTGGTTTATGTTGCTGTAGATACATGATGTATCGAGCTCCTCGAATACCTGCGCATCATAAAAAGGAGTTGCAGCAGGAGCCTTGCTGATTGAAGGTGTTACGAGGACTAATCTGTAGACGAATATATCAAAAATTGTGAACAACTGAATCTGTGAAGGATTCTTAGACCTTATGTAAAGTTTTATAGTGTACAGCATAACTTGCAAAAATCGACTATTCTTGCACAAGTTTCAAAAAAGGTGTAAAGATTTAAACAAAATCTTGTCAAAGCAAAAAAATTTCACTTGGTGTCCCAAAATTGATTAGTTCCATGCAATTTAAAACCAAGCAAAACTGGACGGATTCCACATAATACTTAACTTTTGTCTAGAAGAGAAGGAAAAAGTGGAAAAGTATGCATTGTTTTTTTAATAGTTTGATCCGTTTCTGTCTTCCTCCATATCTCCTTATTCTTTACGGAAAAGGGCCAAATTTGCCCCTCTACTATGGTTTAGGGGTCACGTATACCCCTCGTTATCTTTTTGGTGCACTAATACCCCTGTCGATACCATAGTAGGCAGATTTGCCCCTCTTACTAACGGGCCTCCACGCTGGACACTGCGTGGCAGCCACATCACTGCCAATTGGATCCACATCACTGCCAATCGTTTATATGACATGGATCCACATCCCTGAAGACTATTAAAACCACCCATTGTTATTCATTCTTTCTCCAAAGCAAAAATTAGGTCTTTTTCATCTTCCCCAATCTACTACATACCAATGTCACAAGGTAGTTATTCTTCTTCTAGGATGTGTCGTTGTGGTGTAGTTGCGAATCATTTCACCGCTTGGACTCCTTTGAACGCGGGGAGAAGATTCTACAAATGTGCTAAAGATGGTGTAAGTGTTATTTTATCAAAATTAATTTATCTAACTTTAGTTAAATTTCTTTCATCGAAGCAAATTCAGCATCCAAATATCTAGCTTTAGTTAAATATCTAACTTTAGTTAAATTTTGGTTTAATAGATTGAGTCTTGTGGATATTGGGAATGGGAAGATGAAATGTTACCCGATCGGGCCGTGAATGTGATAAGGAACTTGAAGATGTCATTGGAATCGGTTACAAGTCAAAATAACAAGTTGAAGGAAAAGCTTGTAGCTATGGATGTCAAAGGTAGAAATCTTGAAGATAAAGTCACAAGGATGAAGATGGTGATTATAATATCTTGGGCTATGTTTGTGGGATTTTTCGCAGCATGGTCATTGAAGTGAGCTAAATATTGTAGATAGCTTATTAGCTTGAAGATAAAGTCACAGTATGGTCCAATGTGATGGTTCTTGCTCTTGGTTATCAATGAAAGTGTATTAGCTTATTAGCTTATGATGTATGAAATATTATGGGTTTCATTTAGCTTGGAAATAGTGCTGGTTCTTGTGTTTTGTTATCAAGGAAAGTGTATTAATCGTATGAGCTTGTGTTGTATGAAACATTGTGACTTTATTTTAGCTAAATTTTGGTGTTAGTTCCTGCTTTTAGTTATCAATGAAAGTGTTAGCGTATGAGCTTGTGTTGTTAGTCATCAAATCTGAACCTAAAAATCTTGTCCAACCACCAGTTTGCCCAAAATCTGAACCTAAAAATGAAATAACATTCATTCATAAAGACAAGTTCAGTAGATGAAAAGCTGCCCAGAAATTCAATTGATATATCATTCATTGGACAATTTAGTTTCACATTACTAAGTACTACACAAATGGACATATTGGGATGTCATACTATAACCCCAAAAAAATGAAACCACCTAAGTAATAACACCACATCCACATGCCCATATTCAAAGAAACTGTCTTAAAATGCAGTTATACGATCCAAAATGAAACACAAAAAACATAATAGGAAATCATTGTTGGGTTTTTCCATTCCCCTTTCTTGTCTTCAACTTGGCCATTTTTTCCAACTGATTTGTTGTGATAGCAGCTGCACCATGCCAAGTTAGACTAGTTGGAGTAAAGGGAAGATCTGTAGGGTCACTTACACCACTACCATTACCTATGAATTTTATACTCCTTGTTCCAGTTGGAATTTGGCTCATCCTCAGTCTAAGTCTTGTCTCCAATTCAGAAATTGTTGTTGGCCTTATGGCAGCCTCCGTTTCTGGTTCAAAATCAGCCTCACATTCTTCTGCCAGCACTTGTGTCACTTGCTTAAGTCCAGCAGCTCCACTTGCTTGGGATTCTTGAGTTGGCATTGATCCAGAAAGCTGGATCTCTTCTTGACAAGGATCAGCTGCTACTGGAGAATGTTGCCTATCACTTGGTCCACTGGTAGCTTCCTTGCCTTTCTTCTTTTTCTTCCTTCTAGTTTCCTAACAATCCAGACAGTTTCAATATTAAGTATAGACAATTTCAATAAAAAGTTTAAACAGTTTCAATGAGATATCAACTTACCTTTCCACATCCTCTAGAATTATGGTCAGGTTGACCACATGTTGAACAAGTCATGACCCTTCCTTTTCTGCCAGCAGTCCATCCAGCTTGCCTGTTGATTGCCTCATCCTTCTCCCTTGTTCTTTTAACCCTAGGCCTTCCTGCCCGGTTCACTAATATAGGTGGTTCCATGGCTTGGCTTGGTTCAACTGTCCAGAACTTGGACCCCCTCACTGGTTGTAGCTTGTTCTTGTAAGCCAAGAGGAAGGCCTCTTTACTATGCCACCAATGCATTTCAGTTAGTGGATTAATCTTCAAATGCAGCAAGGCCTTGATTACATGAGGACAAGGGATTCCAGAAAGGTCCCAAGCCCTACATGTACATTTTTTTTCTTCCAAATTCACTGTGTGTGTATCAGTGCCTTCAACTATTTCAAATCCATTGTCCCCATTGAACACTGCCTTACAAGTGTTGGCAATCTTCATGTATTGTAAATACAACTTCATTGCTTTTGTGCTAAAGTTTCCTTTCCAGGTGGCAGCCTCCCTTTCATGCTCTCTCAACATGTCCATCACCTTAACCCTAATGTCTTCCAGCATCCTAATGATAGGCTTGTGCCTAGCATCCAACACCCATGCATTAAAAGACTCTGTCAAGTTGTTATCAACTGCCATATTTTTGCAGTTGGTGTCAAAGTAGGCCCTAACCCAAGCCCTAACTGGATAACTAAGTACATCTTCTGCTGCCTTCTTTTCAATTTCCCCAAGCTTAGTCAACTGGTCCTTGAAGTCCTCAACATATATGCTCCAGGCACACCACCACAAGTACTTTTTCATCACCCCTACTTTTCATGTTTTACACCAGTTTGCCTCTATATGTTTCACACAAAATCTGTGATGTGCTTCAGGCAGCACATACTTGATTGCCTCAATCAGTCCCTAAACAAGAGACATTAATGAAACAAAAACAAAAACAAAATATTAGAAGAAGCAGCAAGTGAGAAAACAAGTACAAAATAGGGAAAACAAGGAATAAGACAGTAAACACACCTTCTGCATATCTGAAATGAAGGTGAACCCTTCACCATCCTTAAGCTCCAAGGAATCTTGTAGCAAGGACATGAACTATCTCCAAGTTAGCTTTGTTTCTCTATCCACAATTGCCCATGCTAAAGGGTAAAAGTGGTTCATAGAGTCTTGAGCAACTGCAACCAACAGTATACCTTTTGCCTTCCCTTTCAAGAATGTACCATCTAAACCTATAAAAGGCCTCAATCCTGCCTTAAACCCCACCTTCAAGGCATTAAAACAGATGTACATTCTCTGAAATTTCCTCTTTCCTTCCTCCAATGCATCTTTTGAAATGTTGATTACAATGTCACTCCCAGGGTTACTATTTCTAAGTTCATTAGCATAAGCCTCATTTTGTAATCATCATTGAAGCTACCTTCTAAAACCTCCAATATCAGCTTTTTAGCTCTCTTACACTTGTTGTAAGAGACATTAATGTTAAACTCCCTTACTAGATCTTCTTTCATTTCTTTAACCCTATATTTAGGAGTGTCCTGCAGCTTTCTTTTGAAGTAATGAGCAACTGTTTTTGAATCAACCCTTGGGTTATCAAAAACAGGCTCACAAGTGTGTTCATCCTTAAGAGTCTTCACTCTAACCCCACCAACCTTCCCATCCCTGGAGATTAGACAAACAAAAGGGCAGCCCTCCTCACAAGTATACCTTACCCTTGTTTTGTCACTTTTCACTGGCACTATCCCATACCCTGTGGCTAAGGCATACAGCTTTAAGTGTTTCCTAGCTTCAGGAATGTCTTTGAAAGACATTGACTTGTCTAAGGTCTTATAACAGTCTAACTTATCAGTCAACTTCCTATTTTTTTCAGCTGCAAGTGACTCTAATTCATCTAAATCAAAATCAGAAAGGTCACTGTCACTTGCAGTATCATATTCTTCATCAGTTTCACTTTCATCAATAGCAGTCACAACATCATGCAGTAAACTCTTAGTATGGTCTATAATATTAGGTACTTGAACACCTAATTCATTTTCATCTACAGCATATATGTCAATGGATTTATACCTATCATTGATTAGTTCCAGCAAGCAGCATATACCCCCATCCCCTGATACCTCATACAACCTCCCAGATGGACCACCAACAATTAGTTGTTGCACACCTACATACCCTAGTTCATTAATGTACTGCAGGGCTAAATCTATAAAGGAGAGATGGTCAGAATCATACCTTGACCATTTGTGAACCATACTGCTTTCATATTTAACCTCTGGATCTGTAATCCAGTCACCACCATAGTAGAAGTACAAATCCACCAGAACCATCTATTATAACCTACAAAAAAAAAAAAAGACAACCAGATATTTAGGTGCATGTAAGAAGTGTTATTGAATTTAAAATAGAAGTGTCATAAAGAACAACTGCATAAAACTGCCCCACATATGCATCAAAGTGACAACAAAGTCAAATGGACAAAACTGTCTCAGCTGTATTATTGCACTGAAAACAGAGACATTATACAAATAAAAAGGGAACAAATTGTCCCACATGTGCAGCAAAGTGCCAACAAACTTATGGATAATGGATTAAAAATGGAAGAATTAAAAATTAAATGCCCCACATGCATTAATGGATTAAAAATGCCACCCAAGCAGTCCCACATGCATTAATGGATTAAAAATGGAAGAAGCCTACAATACAAAGGGACAAAACTGCCCCACATGTGCAACAAAGTGACAACAACTCATAATCTACTATATTACATACCAAATTTTTATGTTTTGGGACCACATGACATAAAGTAATATGCAGGGGTCCCCTATCCACTAAAAAATCTACATCAATAATCAGAAACCCTAAAACCACAATTCACCCCTCAAAACTGTCTTTTGGAGTCTCAAACCCTAACACGAGTTCAATTTTGATCAGATTATACAAAAACCCTAACACCAGTTTAATGGAACATAAGCAGATCACAAAACCCTAACCCTAGTTTAATTTTGATCAAAAAATAAGAAGACAAAAACACCATTTCAATTCGACATAAACAGATCACAAAAACCCTATATCCCAGTTTAGTTTTGATCAGATTATATGAAAACCCAAGCCCCAGTTCAATTCGTGATAAGCGTATCACAAAACCCTAATCCGTGTTTAATTTTTTAGGGGTATGATCTCAAAAACCTAACCCCAGTTCAATTAATGATAAATAATGTCGAAACCCTAGCCCCCTTCAATTATTCATACGCAGTAGTAACTTACACAAACTGAACTCAAAACCCTAAAATTCTAACACCCTTACAAACACATGCATATAAACTATATACTAAAAAGAGTAATTGAAACTTAATCAGTCATTTCATTAAGAAAAAAAATACCTTTTGATTGTGCAGATGAAGAAATCCCTTCGATCGATCAAAATCCCATAGTTTTCTCCGTTTGTCGTTTGTTCTCCCCAGATATTTGTCTTTTGATTTTTTAACACGGGTTTCAGCTTTTATATTTTGTAATTTGGGTTGCGGGTAATGGGTCGTGGGTTGTGGGTATTGGTTAAATGGGTTATTTCATTTAACTGATGTGGATCCGATTGGCAGTGATGTGGATCCAATTGGCAGTGATGTGGCTGCCACGCAGTGTCCAGCATGGAGGCCCGTTAGTAAGAGGGGCAAATCTGCCTACTATGGTAACGGCAGGGGTATTAGTGCACCAAAAAGATAACGAGGGGTATACGTGACCCCTAAACCATAGTAGAGGGGCAAATTTGGCCCTTTTCCGTATTCTTTAATATATTTTCACAGTGTTAACAGGCAATTAATCGACATGAAAATAGAGCTCGAATTTAGAGATCATTTAAAGCAGTTCCAACAGAGAGAATAATTCAATAAAAGGTCAACTTGCTATGTTGAAAATGGACTATTGCTGCCAATGACCGTGAGGAGTAGCTAAAAGCTATTGTATAGTGCCTATTTTTCTGTTCAATAGTTACAGTGCTTTATAATGTCAATAACGCATAACGACACTTCATAGATCATGCTGCATATTCATATTTCATTGAAAGGGCATGAATTATCTCAAACTTAAGAGACAATTCTTTGTTTATGGGAGATAATTGTATGTTGTTAATAGAAGATTTCGGCCCATAGTCTACACCACCAGTGTATACATTCTCGATAAGCATATATTGCTTGCAGTTTCTCCATGTTTGGTTAAGTGTGTGTGTGTGTGTGAGTTTTTTTGGTCATTATATTATGTATACATTGAGCAGATAAATGAGCAGATGTTGGATTAATTCTTCTACATAAGAAATACATGTATCTAAAATTGTTTTTTTTTTTTTTTGGTCATTGCATTATATATACATTGAGCATAAAATGAGCAGACGTTGGATTTATTCTTCTACATAAGAAATCTTGACATGTTTTCCCAAGAAAATGTATAATATAATATTACGTTACAGTATTAATTATAATGGAGATTAGACTATTAACTTCTTTGTTACTTACTCCCTCGGTCCCAAATTAGTTGTCGCTTTTAGCTTCTTCACGCCCATTAAGAAAATCATTAAATAGAGTGTATATTTTACTATGTTACCCCTATTTAATGTTTGCCTATTAAATTTTGTTGAGAATTTTTTTAATTATTAAGGGTATAGTTGGAAAAGACTAACAATTTTTGTCTTGAAATCCTAAAGTGTCAACTAATTTGGGACACACCATTTTTCCTAAAACGACAACTAATTTGGGACGGAGGGAGTATTTTAGAACATAAATTCATCTTTATGCTGCTCTAGGTTAAATCCGGTCAACTTGAATTATAAATTAATTTCATTTACTATATATGCACATTATTTCGCTTATTTGTTATTGAGACTAAATTGGATAATACTCTTATTTGCTAAACGTTAAAAATTTCTACTGGCTACCATTAAATCATGTCGTAGCAATAGTTCTGTTCATATGTTAAGCAAGTTAGTGAAATTTTCATAATGAATTTTAGATATCTTTAAGGGGCCTTTAAGAATTAAGTATACATGTAATTTTTTATTTTTTATTTTTTGAATTTGGGATGTAAGCTATTGTCACCCACAAATTAAACATTAATAGGTTAAGCCAAATTCATAGATTTATTTGTACCAAGTGGTTTTTGGTATGGAACATAGATGTTTTCATGAGGCACTTGAAAGGAATTTTAATGCGATAAAACTTCTATTTTTATCATTGTTATAAATACGATAAATTGAAGCAGTTGTAGAAATCTAAAATTCAGTATGCTTTTACTCGGAACAATGAAGGTTGATGGATAATTTAATGTAATACACAGATGCATAATAAATTTTCTATAATATATGCGACTTGGTTAGAATTGTTAAAGCCTATCTCTATAAAACAATCTTTACCGCGATATTTAGATATTTATATATAGATTTTTTTTTGGTAAACAACAGAAATATATATTATATTAGAGCATAATTACATTTGTAGTACTGCTATTATCATTAGCAGCGGTCAAGCTTGCTTTGTTAGGTAATAAGCTTTGATGACCATGATTGCTGGCAGTCCTATAGTTCAAAACATTAGGGGGGAGAGCCAAATTGCCAGCAGATATTAGGTTATTACAAGCATTTAGGGGAATAGTCATAGTATAACTAGTAGTAGCATCTTGATCAAGTAGGAACTCCTTTCTAATTTGCTCATGTGGCTGCGATTGTAGCTACAGCGGGTTCTTAGTATGTAAACGGAGCCCTTGCTTTGACAAAAAGTGTGCAATCCTATTGGCTTCCCTGAAGCTATGGCGCACCACTGGATTCCCCATGCTCTGGAGTGCGCACCTGCAGTCAGTAAGAATATGAGCATAAACAGGATTGTCATTTTGCAGCAGATGAAGAACTTCCAACGAGTCTGTATCAATTTCAAGATTACAAGTTATATGTTTTAGCTAACTGAAGGCCAATATTTAGGGCCATAAGTTCCATATAGATTGACATGCTCTAATTTGTTAAATCATTAGAAAGACCTTATCAAGAAAGAAAAAAAAAAAAAAACAGCATGAGGGCAACAATAGAAAAAAAAAACAAAATTATGTATAAAAAAAATGAAAAAAAAAAGTCTTTGTTGATATAGTTATGATATTTTATTTTTATAATTTATTTTCATCACAAAGTGGTTTATCACATAGGGAAGTAACAGGAGACAACCATCTTTTTTTGACAAAAAAATGAAGAACACAAAGAAGTGCAAAGGAGATCGCAAAGTTCTTTTTGAGCTTACTTTCACTCTTGAAAGACCGTAGAAGAATAAAACAGACAACATGTAGAAAAAGGGAAAAAAGGCAAAGATCTATATACTTGGCAAATAGCTTTTCAATAAAAATATATCTGCAACTGATTAAATTCTACCAACAAAGATACTCTTGATTCACTTAATTATATGTATTTTGAAATGCACATGAATCAGTTCGATGTCACTATGATATTGTTTTTGGAAATTTGTAGCTTATGGGTTAAAGAAATATAGAATCAAGGACTTTATGATTAATGATGTCTTTCTTCAATCTCTATTATGACTTTACTTACAATATTTAAGTAATCTCTAGAATTTAATTTTTTACATGCTCAAAAGAAGTCGGAAATATATTCTTATTTGTTTTGAATCATCTTATATTTTAGGTTTAGGTTATTCATTCAATTTTCTTTTTTAATTTCATGAGATTACTATTGGGTATATTGCATTGATAAATAGAATAGAAAGTTGAAATTTTATTAACGCAATATGATATTATATACTCAAACAAGCTAACTCACAATTTAATACGATTAATATTCTATGATTCAAGTTACTCAAACAAATCAAATATAATTTAATTATTATTTGATACTGATGCGCGGGTACTATATGTTGGTCTCTTCTTGGTTCTCCTCTTTCCGTTCTTGGACCAATCAAGAGACAAAAATAAATAAAGACCATAATACAAAAAGTAAAAGAAAAACTAGTGCCCGAATAACTAGGAAGATTAAATTGATTCAATTTACAATACCACAACAAAATTGATTGAAATACTCCTAAATAAGATTTAAAGAAGATTCAAATGACATAGTCTTGCCCTAGCCTTTCCTCATTCTCTCGCTTCCTTCTTCAATTGCTTATCAAACTCCAGGTATGTGTGTGTGTTCTCCTTTTTTTTTTTTTTTTTTAATTTCCAGGTATTATGTGCTTAAATAAGTGATTAAAGGTGCTATTTAATCTCAATTAGATAAAGTTTGGAACATAAATATAAGGTGGTCGTTGTAACGTCAAAGCAATTAAGAGATTTGAGAGTCTGTTTCAGAATAATCTGGTTCGATTCCCTGGCTTTTACTTGGGCTTTTAATAGCGAAAGCATTATTTGTATGATTAGGTTGTGCATTTTGGATTTGACTCAACATCTGGTCCTCCATTGAGCAAACTTTCTTGCAATTTTCTTGAACTTGTTTTATTACCAAAATTGTACCCTACAGGTATTCCCAAGTGTTAGGATTGGTTGTGTTCTTTGGAGTTCTCTATCACACTTGCCTCTCTCTAGTTACAGGGATGATACCGATATAGTATTTTGGATGACTACTTAGTTACTTTGGACTTTAATTTCATTCAAAAGTTTCAGCCTTTTCCTCCTCCACTATGATTTACTGCTTTCTAAACCCACATGGCTTCTAAATATTTGATCATTCATTCATTTCATATCTTTAGTCGACTAATCAAAGAGTTAGTATATATTTGACGTTGCTAGCCCCTTCAACTTTTGTTTCCTTGTCCCTGCATTTATTGTTTTTTCTCTTTTGCAGTTGTTAACTTCACCAGATGAAAATTGTAATATCTTGTCAACAAGTTCTTCAACATATCTTCTCCTTTTATCCCTTTCTAATGAACCTTAGATCTATTTCTTGTAAGACGGAAAAATATAAATCAATATATACAAATATATAATAATACGACTTGTATCTATCTGCAGCCTGATGATGGCTGATTCCCCTCAAGTTCTCCCTCTATGCACCTCTTCCTGTAGCCCGTTCGTCCATACTAGGACGGTTTCCTATGAAATGGGCAGGCAGAGCATGAATGCCGTGGATTCGATCTTCAAGAAGATTAGGGTCCCTAAGTTTTGTAAGTCTTTTTACCTAACCATTGGGTCTTTTTACTTGATATTGTGAGGTTTAATACTAGCAATCTTGCCTACAAGATGCCTACAAGATTGGGAGATGGGTGAGTTTCAAAATCTTGTTGAGTTACTATACAACCAAAATTCATTGCAAGATGTTTCTGACAAGTGGAGGTGGAAGGGGAGCTCAGACGGAATGTTCACTATTAGATCTTACTATCAGAGGTTATTGGTAAGAGAGGAAGCGTCTTTCCCATATCAAACCATTTGGATTCCGAGAGTGCCGAGGAAGATATGTTTTTTTGCATGGTTGGCAGCTAGGGGAGTTATTTTGACGGCTGAGAATTTGCGGAAGCGGAGGATCAATTATGTTAGTTGGTGCTTCATGTGTAGATGCTCCGGAGAGGATGTCAACCACCTTTTACTTCATTGCAATATAGCGTCGCGTTTGTGGGCAGTGGCGTTAAACTTGTTTGGAGTTCAATGGGTGATGCCGAGCACTGTGAAAGAGGCGATGTATAGTTGGGCTTTTAGAAGAAGGAAGAAAAGATCCAGAGCGTGGGATGTTACTCCATTAGCTATTATGTGGATTCTGTGGAAAGAGAGAAATATGAGGGCTTTTGACGGAATAGAGAGCGATTTTAATAGATTGCATAGTAGCCTTTTGTTTTTAATTTCTTTTTGGTGTACCCATGAGGTTCCAATGTGTATAGATGAGTGGGCTTCTTTTGTTGAGAACTACATTTTGGTGTAGGCTTTTTACTCTTTGTATACCTCTTGTATACGGGGTTTTTTCCCCTTTTTATTAATAAAATCATTACCTTTATCCAAAAAAAAAAATACTAGCAATCTATTACATACGATTGTTAATTAGGTAAACAAGTCCTAAGTCACTTCTGAAGAGTTGCATAGACAATTGCTTGGTTATTTCTAGCCCACATTATCCTTTTGCAGTTTTGACATGCTACAGCTGTGAAGCTATTCACTAAACTTCTTGGTTAACCATGGTCACAGAAAATTGGCTAGCTTTATACAGTGTTTTTCTAGCTCGAGTGGCAGATTAATGCCACAATTTACTTTCTGATTCTGTTTGGAGATTAGAGGTAGCTTCTTTTTAGAGTTTGAAGCAGTGTTTTGGAGAGCGTGAAGCAAAGGAAGGCAACAAGGGCCCCTAATGCTTAAAGCGTGAACCGAAGCGCTCGCTTCATTGAAGTGAAGCGAAATTCTTGCAAAAATAAATAGAATAAATAAGAATTCACCATGAACATTTAAGAAAACTTTATATTTAAGAAATAGGAAAAAAATGAGCTTAAACAGAGGAAGAAGTAGAAATAACAAATAGGAGAAAGAAGCGAGCAACCTGCAACATACGATAGTTAATTCTGTAAACAATTCCTAAGTCACATCTGATGTTGCATGGACAATTCCTTGGTTATTTCTAGCCCACATTACCCTTTTGCAGTTTTGACATGCTACAGCTGTGAAGCTATTCACCAAACTTCTTGGCTAACGATGGTCACAGAAAATTGACTAGCTTTTTACAGTGTTTTTCTAGCTTGAGTGGCAGATTAATGCCACAATTTACTTATTGATTCTGTTTGGAGATGAGAGGTTGCTTCTAGACTTTGCTGTGGTGATTTTCTGAGCAAAGTTGCCCTCTCCAATTGTGGTTGTTCATGGTCTTGGTGTGCTCGATCTTATGCTTTTTTAACTTTCTTTGAGATGCTGAATATCTTTTGCTTGTGTTTCTTTCAGCCGAATTCTTTACGCCTGGTGAATCTTGGTGGTTTCTTTTTGGTGGCGTTCCTGTCATGCTTATGTTTGGTGCATTGAGTCTATTGCGTGACAGTCTAGGAGTTTATTTCATTTCGTTTCTCCTGGACTGCAGTCTTGTAATTCAATTGCTTACGCTGGTCTCTGTTGTTTATTGGTATCGTGACAAGCCTTTCCGGATAGTTGGTGCCAAGATGAAGTTTATGATCGAGGTCATTCCTATGATAACTGCAGCAGCCTTTCATCAGTTTTTGGAGTTCCATTATGGGTATCTCGCTCTAACGCTATGCTGTAGCACAAATTTCTATGTCTATGCCCACTTCATGCACGCAGCGTATGATATTGGGGTAATAGACGTATTGTTCGGAGTAGCTATGCCGGTCCTCTCTTACATGCTGAATGCAGGACTGTTAGTTAGAGCTTTGGCTTTGAGCTTCTGCTTTGGTTTATGTTTCTGTAGATACATGATGTATCGAGCTCCTCAAATACCTGCGCATCATAAAAAAGAGTTGGAGCAGGAGCCTTGCTGATTGAAGGTGTTACGAGGACTAATCTCGTTGACGAATCATATTACTATAAAAGCATGTCCTCAAAAAGTAAAAAAGTTGAATTACTAAAATGTCCCTCTAAAAAATAAAAGTATTGTTTAATATTTAAAGAATAAGCAAAGTAATCAAAATTGTTGTGACTTTTTGAATAGGTGTGTTTATTGTAAAAGTAACTAACCTTTTGTATTAAACGTCACTAATCATTTCGGCCTTCAATCCAAAAGGCCGCATAGCTTACTCTCTCAGCCAATAAGGCCATTCTCATGATCCCTTTCAAGCAAAATTCTTCTTCGTCAAGGTTAAGCACGACTACTAGCCACTGTGGTGTACATGTATTTAGGATCTTTTAAAGCTGATACTCCAAACCATATTTTAGATAAGGTCTTTGCTTCTTTTTAATGTTCTATTTACCTTGTATTTTCTTTAATTAACTATTCCAAAGTTTTAGTGCATGTCTTCATATTCGTGTCGCAGCATTTGTTATTCAAATAGGCACGTACAATTTTGATGAACTTATTTAGTTCTCTTCTTGATTTCTTTCGCTATGCTTTGTATTCATTCACAACAACTCATTCACTATCATGTCTCCAATGTATGTTGTCATAACTTTATTAATTTGTGATCCAAGTTGTAACCACTGACATTTACTCCTTGCACTTATTGTTTTTCTACAGTTTCGTTCCTTGCCCATTTTTCCTACAGTTTGGTCATAACCATTGCCCAGTGTTGATCATTGTTTTGAATGGTCAAGAAACCATACATCGATAGTCAGTTTCATTAAGGACAAAATGGTACCACACGATTCATCCACTGAAATTTCAATGAAGGCATGCGCTCTCTCAAATGAATGACAAACACAAGACTCATGTGTTTATGTTATTTGGTTGTCCAGCCCAAAGCCTAGACAAACAAGTTTTAAGGGGATCAGATGTGATGAGTGGTCTAAGCTTGCTTTAAAAGATGGGAGATGGGTGTCCAGCGTACGTAAACCGCAAAGGCAAAAGTTGGTGCACATATACGGAAGTTTTATCAAGAAAAAATGTCAAAAGATGGGCTTTGCCTTCTTATCTCCACTTATTATTTACATTTATGAATTTATATTCTTTGGCTTTGATGAAATGCAATTGATATTAATATTAGCCGTAGATGACTCATTTTGTGATAATATTGAAATACTTGCTTAGTCACAGTGCCGGATTCAGGATTTCAAAGTCATGGGTGCTTGCCGGAAAGAGTTTTTGGAAAAAGAGACAAAAGGAGTTTAGTTGTGGGTGCTCACTCAATGCTTATTTAAATTTTTTGCTAAATACCTATAAAAATAGACTAAACCTAGCTAGAGACAATGGGTGCTTGAGCACCACAAATCTCCATGTAGATCCACCAATGTTCTTAGATTTGGAGATATTTGATATGCTCATAATCATATGTTATTTCATGACATTTTTGTGGTCCATATGTTGTTATAGAGGATCTATTTTTATTTATTTAAATAATTAATTCTAACGTTCATGGTCATTTACTTACATGAAGTGTCTTTTAGATACACCGTTTTTTCATTCATAAGTGATCGTATTTATTAAGCACATAGATCTTCTTTTGTTTTGAGATATTTTCTACTGGATATGGCGTTGTGTTATATGTTTTATATTAACTCTTTTGTCAGTATTGAAAAACTATGGGAGTCATTTGTTTACTCTTTCTGATTATTAAAATTTTGTTAGACTTGAAAGTATATACAGATGGAAGTTAGATTAACTAAACGGAGTAATTATCATGAATCTGGGAGAAAACAATCATATTTGCAGATCTACATGAATCATTCCCACAAATTTGTACTTTATTATTTATGTGCACGTATTTACTTAAACTTTATTTTAGTAGTAATGAAATTATTTTACAAAATCATGTATTACTTGATTTGACGTACACGTGCAACGCACGTGACGAGAAACTAATATATCAAAAATTGTTAACAACTGAATCTGTGAAGGATTCTTAGACCTTATGTAAAGTTTTATTGTGTACAACATAACTTGCAAAAATCGACTATTCTTGCACAAGTTTCAAAAAGGTGTAAAGATTTAAACAAAATCTTGTCAAAGCAAAAATTTCACCTGGTGTCCCAAAATTGATTAGTTTTGAGAGATTGCCCCTGTTTAACATGATTTTAGTGAAATTCTATTCCTTTGATCCGTAAGCAACACTTTCATAGGGGTATTGTCGTCCGAAATTTATTCATTAAACCAAGTGGATAACAGTTTTACTAAACCTATGGTGTCATAGTTCTGCAAATTGGCCGTGCAGTGGGCCATTCGTGAAATTTTTTGGTTAGCTTAGAGGTCTAGCTCTCTACTGGATCGTTGTTGCTTCTAGTTCAATAGATGTCCAAGTGGCCAAAATAGGTTCTTTGGTAAAATTCACATTTTGTTCAAAATAGATACTTTTGGTGCTGTTGGGATAATTTTGACCCCCATAAGAAGACTCTTGCAAGAATAGCCCCTGTTAGGAAATGTTGCTGGCGATGCTAGAGGAACGCTCATGGTGATTGATTAGCATAGATCTAGCTATCTCCACTAACTTTGTGGTTCCAGTAGGCTTCATTCCTTGGTTGGCATATGTGGTAGACCAATGATTTCAGTGTTGCCGAGGCAAATCCTTTGCACAACTTCCCTTTTACATCTCTTTCTAAGCCCTTATTCCTTGTAGCTCTACGTTTCTTACTCCCACTCCAAGCCATTTCAACAGTGCCTCAATGCGTTCTTTTTAAAGGTCATGTGCTCGATTGTTTCATTAGCTAATCCACAGATTAAGCAGCTTGTCTATTGAGTTATTCCAAACTTATTCAACAATCTGTCTAGAGTTAAGTGTTTCCAATGCATAGCTAGCCAGCAGAGGAAGCAATGTTTGGGAGCATTAATTCTATTCCAGACCCATCTGCTCCATGGCCAGTTTCCTTATGGAGCATTAATTTGTCCAGTGCAAGACTTCTCTTACATAGGCTAAATTAGGTGCCAAAGGTATCCTATTTTTGTAAAACACCCGAATTTCTCCAGCCCAACAATTGACAAGGGCCTCTTGGTTCGAAGAATTGATTGTAAAATTTCATAACTAACCAAGTATCTTACATAGCCCTACTAGATAATAGACATATTAACATATATCAATAGCTAACCAAAATTGATGCTAAATAATAGGTACATGGATATCCTAACTTCTAAAAGATCTGCGTGAATATCTCCTAAATACTAGCGTCGATTGTGTTAACTATCAGCAGCCGAAAAATATGCAAACTAGTGGACGCGTGAAAATTCAGGACAGTATGCAAGGGATATGCATGCAATATCAACAAAACAGTTAAAAGGAAATAGTCAGGACTGTATGGAAATTAACTGTATATGCAAATATAAGGACTGTATGCAAGATATATGCATGAAATATTCCAGAAATATAACCATACTATTTAAATTAATTGACAATATGCTAGGTAAATATCAACAATATGCAAAAAATATAAAAGTAATATGTAAACTCAGAAATATGTAAAATTTATCCACTTCTAGGATAATCAGTGAGTAGGATATAAGCTGAAATTATGGAAAGTGGAAAAAATTGAAAATTCATCATCAAAGTTCTTAACGAGAAATAGGTACAAAGAAGTATAATCAGTGATTATGTAAATTACATATTACTTTTAAAGGAATTATCCTAGAAGTGGAAAAAATATCCTACTCACTGATTATCCGAAATATGGAAAAAATATCCTACTCACCGATTATCCTATGCACAGTAATATGTAAATTCAGAAAGTATCCGAAAAAATAGGATAATTTTCATAATCAGTGAGTAGTAATTGAGAAGTGGTAAAACTGAGAAGTGGTAAAATTAATAAATGCACAGTTAAAAAATTGCTCATTCCCATGATAATAGGCACGCTGATAGGGAGTTAAAGAGTTTTTAAAAGTGGCTATTAAATGATTAGTAAATAAGTCTAAAAGTCTATTTACAATAATTTAGATAAAATGTATCTATTTTCTGATAAAGTCCCTCTCAAATGTCTATACAGTGTAAAAATTCCTAAAACTTTCGCCCACAAACTACTTTTGTCATTAGTATTCAGTTTGAAGTCATTTTTCTATTGGTTTTACATGAGAGACCACTTTTTGGAACTTCAATTTTTGTGGGCGGAAGTTCAAACCTTGTGGGTTGAACTTCATGCCTAAATTATGAAGTTTCACTTCAATATGTAAGGGCTGAACTTTTAGCTATAGATGCGTAAACTTCAACCCTTGTGGGCTGAAGTTGAACTTCAATCCTTGTTGGCTGAACTTTTGTGAAGTTCAACCCAAAAGAATTGAAGTTCTAAAAAGTGGTTTCTCATGTAAAACCAATAAAAAAAAGGGCCTCAAACTAAAGACCGCTGCCAAAACTGACCTTTGGTGCACTTCGCCCGAATTGATTTACCACATCATTTAGGTAATAACAAGTACTTTTAGATTTAGTATAATTTCTCTAATCCTGACTGATGTTTGTCTCGTTTTGCTTCTCCTCCTTCCGTTCTTGGACCAATCATCAAGAGATAAAAAGAATTAAAGACCATAATACAAAAACTAAGAGAAAAACTAGTGCCCGAATAACTATGTAGCGCTTGATTTATATTAATCAATTCAATTTACAATGCCACAATAAAATTGATTGAAATACTACTAACTAGATGAATAAATAAAGAGAACAGGAAAGGAGAAATGAGAAAATAAGATTTAAAGAAGATTCAAATGACATAGTGTCCTTCAGTATTTGGCACTTTATGCTTTGTTAGCTAAGTTGAGAAGAACTTTTCCTACGCATGCAAAAATGGAGCTGACACTTCCACAGGATATTCATCAATGGGCCTTTTACTATATATGGTCATCCATCCTCATCCTCTCTGGACTTCATTATTACTTCCTTCTTTCTCAAATTATTGGAAAAATATCAAGTGCTATCTACCTAAAACATAACTGCAATGATTTTCCTCTTTGATGTGCAATACATCATACACTACTTTTTATGATTGCTACCACAGTTGAAAATATCAGTTTTGAATGGAAAAAAGCTTGCATTACCTCGAAGACAACATACAAGAAAAGTTACTAACTTGATCAATACTTAGCAACATCTCCTAGTATTCCTTTTGCCTTAGGAAACTTAATATAAAATACTTTATAAAAGCTAAAATATTTCTGATCTTTGATGCTATCCATAAAGCTATTGTTTATGTAGGAGATTAATAGAGGTCAAAGTTTAGGCTATGATAACTCTGATCAAAATGAGTATACTGGTTTTCTATTCTTTATTTAAAGTTTATTTTGAACGAATCATGTATTATGTACAAGTTCCCAAAGATCAAGAATTGGGACTTGGGAGGAGAATCATAGGCCTTAAGATATACCTCGAGAAGAAAAGGTAAAAAGATGTTAACAAAAAGAGGACAATGAATTCATGGTAACCTTTTAATTCCATGATTCGGATAGTAATAATGGTTATCACATGAAAACATGGTTACAATTATGGTTTGTCCCAACTCTTTACACGCATACGCCCGTAACATTTCGGTGCATAAATACAATAGAAAATATTCATAATCTTTCTTATACTTATATATATACTCGATATAAAAGGCTGCCTCATCAATTGTGTTTCATGTAGGACAAACGGGTGAAAATGAAAAGTAAAATTAGTAAATTTGAAAAGATAGAAATATGAAATGTAACATCATTAGTGTTCCTTTTCATGTGCTCTCTTCATTAATCATGGATACTTTTTGTGTAAGAAATCATCAGCAGTTTGTATGTAAGTGTAATATGAGTGTGATTTCTTAACCCCTATCAGAAAAATGTACTATACATAAGTGAATAGTATTTTTTGTATGTACAGCATTAACACAAAGTGTAAATTTGATTCCTAGCTGTAATATTTTTGTATTTTTTGGAGTCTCCTGTGATATATGATCATCAGGTCATCTTGAAGAGCATAATGATTATGATCAGGTTATACAATTTTCAAAGTTCTTTGCATCAAAGGAAAAAAGAAAAGGTAACAGGAAAAAAGAGAGAAACAGCTACTATATGAAAACAACTAGCTCTTTCCCTTCATGTCATACATGGATATAGCTTTCTCCTGTTAATCAACCTAATTATTTACAATGCTTAAAAGTAATCAAAATACTGAGGGATCTGATAAGGTTCATCTCTTTGTTTCTTGCTCAACTTTGGAATAACAGCAGCACCTCTAGCACCCCTTGATTTCAGCACATCACTTGGTACAACTGGTGGCCTAATTGACCTAATCAAAGCCCAGTTTACACCTTTAAAGAATTCATGCTTCTTGATTTCAACTGAACCCTTTAAACTTCCAATTCTCTTCTTGGGATTTTTCACTAGCAATCTGCTAATTAAATCTTGAACTTTCACCATTTCTTCATACTCTTTGCTACTACTAATCCCTATTCTTGGAAAAATCAGTGGCTTCTTCAAAATGTTGATAAGAGTTTTCTCATTGTTTTCTCCTTTAAAAGGAGTGGTACCAAAAACAAGTTCATATAGTAACACTCCTAGAGTCCACCAATCTACTGCACTTCCATGACCCTGCCCTGAAATTACCTCTGGGGCTAAATATTCATGTGTACCAACGAAAGATTTCGATCGAGCATTTATAGGTTCAGCTACAACTTCTGGATTATTGTGTTGTTGGATTTCAACTTCTTGTTGTCCTGTAACTGGTGCAGGGGTTATGCATCTGCTTCTCTTGAAACATGATAGAACTGGCTGAATGGGCATAGCACAAGAGGAATTTTTTGAGCTTTTCGCAATGTTGCCTTTGTTTGGTTCAGTTTTGGACTTTATAAGTCTTGGAACAACTTCACATTTAAAAGAAAGATCAAAATCTGAAAGCATAATGTGACCATCTTCTCTTACTAAAACATTTTCTGGCTTTAGATCTCTGTATACAATTCCCATCATGTGTAGATATTCTAGTGCCAACAGTATTTCTGCAGCATAAAACCTGCAAATAAAAGAGAACATAAATCAGATAAATACTTGCATATTTAATTTGTATCCTGTCACAAGATAAACTGACCATTTCTAAAAAGATGTCATTATAGCTTAGAGATTTAAAAAGACAAAAACAGGAAATGGAAAAAACTTGTCACATAAACACTACTCCTATAAGGTTTAGTTACAGCTTAGTAGTAATTACTTCCTTGAGCTACATTATATTCTCTATCACTTTAACATATAAACATATACATATCATTAACAAATATCCAAAACAAAAGAAACATTTTTAATTAAGATGAAATCTTGTTTACAGTGTTAACTTAACCTAATGTTGTAAAAAAGTTATATAGTGTATGTACACAAAACTGTAAACTCCTATTCTAATGCTTGGACTATTTAAGGTAACTAACATTTAAAATGTCCAAGGGAACAAATTTTGTTGCAAGGTAAATAACACATACTAATAGCTAGTGTTAAAACTTCCTACACTGTCGATGTATATCAGTTAAATACGTTATTATATGACTTACTTAGCAGAGGAAATGCTGAAGCGTTTTCCAGGTTGACGTTGCCGAGCAGCATGTAAGTCTCCACCAGGACAATACTCCATAACTAAACAAGAATAATGTGAAGCTTCAAACTCAGCATATAAAGTTGGCAAAAATGGATGATCAATCATACTCAATATTTCTTTTTCCATTTCTGCTCTTTGTAACTTTTTCCTTATAACAAGTGCTTCTTTGTCCACAACTTTCATAGCATAAAAACATTGTGGCAACCCTACTACAGGGTTCCTAACTTTACAAAGGTAAACTGTTCCGATATCTCCGCCGCCTACGCGACGGAGAAGTCGGAAGTGTTCGAGTTTGATTTGACCAGTTTGGACTCGAAGTTTTTTAATGGTTTCATAAGCAATTTGGTTTGCTTTGTGTGGCTTGTGACTGTTGGAAAAGTAAGTAGTGTCTGTGGAAGAACAAAGAGAAATGGAACTCCGGTGACTGCTGAAGCTGAGATTACTACTCATCCAACTCCGGCTAGTTTCAGGCATTGTTATTGAAGAACAGCAGCTGTCTTTGTCGGATTCATCTCGAGTTGTGGTGGCCATTATGGTAGGAACAGCACGTTTGAGTTTCACTACAGCTTTCTCAGGCTTTATAAATAGAGTTAAAGTTGTATACCGTGTAAATAGTTTTATACTATAATGTCACCTATATAATACCCCTCTATTTTAACTTATAGTATGAACCTATTTAACTTAATTAGCACGAAGTTTAATAAATAAAGAAAAATTTGTGAAACTTCGTTTGTGTGACTACAAATTATCTCATTAAAGATAACGTGAAATATTTTTTCTAAATTTAGCAAGAGATCATTATTTTTTAAAACTGACTAAAAAAGAAATAGGTTCACATAAATTGAAATGGATGGAATATATATGTACTATTTACAAATTAAAATGAAATTTTGTAATCTTAAAAATAATAAGACATGTTTAGTGCTGCAATAAGTAAATGTGATATCATAGTGATATGCTGACAACACAAAAAAAATTTACACACCAACATTGCAACTTAACTGGTTATAACGATTTTGTTGTTGTAGGTCGATTTAATCGGATAGTGAGAAATGAGAATCCATTATAGTTTTGCAAAACATAAACTCTAAATATAGTATAGTACATTAAATATATATCGTTACTTGTCCAGTCTTACTATAAGTAAAATTACCTACCGAGTCCACTTATAAATAACCTCATAATGTGAATATAACTTGTTAATGGAAATTAATGAGTAGGAGTAAGCCATAACTATGATTCCTTTGTAGAATTACTAAAAGTAATTTGTATAAGTTACAATGTCCTACTTTTAGTTATGGAGGAAAATATATAAAGACATGGATGGAAAAAGTAAGGGAGTTTTCAAATGGCTGGAACATGAATATTTCTTTTAACACATGCTATCACATTTCTGACATTCCAACTATACTATACCTCATTGTTGATTAACTTGCTGATTAAGGTTCAGCTACGTAAAGATTAAAGTTAAGCACTGCAGTAATTTGCCGGGTAACTTTGTGCAGAAAAGTTCAGTGTTTTTCCTTTCAGCCCCTATATATAGTTGTAGTTTTATTAGAACCTATAGTTATTCTTATACTAAAAAAATCCCTATAGTTATTCAAGATTTGATGAAATATTTTGCCATAGTTTTTGTACTTTCAAAGTCAAGATTTTCCTGTTACAGACATGCATAATATAGATTCTTTAGAAATTTAACGGCTAACTTTTTGGAATATATAGTACTACTAGTATTTGAAATGAACGAAAGCTTTAATCTCTGCAATTCAAGTATCACAAAAAGTTTCCATAATTTAATAAACAAAAGGTGAATCATGGTATATTTCCTTAAGTGCTATGTTCATTTCATGTCATCACTAATTGATATAATTAGACCGCATATGATTTTGCTAGTGCATGCATATTTCTCGGGCAAAAGCTACCTTAGCTTATGAAATTTATGCCATGAATCATGGGAAATGACAAGTACTTAAAAGATTGTGATATTATTGGATTTGGAGGAGGGGGTGTCAAATTATATGGTAATGACCATCTTAAATTTAGAAATGACTCCTTTCACTGACAAAATCAACATCAACTCAGTGTAATAAATACTAGTAATTGTGTTGTTATTATTGTTGTTAATTAGAGTTCTTAGTGTCGTTTGGTAGCATATGAAATTATCTTGGGATTAACAATTTCAGGATTATAATTCCGAGATTGTTAATTCCACCTACCATATGGGATAGCTAATCTCACATTTTATGTGTAAAATTGGTACTAATATTAACTAATACTTCAAACCAAATATGGGATAAGGATAGTCTCAAATTCTATCCCCGAATTATAATCGTTATCCCGATTACCAAACACCCCCTATAGTAGTTGTTACTATGTGTGAACTGTGAAGTAAATACTAGAAGTATTTCGTTAAAGCTACTAATTGTTCTAACTCCAATAGCAATATTCATGATGAGTATGAACAGTCTTCCTTTATTATCTTTGACGGTCAAAAGTTCTTATGTATATAGACTGTAGAAAAGGTGTGTGCTTTCGAAATTTTACGATGAATAACTTTGACAGAAAAAATAATAATTACTACAATGCGTTTCATAAAACCAGTAAGAAAGGTACAGGAAATACCCGTGCCATATTCAATGCAGACCTGATTTTAGCTTACACATACACAAAAATGGAATCACTATATATGTAGATGGATGATGGTGAATTTATTCTTTACTTGTCAAAACATGTGAACGTGTACTTGACCTCTCGTTAAGTTTTGACTTTACGGCCTGTTCAAATATTGAGTTGGGTAAGAAGTGAATTGGTTTATCTAGTTTGATAAAGAGATATTTTTGAAATTTGTGGTTTAAAACAAGTTATAAAATTTTGTATGATTGTAAATTATTTCATATATAATACTGCTAAATATAGAAAGTGGTCATTCTTTAGGACTAACTAAAAAAGAAATGTGGTCATATAAATTGGGACGGAATTTAGAAGTAGTATCTGTTTTGGAAGTTAGAAAATTTTAGTGATTCATAAGGATATGTCATGGGCGGCCTCTCAGCCGTGCCCCATGACTCCTTAGGCGGATCCCGTGGTGCCCTGGCAAGCCTCAAGATGCCTAGTGCCACGGTTGTGGCCGCGCCAAGATCTACATGCGCATCTGCGTATGTCGTCCCACCGGTTGAGCGTGCCTGCGCGCAGCAAGCAGACAGCGCCCTCAAAGCCTGCCCGCGCGCCTCGCACTTGAGTGCGCCAACGCCATGCGACCTGCGCATGCGTGCCACAATGCTGCCTATCCCGCACTTGAGTGCGACTATGCCATGCGCACCTCAACGCAGATTGCCCCGCGCCTGCGCGCGCCAAAGCCTTGCGCCCTGTGCGCAAGCCATGAACACGCAGACAAGGATGCGGCCCCTCAAAGTGCCGCACATCATGTAAATATAGTTAGGTTTATCATTCTGTATTTTTCTAGTATGATTGTCTAGCCCCTTAGTGTATGCTGCTATGACATGGGTTTATTTTTTAAGAACATATATAGGGGGGTATAAGAATTCGAACAATTTGTAAGCTGCTTTCATATTTCTGCTCTGGTGTCTCACCCCCTCGACACCACGTTGGCTTTCTTGTAATCGGTTGACTTTTGATTAATACAAGCTAGTGCAACGACTTTCATCTTCAATTACTCTTTTTATACACACTGTGATTGACATCGGTTTTCCCGTACGGCACTGACGCTCTAGTCTAGCGTGCGGAGGGGACCACTGACCGGCATACGTTGCCCTTCTAAGCAAACTCAAGAAGGCGTCGCGTAACAGTTGGTATCAGAGCATAGGCTCGACAACGGACAAAGGACAAGGTTGACAAACAATACGGAACATAGCTGGTGGACAAAAAACGAACGGTGAAAGGATTGGTGCGCTCGAAGAAATAGTCGAGGCACTAAAAGAGATCATTGGGACGGTCCCGGATCTCAAAGCTAGTCTCGAGGAGAGACTGGACGATCTTAGTCGTCTTGTGCATCGGAGCGAGGCTGACATCGCTAACATGAGCCAAGACATGGAGAATGACCGCGTTGAGCTTGTTGCGGTTAAGAATAAGCTCGATGCGAGCGAGGAAAGGAATGCTACTATACAACAACAGTTGGATGAGAATGCAGCGTCGCACGCAGCATTGCAAAACACTGTAAATAACTTGATGGCTCAAGTCATGCAGGGCTTTCTCAGATGAGGCGAAGGAAACGGAGGTGGGGGTGCAATGAATTTTGCTCCCAAGCAAAAGATGAAGTTCCCAGAGCCCAAGCATTACAATGGTGCTCGGAGTGCTAAGGAAGTCAAGAATTTCTTGTTCGACATGGAACAATATTTCAAGGCGGTCGGCGGGTTAGATGATGATCAGAAGATCACAGCTACGGTCATGTACCTTGAGGGTGACGCCAAACTATGGTGGCGTGGGAAAGTTGAAGCCGCGGGGAATGGTGAACCAGAACTGGCAACGTGGGATGAGTTGAAAGCGGCTATCCGTGGACAGTTCTTTCCAGAAAATATTGAGTACAGTGCTCGACGAAAGCTCAGGGAACTAAGGCAGACGAGGTCTATGCGGGAATATGTTCGTGAATTCACAGCCCTATTGGTAAGCATTCGCGACATGGGTGAGAAGGATAAGCTCTTTACTTTCATGGAGGGACTTAAACCTTACGCCCGTGCCGAGTTACAGAGGCAAAGAGTGGACATGTTGGCACGGGCTATTCAGGCTGCTGAGTGCATTGCGGACTATCAAGTGAATACTCGAAATGACAGACAGCAGACGACTCCACGTTCTGCTGGTGGTAACAACTAGAAAGGGGGCCAATCCAACAGAAGTGGTCCTAGCAAAGGTGGGGGAGAGCGGAGTAATAATTATTCCAAGGCCTCTTCCTCAAGCAGCAGCAACACGGTAGCTCAAAACAAAGGAAAAGGAGCCGTCTTTGTTCCTAAAGGTGGATGCTTCGAATGTGGGGGTCCTCACAGGGTTGCTGATTGCCCTGAGAAGAGGAAGCAACTGAATGCCCATGAAACTCTTGATGAAGAAGAATTAACGAAGAGGATGAGGATGATGGCGAGGCTCCGATTGGTGCGTTTTCGCACACGTTCTACTCAATCTCTCAAGAAGTGGGTGAATCAAGTAATGCAGGTCTTCGGTTGAAGAAGGAAGCTGATCATGCTGGTCAGAAGAAGAATTCTAAAGCCGATGCCAAACTTCAGGTTGGCAAAAGTAAGGGACTTATGTACATCGACATTCGGGTTAATGGCAAGCATGTTCGTGCGATGATAGACACAGGTGCTACTCATAATAATTTGGCTGCTACGGAGGTGGAGCGGCTAGGACTCGTCGTGGAGAAGGGTCGTGGTCGAGTGAAGGCTATTAATTCTCCAGCTCAACCTGTTGGAGGCGTGGCGAAGGGAGTCCCAATCAAACTGGGCCCCTATGAAGGGAAGACTACGTTATCTGTAGTCACGATGGATGATTTCAAACTGATTCTTGGTTTGCAATTTTTTGCGGGAAACTCAGACCGCAGTCTTGCCGCATGGTGATGCCCTACTTATCATGGGGGCAAAAACATGCACAGTTTCAACTTTGTCTAGGAAGTTGAACGAGAGGAGCATCTCGGCTATGCAACTGAAGAAGGGTGTCAAGTGACAAGAGCCAACATTTTTGGCTACCTTATGCTTGGACGAGATTGAGCGGGCATCTGGCCCTATTCCTTCTGCTATGAAGGAGATGTTGGTGGACTTTGAAGATGTGATGCCACCAGAAATGCCTAGGCGACTGCCGCCTAAGCGAGATGTGGATCATCAGATTGAATTGGTGTCGGGCGCAAGGCCTCCTGCCCGTGCGCCGTATCGAATGTCACAGCCCGAACTCACCGAGCTTCGGAGACAATTGACGGAAATGTTGGATACTGGAATTATTGTGCCCTCTAAGTCCCCTTATGGGTCGCCTGTGCTGTTTCAAAAGAAGCACGACGGCTCCTTAAGGCTCTGTGTGGACTATAGAGCATTGAATAAAATTACTGTGAAGAACAAATATCCTATTCCCTTGATGGCGGACTTATTTGACAGGCTGGGTGGTGCTAAGGTATTCACAAAAATAGACCTGAGATCAGGTTATTGGCAGGTGCGTATCGCTGAAGGAGATGAGCACAAAACAACCTGCGTCACAAGATATGGATCTTTTGATTTCCTAGTTATGCCGTTCGGCCTAACTAACGCTCCAGCAACGTTCTGTACGCTGATGAATGAAGTCTTCCGGGAGTTTATAGATGAATTTGTGGTTGTCTATCTAGATGACATTGTGATTTATAGCAAAAGCATGGAGGATCATATGATGCATTTGAAGAAGGTCTTGACAAGACTAAGGGAGCACGAGCTATATGCCAAGCCATCGAAATGCGCTTTTGCCCAAAAGCAGATCGATTTCCTTAGGCATATAGTCGAAGAGGGACGAATCAAGATGGATGGCGGGAAAATTCAGGCCATTACTGATTGGCAACCACCAACAGATATTCATACCCTAAGATCTTTCTTGGGCCTATGTAATTTCTATCGGCGGTTCGTGAAAGATTATTCTCTTATTGCTTTGCCCCTGACTGTACTTTTGAAGAAGGCCACGCCATGGGAGTGGTGTCCAAGGCGTGAGAAGGCCTTTGCTGCTTTGAAGAGGGCTATGTCAAGCAGCCCGGTCTTGGCCCTTCCTGATATGGCCAAGCCGTTTGAAGTACAGATTGATGCCTCAGACTTTGCGCTTGGTGGAGTTTTGATGCAAGAGGGGCACCCGGTTGCTTATGAAAGCCAGAAACTTAAGGATGCAGAGCGACGTTATGCAGCCCATGAAAAAGAGTTGTTGGCTGTGGTCCATTGCTTGCGCTTATGGCGCCATTATTTATTGGGGGCACCCTTTGTTGTTAAGACTGACAACACTGCTGTCGGCTATTTCATGACACAGCCAAAACTGAATGGGAGACAGACGAGATGGCAAGAACTTCTTGCCGAGTTTAATTTCCACTTGGAATACAAGAGTGGGAAGTTAAACCAAGTTGCTGATGCGCTGAGTCGGAGGGCCGACTTAGCCGAGGTGTGTACGCTCGCCGCCCTTAGGGGAAGCGAGGTAACCACCAATATTAAGGATCAGATCAAGGATCTTCTTGTTCGTGACCCTTCTGGTCAAGATTTGATCAGCCTTATAGAGCAAGGGAAGACGCGTCAATTCTATACGGATGATGGCTTTCTCAAGACAAAAGGCAAGCGGATTTATGTGCCAAAGGGAGATGATTTGCGGAAGACCCTATTGAAAGAATTCCATGATACCCTCTGGGCTGGCCATCCTGGAATGGATAGGACCTTAGCGCTACTTCAACGCGCATACTATTGGCCCCAGATGGCGGATGATGTAGATCAATATGTGCGAACCTGTTTGGTTTGCCAGAAACACAAGCCTGACCGTTTGACATAAGCGGGACTATTGCAGCCGCTACCTGTCCCAAAAAGGCCTTGGGAGAGAGTCTCTCTGGATTTTATCACCGGATTGCCTAATGTCAGAGATTTAACTACTATTCTAGTAGTTGTTGAGCCATTTTCTAAATATGCAACTTTTATAGCAGCCCCAAAATATATAGCAGCTGAAGAGACGGCCAGGCTCTTCTTCGCTCATGTGGTGAAGTATTGGGGTCTGCCCAGGGATATTGTTAGTGATCGCGACTCGCGATTCACTAGTAACTTTTGGACTGAGCTCTTCAAGTGTCTCGGGTCGAAGTTAAGCCACAACTCCAGCTTTCATCCACAATCTGATGGCCAGACGGAGCGGTTTAGCGGGATGCTCGAAGAATATCTTAGGCATTATATGACTGGATCGTAGAAGAATTGGGTGAAGCTACTGGATTCTGCTCAGTTGTGCTTCAATGCCCAAAAATGCTCAAGTACCAACATGAGCGCTTTTGAAATTATCATGGGACAACAACCTCTTCTCCCGCATACTGTTGATGCACCAAATGTGTCAAAGTCCCCTCGAGCTGCGAGTTTCTCAAGAGAGTGGAAGAGAAATCTAGAGATAGTGTGGAGCTACCTTGAAAAAGCACAAAGGAGGATGAAAAAGTATGCAGATCAAAACCGGCATTTTGTGGAGTATAAAGTTGGGGATAAGGTGATGGTGAAGATCCCCAAGAGATATCTGTTCGCGGGAGCTCATGAACCGCGTCTTTTGCAGAAATACATTGGACCTCTGTCCATTGTAAAATGTGTTGGAAAAGTTGCCTATCGAGTTGAATTACCAGCTTGGTGGAAAATCCATACCGTTTTTCATGTCAGCCTGCTGAAGCCTTTCCAAGAAGACAAGGATGATCCTTCCAGAAGCGAGCTCACCATGCCGAGCATCAGGAAGAACAAGTGGTCAGGGAGGAATGTAGCAGAAGCTATCCTAGATGACCGTGTTATTCATGCCTCAAGGAAAGATCACCAGGAATTTTTGGTGAAATGGAGCGGATGTGATGCAGAAGAGAACACCTGGGAGAGGGGAACAAACTTCAAAGCCTTCAAGGACTTGATAGCTGAGTATCTTGCAAGGAAGGCGCCGAGGACGTCGCCAACTCAGGTGGGGGAGAATGTCATGGGCGGCCTCTCAGCCGTGCCCCATGACTCCTTAGGCGCACCTCGTGGTGCCCTGGCAAGCCTCAAGATGCCTAGTGCCACGGTTGTGGCCGCGCCAAGATCTACATGCGCATCTGCGTATGTCGCCCCACCAGTTGAGCGTGCCCGCGCGCAGCAAGCAGACAGCGCCCTCAAAGCCTGCCCGCAGCCAGCGCCCGCACGCCCCGCACTTGAGTGCGCCAAAGCCATGCGACCTGCGCATGCGCACCACAATGCTGCCCATCCCGCACTTGAGTGCGCCTATGGCATGCGACCAACACATGCGCACCTCAACGCAGATTGCACCGCGCATGCGCGCGCCAAAGCCTTGCGCCCTGTGCGCAAGCCATGAACACCCAGACAAGGATGCGGCCCCTCAAAGTGCCGCACATCATGTAAATATAGTTAGGTTTATCTTTATGTATTTTTCTAGTATGATTGTCTAGCCCCTTAGTGTTTGCTGCTATGACATGGGTTTATTTTTTAAAAACATATATAGAGGTGTTTAAGGATTCGAACAATTTGTAAGCTGCTTTCATATTTCTGCTCTAGTGTCTCACCCCCTCGACACCACGTTGGCTTTCTTATAATCGGTTGGCTTTTGATTAATACAAGCTAGTGCAACGACTTTCATCTTCAATTACTCTTTTTATACACACTGTAATTGACATCGGTTTTCCCGCACGGCACTGACGCTCTAGTCTAGCATGCGGAGGGGACCATTGACCGGCATACGTTGCCCTTCTAAGCAAACTCAAGAAGGCGCCGCGTTACAGGATACTTGTAAAAGAGCCTAAAGAGGATTTTAACTATCAAATTTAAGTGATAAATCCCTATGCTGTTTCAAATTTATCAGATGTCCTCAAATGGATGAAGGGCAAAAATTTCCAATGTTAATTTGTCCAAGTTTGAAAGTATCTCTACCAAAACCCACCTAGTAATTAGTTAAACGTCTAGGTTGTTCATCTTGTTAGATAATCTTTTTTCTTGTATTTACCTTTGTTACATAAACCTCTTCTATTGTTTTATATTCTCCTATTTATGTTTCATATATGTGAAAAGACTAGTAAAATCAAATTTACTTTGGGGAAATGGACCTCTTGTTGTAATGGAAAATCCTTATTCGTACAATACATATAAGTAGTGTTGGAGCAACCATTCGAATCGAATTAAACACGTCGTCCACTGCCAAAAATCAAACAAGATTACCTTTTACACAAATATTTTATTTTTTCAAGTGCACTGTACTGCTAAATGCAGCTTTATAGTCTTTTTCGTGCTTATGGTTATTTTAGTTTATCAACTGATCTAAAAACATTCCTTTTTTAGTAAAAGAGTGAACAACCACAACCACAAGGCAATGAGGCTAACAAGTAATTGCCCAACTGAAGTAATTTAGTAATAAAAGCTTACTCTGACCAAAAGATAATACTCGTGCAATTAAAATAAATCTGTTTGATGCAGAATTTTACCAGAACATGCTTTTGTTTCTTTAGTACGTAGTGTAATTTATTTGGAAGTTCAAATTTGGAAAGGAATCTGAACTTTGAGCTATACAAAGTTTACCAATTTTTACCTGCACTGACTTTTAGGAGAAAAGTAAAGGAATCTGTAGCTATTTGTCAAAAGTCCAAAGGAAATCTAAGGCTACAAGTACCTAGAGTTTTCACCTACTACTCTTGTAGGCTTGCAGTTTTGGTAGTTGAATGCTTATCCTTGTAAAAAGGTTAATCAAGACATGATATCTTAGGATAAAGATTTGTTGTGTTCAATCTTTAATCTTCTTTTTATATTTTTGTTTGGATGGAAGGCAGAGTATCTTGCACATGTTTTTGGTAATGATAGTATATTTAGTTCAAATCTATTGCTTTTTTGACATGTCTTTCTCCGTCAATGTCAGAAATTTATAGTTAGTAAAAAATATAGAGTATAATTTTTAGGGATATTTTTTATAATTTTAGACTAAGATAAGAAGATTATTATATGACGATACAAGTAGCATTTATATAGTAATAAATTTCAACTTATTTGAGAAGAAGATGTAGTAATACGTTAATAGTCGTCGTTGTTCAACCAATTCATGCTTAGTCAAGCTCCAAAAAGCTTCAAATACACCGCGTAACAACCTACACACGCACAACACAAAATCAGTGTACAACCACATTCACAAACTATAAAACGAATGCAAAACAAGCTCAAATATGCGGAAATATTAAAGAAATATAGGCATAAAATGCCAAACATCTCGTTGTTTTTGCTACTCTCTTTGAGATTAATTGTAACGAAGGCGGTATTAACATTCCCACACAAGTATGTACTGCAAAATTACTATCTATAATTTTATTGCTAAAACTTTTAAAAAGAGACATCGAATATCACCTACATTTTCGTAAATTAATAGTGAGCATATTGATACTTTACACCCTCTACCTTAAAATATTGTCACTCGTCTCTCAAAGGTTGTCCACTGTACAATAGCTATTCCTAGTAGCACTAACATAAATATTACACCAAAACGTAACTGTAATATTTCATAGACAAGATCATAATAATTCATATTATGTCTATAACATTATAAGAGAGATAGATTATAGGATATTGTTGACTCCTTAATTATTTGATTGGACTTTTCCTAAAGACAAAAAGATTTCCTTTTGTACTTGCTATTCAAAAAATAAACAGCATATATAACAAAGTAATTCTTTTGTTTCATTTCCCCCTTTGTGCCTGCATGATCTTATCATTTTCACTTTTGGTTGGAAATTCAGGCAGCATTCTTTTCAGACAAAGATATATGTTATGTGTTACAGAGGTAGCAAAAATATTGAAAACTCAGAACCTCCATAACTTGACCCATACATTCTTCTCCCCATGACTGCCAGAATCCTCACAAATCCTTCTTTTGATCCAGATATCATATCCTTACAGAAGCCAGTTCTTTTATGGTTTCTTCTTTTCGAAATAACTTCTTTAGGTGTTTGGTAGGGAAAAAATTTCAATTTAGTATCCGTAACATGTCTCATTTAAAGAGAGAAGAAAAAAAAAAAAAAAAAAAAGGGGGGGGGGGGGGGGGGGGAGGTTAAGTGTATCAAGTTTGCATCATTTGAGAGGGCAAAAAACGTATGTAGCCATAAACAATATGCCACTTTGATAGCAAACCATTTTTCCGTCGCACTTAGACCATAAAAACCACCAATGCACACAATATTTTTATTTTCGGGTACAAGTTGGTCGTTAAAAAAATTGCACTGCAGTCTGCAGATTGAGTGACCTTTTTCTTTTATGAAAGACGCTATCTTCATCTTTCCCTACATGTGGTGATGCAAACCTAGCTATATACTATATAATTGGGCTAGTCACTAGCTAGAGGGCGACCAACCTACTAGACCAGAGGAAGTAAAGAATGTTATGTTAAATTTATCAAAGAACAATATGGAGTAGAAGCTAACTTTAGGAGAAATTAGTTCAATGCCAAGACAATAACGGATTCAAGTAGAGTTATGTTGTTAGGAAGTCTGTGTTCTCGATCCAATACATATTAACAAGGATAAATTTTGAACTTTGATTGGATGTTACTCTATAAAACTCGTAAAACTTACGTGGAATATAAATGATGAAGATTTATATACCTCAACACCCCCTCCCCCCCCCCCCCCCCCCCCAACAAAAAAAAAAGAAGAAAAATAGAAAAAACGTATCAAGAGTCTTGGATAAAAACCAGAAAGATAAAGCAAGGGAAATAAAGGACAATAAACCATAAAGTCTGTAATACTACAGAACTCCACCATGCATTAGAATGGAGACATACACAGCCGATGATGGCCTAGCTGACATCCCAAAAGAAGAATTATAAAAGGAATTGTCAAAAATGTATAGTATAAAAAATAAATATCATAACGCTTTTTTGGTTATGCAGAAATTTGATAAAAGAGAAAAGTACTTAATACATTTTGAGTGAAAGTGGAGGGACATGGAAGCATATACTTAGGAATTGTATGTGCCTTTTCTCTGCAAAAATCTTAAGCTTTGTCTGGGACATATTATCATGGGCAGCTTCAGCTTATGGGGTCTCAGACATTTATTTGTCCTATTTTGTCACTTAGTATGTCTATTTTCTAAGATACAGTTCTACTTCTTCATGGTTTGCATGTGGCTTAATGTACAAAGCATAAAGTTTATTATTTGAAATTGAAAAGAGATTTTTGAAGAATTGTATGAAGTGAGTTCTTTAATTCCATTATGCTATAAAGATGTGGCGCGATTTTATTCTTTCTTCAGTACGCCAGGATATGTAATTATGTTGAGAAAACTATTCTTAAATTGTCTTCTAACGTTAAGTTGACCATAAAGTTGGTATTAGAGATCTTATGATATAGGAGTACTATATTAATTTAAGATATAGGATTGAACGTGTCGTTTGGAATGGTGGATGTGGATTCAAAACTTAATTAAATAAGTGGTTCTAAAGTACCATTGCATATGCTATTTTTTGTGATCATGGATTTGGAGTTAATATAAACGAATTTTTTTTGTTTCAACAAAAAGGTTCAATTGGCAGTGCACTAAGGGCTATAAGTTAAATTGTTTTTTAGGGACGGCTTAAAGTTAAATACTGGGCTGAAATATCCTACTATTGTAAATCTCCCAAGGTATGAAGCACACAAGCCCGTTAGAGAAAATTTATGGGCTGTCTAACAAATGGGTAGGAATTAACTCAAAAAATTTCACCTAGTGCCCTCAATAAAACATGGTCTTACCTAATTGCCTCCACTTACAAATGTTTTAAGTAAATGCTCTCCACATCATACCCTCCTATGAAAGGACTATTTTGCCCCCCAACTTGTGTTAATTCACGCTGAAGGTTTCCTTCTTTCTTTCCAATTCCTGGTCTCCTTCTTTCTTCTTTGTGTGGCCCTCAACTTGTTTAATTCACGACGAAAGATTTCCTTCTCTCTTTTCCCATTCCTGACCTCCTTCTTTCTTCTTTGTGTGCTAGAAATTGGGATTTTTTTTCTTGTGTTTGCTTGAATCCAGTGATTTGAAGTTTTTATTGCCTATGGCTATTAGAAATTCATGTTTTGCATAGAGCTTAAAAACTTGACCATGGCCAAGAGTTGCATAGACTTTCTCTGCAAGTTGCTTATTGCAGTAGAGTTTAAAGTATTGGTTATTGCCAATATTTACAGAGATGTTCTATGTAAGTTGTCGCTTCCACCAGAACTTAAAGTCTTGGCTATTGCCAAGAGTTGCAGAGACTTTGTCTCCAACTTGTTCACTGCAGTAGAGGTAGAAGTCTTGGCAATTGCCAATACTCTTAGAGATTTTTAGTGTAAGGTCCCCCTTGCCAGAACTTAAAGTCTTGTCTATTGCCAAGAGTTGCAGAGACCTTTTCTGCAAGTTTTGCATTGCAATATAGGTAAAAGTCTTGGCAATTGCCAATACTTGCAGAGACTATTTGTACAAGTTGCTCCTCCACTAGAGTTTAAAGTTCTGGCAATCGGCAATAGTTGTAGAGACTTTTTCTGTAGTTGTAGAGAATATGGCAACAGGGCTTAAAGTCTTGGCAATAGGCAAGAAGTCTCTACACAGCCTCCCATTGTAGTAGAGTTTAAAGTCTTGGATATTGCCAATACTTTAGAGATTTTTCAGTCTTTGGAGTAGAACTTAAACTCTTGGCAATAGTTGCTGAGAATTTTATCCTTGCAATTTGAAGAAATCTTACGTTGAATCTTCTCTTGAACAAAGCAATCTGTAAAAGGAATGGGGTTTTATGGTTTTCTTGATAGCGTGAATGGAGAAAAGGGAGGGGAGGGACTGGGGCGCCTCTTTTTACTGATTTGTAAGGGTATTTTGGTCCGAAAAAAATTTCATAATGAGGGCATTTTTGCTAAACATCTGTTAGTGAGGGCATTTTGGCAAACCAAAGCTTCCCGTATCATATTTTTGCAAATCCCCTGAATTAACTGAACATTATATACCCATAAAATTCAAAGTATTTACAAGATATACTCATTAAAAATTATATTATCTATAAAATTAAAAATATTTATTCAACATACCCATTTATTACTGTATATCTTTGTTATACCTTATAGGTATACTGCATAAATAATAGTATACAAGTCTAGATGGGTATGACATGTAAATAGTTTATGGGTAGAACTTGTAAATATAAAATTTATGGGTAGAGATGGATAAATATTTCAATTTTGATGGGTATTTTCGTAAACCTCCTTTGAATAATTTACAACTTCATGACCCTTGCTGTGGATGAGAAGGGTAAGTAATAAGTGTAACTATCTTCCAGATTTATGATCTTAAATCAATTGATATTTGATACAAAGAATCTACTGTATTCACTACTGTCTTATGATAAAATTTGCGAACTCAATATAAATACAAATATTAAAAAATATTTCAACCGTGTACATGTTTCGAGTCGAAGATAGTAGGTGGGTTTCTCCTTTAGATTTCTCACTAGGAAATAGGAAGTTTTTGTTTACTTGTTTATTGAAACATCTGTCTTGAACAAATTCCATATGTGGGATTAACCTGGTATTTATCGTCGAAAATACGGTTCACGTGAACCCATGGTTCCTCCATAAAACTAGTTATATTATGTACATATTTTTTAAAAATATGTTTAATATGATATTCGGGAACCCATAAGCACTTGATTAAACATGGTTCACTAACACTTGGGAGTAGGGATCGATCCCTATTTAAATGCATCTTTAATATTTTTTTTCTTAATATATCATCATATAAAATGATAATTGGCATATGTATACACGATAAAACAAATTTACAAAAGTTGTTCGCCGACCACTCTTAGAATATTGTACTCTGTCCTTAACAATAGTGAATCCATCCTCTTAGCAGTGGCGTAGCCACCTTGATGCTAGAGTGGTCAGGCGACCACCCTTGCCGAAAAATTATTACTATGTAAACAAGCTATATTTAATTATTTATGACTAAATATTACGTTTTGAACACCCTTGACATAACTAATGGTGCTAGCTCAATGGTGCAGGATGTTCAAATTTAACTAACAACCAAGGATCAAATTTACCTTGTACATTTGACAAAATGAAATTTGCTTATTTAAAACTTAAACACCTTTAAAAAAAATTCTGGCTACGCCGCTGCCTCTTAGATTCCTAGATCCGTCTCTGATTGTTATGGTCTTGAACAGAAAAATAACATCAGGCAAGCACACCCGATGTCTCTTATGATACCCTTTCAACTCACTGAGATCCGTCTCACAATCAGGTACCTGACACCTCACACCTCACACCTCACAATTCTTTTGAATGGCTCCACAAGTGTTATAGTTTACATGAGATATCACCATCATTTTCGTTGAAATACTACACCGAGGAAAATAACCTCTCTACTATCCCCCAAATTCGGTATCACATTGGGTAAGTTGTTGTTGCAGCAATATTAAGGGAGCAAGACAAATATAAAGATATATCATTATCGAGACTCTCGAGTTTATGTGTTTTTTTTTTCTTTTTACACCTTCATCTACAGTTATTAAATACGGAAAATAGCCAAAATTGCCCCTCTACTATGGTAAATGGTGCAGGTTTACCCTTCGTTAAGTTTTTGGTATAATTATATCCCTACCGTTACTATAGTACACCAATTTGCTCTTATAGTTGACGGGCCTCCAGCGTATACAATACGTGGCTGCCACCTCAGTGCCACGTAGATTCAAACCATAGTAAAGGGGCGATTTGGTCCTTTTCCGTTGTTTCCAAAGTCGTATTTGGACTAAGTTTCAATACTTAGAAAATAAGATTCGATACTTAGAGGAGTTATTATACTAAGAATGGTAGATAAGATATATTTTTTTATACTGTTACAAAAAGTATGACATTAAAGGAAAAGAGATTAAACTAGAGTTAATAAGTCAATATATAGCAAAAATCACTTTTTGTGACAAATTAAAAATATCTTTTAAATTGAAACACCGGAAAGAACTGTTCATCCACTTTAATAGGAGTATCATATTTTACCTTTTAGTCTTTTTAAAAAGAACATATCTATTTATTTAGAAATAATTTTTTTTTTGAACTTTTATCTTATCTTTAATAAAGATAATTTTAGTCACAAAATTCAAAAGTATATCTTTTTTATGGAACCAAACCGAAGGGAGTATCATTTTAATTTCGCATTTCTCTCAAAATATCTTATCTACCATTCTTAGCATATTTTTCTTTTATAATAGCTCCTCTAAGCATCAAAACTTTTTCTCTAAGTATTGAAACTTAGTCCAGACACGACTTTAGAAACAACGGAAAAGGGCCAAATTTGTCCCTCTACTGTGGTTTGGATCTACATGGCACTGGGGTGGCAGCCACGTATTGTACACGCTGGAGGCCTGTCAACTATAAGGGTAAATTGGTGTACTATGAACGGTAGGGGTATAGTTATATCAAAAACATAGCGGGGGGTAAACCTATCCCATTTACCATAGTAGAGGGGCAAATTTGGCCCTTTTTCTGTATTAAATAAGTAGTGATTCTTTTGCTCATCATCCCTAGTTCTTCCTCCATCCCAAATTAATTGACGTTTTAGCAAGATTCATTTGTCCTTAATTAGTTGACACTTTAGGATTCCAAGACATTTTTGGCAATTCTTTCCAACTATGCCCATATTTAATAAATAAGTATTTCTCAAAAAAAAAAAAAAAAAAAAATTAATAGTCTAATATTGAAAATGTGGCCAGCATGGGTAAAATACGTACCCTATTTATTGATTTCTTAATGAATGTGCAGAAGCTGAAGACGTCAACTAATTTAGGACCAAGAAAGTATCTATTAATCCACTATACAGCATAATTTGCCGATTTCGGGTTTGGTAACAGATGGTCCAATTATTTATTTGGCGACGAGGATCTCTCCAAAAGAAAAGACAAGCATAGGTACAAAAAAACTTTAGTTGACTATCCTGAGCTACCCCATTTGTCCTACTTTACTTATCATAGTTTAAACTGATATATAGATTAATACAATTTGAAATTTGTGCTCTAAAATAAGCCATAAATAATTTAGATGGTTGTAAATGAGTAAAATGAAAATGTAGGAATCAAAATGCTTTCAAACCTAGAACTATAACAACCTTTTTGACTCATGCATTCTCATTCTAACAATACATGCATATATTCATTGAGTTGAAAGTAACAACTACGCTATCTTATGTCATTGTTCCTTAAATTTCAATATAAATCATTCTTACTCGACATCGCTCGCTAAGTCCTTCATGTTTCACTACAGTCATGCTTACTCAACCAAAGCCCATAAAGGCCATGTTCTCATATGATCTAATACAGACCAAAAATTTTGATAGACTCATCAGAGCATCTCAAAAGATCAAAAATTATCCTTAATCTCTTCAAACTCGTTCCAAGCTCGAAGCACCATTGGTACATAACAATGGTTCCTATATGATAATCAATCCTTAGTTAAAGATGCAGAACTGAAGTAACAAAGAGAAGTCGTTGAGTGCCCTAGGATCCCGACTGCTATTCAATGTAATGCAATCTACAAACCTTGTTCGACTTTGAACAAGTGGTACCCAGAACTCATCTCCTCTTCATGCAATATATGGCTGATGCTCCTAACAAGTTTATCTAAGAATAAATACAAAGGCTAAGTTTCAACTTGTAAGGGTAATGAACACAGACACCAAAGAAATGAACAGCCTAATCAAAGTACTTGCATACTCTTTCTGGCTAAAGATACGGCTCGAAGTTGCAATATGAAATTTAATTACACCATTGGCTTTATTCATAAGAATAGAAGCAGAACTAGCAAATGCTTTCCAACTTTATCAATTCAGGTAGAAATAGATATAAAAGCATTTGCAGCACACACAGGCTGAGATGAGATTCATCACAAAGATGTATACAAGTTACTATTAACCCAACATAATTCTTCAATTTCCGTCTGTCCGAATCTTCTAATCCGAGAAATAAGTTTCCAGCTTCAGCACGATAACCTTCAGAAAACAAGGTTTCCTCTTCAACCTTGTCCACCTGAAAGTGATCACGAAAAAACCAGTCTCTCAAACTTACAGAATTCCCAAAGAAAACAAAAGGTATAACAAGCAGAGAAATGAAATAGAACCATAATAGCATATGCTCTAAGTACCTACAGTGATAACATCCAAGAGGAACAGCAGGCAAACACATGTTTGCGGCTGAACTAGTTCTCTGGTGTTGGTTGTCGACGCATTCTCTCGAGGCGCCTCCAGGGACCTGACCCACCATCAGAGTGTTCATTGTCATCATCTCTAGAATCAGTTTCTGCATCATAGGTCTCACCCCAGAGTCTTCTTGAAGGTCGTCTCCTCCCAGTTGCCTGAGCCCGGGGTCTTGAGGAACCTGACCAGCTACTACTCCGAGAATTACTCCTAGGTTGGAGAATCCGAACAAAGAGAAAAACAGTGAGCAAACCACCCTCATCGAAGGTTAAACTGGTGCTCTCACTCCCCTCTTCCGCAACAGAAGACTGCAATGTACTGAGTAAATCTCCTAGATCTCTCTGCCGCTCCAACCTCCTCCAACTACGCTGCCTCTCTGGGTCAGTTTCTGTAGGCCGTACAAGGGGATGCTCCTGCCTAGCATGTTTACGCAGATCTGTATATGTGCCACTGAAGTCACACGTCTCACTGGAACAGCTTCTTAATTTAGCATTCATGTAACGACGGGCAGAGTCCACGACAACCCAATCATTTATCTGGCCACGGCAGAGAGGGCACTGCATCTTCTTCTTTTCAAGATTCTCACAAGATAAGGCAGCTAGGGATACAGAACCACCTTCAGTTCTTTCACGGGGCAGATCAGGGACAGTTTCTGACATCAGTGTGGCAGATTCCGTAAGAGATCCTGAAGCCGGGATCTCGACTTGCTGTGTTGCTGCAGCTGTATCTTCCTCAAATGACTTTTTGAACTGGTCAAAACAATTTGAATGCCTATAACTTGTGTCACACATAAAAGGACGGCACCCCTTCTCATGAGAGGTGCATAACAGGAGAATGGCATTATGAGGATGTTCCATACACACTGGGCATCGGGCATCTTCCCAATCTTTCACATTTTCTTCGTTTTCCAAAGGGTTTTTGGATGATGGCTGTCTCGAGTGACTCGAACTACAAGGGTAAGGAGACGCTCTACTCCTATCAAAAGAAACAGATCTATCTCTTCTATCTTTAGGCATGTTTAGTTTCTATACAAATATAGAACTGCAAAGGAGAAAAATTAATGTAAGCAGCGCTGAAATAAAACTCCAGGGGAAGTTCCACAAAAGCCGCATTTATAAATTAACATGTGTGTGCATGCTACAAGTCAAACAAGGAGTTTAATAAAGTACAAAGCCATAAGTCAGAATACTAAGAGATTGTCATCACATGCCCCGACGAACAGTACAAAATGCTCATCAGTACCATTAATTTTTTGGGAGAAAGGTTACTTATGTAACATTGTTTTCTTTCTTAGGCTACTTCATGCAAACAGTTTAACACACATCATGAGTTAACAAGAAGTATAACATATATAAGGAATTAACGGCTCATGTAACTGTCGACACTTTCGTTGAACTGAACATCCATTTAGATAGAGGACTGAACATTTAAAGTTAAAAGCACAAACTAAGCCAGAACCAAAACTTCCCCTAAAACAGTATAGCAACCATCTTAAAAGGAAAAAAATAAATAAAAGGAATTTCACAATCAAGAATCAACAAAGGATGAAATCACAATTTAGATGGGAGCTTATGAATCCTATGGACAAATCTTCTCTCTGGGTCAGAATAGGAGAGGTAACTAAAGTTGTAAGACGAACTAGGACCTTACTAGACCTAAAGTTCTCTATTTCTCATAGCTACCCCAACACTGAAAACAATTCCTAACCACACAAAAAAGATACCTTATGGAGATGATTGGCAGCAGAGCTAAAGTAAGTACAACAACAATAACGCAGCCTATATCCAACAAGTAGGTATGACCTATCATTTGCTTTAATTGTGTGTCTGTTCTTAATTAGGTCAGCATTTATTCGATTGAACGTGAAACTTTGAATCTGCAATTTTATGTCAATAACATTCCCTTTCTGCACACATCCAGTGAATCAGTACACTCGGAAGACTACATATGATATGAATAAACCATCTCAAGATATTCTCTCCATTTATTCTCTATACGTGCTACTTGTATTCTCACGTTCAGATCTGTAAATTTATGTCATCACATTCCTTTTAAGCGCATCCAAAGAACTAGTACACTTGGAAGACAACGTAGGGACTAGGGTATGGAAAAACCATCTCAAGAGATCTCTCATGTTCTTTATACGTGCTACTTGTATCCTCTAGCAGGTCATCATTTCTACTCCAGTCTAATCTTGTACGACCATCCACAATAAATGTAGTTCCGCCAAAAACTTAATAAAGAGAGTGAACCAGAGCATACTGCAGTGAGTTACATGGAAACCACTGACATCACAGCTTTAATATTCAACACTCCTTGAATACCTCAAGATCATCACTGTTTCACATTGTCATGGAGAAAAAATATCTCGAGTTCAAAGTCTGAAAACATGACAAAAGAACGAGCGAAGCAAGCACTTTCAAGATGAAAAGGCTCTATGGTCAAATAAATTCATCTCCTTCAGCATCTATCCACAGCCATGAAAAACAATGCTGCCTAATCCAAATAAACTGGTGCTTATTGGAACTTCACCACCAACATTCGCCAGGCATTGTGACACCAATGGATATATATTAACTCCCAATGAATGAACAGCTATTATTAAGGGTGGACACTCACACGTGCTGACAGATCCTTCACAACATATAGTTCAGGATGTGCAAATCGGCAACGTCTTCCACTGCAAGCTACTTTACAAGCTTCATAAATAGATACCAAGTCACCTTATCCATGCAACTAATAAAACAGAAGTTCGGTTTTCCTCCCAACTTTTCAGTGTAGTACTCCCGGGTCGCTTAGTGTACTGGAAAGATGAGCCTTATGGAAAACACTATGCTATATTTGCCTGAGCATCAGCGCAAACCAAAGGAAACATCCATCCTCACACATGGCTCACCAAAAGCAAAGAGCCGAAACTCTACAACATATTGAGGCTGCAAAACCAAACCAAGAACTCCACATCAACCTTTATATTTCATTTTGATGTTGAAGCATTCCGGAAACTTTTGACAAGCTCATTATTCCCTCAATTTCAATTTATGTGGCAATGCTTTACTGGAAAAGGAGTTAAAAGAAAGAAAAAAATAAAGACATGCTTTTGAAACTTGTGATCTTAAGCATTCCAGGAGATCTCAATGGCTATAAAAGCATTCTATAAAGGGTAGAATGAGAAGTTTTAAACTTTAACGTCAAATTGTTTTCACATATAAAGAGGTGTCATTCTTTTCGGAACAAGAAAATAATGCCAGAAAAGCTAGAACATAGGGAGTATTAATTTGCACACCCTACGTCTATTTATTCACAACTTTGTAACATTACTTGTGCCGAACGCGTTTACCATACAAATTCACTACCTAGAGTTGCAAAGTTACTCTAGTCAATCCCATCTTCTATATCAACGACTAATCCACCTACAGTTGCAGAGATAATAAAGAAATGAAACATCAAACAAACGAGATCTTATCCACAAGGAAACAACCTAAACGGACATTCAGAGAACACAACTATTTACAGTAACAAATTACAATCACGCCTGCAGCATCCATTCACCAACTTAAACCTGGTGACTAATAGATCAGATCAAAATAAACATAATCTATAATCTATTACTAGCACTTTTCATAACCCAACTACAAAAAGTTCACAACTTTCCAATATGTCAGCTCCGAATCATTAGCTAAATCACTTGTTCGATTAAAATCCCCTACTTTACAACACCACATACCCATTGTAATCCCGCAGCCGGTGTCTAGAGAGGGTAAGATGTACGCAGACCTTAACAAATACGAAACATCGATCCGAATCACATCACCAAATTAAAACCCCTCTAATTCAGCATCTAGAGCAAAACCCAATTCCAATTCAGTGAATAAATCTGAAATCCTCAATAAAATTCAGCTCAAAAGACTTAAACTCAATCATTTAAACACGAAACTTTTTCGATATAAAAGACCTAACTTTGACTTGTAATACATAATCCAAATCTAATTTACTGAATAATAATAAAGCCCAAAATTAGAGCTCAAACACAAAACCCAATTCAAATTAGTAAACAAACACTAAAAATTAACCAAACCCCACATCTAAAAATAGAATATTTAACACCAAATATACAATTAAGAGTCAGTTTAAAGCCAAAAAAAATAGGTGAAATGATTAAATGGACAGATCAATTAATAATAAAATTAGGTTAATCTATGTTCCGTTAACGATTTTACCAATAAATCGATCTGAAAAATTACTTGTCTTTTGACTTTGGGGAAACCCTAAGAGGCTGCAGCTGAGTTGTGGAAGCTGCTGCTTTTTGACTCTTCGATGAGAATATGAAACACACTCATTTTGAAGGGGTAAGCTGCTATTTATATTACTACATCCGTCCCAATTTAAATGTCTATTTTCTTTTTAGTCCATGCCTTTTTTCATACTCTATTCATTTAAGAAAGTATGAACTCATTTAATTTTACACGAAATTTTAATAAAGAAGAAAATTTTTAAAAATTGTAGTATAAAATAAGTTAGAGAAGTTGTGTGTGATTACTATTCATCTTATTAAAGTCACAAGTGAAAGTTTAGTTCCAAACTTAGAAAGAAGTCATTCTATTTTAAATCGAGTAAAACGTAAATATGTTCATCTTTTTTAAGGAGTATGATTTATTTTGGACTACAAAATTTAAAGACATTAGCGCATATCGCACACTTTTAATTTTAAATTAGTTGATTTAAAAATATTTTTTATTTTTTTAAATTTCGTGTTCAGTCAGACTAGACACTTAAAATAAGACGGATCAAGTAGAATATAAGGACTTGTTGAGGTGGATGCTTACGTGGTGGAGTAATGTTCGCTCATATGGAGTCGTTTTGTAGCTGTAATCTACTATATTTAAATTTGAAATTTTTTTAAATGGAGCGTTTTGATTATTAAGTCGGCGCCGTTTTGTTGCTTGTTTTGGAGCTCTAAATGAGTTAGCACCACGCGCTAGGTTGTGTTCATAGCATGATGTATTAGGAGTATTAATCATTATTATGCTCTAAATAATATACTAGTAGTATACTAACAATTGGATATATTCCTTCCGTCCCAAATTAATTGTCACTTTAGCAAAGATGTATTGTCTCAAATTAGTTGTCGCTTTAGGATTTCAAGGCTAAATTGATTAATTTTTTTCAATTATCCCCTAATAATTAAAAAAAAAAAATCTCAAAAAAAACTAATGGTAAAACATTAAATAGGAATAAAATAGTAAAATAAACTCCCTATTTAATGACTTTCTTAATGGATGTGAAAAAGCTTAAAACGACAACTAAAATGGGACGGAGGGAGTATGTCATATGATGAGTAATTATTTAAAAGTATTTTGATATTATTGTTATTATATATTAGGACATGCTAATGCACATAATCTTAATGGTTATTTACTTGGTATCAAAGAATTGTTATATTTAGATATATTCTGTGTCACGAATAAATCGACATCTTCTTTTTCAATATTTACAAACTATATATTAAATAGTTATGTAAAATTTAACGTCAAAATTAAAATAATGCATTAAGTTTATTTAGAGTGTATTAGTAGTATGATGATGAATAAAAATGCAGAGATTATTGTTGAAAAGGTTATAAACAAACAATTAAATACTAGACATCAAAGTTACATTAATGATAAAGTTTTACGCAAAAATTTTTGTCATCGCTTGAAATAGCTGACACCTAATAAGTGTAACATTTGAATTACACGAATTTTTTTATCTCCTCTTATTCCATTAATTGCCAATCACTTCGACCAAAGAAAAATAGGACCTAATTGGTGGATTAGTGCTATGTGGTCACAAGATGGCCTAAAAGTCACTTCGTGTTTACGTATGTTGTATCTTTCATAGCCAAAAGTAATTGCAAGGAACACGCTTTGCATATTGGATGCCACCTTATTTGTTTGCAATATTCCAATTAAAATTTAACCGATTGACCCTCTACTCATTTTCCTTTCTAATTTTCGAAATCAGAAATTTATTCCAAACTATAAGGTAATTTCGCGGAGTACTATTATCACTCGAGTTGTTCAAATAATTTAAAGCGTAACCTCATTTGGTTTAATGGTTTCTATGAGGGAGTAGTAATCCACTTTTGATAAATTTCAGAAAATGTTGTCCATCTCTACCAATTCTACTCTCTGCTTTCTCTCTTATTCAGTGAGATCATCATTTTTACACTGTTGAAAGGTGTCAGTCGTTGACAAGCCAATCTGGACTATCAGTACATAGACGATATCTATTCATGTTAGTATCTCGAAAGAATATACAGCTGATATGACTATCGCAAAACATCCAAGTAGGCTAGCCTTACGACATACTTTCGTAGTTCAGGAGTTATAGAAAAGGTAATCACCTACAAACAAAAATGTATCTGGTAATTTAAATTGGAAAAAGAGGGGGAAAGGCTGAATGGTAGACAAAGGTCAACCTCTCCTTCCCCTGCCTCTTCCTCTTCCCCTTCCTCTCCCCCTTCCTCTCCCTCTTCCTCTAAATCCTGTTGTTCCATAAGCTGTAGCATCATCTCTTTCAAATGTGAACATGCTCAGTCTAATATTCTCTGCCTCCGTCGTGGCACTATCATGCTGTTCCTGAAAATTGGTAAAACAAGTATATTAAATGGCACTTCCTACCAAACTCTGATGACATATTTGTCATTACAACTCTATCTGAGCTTTAAGAAAGAGGCAAGAGGAATTTCGAGACGTGTTCTTTGCTTGATTGGTACACCTCAAAACAGTCATTTTCCAAGAAATTAAGCATATGATAGTAACTGAAGATATATAATCTGTAAACATATTCTAGTAAGTGGATCATTGACAAACAAATCTTGACCAAGGCTTCATCTCCTTTTATAGCTTAAAGAGCATGTTGAAACTGCAATATGAACTTGAAAGGATGAAAGTATAGGTGAGGTGCCACTATCTTTTGAATATTGACAACCATATAGTCTTACGTGAAAATCTTCCAAATCTAATTGCTCTTGCAGCTGTCTTGCAAGATCCTCATCATGGCTAACATCAGGAAAATTACGTGTTGCAGCGAGATTACCACCAGCTTTTCTCCTTTCCCATTCATCTAGGGTAAGAAGATGTTCCTCTTCTTCTCTTCCCCTTCCCCTTCCCCTGTGTCCATGCCCTCTAGAACGATGACCATCACGAGGCTGACTCATTTTCTGCAGTAGTTTTTGCGCTGCTGCTTGGTTTTGAACAGGGACAGCTTCAGCCACTGCCAGTCAAAGATATGAAGGTCAGGATGAACATACTTTAAGGATGAGTAAAACTTCAATAATAAGTGGAACTAAAACTTCGGCTCTCTGGAAAGGGCATGAAACATCGAAATTCAGGATGATGTAAGAGAATATTGTAAGTTGTTCCATTAAACAACAATTTGACAAGTAGGCTTTACCTTCCTTTGGCCTTGATTCAGAGCTGCTTGGCTTTTCTTCATTCATTTCAATATTAGTAGGTGGTGTCAGTTCAGTACCCACGCTCTGGTTCTGGAGTTTATCCATTTGACTAGCTGTGGAACTTTGAGGTTTTTCTGCAGAAGTGAGCGTGAACTTTTACCAAATGAAAGAGAACCATCTTCACATCAGAGGATTATGGAGTAAAGATATATTTGACTTGGTAATACTGGACGAAAAATCAACACTAGCTAAATAATAGCATTCATTTATGAAGAAGGCTATGGCTGAACCCACCCCCCACCCCCCCAAACAAAAACAATTATTGCCTTGTACAGATCAACTAATTAGAGGTATCAGATAAAGATGATATGTCAGAACCCCCACATTAGTAATCCAAATTCAGGATGACAGGAGGATTAGATTAATGTATATTGTAAATCAAAGGTCACGCCTCTGACCAGAATATCTCTTATGCTGAGAAAGCTGTTTATGCAAAGCTCCAATCTGCAATTTTTCAAATGGTGGTGGACCAGCAGTTCCATCCTCATGTGCTTGTTTCCCCGTTGAACGGGAGAAACCTGAATATTTTTTATTCATCTGCCATTCCTCATAAAGAGAACTAACAAACCCTCCTAAAACAGCAATCATTTTGGCATTCAAACACACAATACCACTGTGCACTGTAGCTTTGTTTTCCAAGCGCACCTGATAAGGGAAAATAAAAATAAAAATAAAACTCATTGGACTTGTTCGACATATCATAGTATACTACCAACAAATAAGACAGTAATGAACTAGAATTTTTACCCCTCATGATTAGATCTAAATTACAGTACGAGTTGGTTGCCATTGATAAGCTTTAAAATGTCTATATTACATGTAAAAATCAGTGTATCACCAGCACGAGTCAATAATTACATGATACAGGAATAATTACCTGTAAGAGTGATTAAAAATTGTACTTAACAATCAGTACATATTTTCAGTAAGCCACAAGCCAATAAGATGTATATCAGAATGTAATCCATCTACTGTGATATTTTCTACAGAACTGTCATAGAGAATCAGAATACCTTAGTGCCAGGAACAACATCATCAGGGATTGATGGTATATGACAGTACTCAATAGCAGTAATTTCAGAGTGCCCGTCAGTGAGCTTTAATCTAAGTAGACGTCGACTGTTAGAATTTCCAGAAGTCTCTGCCATATTACTTCGGGATATATCTCTGACTGAGGATATCTGTTCAAGATCATGCATAACATGGAGACAGAAGAATGAAAGAAGCTCAGCTGTATGTTGATAAGTGCAACACAAAGTTTTAAGAGGTCTACTTAAAGGAGGAGCAACAGAGTTTGGCAGAAATTTTTTAGCTAACATCAAAGTCACGTGCATAATAACTAATTAACTGGTTTTCTAAATTTAAGAAAACATATACCAAAATTGGGGGGGATGAAGAAATAAGAGATGATTAAATATCTGATATTCTTAAAGTAAGTTAAAACACATCTCATAAGTCATGAATTCATGACTAATGGTCAACTGTGGATGTCATATGATCTGACTATCATTTTTTTTAATAACTAAGAAAATCTCCGATGGCCACTGCCAACTCGATTTCAATACTGAGTAACCTCATCGCATAACTAAGAAAGTTCAGGTACAGAGGGTAAAGAGGGGCAGACGAGAGTTCTAATAATCCTCTTCTTTCCAAATCGGTCTGCGAGCGTTCCATCTTTTTCTTACTTGAATGAAGAAAGACAAAACCTCTTTTTTCGGCCACAGCCAGCAGTTCATTATCCAATTCCGAATACGAAAGAGCGATAGAGAGAAGAGCAGTGCGTAGGACTTAAAAAAGCGGGTTCCTTCCTCTCTTCACTCTTCGAATTTCGATCCTCACTTTTCCGGGGGCAACCACCCTTCCACTTTACAGGAAGTTCTAAAGGAAGAAGTCGAAAAGGAAAAGAAAGCCACCTTTCCTACGCACACGGTTCAAAACTCGGTCGATAATGGGCCAACCTCTAAATAACAGGTATTTATCAACGGAACGATTCTAACATGTGACATGTGCCTAACTTGCACATCACAAGTTGTGCTCTTACCACTAAACCTAAACCCTGGGGCTGATCTGACTATCGGTTGTTGTCAAAAATTATCATTATTTCAAAAATGTATAACACACTTGTCCCTATACCTAGCTCTAAAAGGCAGTTCCAAAACTTCGAGACAGAGGCTGCGGTATATCACAGTATGAGAATGGGGGTTCACCAGTGTATACCTATTCACACACACACAAGAATAACAAAAATTTCAACTAGTCTATACTTGTAGTTCAAGCCGAAGGCCTACACCTGGTGCCACAATCAACCCCTTCCTAAGTCTGCCTGCTTTGATATGCATTTGTGGCCGAATGAATAACATTGTCTCTACAAATTTTCAAGCATGTAATACTTATGCCTTTCATTGTTACATCAACAAACAACTTCACAAAAATCTAGAAAAAACAAATGACAAGACTTCCATCATTTCCTAAGCTTCGAAGACCAAAGAAGATTATAATCAAGCTAGTGCTGATATGGCTAAAACAACTAAGAGTCCTTCCAAAAACTGCTTATTTTGAGGAGTGGTTTTTCTCAAAATTGCTTTTCGTGGTGCTTTTAGAGAGTAACAGCTTGTGTTTGACCAACTCATTGAGAAGCACTGTCGACAATAGTAGAGCAACAATTTATGTTTGGCCAAGCTCCTTAACAAGTACTATTGAGCGTTAAATCACAAATAAGGGGAAAAAACAGTTTCTGCTTCAGTTTCTAGGAAAAAACTATTTTTTTCAGCTTCTTCCGCACAGCATAAAATAGTTTTTGCCTTACTCAAAATCACTTATTTTTTTTCCCTAGAAGCTTCGCCAAACAACTCAACTATCCAACATAATTAGTAGAATTTTCTTAATAGACGTGAAAAGAGATAAATGGACACGTATAATGGGACAAAGGGAATAAGTAAATATGTAAAGAGAATAAAAACAAGAGACTTACTTGAAGGATTTTAGGGCCATGAAAATGAGAAGATTTACGGAGAGAAGAAAAATCGGGCAATGATTTCCCACCGATGGATCGCAAGTCCATGTTTAAGAGCTCTGATTCGATTGAATCAACGGTGTAAGATGATGAAGACAATTCAGCTGAAATGAGTGAATTTATTACATTAATATCGCGGAAACACCAGCCTCGAGTGGTTAGATTTTGTAGTAAACTTTCTGATGAAGAAGAAGAATTTGGGCTGTACATTTTAGCGCCTATTAGGTGTTTGATGTTTCAACTCACAAAAACTCCTTTCTATTTGGGGGGTGTTCAAGTGAGGAATAAAATATGGGTACTTAAAAACACTTTTTACTTTACCCAATTATAAAAATATTTAAAAGTTTGTTTGTCCAAAAAAAATTAAAATAAGTCAATCCAAACACCCCCAATACTCATTTCACACACAAATATAAAAATAGATATTAAATAAAATATACTTACTATGTTTCAATTAAAATACAAGTTTTTGGGTTACATGGGTAATAAGTTTCAATCACCAATTAAATTTGATCTTCAATTTCTTAAACGTCTACATTAAAACGTAAATAATTGACTCCTAATCGAGGATTTGTTGACTGGCACAAAAAAAATGCGTGCAAGAAGCAGAGTTGATTTCGAAATAATTAGTCTTGAAGCCAAGTGAAGTCATCAGAAGTAAGATTAGTGAGAATTTTCAGTCCGAATATATCATATTATCACCCGATGATTCGTCACTGATATTAATTTCTGAATATAGCGACTGAAACCGATCTACACTCCACAATGATCACATTTTCCACCGTTACAGCCTCCAAATATGTAATGGACAAGTATTAAAGAGGAGAGTTATTAGGTATAGAATACATTATAAAAAATTCTCTCCCCTAACCAGTTGGGATTGTGGCTGCAAATGATAAATTCTCCCGATCTGATTGTAGGCGAATATCTAAACACTAATAGCAATGTACTTAGTATATTTTTCTGCTCAATTCTCTTAAATTGACTGCTGTGGCATTGTTCCAATCTTGCTTCTCAGAATAAGTATTTCTTACTATTTCTCTGTTTATTTACTGTTGTTTACTCACTTGTTCTTCGTTGTTTAACAAATTCATTTGGTTAATCTAATTAACAAAATTTTGGACTAACTATAAAGGCATATAAAATTGAGCATATTAATTAGCAAGAGTAACACTTCATTTATTTTTATTAAGATTGATACGTTTAAATTGAATACTAACTTATATTAGGATATTCTTTTAAAATTTGAACACATAATAATATAACTATTTTTTTTCAACACTCGAAGGTTTATAATTTAATTTTATTAAAGTTAAACAATATAGGTTAAACAAGTTAATGGGGTCCGTTTTGTGCTGGTAATACTATTCAGTACGCGTCACATTATATGTCTTAATTTTGAGGCGTGACATATTGGATTAATTTCCTCAGTATTTTTCCAAATATCCACTAATTAGCTTTTCTTCAATTTGTTAAAAGCTTAGCAGTAGAAGTCTAAGTCCACAAAAATTTGTCCCTTTTGAGCACTTGAATCAGAGGATTTGCTATCTTTCTATAATGTGGATTAAATTTTCTATACTAGCCACAAAGTCCCAAAATCTCCTTCATGGCTTTAGAAGTTAAACAATTAAAGAGGACACATTAATTCAACTAGCTTCAACATCAAAAATTTGTTCCACAATGAATTACATGTTTCGGATTTCGAGAGTCAAACGAGTTTATCTTTGAGCGTAATATTTTTATATATTTTTTAAATATTTTGATTTATTAATTATTGTGACTTATAGTACTTTTTATGTAGTTTCTAAATATATAAATATCGTTCTAAAAAACTTAAAGATTATATGTTCAAATTCATGGTCAAAATGAACTCGATTGACTCTTGAAATCCGAAACATGACATCCTTTTACAAATGTAAAAGACTTTTCTTCAGCATCTTCGCCTTCCTGATAGCATTTGGGAAGACATATCTACTGAATTTCAGCTAAAAGTATATAAAAATCAGATCCTCAAGATGTGTCAAAAGCTTCTCAGGCATTTTCTGAAAATCCTCAAACCACACTTATTAATAGAGTTAAAAATGAAAACCTGATGCATAGCCAGCCCCTAGTTATTGGCACGAGGAAAACTTAAAGAAGAAAAAGGAACTGGTCCTTGTTCTTGATCATAGCTACATTTGCGAAAATGAAAAACACTACTAAAAGCTTCTTGATCAGCAACGACCATTATACTTTTCAAGTCCTTACATGGCGTGTTTTCACTATGCTTCACAAACATGTGGGAACAATAGCTAAAATACAAATTTAAGTTCTATGCACTGACTGTGTAAAATATATCTAAACAATCAAGTCACTGAAAGAAAGAATATTTACACCGTCATGCATTTTTAAATCCAAATGCAAAACCAAGAAACTCAAAGGATTCACATCTATTAGCCAGGATTGTCATCATTACTTCTATTGAGTGAAACAAGACTGGCTGCAAAAGTCATACTTATTGCATCTCTGTTCCAAGAGTACCGTCTCTGGCTATCATCTGGATACTGGCATAGAACCAGATCCTTTTCAGGATACGTCAATAGCATAGCATCCGTTTCATAGAGACTCCAATATCTTCTTTCAACATGCACCCTACTATTAGATGAACGAAGGCCATCTCGATGATTTAGTCGTGTAACAAGTCGATTAACTGAATCCCCGAATCCATAAGAAATGTCACAAACAGTGTTACAACACACCTCAGTAATCACTTCCCTCTCCAGATCAATCGTTACAACACTGATATACCAACAAGTATTTTCAGCCTTACTAACAGCAAACCATCTTAATCCACCATCACAAGAATTACCTGCACAGGCATAACTCCTGTACATCGAAAACGTCCTGCTGATAGAACGATTGACACTCACATCTCGCTCAACACTTTTCCATGAATTCCTATTCAAAGAGTAAATTTCAATCATGGAATCCGGTTTGCTCTCATTTTGTAGTATCCTCACTACTTTAAAATCATTGTTCTTAGGAACAAAACCAAAGCCAAAACTAACAGCAACATATCCCATGTTAACATTTGGCTTAGGCAAAGCTTTGAATTCTCTAGTTAAAGGATTCCACAAGTAGACATAAGAGACATTAGATAATAAAGGTCCACAAATGCAAAGTATACCATTGTATTGGGTAAAAATTATCGTCTTCGGTCAACACTTCGAGTTGGTAGACCGAAGAAAAAACGAGCTGGCGCTCCGAAGGAAAGATAATCAATCTCATGACTGAATCACCAAGGTCAACGCCCGAAGGCGCGACCGAAGAGAAATTAAGCTTCGAGCTTCGGGGGGATGCCTCCCCACTCGGATAGCAAGGTCAGACAACCGAAGCCTTGTGGAGAGGCTTCGGTTTCCACCTCGGTCCCAACGGCTTTTGCAGCCCACTACTCCGCTCCACTAACTCGTCCATGTTGCTGATCAGATCGTGGGAGGAGTGCATGCTAGTGATGGAGAACGTGGGCAAGGCCCCTAGGCCTATAAATGGAAGCTCATTTTGTATTATAGGCATCCAGAAATACATACCAAAACTCTGTCCAAATTTGTACTGAACATCTATATATTGAAAGCAAGTTGTTTTACGCATTTTTGTCTATTTCACGCATTATTTATCGCTTTGATACAAAGATTTGCTTATATTCGAATCCAAATTCGATTTGTGTACCTAAAAACGATTTAGGCCCATACAAATTGGCGCCGTCTGTGGGGAAAAAACAACCACTTCGAATGGACACCGGAGTGCAAACAAGCGTTGAAAGACTTGAAACAATATTTGGCTAACGCACCGTTGCTTGCCAAGCCAAAAGAAGGGGAAACATTGCTTGTCTATTTGGCAGTGTCCGAGGTGTCGGTGAGTGCTGTGCTGGTTCGGGAAGAAGATGGCAAGCAGAAGCCCATATATTATGTGAGCAAGACACTCCTTGATGCTGAAACCAGGTACCCACACTTGGAAAAATTAGCACTCGCTTTACTCATTACTGCTCGGAAACTACGGCCCTATTTTCAATGTCACCCAATAGCGGTAGTTTCAACCTTCCCCTTGAGAAATATATTGCATAAGCCTGAGTTATCGGGGAGGTTGTCCAAATGGGCGGTTGAGCTAAGTGAATATGACATCACTTATCAACCTCGAACTGCCATCAAATCTCAAGTCTTGGCAGACTTCGTGGCTGATTTCAGCATTGGGATACTGCCCGAGGCGGAAAAGGAAAGCTCCGAGGCGAAGGGATCCCCTTCGGGGCTGTGGATACTGCACACCGATGGGGCAACGAATTCAAAAGGCTCGGGTTTAGGCATTGTGTTGAGGACACCCACCGGGGAGAAGATTAGGCATTCAGTTCGATTCAAAAAGGTCACCAACAACGAAGCAGAATACGAAGCGGCTCTAGCGGGCTTAGAGCTAGCTAAAGAAATGGGGGTTGATAGAATCGAATTAAGATGTGATTCACAATTGGTGGTCAACCAGATCCTCGGTGACTACACGGCTCGAGAGCCCAGAATGCAGCTATACTTGGATCGGGCACAGAGGGTCCTAGCCCAATTCCAAGAATGGAGTGTCAAACAAGTACCTCGGGAAGAAAATACCGAGGCTGACGCCTTGGCGAATCTTGGTTCGGCCATTGATGAAGCTCACTCGGGGACTGACTCGGTGGTTCGGTTACTGTCCGCCCAAATGAGAGAGATGAAGTTGCAAGTCAATTCGGTTGACAATCGATGGGATTGGCGAAGTAAGTTCATCTCCTACTTCGACTCGGGGACTGTTCCCCAAGATAAGAAAGAAGCGAAAAAGCTAAGGACCCAAGCGGCCTCGTATCACATGATCGAAGGCAATTTATACAAGAGGTTGTACAGCGGCCCGATGGCCAAATGCTTGGGCCCCGATGAGGCGAGGTACGTGATGGCCGAAGTACACGAAGGCGAGTGTGGAAATCACTCGGGGAGAAAATCGTTGGTGCGTAAATTGTTAAGAGCTGGGTATTATTGGCCCACCATTAGCGCCGATGTGAAGGCCTTCGTGCAAAAGTGTGACAAGTGCCAGTGCCATGGGCAAATGATCCACCAACAGGCCGAGCCTCTACACTCGGTGGTATCACCATGGCCCTTCATGAAATGGGGAATGGACGTTGTCGGACCACTACCCAAAGGAAAAGGTGGTGTTCGGTTCATCTTGGTGTTGACCGATTACTTCACAAAATGGGTGGAAGCCGCAGCGCTCACCGAGGTAAAACAGAAGCAGGTAATCGACTTCATAAAAAAGAATATCATCTACCGGTTCGGCCTCCCAAAAGAAATCGCTTGCGACAATGGCAAACAATTCATGGGGGCGGCTATCACTGACTTTTTTAAACAATGGGGAATCAAAAGGATAGCCTCGACTCCCTACCATCCAAGTGCTAATGGCCAGGCCGAATCCTCAAACAGGATCATAATTGAGAATTTGAAGAAGCGACTCGATGAGAAGAAAGGCCCTTGGCCCGAGGAGTTGCCCGGGGTTCTGTGGGCCATGCGAACAACGGAGAAGAACAGCACCGGTGAGACCCCTTTTTCATTAGCCTACGGCATGGATTCTCTCATCCCAGTGGAAGTGGGCGAACCAAGCCTTCGGTATGCTCACACAACCGAAGATGCCAACCAAGAGGCGATGCGCATTGAGCTAGACTTGCTCGAAGAGAAGAGGGAATTAGCTTTGGTTCGGCTTGTTGCCCAAAAAAGACAGATCGAAGCGTACCTCAACAGGAAAGCTAAATTTAGGGACTTCAAGGTGGGAGATTATGTGTTGAAAACCGTGAATCAGTCAACAAAGGAGGACAACGGGGGGAAGCTTATCGCAAATTGGGAAGGGCCCTACAGGGTCAAAGCAATCGTTGGAAAAGGCTCTTATCAAATCGAGTCTCTTCAAGGTGAACCCGAACCGCTGAACTGGAACATCTCTTATCTGAAGCGATACTACTTTTAGCCAAGGTAAATATCCTTTAATTCTATCAATTAAACAGCCCCGAGCCGAGCAACGCTCCCATGGCATTGATAAACAATGTACTAACTTACTCCTCGTTCCACCTTTTTGCTTGACCTTTTCAGGAAGCAAACCGAACCGATTCCAGTGCTCGGATCTTCATCAAGATTCACAACCGAACACTGGGGGGGAGTGAGAAGGGTTGACACCGAGGTCGACATCGAGCCTCCCAACCGAAGCTTATCTACCCGACAACCGGGGACTGACGCCCGAGGATTAGATTTAGTACATTGTAAATTAGCCCGATAGCGGCATGTTTTAGTTTGAAGTTCGTTAATTCATTTTTTACCCAAGGTCCGTCCCGACTTGGTTTTATGTACATAGCCTTCTGGCCCGTTGATATTAATAAAGCGACTTCGGGTACTCTCATTCTATCCATGTGTCTTATTACTTGAGCCGCGCAATGCATCGACTCGAGGACGAGACGTCGTCCTAAGTTCGCATCGGTCAAATTTTGCTTAAAATCTTGCAACCATATCATTTATTTTCAAAAGTGTTCGATACACATGAAAAATCAACACGCAAAATTCACAAAGCGATCTTTCATTAAAAGCCCGAAGGCTGAAGCTATATACATCCAAAAATGACCCGAGGGTCAAACATAAATACAAAGGCCCGAAGGCCAACATCCAAAAAAGGCACGAAGGCCTCAAAAATGAAAGACATCAAAAGTTTACTAAGGCAACGCCCCATCGGCATCTCCGCTGCCCTCTTCGGCACTGTCGCTTTCATCATCTGATCCTTCGCTTGAGGGAAGTTCATCCACTATTCTTTGGGCCTCGGCGGCAGCCTCCCTTGCTTTGACAATCTCGTCCTCAAGCACGATCTGCCCGGCCTGAACCTGCTCGAGGGCACCGAGCCTGGTCTTGACCACGACCCATGTTTCTTCAAATTTGGCCCTTGTTGATCTGACCTCGGCCCGCTCGTTAAGGTGGGCAACCCGCCTTTCAAGCCTGGATATCTTGCCCCGAAGGGCTGGCACTTCGTCCACTTGGCGTTGCAGCTCAAGAAGTTTGGCGTTATATTCCCCGAGCTTGCCACGATACCTCTCCCCCGCCTCAAGGACTTCGGTCTTTGCCCTGAACAATTCAGCTTCAAGGTCTCAAGAATGAGCCTCGAGCGTTCAGCCGTAAACTCGTCCGTCGCAGCTCGAACACGAGCCTCGGAGGATTCTGCAACCGCCCGAAGGTCGTCCTCAGCTTTTGCCGCCACCTCGTTGGCACGCTCCAACTCACTGTTCAAGATTGCGAACCGAGCTTCCAACTCGGTGACCTGCCCTTTGAGGACCTTTTTCTGACCATCCCAGGCGGTAGCAGCTGCTGGAAGTTCCTGGGCTCGATCCCGTTCGAGGTGAACAGCTCGCAGCGCGAGGACAAAGCTCTGCGTTTGAAACATATGTCAGCACTCAAAGTCTGGTAAGGCATACTATGTTAAAAGGACACTAAAACTTACCCGAAGAGCAGAAGCGGCTGAGACGCCCATCAAACTCATGGGATTGAGATTCCGAAGGGCATGAGCTTCAGCTGGCCCGAGCAGGCCGTTAAGAGACAGGATATCCTCTTTCGTAGCATCCAACAAATTAGCATCGGGATATATCTCCAAAGCCCGAGCTGTAATGTTGGTGGGCTTCGAAGAATCTCTTGAAGCTTTGACCATATTCTTGATCAACCCTCCGCTCGCCTTCGCCTTGCCTTTTCTCTTTCGGCCTCTTGGTCAGATTCCTCCACGTGAATGACCCCGGTTGACCCGCCCACTTCAGCCCTCGCCTCTGGAACAGGCTCGGGGACTGGATCTGGCCTCTCCTCGGGAACCAGAGGGGGGAGCTCCTCATCGCTGGGCACGTCGACGAGACCCCGACGTTTAGTGATCAGAGCTTCAGCAACGGGGGGTAGCGACCTCTTCAACTCGAGGACCTTTCGTTGTGGCGGCCCACTTCGAACTCGCCCTTTTCCTCTTAGCACCTGAGGCAGGAAGAGAAGCAATGTGCCTAACGTAAGTACGAGTGGCAGTGGAAACACAAGAAAACCTACCCAAGAAAATTTCACCTTGTGAAGCCCCTTGGCTCGAAGAGGCTTTAGTTTTCTTCTCCTCGATAAGCTTCTTCGCCATTGCTGCCATCTTGGCGACCCCCTCAGTGACGTCGGTCACCAATTTCTCGCTTCTCTTCGCCCTCTTGTTTCCTCTCTCTTCCTCTCCGCCCTCCGCCTCGGCTTCCTCTTCCTCGTCAACCTCTCTCACGGCCTTGCTGGGGAGACCTATGTAAGCAAAGTGGAAAAGTTAGTTGAATAATTTAAAATGAAACTCAGCGGCCCAAAGTCAACAACTCACCGTGCCTCTTGCACGCCCATCGGTTCTCAGGCAGAGCAGCTAGCACCATCCACTGCCGTTCGGGGCGTTTTTTTCGGCTGCATGACCTCGGTCACCCACCCGAGCAGGTTACTCGGAGGCACAACCGCCACTTTTTCAGCTGCGGATCAAAAAAGAGGTCGGTTAACAATTGCGATAATCTCAAGACAAAGGAAGAATGTAAGTAAGCACTTACGCTGGGCATTCCACGCCTCGGGGAAGCCAGGCTCGGCAGACAACAGATTCGTGGGAATGAGCACGAACCGATCGTTCCATCCTCGATCTCCATGATCCTCGCTCTTGCTTAAAATTGCATATGAGCCCCGAGGCAAGAGAGCGACCACCCCGGCTTTGTGGAAATAGGGGTAGTAGAGCGAAATCAAGTGCTGAAAAGTAAATGGCAACCCCGCGGCACCACTCAAATACTCAAGGGCTTGGACGACCCTCCAAACCCCGGGCCCAAGTTGGGCAAGGCAGAGGTTGTACGATCTGCAAAACGTGTCAATTATGGGGTGTACAGGCAAATCAAAACCTATGGTGAAAGGGTAAGTAAAAACCGAGGAATATCTTTCAACATGCGTAGACGCGGCCGAGCCAGGCGCCGGGATCCTAATCTCCACTTCGGGGCCCCAGCGGCAGTCTGCCCGAACCGCCGCAATCCTTTCCTCGGTTATGATGCTCGGGGTAACATGAACGGGGATGTTCCTTCTCTTCCCCTTCTGAGCATCCGACTGAGCGTGGACCTTCAGGTCTTTTTCATTGTTAAAGCTCAAGGGGATGACCAACCGAGGGTCAATCTCCACCTCGAGTGGAATTTTCCTCTTTGACTTCTTCGAAGGGCCCACCTCGGTCTCACCCTTCGAGCCACTAATCTCGCTCACCTCGGCCGCTTCGACCGAGCCACCCACCTCTCTCACATCAGTGGCATCACCACCCTCGATGTCGTTACCCACATCCAAGTCCACATACTCGCTGACCTCAGCGGAGCCGCGACCCGCTTTCGTTTTACGTCTCAAGGGAGTGGGAGCAGCCGACGTGGCTTCGCCACCGTCTCCCGCTCCAGCCACCTGCAATGGTGGCACAGAGGGAACAGCTTCATCATTCACTGCCATGGCCGCAAAACGTTCCGCTCTCTCGCCAGAATCGCTTGAGCCTTGACCAGAAATGGTAGCAGAAACATTGGTAGACATGTTGGGAGTCAGAGAACAAAATAGAGAGAAACTTTGAATGAAAGGAATGGGAGTGACAGTGGCGGATGGAAGAATCTCTGTTGTTTTTCTTCTTAAAGCAAAATGTTAAAAGTGAAGATGAAAAGGGCAGAGATGAAGTATTTATAGTGTATGCACACGTGCAAGTAGGTGAAGCTAATGATGACTGAAACATTGGAGATAACAAAAAGACGGTGTGACCATTCAGAGACCTATCATGAGCCGCCACGTAACGCGGAACGGCGACCCTACGGATGCGCAACTTTTTGAAAATACGTGGATAGGGTTTGGGCACGTCGACTTCCCGCTCAAACTCATTCCACTCCTCGGCGACTTCGGCGTCTACCGAGGAGTGGGGGGACTATCTGTATTGGGTAAAAATTATCGTCTTCGGTCAACACTTCGAGTTGGTAGACCGAAGAAAAAATGAGCTGGCGCTCCGAAGGGAAGATAATCAATCTCGTGACTGAATCACCAAGGTCAACGCCCGAAGGCGCGACCGAAGAGAAATTAAGCTTCGAGCTTCGGGGGGATGCCTCCCCATTCGGATAGCAAGGTCAGACAACCGAAGCCTTGTGGAGAGGCTTCGGTTTCCACCTCGGTCCCAACGGCTTTTGCAGCCCACTACTCCGCTCCACTAACTCGTCCATGTTGCTGATCAGATCGTGGGAGGAGTGCATGCTAGTGATGGAGAACGTGGGCAAGGCCCTAGGCCTATAAATGGAAGCTCATTTTGTATTATAGGCATCCAGAAATACATACCAAAACTCTGTCCAAATTTGTACTGAACATCTATATATTGAAAGCAAGTTGTTTTACGCATTTTTGTCTATTTCACGCATTATTTATCGCTTTGATACAAAGATTTGCTTATATTCGAATCCAAATTCGATTTGTGTACCTAAAAACGATTTAGGCCCATACAACCATTAACAGGATTCAATAGCATGTAATCTGGATAATACAAGTCAATTGGAATCTTGAGTTTCCTACACACTTCACCGGAGCTTGAACGCTCAGTAACGTTACTTTTTAGTATGTATTTTTTCGTAGAAAGTAAGTTCAAATGCATGCTGATTTTTGGTATGGATAATAAAGCATGCCATGATTTGCAAACGCGGAGGAAATTAAAGAGAGATTCCACTGGCAATCTATTGAGGATGTTGATTATAATGTCGAATGACAGATCAGTGAGAAGTGTAGTATTTATTTGAGATGAAGAACAAACTTTGCTTTTGTTCATAGTTCCCAGAAAATAATTGCTAGAGAATGGAGAAGAATATTATATACTGTAGCACTTAATATGCCGTAAATACAGAATCCAAATAATTTTTCTCCTTTAGAATAGTTCAAAAGAGAGTGAAGTAATACTTTCACTCCATTTTTCTAGCACAGTTAGATCATAGATGGGTAGAAAAAGATAGTTTGTACAAGTTTAGACCATTCGACAGTAACACCACATTTTGTTGCGTTTAAATTAGACTCCACAAATGTGGTAGATTGATATCGAGCATAAGCCAGGACACTTTGCATAGTAAATTCTGATCAAGATTAACATGTCATCTACAACAAGATGGACTATAAGTTTGAACTTAGGGGATTTAAAAAGTCAAAGAATGTGGATGAAATAAGGGAGGATTTCTTCGCAACAAGATCAAGGAATAAAAGAAAATTAAATCTTCAAATCAAGCCTAATGTATATGGTTACATGAAAAATACTACAATAACCTGCTATAACCAGTTAGTCGTACTGAAAGTGTAAAGCTATTAAACAAGTCAGTATACATGAGTTAGATCTGTAATTTACAATATTACAAAATGCTGTTAAGAGTAATCCACCGAGAACCCTATTTTTCCCCAGGAAGGAGTTGCAGTGGCAGTACCATGATCGAGAATCCTTTCCTTGCTCTTGCACAGACATTGTTTTAACCACCATCTGGTCCTCCTCCAAGGATCCTCATGCAAATGTAACCCTGAGTTGTACTGAACATTGTACTGTGCACAAGAATTAGTCAAAGTCATTTTTTGTGTAATGTGCATCCTTTTTGCTCATACACATAACGTGAATTTTGTCTCCCGAGCAAATGAGCAAACAATTAGCTTGAGCACACTCAAGATGCAATTTTACAAATAAAAGGGAAGTAAAAATGAAAGGATTTAATTTATATGACCGTGTAGAGATATTCTTTTACCAGCTTATCAATTACTCAATATTTACCCTATAGAATATTTGTAATTATATTATAAGTGATCTGCTTGTACAAATATTTCTTTTTCAATGTCAATGGATACTACTAATATTTAGGCCAAAAAAGAAGAAAAGATTAGCAGAGGTGGAAGAAATAACAAATGACCAGCATTTCAATTTCAGCAGGCCAGTGATGGGCTAAATAGAAATGGACAACCCTGCAGAGTGCAGCGTTACCTTTTGAACAAGGGAACGACAAAAAACAAGAATTTGATCAAGAAGGATGCACAGAAAACTTGACTTTGTATTCCCTTTCTTCTGGTTTTATGGGGACATTAGATATGCTTCGTCGTAGAACTTCTTTAGCTTTATCTACCAATTCCCACTCCCTGCACAACTATAACGAGAATTCGATAGAGATAACAAAATCTTAGTGGCATAAAACCAATAAGTTTAAGATGGAAAATTGTGATTTGGAATATGTTTCCATAAGGAGAATTGAGAGAACCAAAACATTATTTCCCATACACACCACATTGCGTCACATTCTTCTTTACAATGTTTGTTAAATTCCCCATTCTGCTAGACAAGGTCATATTCACTTCTTTATTTTATAGTTAGTTAGTTAGTGACCTTTGTTGAATCCGTCATTTTTAAATGCTATCTTTTTCAAGATATTCATATGAATTATGGTTTATTTTTGGTGAAATAAAAACAGTCACTACTAGAATTTATTGATATTCCGAGGGTTGGAGAAGGAATTCCCTCTCCAAACATGAACTTTCACTCGCCAACGAATAAAATAAAAAAGTTGACACCGGCTTGGGAATTCTCTCGCCAAACTGCAGGACAAAATTTTCTCTCTCCTGATTGGAGAGGGAATTCCCTCTCCAATCAGGAAAGAGAAAGTTACAATTTTCACTGCTTTTATTGGAGAGGGAAATTCCCTCTCCAATCAGGAAAGAGAATCAGAAAAGAGAAAATTACAATTTTCACTATTTTATTGGAGAGGAATTTCCTCTCCAATAAAAATACTCAGATCTGCCAAGTAATTGGCGAGGGACTCCCCTCTCCATGTGATAAATAAAAACTACTTCTTTCCTTGCCAAAACACACAACACACACAACTCTCTTTCTCCCCCAAACATACGCACCTCTCTTCTCCCCCAAACAAAATCCCTTTCCCCATTGCTGCCCGTCTCCAACTCGGCCCTTTCCCCAGCGATTTTAATTTTTTTGCCGTTCAACCCATTGCAAGCCCATTCCCATTAAGGTAAATATTTTTATTACACTTTTTTATGCTTCTATGATTGTTATTGTTATGAAACCCTATAATGAATTAGTTTATCACATAAATTCGTGAAATAATATTGTGGATGAATGCTTGGGAATTGTTAGCATTATTGTGATTTGAGAAAGAAATATAATTAGGAAGTTATTGTAGTTGTAAAATAATTTAGAATTAGTTGTTTAGCCTTATTTAAAAAAATTTAGAAATACTTGTTTAGCCTTAGTTTAACCTTAGAAAAATAATTTGGAAATATAAAGTCTTAGAAAATTATTGAATAATTTTTAGTATTACTATCCCTCAAATTTGAATGATATGAAAATAGTTGTAATTGAAAAATTCAATTGTGCATAATAGTGGTTGATTAGTGATCGAGGGAAGATTTAAACTTGAAAGTTGGACGTGTTTAGGATTGTTAAGTACTTTAGCGTTTTATTTGTTTGTGTTAGTTGGTATAAAACATGTGCGTACACTTGTTTAATTATTCGGATTAGATTGATTGTGGTATTTAGAATGTTTTGAGTGCTTTGGTGATTTGAATGCGCAGGTATATATGCATATATATGTTGTTTTTGCTAGATGTTGTTTCTGTGCTGCTTCTGTGCTGTTGCATATATGTTTTTTTTGCTATTGTTGTTGTGCTGCTTTTGTGCTGCTTTTATATGGTTACTGATTTTTGCGTTTCAGGACACTATATTTGGAGAGGAAATTCTATCTCCAATTGCCTTTTTAAAAATATTTTTAATGAAATTGGAGAGGGAATTCCCTAGCAAAGTGAAATAAAAATATTTACTTTTTACACTTGGAGAGGGAATTCCTCTCCAATTCCCTAGCCAAAACTGAATAAACAAATATATTTCACACTTGGAGAAGGAATTCCCTCGTCAAGTTGAAGAAAATATTTTTCTCTCTCCTGCATTTGGAGAGGGAATTCCTTAGCTGTATATTATCTGACACAATAAGAAAATTGGACTGACACAACAGCTTGAGAAGGAATTCCCTCGCCAAAAATGCTCTGCTACGAGCCGTATTCCGAGGGACCACTTGCTAGGGAATTCCCTCTCAATCACGCGTTTGGAGAGGGAAGTCCCTCTCCATTCTCCCTCGTTAAAACATTGATTTCTAGTAGTGAGTATGTCCAATTTTTAATTTTCAACAATGACCAAGGCCAGACAATGACAGTATATATTAACTTTGCTTAGAAGATATTACGTTGAAACCTCTTAGACAATCTTCATGATACTCCAAAGAATTACTTATTTCAGCATAACTTTGTTATATATCTAGATCTTCAGATGTATGGACATGCTAGTATGACTCTGCTAGAAATATGTTTAGGTATATAAAGTGATTAATTATCTTCTGATATCTCGATTTATCCATGACAAAACTTATCACTCACTATTCACTAAGATCAATTTACACTGGACATACCTACATAAGGCCCATTAGAATTGCACCTTGGTTCATATGCAAGGGAACATTCAGATGGTTTCTCTTTTTTTTTTTTTTTTTTTTTTTTTTTTGGAGTAAAAAGTTAAAGACACAGTGATACTAACTATACATTTTACAAGGTGATGGATGGAATCGTTTTACTACTTGGCTTCTGCTTAAAGTTAGTACCAATGAGTTCTTAGTATGCTTATTAAAAGCTAGTATCGATGAGTTCTCAGTGCGCTTGTAAGAATGCTTATTCTTGACTGTTGTTATATTTGTGGATTGTTCGCCCCACTTGTATGATTACACTGGGAATGTTGTTTTTGTTCGCTTGATAAAATTAAGTGCACAAATAGTTTTTTTCTTAAGATGTCGTCTGGTTGGTGGGATTAGATTAATAATTTCGGGATTAAATTTCAGACTATATTAATCTCATATTTGGTTGGTGGGATTAGTTAAAATGGGACAAATTTTATACCACATTCATGGTATTATCTAATCCCATATAGGGGGTGAGATTGTTAATAATCCCGAGATTGTTGTAATCCCAAATTTATGGGATAGCCCACTTATTTAGTCCCGCGAACCAAACGACCCTAAAGGTGTTGAAAAGAGTTCTCATTAAATGTGTGTTCTTGAAATTCATGAATGAATTAACCACTGTATTGGATAAAATCTAACTGGACTTGAAAATGTGACACGTGTCTACCACGTGGCACGAGCAGAAGTTCCAACGGACAGACATCTAACAGACAGACATTTATCACGAGCAGACCTAAAGGAGTTATGAAACACTTCATCAGTCAACACGGTCTAAGTGAGCAGTTATTAGCATGATCATTCAAGATCATTCAATTAATGGTCATTAAGGCAATCATTACAACCCAGCGGTTATGCATCCAACGGATACGTACCCAGCAGTTACGTATCCAGACGGATCCATGCCCAGCGGTTACGAATCCCAACGGGTGCCTATTATACTTATAAGTAGCACTTACCCTGAACCATTGTAACACAACTTTACTTCCTGTCTACAATATCAATAAGAATACTCTCTCATTCTTGCTCAGATATTCCTTTTGCTCATACTTGCCTATTATTATCCTCTAAGTGCGACTGGTATCGAAGAGCTCTCCCCGAGGATAAGCGATACGATACGGTTACCTCTCCTTATTTCTATTTATGCTTTATCTTTATTAGTCATACTTATATCTCGTTCTCGTATTGTCACCATTTCGGTCCGTCGTTCAAACTCTTAATCTCAACTATTGATCGTGACTCCGCAAATATAAATTTAATTGTTAATTGGCCTAAAATCGGATCTAGGTTAAACAACCACAAAGCAGATATGTTGCTTCCTCTCACACATATATGCATTTGATCACTCTTAAAGTTGAAGGTGTATGTTTTAGTTGTGCACTATGATTTTCGAGGCAATTGTGGCAAAATGAATTATTGATGCTTCAGAGAAGACACCTTTAGAATTTGTGAAGTTGAGAGAGGAGCTTTTGGAATTGAAGAAAAACAAATTTGTAGTCCTATACTTGTGCATATTAAGCTCCCGTTTGTTTATAAAACTTGTGAGCATATTTTTGGAAATTTTTTTGAAAAATTTGTTTATTTATAAAACTTGACCAAATTCTGAAAATCAAGATTTCAAATTTCCAAAAATTGGAAAAAATAGCACTTTCGGAAGGGGGAATCAGAGTAGGCTGTCACTGTTCTAGAAGAGGAAGCGTAGCTGGCACGTTGAACCATGTCTGTCAACGGTGAAAGATAGCCCTGCCGTACTCAAAGGCGAGGGGCTCCAAAAGTGGATGCGAGCGGCCTCAGAGGAGAGGGGAGGCAACTTGGGTCCTCTCACCAACCGCACGAACCTCGAGATGACGAAGACTCGCCCTCTTCGAATTTTTTCCACTCACAAACTTCAACATTTTTTCAAGTACAATGTATGTCCAAACACAACTTTAAATTTCAAAACTTATTTTTCAACTCAACTTCACTCAAATTGTCAAGTTTCAACCAAATTTATGTCCAAACGCTAGCTAAGAAGTCAATTCTTACTAAATAAGAAGAACAAGTATGAGCATTTTATTACTGAAACATCTACGCATAATTTGTTCTTGCATCAAGTTACCTATATTATCGAGGCGATCCTTAATTTACAAGTTCAGCAAAGGAAGAAAGTGGTACCTTGTCAAGAAATACACTCCAAGCAAAAGGGAAAAAAAAACAAAATCATGCAGCCGCTTTCAATACGTTGGATTGGAGCTTAGTACGGGCCTAAAATGTCACTAGACACGAAAGGGGAGTGGATACGCAATTAAGGTGTTGCATTGCACTTTTTCCCCATCTCTAGCTGTCATCTCAAATCATGAACACAATTATGTGAGAATAGATTGCTGTTAACCGCATGGATTACTTGCCCATAATTGTTTTGAAGAATTTAGAAGCTATACTCATACGATCAAATACACTATCACTATACATTTGATTACATAGTATTTTTAGGCTCTGCACTTGTGTTATAAAATGCAAAGTTTTTGAAAAATCTGAGATTTGGCTTTGTAGATGAATTTTGTCTTTTTAGTTAACAGATGGAGGGATTCCATCCGACCAGAAATTAACCAAATTATAAGAGGACGTATTTACTATGAAAAGGAAAACTTTAATACTGTATGATATATAATCTCAAAAGAGGGAAGTCCGCCACTTGATTGTTGCTACGAACAAGTCGAACATTTAGGCCGTAACATTTAGCAACCAAAAAATATTTAACCCAACAAGTGCTCTCCGAACCAAGCTAGATAGTCTCGTATTACTAGGCTCACCAACCAACCTGGACTTTTTTTTTTTATTATTCCTACCAGATATCAAAACAAACCATAAGGATTGTTTCCAGCCATGAGTTCTCCTATGATATAAGCGCTTTTGGGTGGGGTGGCCATTCCATCAAATCTTTGAGAAGGGGCTCAATCTCGTATTTGATGGTCGGCGTGTAACAATGTAGTCTGTAGATTGTCGACTTAGGTAAAAATTGTAAGTGTCTTATGATAAATTGCCATATCTTTTGAAATAGATAACAGTACAAATGATTCATGATATGATCAGCCTCAACTAATTAGCGATGTGAAGCATATATAATTAGTTAATTATTGTATAAATATTGTACTACAGTATTTGTTTTTTTTTTTTGGTTTTATTTTACTGTTTTTGTTGTAAATTTACTTTGTGGCCAATTGATTTCCAATCTTCAGCAATACTCTAAATGCATCTTTTGCTAAGAGGCCGACCAGAGTGATTCTAATTCCATTCTCCACTTTCTCAAGCTTTGGATGCTAATTATATGCTCTTTTATGCGTTACTCGAGTCAAAGCCCAACTAGAATTTTGAATACTAAATACTAATTCCTCAAGAAGCACTACATGTATATCTGGGGAATTAAGGGACACCCACTTGCCATAATGTAAGGTATTCCATCTCTTAGAATTAAGGGAAAAAACTTTGGAAAAACTGCTGAATAATAAATATGTAGCATATAAACTATATATAATAACTTCTGGCTGAGATTATAAATGAGAATAAATATATTATTCTAACTTCTGTTACTAAAATGTAGCAACATGTCCCGTTTTGAGATAAAAATAACTCCGCAAGACCCAATCAAATGAGGATTTAAGTCTTTTTCTCAAGGATAAGTATCCAAGAAACGGAGAAAATGGAAACCCTAAAAAAGCCATCAATAATTGATACTATAACAAAAAAAAAAAAAAAAAAAAAAAAAAAAAAAAAAAAGCTTAATTGGGAAAAGAAAGAAATGAAGAATCTAATCCAAAATGGAGTTAATAGGATTTCGTAGAATAATCAGTTTCTTCATTATTTGAATACTTTGCCAGTTAAAAGATTCTTAAAGAACGCCTTACAACCCGTAAATGTACATTTCATTCGCTTTCCGCAAAGCCTAAAAGAGAATAATCTTTCATATATGAAAAATATAGAGTTAAATACCACCATTTTCCTTTCTATATATTTTTATCCATCTAGGCTTTGGATAGGGTTGAATAGAATTTTGAATTCTTGATAACAGATATTCAATTGAGGCAAGATCGATAGTTGGCCATATATTGGATAACGAAGAATCAGATTTTTTTTCCAACATAAATAAGTGTATTTTATGTTGCTGGGCTTTTCCAAAACACAATTATGTTTCCATCATAGAGGAGTCCTTTGTTTATTTGATTGGTAGTTTAGTTTACCTTGCCTTGCATATCCTCATGCCCAATGTTTGTTAGGAAACTGATTTTTAGTATGCAGTTGGTATCTTGCTCATTAATTCTTTAATGTGGGAGTCTAGAGGCGAAGTCAGATTTTGGAGTTTTGGGATTCATAATTCTAGTCATTTTATGTTGGGGTTCTAAATTAATAATTAATGCACATTAAATATTTTTTTCAAAATAAATATATATGGTTTGGCTAAAGTTACAGGGTTCGACCGAATCCCGTCCTAGAAGGCTAGCTCCGCCCTGGTGGGACTAATTAAGTACCTAAGTACATTCAATTAGGCTATCTGAACTTTAACCTTGATGTGAGGATTCAATTGCCCACATTGTAATCCGCTTCCCATTTTACTCTTCCCCTAATCCCCTTCCATTTACGTATAATAATTTTTTTTCTTTAAAAAGTACATTGATTATAAACGATTCTCTCCCATCAGACTAAGCTTTTTTTATCCTCCAAATGTTATCAACATACCACTCATTCAAAGGACTAAAGTTCTTCCATTCCACACGATATGTAACCCAAAAGGAAATTTAAAAAGAAAACTATATATATTAAAAGTTCGTGATTGTATGAGTCTGTAAAAACCTTTTATAAGTTAGGTAGAGGGATTTAGTTCTTTACGTGCCAGAAATCATAACATGTTATATATGCATATATAATGCATGCATGGAACAACAGCTTGCCGAGAAAAGCTGGCAGAAGGGAATATTTTTGAACAATTGGAAGGATTTTGGTCAGAAGATGTGCTTTTTCTTTGATATAATGACATACGTGATGGCTTTTCGATACATATTATGGTCATAAAATATACAGTAATTTTTGTGGTTTGCCTATACATATTACTCCATGTTTTATGAGTATATACTCTACCTATTCGATTTATGTGATACCATTTTCTCTTGCATTACAAAAAAATGGCTAAATGAAGGTACCCTAGCTAGCAAAGAAAGAAGAAGGTGACCCAACCATATTATCCTTCTTCTTCCCAAACCCCACCACGACAACATAAAAAAGAGTACAGTGAAACAACAATATATACATTGTTTTCCTCATTTTTAATCAGATGATAATGGTATGTATACAACATACACATAGCGGCGCCCATTTTTCACAATAATAGTGGTAGTATGATATCTATGGTGGGGCGTTCTAATTTCTAACAGGGGAAGGAAAGAACATTCTAAAAATTGGAGTACCAGACAAAAGGGATATCCAAAGGACCACATATATTGGGAATATCACCTAAATGTGTCACTAAGAGAATCTCGTATGCATAGGACAGAGAGAGAAACCCATTCTTTATTTTATACTACTACTACAAATTAAAGGAAAATAAAGGAGGTATTGTAGAGAATCTGCAAAAAAAGGTGTGTGTTGGAGACTAAGGGAGTCTTGTAACTGAAGTCTGATTATAGAAAGCGACAGAGCTTCATCATTCACAATATAACACTTCAAAACACCTCTTTTTCTTTCTTTTGGCAAAGACCATCCAAAAGTAAAGGAATTAGATGCAGTCTCTCTTTCTCTTTCACTTTCTGTATTCTCTTATAAAAAGGTCTTTGTTGTTACTGTTACTAAAGATCTAGGAAATTAATATTGATTTAAGGCTCATTTGATTCACATATTAATTATTCAATATTTACAAATGTATGAATTACTACTATTTACGTGATGAATATAATGCAAAGTTGTTACACTTTGAATAACAAAGAGAATTTGTTGTCTTTGAACTATAGTTCATCTTAATAAAGTTGTAGCAGCTATGGATATTTGAGTTTTATTTATTATAGATGTGGCAAATGGCAAGTAGAGTCGAAACTTAGGGGGGCCGAATCAATAAACGGGTCATGGCACACTCCACACAAAATATGCTTGGATAGGGATGGTTAAGATGAATATGATAACGGGTCATAAGCTAACTCATCCAATACAACTCAAGTCCCTCTTTTTCCCATTATATAAAACTGATATATTTTCTTTTTTGTTTTCTGTTAAAACAACTCTTCCAAGTTCTCATTTTTCATAATTTCTAAAAATGATTTTTGATATTTGAGTTTGAGTTACATTTTGACCCATTAGGTTTGAATGTTTAAAGGTGGTTATCTAGGACATGTAAATAGGGATATGATTTTTTTTTTAATTTGAAAAAAGAGTTTATGTGTTTTGAATTCCAAGACAACTACCTAGCTTGTAACAGTAATATTTGTGCATATTAAATAAATTTCTTAACACATAGGCCGAAGCTATGGATTTTGACAAATCCATATCCGAACCCCAACATCGTCTGCCCCTTCTCATGCCCATATTTATTGGGATAATATGTATAATTCTTTTTACATTAGAATATAATTTAATATATTATAACATGGTTTACTTACCATTATTTTAATTAAGTTACAAAGCAATTTTTATCAAATAGAATGTCTTTAATCCGGCGATGTGATTACGTAAACAAAAAATTATATCGTGAGTACATATAACTCCATCCTAAAATAGCCAAAAACCATAGGAAAATAGATTAAGGGCCCTTTTTTCTCAAACTTTACTATGCTATGAAGAGTTGCAATATTTGTTTCCAAAAGCATAGGTCAAGATCCGAACTTTCTCAAGATGAAGACTCCCATAAAATTAAAAAAATCACAAGAAATATAACAACTAAGAGAATCCACTACCTTCCTACCCACTTCATTAAAGTTATTAGCAGAAGAAGATTCCCAATCCCTTAAGCTCCTTTAATATACTTTTGCTTAGACATAAATTGTTCCTTTTAAAGCTTCGTGGGTTGAGATCCCTCTCTCTACATTACCTTTCCTTAAATTAGAGTCGTAGAATTGGAATTCCAGATATTCCAACCTTTGAAGCAAATATTATATTCTTTACAAATGAATGAATTGAATGTTTCCCTCCCAATTGAATGAATAAATTAGATATTCCCCTCTCTCTTTTAGTCTCTCAATGCACTCAATTCGCAAACAATTATGCAACTTTTGCAGAAGAAAAAAGGAAATTAAAGTTGCTTTGGTGGATTGATACTAAGCACCATCTTGAATATGTCCTCTTTTTCCTCTCCCATTCTTATTATAAAATGGTAATAACAAGAGCGTAATGGAAGTATATGCTCTTGGAAAAAACTTTACAGTTAATTAAATCAACCATAGAATTGGAATCAAATTAAATTCACATTTAAAGTTGGTGCAATTGAACACTTTATCAAAAGGACATGGCTAAGTACTACTATCCATCGTATACGCCATGCAAAATTCGCCACTTGTCGGCCCCTCTGATTTTTTTTCTGCTTATACTTGACAAGATAAGTACTCAATCATAGCCTTTGTTCTACTAAAAGTACAAATTTGTTAGGGATTATTTTACATGTTAGTAGGAGTACTATTTATTTTCACCTTTTAATTCTTTCTCCAAGCATTGCTGCATGGATGTTATGTTGCCTTTAACATGAACACGATAAGTGACTTTATCCACTTGATGCATCCTGCATGTGCACCAGCTTGGAGAATCATTTAATCACGATCCTAGCTTACTTCTTGGGGTGCCCACTGAGGTAAAAAAAAAAAAAAGAGTATTTACAACAATGCCTCAAACCTAAGCAATTTGACATGATCAGCTACATAAATTCTCACTAATTAAATAGGCTACTCTAATTATGTTTATTGATGTAATGATAATGGCCATAATAATAAGTACCCGTTTCAAAATGGATGATACTATTTCCTTATTAATCCGTTTAAAAAAGAATGACACAATTCTAAATTTGAAAGTATTTTTGAGTTGAAACTACTACTTTACTCTTAATAAAATATTTTATAGCCACATATTTATGTAGGGCTTATTTTGGACCATAAGTTCCAAAAATCTTACCACATTTCTTAAAATCCGTTCCAAATCAAACTAAGACAACTATTTTGAAACGGAGGGAGTATATTTTAGAAGTGCATTGTATTTTCAATTAACATACAAATCTCATATATGACTGAAAGATTCTAGGAAAATGTATGCTCTAAAATAAATATACTGGGTTTATTATCAAAGTTGGTGCATGGGTTTAGTGGTTTGATATTGGACTAGATGGACTGGTTTGGATTAGTGTTAGTTTATGGAAATGCTTTGAAAATATTTCATCTAAATGAAGTTCTTGTTAGAGAACGTTTTTTCAGTGGCATAGTACTGTAAGATACCCATTAATGCAAAAGGAGAATTATAATCGGAATCTTGAATTACACAACTTACTAAGTGAATCTTTTGTAGTTAAAGTCTTAAAGATAAGAAAAATGTTGGTTAAAGAGTAAAAGAAGTAATAAAAGAAAAGGTAACCCCCATGAGGAGAAGATGAGAATCATCTTTTGTTTGAGTGATTTTGAATTCGTATAAAGTCTGTTCCAAATTCCCAAAGGTTCCAAACAAACACTTTCCTTTTAACCACATGATCCGTCAAGTGTATGACACTCTAATAAACTGATGGAATAATTAAGTTATACACTGACATTACTATAAAACATTTTACACTATTATTGTACTAATATAACTTGCTATGACAAGCTAATTAGTTATCATTTTTATTAGATTATCAATTAATAATTAGACATCACTAAAATTATCTATAATTGCTTTGATTTATAAGAGTTCTTAATGTATAAATACTTTTTATACCATTAGTGCAGTTTAAACTCCTATACACAGATTCCTTCTTTCTCATCTTAACAATAGCCATGCTTCAGGACAGGCTACCCCTTTACACTTTTATAATTACCCAATTAATGGCTTTTTGCCTTTGCTCTTTGTAAGAAGTTACTATCCCTTCTTTTTTTTCCTCTCTTTGCTTTCTTTATCTTCCTTTGCTTTTCCTTTTTACCTTTTCTTTCTCTCTCAAGAATCCTACTTTATTCTCCCTCGAACTCAAACCCTCTTAAAAGACCACCATCCTCTTCACATTTGATCCTCCTTGTGTTCATAAACAAACAACTCTTCCTCCATTCTCTCTATCCAAACACCTGTGCTTTTAACCTATAGTTCTTCCTATATGAAAAGCCATTTGTAGTTTGATATTTATATACAATTATTCTCTTGGTATACTCATAGTTTGTATTGAATTTGATAATATCTAGACATCATGATGTCCTCACCTTCAGAACTAAGCCTTGAATGCAAACCCCACAGCTACTCTATGCTTCTAAAATCCTTTGGGGAGAAATTAACTGATCAAACTCAAAATCTAGAAGAATTTCTTGCTCGTCTTGAAGAAGAAAGGCTCAAGATTGATGCTTTCAAGCGTGAACTTCCCCTTTGCATGCAACTTCTTACCAATGGTAATATTAATCTCTTCAATAATAGTATTCTCTTTTGCCCTTCTTCATGAGCAAAGTATAAAGCTTTCCTTCCTAGAATTACAAGCTTTTCTCAATAAGATATATAAACGTATACTTATTTCACATAAGGTAATTAACTATGATGAATATACTCATAATCATGTCCCTCGATTCTCTTCTTTAGAATTTAATTTATATATATACTGACAAATATTTATATTGTTAATTTATTTTAGCTAATGATCAATTGAAATGGCTTTCTGTGTGCACAACTTATATGTGCGAGATATTTCAAATCAAGAACAGTAATATTCAAAAAGTTTGTCGACGTGGTCAATTCTTGACTATGTCACTTACTAGCACAAAAGCATAGGATTAAAATTCACACATATATCTTTGTTATTTCTTGTTGCAATTCTAATATTGGTTCCTTTTTTTGGATTTAATAGCTATGGAGGCTTCAAGACAACAACTTCAATCCTATAGAGAAAAAAGTCAGGGGCCAAGACCTGTTCTTGAAGAATTTATTCCACTCAAGATTAATGCAAGTACTGAAGGAGCAGAAAAAGTAGCAAACACAGCTGATAATAAGGCAAATTGGATGACTTCTGCACAACTATGGAGTCCAGGAAGTGAAGAAACTAAGGAAAAATCCACTCTAACAACTTCTAAAGAAACTGATATGGGGTTTTCAAAAATAGCCTTAGATAACAAGGAAATTAAAAATGGAGGAGCTTTCATTCCATTTACAAAAGATAACAATTCTTGTCTTAGCCCAACAGTACTAGCTCTTGCTCCATCAAATAATAAACAGAATGAAATGGTGGAAGATAACAAGAATTTGGAAACAATCATGAATTATTCAGCAAAGGCTAACAGTCCAATATCTGAGCAAGGAAAATTAGGGGGTTCAAGTTCTCAACCAGCTGATTCTCAAAGCAATGGAGCTGCAACCAACAACAGTACTCAACCACATAGAAAGGCAAGAAGATGTTGGTCCCCAGACTTGCATAGGCGATTTGTTAATGCTCTTCAAATGTTAGGTGGTTCTCAAGGTATGATATTTGTGCAATCCTAGCTTCTTTTTGTACAATTTAAGTTACATGTATAGCAACTTATTAAGTTACAAATCAAAGTTCATTATATAGAGTGACTTTCAATATTGTAGAACTTTTTATACCATTGGTCCATAAATTAAACGTTAAAGTATTGGCAAACCTACATATTTGGATTAAGCTTATGTTTATCACAAGAATAGTAATAACTACTACTCCATGCATGTTTATGGCCAAAGTAAATCATCATGTCATCATTAATTTGGTTGTCTTATTTCTTACTTTTGAACGTAATGATTTGCAGTGGCCACACCAAAACAAATCCGAGAGTTGATGAAGGTTGACGGTTTGACTAATGATGAAGTTAAAAGCCATCTACAGGTACCACCAAACCCCCCCCCCCCCCCCCCCAAAATCAAACTCTTCAAGCCACCCCCATTTCCCCACAAATTAAAATCCAACTCTGCAAAAAGGTTGTAGGTCACACATTGCTGCACTGATAACTATGAATATTCTGTACAGACAGTACAAAGTACTAAGAAACTTAAATCGATTTATGTTTGTTTTTTCTTCTACAAAAAGATATATTTATTCCCTATGTTTTGTTTTATGTAAACACACTTGATTGAGAACATAGGTTAAAAATAAAAAAGACTCCTGGGATTTGTAGTTAACATGTTACTACTATCATGATATTTGTGTAACTAAAAATTACTATATCATTAAATAGTTAATTTATTCTTAACCATACAAATGTTACATTCTTCTTAAAGGGCACAATATTACTACTACTCTTGTTATATATACTATTACTGTATCATTTTTACGACAATGGGCATTCATATGTACTTACTTATTTTTCCTATAGAGTCCGTCCATACATGTAGAAGTTTTAAAACAAAAGGGGTAAAGGTCTCATTCCCTAATTTTGCATTAATCTCATCTTTGCAAGTCTGTTAGCTAAAATATACAGTAGTTTTTCATTACTTGATTCAGACATATATATGACTTCTAAAGAGCCAATCAGTGTTAGTAATTTATAGTGAAACAAAAAGTTTGCATTTTGATTCTTTATGAAAAGTTTAGCCTCAATAGAATTGATTATTTTGACAAGGTCATTAATTTAGTGAACCTATTAATATGTCATTCATCCATTAGTATTTTCTTACTATTGATCCTTAATTCATTTGTCAATTTACGCAGAAATACAGACTTCATACTAGAAGACCAAGTCCAAGCCCACAAGCAGCAGGCACAGCAGCACCGCACCTAGTGGTATTAGGTGGCATATGGGTCCCACCAGAGTATGCAACCGCCGCGGCTCACGGTGGTGCACCACCAACTGCCACCCTTTATGGACCCCACCCAACTAGCCATGCACCATCACCACATTACATTACAACACCACAAGCCGTGGCACATCAAGAATATTACACACCACAACCTTTACAATCACTCCACCACCTTCAGCATCAGCAGTTGTACCATCATGGTCACATGTACAACACTAACAACAACAAACCACCTGCCTCAAACTCACTTACTCATAGCCAACCTGAATCCGACGTTGGAGGAAGCGGTCAAGGTGATCGGTCGGAGAGTATTGAAGATGGAAAATCAGAGAGCAGTAGCTAGAAAAATTTTAATATCAATTTTAATTATGTGATTAAGTTTAGTTTAGTGTTAACTAATTTATTATTATAATGTTCTTGTTGAAAGAACTAGGGAAAAAAAGTGCTTCCTGTATTAGACTAGTACTAGTAGTACTACAAAGGAAGGGTAAAAAAGGGAATAACGAGAAAAAAAGGTAGTGTTTGTTTTGTTTGAGATGAGATTCCATTGCATGCTTTTTTGATATCCTAAATTCCTATTGGATAAAGTTTGAAAATTCAGGTTTATTTGGTTTTCTTGGCGTTATGTGGGACTTTGTGAGTCTTGGCATTTTGCCCAGTTGACAGATTTGTCCTTGCTGTATGATTGAAGCATATATTCTTATTCTTCCATCAGGGACCATCACTGTCACACATGAGTACTTTGATGTGTTAAAAAACAATAAAAATGGGGACCTTATTATTGTGAATTGTGATTGTACAATTTATTTTTCAGCCACTTTAGCAAATATTGTATACAAACAGTCAGTTTTTTTTTTTTTTTTTTTCAAAAGATGTTTATGCCATTTTCCTTCAAGAGATAAAAATGACCGGACATTTTAGATCGTAACACATTAATTCTCCATCTCTGTTCACAATTGCCAGTCTTACTATAATATTTAGATCTCCATAGCTCACTATAAAGCAAAGCTATAGAGAAATAGAATCTTTAGTATTAAAATTCAGACCTCTGGTGTGAAAATTTACGTGTAGCAATGCAAACTTCAGTACTCGAATATGAAGTTTGCTTGTTGTATAAACTTGAGACCTCTGGTCTAAAGTTCGTTCAGTTGCAGTGCAAAATTTAAATTTTGGGTGTGGAAATTACTTTGTTTCAACATTAGTGTTGAAGCCCGAAGTTCTAGTGTGAAACTCAACCCTTGAGTTTGATGCAATCTTTATTGTATTGTGAAATTCTAGTACCGATGTTTAAAGGTCTAATGCAACATTCAGTCCTTGAATTTGGAGTTAGCTTTCTTGTGGTATGAAATTCAGTCTTTAAGTCTGAAGTTTATTTTTTTACAGTGTAAAATTTAGAACTTGAATTTGAACTTATCTAAAGAAGAAGCACAGTAATAAGTAAGACGCAGGAGCACCAACAACGAAGAAGAAGAACCACAAATAATCTAGGATAACTTTCATCTACTTTTTCTGTAATAATGGCTAAGTGGCTAAAGCTTAAATAGTTTTTCAAAACTGCTGATGCTCTACATGATGATATTAAACTAGGTTGTTTTTTGCACTTCCCCTGTATTGGCGTAGAAGAAGAAAATGTTTCTGAGTCTTTTGGAACTGAAGAGAAAGAGGAAATGAAACATACAGTCAAAGTCTCTTGGTTTGATTCAGTCAACGCACTTAAAGGGACAATTTAATCTCAACCCTTGATAGTGGTCCTTTAGTTTTCAGCCTTTGATTTGTACACATGTATAGTTGTTTCTAGAATAGTATACAGGTGTACATTGTGTGTGCACCAAGTAAATATTTTGTGTAAATAATAGGTTTAATATTATTGCTAGAAAATCAAATAATTCGACAGCCAATAGGAGGCTGCCACGTGTATAGCCAGTAACAGAATTTTATTCCTTTCTTGTTTGTATATAATGAACAGTGAAATGAGAAGAAGAGCTGAAGGAATTACAGAAATTGTTCTCTTACATTTATCATCAATTTCTGATATGGTATCAGAGCTTTAGGTGCTCTTCGATCTTCCTTCCTTCTCAGAAATCATCTTCTTCAGCTTGATTTCAAATGGCACATGAAACTGATCCAAAATCTTCCACCACCTTTGATGAAGTTACTCAAACTCCCATCAAACACCTTGAACTCAAACACTAATTGAGACATATCAGACTCCTTCTATCTCCATCCTTCAGATTCTCCAGGAATGGTTTTGATTAACTTTGTCTTTGATGGGAGACGCTATGGGGGATGGAAAAGAGAAATCTTCAGAGCCCTTTCAGCTAAGAACAAATTGGGGTTCATTGATGGAACCATCACAGAGCCAGCAGATTATTTTGCGTCATTCAAACCTTGGAGTCGTTGTAACGACATGGTGGTATCTTGGATTCTTAATTCTTTGTCAAAAGAAATCGCGGACAGTGTCCCTTACTCTAGAACTGCTAGAGATATCTGGAAAGAACTTGACGTTTTGGACAAAGTAATGGAGTGCAAAAAGAGTTAAATGATTTAACTCAAGGAGCTTCTGATATTCCTGATTACTTCACAAAAATGAAAAAAATATGGGATGAGTTGGAAAGTCTAGACACCTGTGTTCACTGCAGCTGTGCGTGTTCTTGTGGTGGAAAGGATGGAACATCCAAATCAAATCAGGACAGGCGTTTGATTCAATTTCTGATACCCTGCTTTAATATTTGCAGAGAAATTTTTTTTAAAATAGCACTCCAAACAAAAGAAATTACAAATAAGTGGCTATATATTTTTCATACATGCATAGCACAATTCCTATTACACAAATTTAGGTACTCCTTCAATATAAAAATTTCTAGCTGCCAACTCTCCCCCTCCTCTGCCATATATAAAAATACTCTTTTCCCACCGAGGGGTCAGTGGCATGGGAGGGGGAGAATTGGCAGCAAGGATTGATTTTGTCTATATCATTATTTTGGACAAGTTTATACACACATATATACTCCAAAAAAATAAGTTATACATGATTATACATAGATAAATGTGTAGGAGGAGAGAAATATATAAATATACACAAAAAAAATTAAATTTTATATAAACATCCATAATACTGCAGAAATCTGAAAATTTATATAATTTTATTCATTTGTACTTGTACATACACACTTATACAGATTTATACAAGTTTATGCAAGTTTACAAAAGTGTATAAACTCGTTTAAAGTAGTGGTGGGCTGCTATATTGCGTAATTGCTGCCATTTTGGGTAAAAAAACGCAAATGGTGACCATTTTTGATAATCTTTTAGTGCTGCTGGTTTCTAGTGAAAAATTCCTATTTGTAATGATTATAAGTTTGTGCAGAAATAGACTCAATCTTTAACTTTTGACAGATACACCAAAAGTTGTTAATTATGTTCCCATGAATTATCAATAGTTCAGTTACTTGCGAGTTTTACATGATCACCAAAACTTGAGGGTGTGGCTTAAAATTTATGAGCAAGTGGCATTGTGCCACAAGTTTGAAATGGCGATTGTTTTACCTGTGTAAAAATTTGGCACGTCCAGCATAACCTGAAAAGCTTGGCCATTTCTTGCATTATTCTTAAAATGGGGGCAAAAACTAAAACAATGCGCTACGATCATCTTATTCATGCAAATACGCCAACGAGTCAGTATGCCATTTTTTCCTTTTATATTCTTCTATGAAATAGAAGAATTGGACTAAAACAAATTATAAAAGTCAAAATTCGTGAAACAATATGGATTGTGATAATGAAAAATTATACAAAAATATTTAAATAATGATTTTTTTCTGCGAGGAGCTCTGTTCGAGAGGAAGTATTTTATAAATTATAGAGACGTTTTGGTATAATTATACAATATAGAGGACAGTGGAACTTAATTACAAAACATAGCAAAATTACATAAACTCTAAACATAACAAAACACTAGTCTCCTCCACTCATTTCTCTCATTTTCTCTCCATCCTCCCTTCTCTACTCCCAATCTGCCGCCGCCGACCACCTCCCACCCGCCGGACCTCCGCAGGAAAAAAAAGAAAAAGAAAAAGTACATTTCTGAATTCCTCTCCACACTCTCTTTCCATTTTCGCTACTACTTTTCCCAAAATTCCAGTGAATCAGCGTCGATCTAACTTCAAAATTTCAACCTAATTCGAGCCACCAAGTACTTTTCCGGTAAGTTTTTACTTTTTTCCTATCCTCTCACCCTCCTCCATCACCCACCATGATGATTTTTTACTTTTTACTTTTCGTTCAAATATGGTGATTTTTTACTAACATCTCGTGTTTTCCGGCTATATCTCGTGTTTGTTGATTAACTTTTATATTTTTGGTCAAATTTGGTATTTTTCCTGCCAGATCTAATTTTTTTTTTCATATTTTTATTCTATTGTATCTCACTACATCTTCACTATTTCTGCATTGTATCTTCACTGTTTTGCATTGTATCTAACTAATTCTGGACCGTTTCCACATTGTATCTAACTGTTTCTGCATTGTTTCAGCATTTATGCATAATTATGCACAACTTCTACGCTATTTTTTGCATTATTTCTGCCTATTTTTGCATTATTTTCGCATTGTATCTTTACTATTTCTGACTCTTTTTGCACTATTTCAGACTGTTTCTGATGTATCTACACAGTTTCTGCAGACCTTCGCAGCGCGGCATGGGGGATGTGCTAGAGGCTAGGTTTTTCCTTTCTAATTGTTTGTAGTAACTTGTATATAAAAAAATAATGTTATGTTTTATAATATGAATAATATTACTATTTTTGTAAATAAGACTTCAAAATGGTATATAAGTGTAATTAATTGTTGTGATAATAGGGGTAAATTTGATCAATAGCCAACTTTTTCTGCTCTAAACAAGCTATAGCCAGCATGTCCTGACTATCCCGCTGCATCTTTCCGCAGCATCTCTCATTTAAAATGTTTCTGGACATTAATGACATATGAGAACTAGACAAAAGTACTTGAGTTGAAGGAATAAACCATGAACTTGAAAGGAAATTTATAGTTTGAAATTTTAAAAACGAATGTCAATTTCAGTATTTTCACATTAAAAAATAGTTATTTTTATCTACAAATTTTTAGGTTTTTATAGGCAAAACACATCGACAACTCCTGAAAGTTGTACATGCTTTTGACTTTGACACTCCAATTAAAGTTCATTCATTTGGACCCGCCTACCACATCTGGAGTGTGTCATTTAGATACAAAATTAATAGTTAGGAAAACTTAAAAAATGTGTTTAAATCACACGCCAAACTAAAGAATAAAATTGGAATACGTGAATTTAACTTGAATAAATTAGTAATAATTTTTTTTAAAAAAATAAAATTTAAATCCCTTTCTTCATCCTTGCCTTCTAGCAAAGACATTACCTCCGCTAAAAAAGTTCCTAATGCAGTTTGTCTCACTCCATGAACATAACACATAAAGACAAAAGCTATCAAGCTTCGATTCTTTTTGTAACCTTGCTACTTGAAATTTTGATTGCATCAACGCAGTGAAGTCGCTGCCACCATAAACAGCAGCTCCGCCACCGCCAACACTCAGGGATTTCACAGTGACTTTGCATAGCCCATGCAGCAGTGAAATTTTGCTTTTGTTTAACTATGGTGACTCGAATCCACAACCTCTTGAATGTAGGTGGAGGATGCTTATCATCTGAGCAACGCTCACTTGTCAGTATTATCTACACTAAGATTGAAACTCCGGGATAAAAATATATTGATTTTAGTTCAAACAATCGCATCCTTTTTTTTCCACGGTATAGTAAATGAACTTAGCTCAAAGTTCATTTTTTCCCTTCTAGAAATTCAGCATTTTTTTCAAATTTTTATACTGAAGTTTGAATTCTACTTTAAAATAAGAACTCTAGTTTTAACTACAAATCTTAATATTTTTGTTACAATCTCAACATTTCTAACTATAAATCTCGGCAGTTATGCTTCGTAATCTATCGTATTTTAAAACGGTAACTTGTCATCTAAACACATGCAAATGCTAGCTATACGTGGTTTAGTGCTCCAAAAAGTGGCTATAGGGCATAAATATGCGATAATAATCGGATTGAGCTAAAACAATCCAAAGCAAATAACCATATCCACTCTAATTTTCTGCAATGAATTTCGCGTGGAACATTATTTTAGACGCGCCATTTAGGATTTAACTTATTTTTTGAAAAATTCTTTAATTTTTAGTTATTATATTGAATTTCAAACCACCTATGCCTAACTTCAAATCTTTTCAAATCTTCTAACCCTAAAGATTTGAAGTAGCATTTGAATTTTTGATCTGAAGAACTGAAGTACAACGAACAGCTAAAATGTAAAAAAAATTTAATATTGATTAAAACTTAAATGACACGGCTTAAATAATTTTTAAAACTGATTAAAACTTAAATGGCACGCCTTAAATAGGCTCTTGTTGCACTTCCCCCTAATGTCTCTTCAAAGAATTAATCCAGATTGATACTTGCGCGCTCACTCTTTAAAGGTTTGGACTGTTTTAAGTTTTGGATTTATCCTCATACACAGTGTTATTCCCAGGTTTTTGCCAGGAAAGCTTTGGAACTGTATTCCTGGAGAAATCTTGGCAATCTGTCAAAACTTGTTGTGTTCTGGCCTTGGGGTTTATTGTTTTGGTTATCGTGACTAAAATTTAAACAATTTGCTCGACAGGGGCCAAACTATATTAGTGGTGCATACGTCCTATATCTGAAATCTCCCGTCCTTTCTCTTTTCGAAGCAGATGCAGATTTTGAATTTCAAGAGGATGGATTACCTATAATAGAAGTTATAGAGGTAGAGTTACAACGTCCTAAGAATGGCCGACAAACAACTTTTGTGAAAAATTATACTGTATATATAGTCCAAATATCATTTTATATGATGATATTTTATGGAAAAAATATTAAATGGGGATCGATCCCTACTCGTGTATGAGTGAACCATTAATTGACCAAGTGAACCATTTAAACTTTTAGAGCATAGGTTCCCAAACATCATATTAAACATATTTTGAGAAAAATATACATAATAAACCTATTTTCACGAGCGGATTATGAGTTCACGTAAACCTATTTCTTATATAGATACGCCCTTGTTTCGAAGTGAAAATTTTCCAAACACCAACCCTCCCTCTTGAAAGTTGAAACAAACCAATAACGATAGGAAGTGGAATTTAAAACGAAACCAAGCAAGGTTAGAATTCCTAAGAATTTTATATGGTTAGATTCATAGTCGAAAAAGAAGACTCAACCAATTGTAGACACACAATGCATATACTTTGGACATATTTTTACTTGATCACAATTCTAAAATGTGCATTGCTAGAAATAAGAAAGTCAAATGCTTATGTTTTAAACAAATTTGGAAATCAAAAGGAATTTTTGCACAAAAGTATATTTTTGAGAAATTATTTATTAAACATAAAGTATTTTAGTAAAATTACTCAATATAGAGAAAATGAGAAGTTAATTATAAAATTAAGCAAAAAATAACCTAACATAGCAAAACTCGATCTCCTTCCTCTCATTTCTTTAAATTTCACTTCTCCTGCTCCCCTCCTCCAATTTAACTTTTCCTCCTCCTCCTCATCCCCCATGTCCCAACCCCGCCGGTACCACTGTCGGTTGCCGCCGGAAGTATATGTAATTTAACGAGTCACAACACTGAAGAGTCATAATAGAGCCGAGCATGGATATTACTGATCACATACCCAACTTGATAATAAATGCTTGGGCATTTCTCAAGCTATTCTACAGTAGTGGAAATAACTCAATTCATCAAAGCACTAAGCTTGACCTAGTTGCCGGAGCAATGAAGACGATAAATTATTTGATATTTTACGTTCAATATTAATTTGTTTTTCCAACAAAGATTTGGTGTTATTCAGTTTGATTTGATATTTTTCGGCCAGTTATCATATTTTCAGGTCAACTCTGATGTTTTTTCTACCAGATCTGTATTTCTCCGGCTAGACCTGTTGTCGTTTTCATCTTTTTTACTTTATTATATATCATTGTATTGCACGATATCTATATTATTTCTGCATCATATCAAACTATTTTTGTATTGTATGGAACTATTTCTTGACTGTTTCAGTTTCTGTATGCTATCAAGTGAATTGCTCTAAAAAATAATTATAGCTTTTTCTTTTTTGTGCTCTAAACATGCTATTTCAAATGGTTACCAACTCACATTTACTTTTAAGGTTCAAAGCAAAGCATCAAGTGACTATCCATAAGATCTAACTATGGCAACTGGAAAAAAAGAAAGATCTCCTTTTTCATGATGAGAACTGCCCTTTCTCTATCGAATTACTAATGTCAAAAGGCTAATGATTACTACTATCTGCTAATCACAACATGCAATTCTCACATGGATACCTCAAGTAGGGAGCAAAAGGAATGTCAAGATTTAATACAGGATAATTTGATTAGACTCAAAGTCATAAAATAGCTTGCCTTTATATAAGTAGCACTTTTACTATAGCAATGGTGACAAAATAGCTTTCAAGCACTTATGTCAAATCACTATAATGCTCTTATAAAGTTTGCATATTTTACAGCTTCAATGTTCAGAATGCATACATACTTTCTTTTCATTCTTAGTGCGGTGGGATCAATTCCAGCAAACCATTTTTTGTCTCTTTTCTGGAAAAGAAGCCGAAGGGGGTAGAAATTATGATGCAACCTTCATTAGATTTTGCTATCATTGAGGAGTTGAAAGTTTTGAATCTTCACGTCTTTTGAAACCATTTAAGGGAAAGAACAAAGATATGCACCTTTTAAGGTATCAATAGTCTAATGATCTTTAAGGTAAATTAACCATCTAGGAGTTTGGTAAGTTAAGAGACGAGTGTGAGTGTGTGACACCTTCATCCTTGATCGTAAATGTTGGGTTTGAGCATGATAATGAAAAAATCAACATGGACCGTTTCCTCATTTCATGCCTTAAATATAATACTCCGTTGGATCAATTTTATAAAATGTTTTGGCCTATTTTGTTTGATCCATAATATTTGAACTTTTCAAAAATTAAAAAGATTTTTTCACTGTCATCCTTGCTAATAAATGACATAAAACAACATTCTAGATAATAATAGCTTGGATAAGGGTTAACATGATCAATTACATTGCTAATTAATGATAAAAAGATGATTTTTTTAATATGCGTGAAAATACCATAAACATCTTATAAAGTGCACCGAGTAGCTTGGATAGTTGCATGCTTATGGTTATTCTTTATAAGCAATATTATACTTCAAATTCAGCTCTTTCTAATACTCCATCAATAATTGGTTGAATTCCTATAATAAATTTGTTATGATGCATCCTTCCTTTCACAGTAAAGATTTCTTTAATTTCTTCTTCATTTCTATTTGAAGTAAATATGTACCTGTAATTGGATAAGTTTTATTCCCAATAAATTATTTGCTATTTCAACCATTGAGAATTTTGTTTAAGGAAATATATTGAAAACAGAACCACACATCTCTCAAAAGCTACACAAAAAAGTGTCAGTTAGTGGACGTGAATGGTTGTGTAGGGTAAGAACGAACATGGTGTGCGATGCAATTTCATTTTCTCCTACGCATTTTCACTATATCTGGTGATCGTTTAGTCTTGAAATTTTATTTTCTAGTTCTTCTTGTCCACTTTTCTCCTTAATTCTGTTTCTTTTCCATTACGTGATGACAATTAATTCTTAGGTACGAAATACTTAGAAATCTGGAAAAAGAAATTGAGGCATTATTGTTGGAGTTGATGAGTAACACTGTACTTATTTTTAAGGTATAATTGTTAATTAGTAGTAATTGTTTACCTTGAATACTGAGAAATTATTTTATTTCACCAAAATAGTACTTCAAAAATAAGTTTTTCCAGTCATTTTCTGTTTACAAATTTCAAGTATTTTATTCCCTCCATCCCAAATTAGTTGACGCTTTAGAAGATTCATTTGTCTCAAATTAGTTGACGCTTTAGGATTTTAAGATATTTATTGTCAGTTTTTTTCAACTATGTCCATATTTAATAAAGGAGTATTTCTCAAAAAAAATTTAATAGTCTAATATTGGAAATGTGGCCAGCAGAATAAAATAGTAAAATGCATATCCTATTTATTAATTTTTTAATAAGCGTGCAGAAGCTGAAGACGTCAACTAATTTGAGACGGAGGGAGTAATTCTTGCTCTATATCACGTAATTTGATTATCATATAGACATTATTCTCCATAAGAAAATTTCGGTACCCACTACCCATGTTGGGGAATTGAAGAGGAAGAAGAAGCAAGAAGGTATATAAAGAAGGCTATTTTACTGCACAACCAACACAAAGAAGATGATGTATGTTTATGATATACGCTATTTGCTAATTAGGATATTGTATGATTTGACGAAATCGCAAGAGTATTAACTATAAACTTGATCTAATGAAGAAGCACCGCACCCTAGATAACAAGAGTAAGAAATTAATAGTATACGAGTTTTTAAAGAAGTAACTAAATATTTATTCAACATCTTAATCATCGTAAAAGCAAACGAGTCTCACATTCTCTAAAATTGTAGCTTGAGAAGTAGTATTCATGGTCCTCTAATGAAACATTAGAGTAGTATGTTAGTAAGAGATTGTACATCCAATAATGAAATATATACGTCAAGATTATCCTTTAAACTTCCTCAAGACCTAACCTTAAAGATTAAAAGTACGTACATCCAAAAGATCACCTCAGTTATTAATGATTTTATGTGGAAATACGGACAACTAGGTGACTTTACAACCAAGTCTGCTTACAACATTATTGTTAATGAAGCTGAACATAAGAATGAAGCTAGGGACTTTGGTCGGTTATGGAAACTGAATACTTTAAACAAGATCAAGTCCTTTTTATGGCTATCAATCAACAATAGAATAGCTATTAGGAGCCTGCTATGTCGAAAGAAAATTATAAATTCAGATAGGTGTGCTATTTGTGAAAATGAGTCAAAGGATGTTTTGCACCTCTTCTTCAAATGCCGATTCCACAGGATTGTGTGGAATCAACTAAATATCAATTGCAGTGCTACTCCTGATGGTAATGATAACGGGTACTTATTGGAGTGGCTTCAATCACAATGTAAGTCTAAAAAGAATTTGAATGCATATATTAAATGGGCTGAGATCATTCCCTTTGTTTTATGTCATATATGGCTCGAAAGAAACGATATAATCCATAAGAGAAAGTGGACGCCTTGTAATATTGAAGATATTATCAATAAAGCAATAGAGTTTAAGCTCTTAACTGAGAAGGAACATTGCTTTCATCATGAAACTATCTATATTAAGTGGAATCGGCCAAAGTCCTATTGTTATAAGCTTAACATAGATGGGTAAGATATAGGAAGTTCTGGGAAGGGAGAAATTGGATGAGTGTTTAGAGATTGGAATGGGAGTTGGGTATCGAGCTTCAACAAAATAATACACTGCTCGACAGGAAGTTACGCAGAATTACTCGCACTCTATCATGGTATGAAGTTAGCATTGGAGAATAATCAAAAGTGACTAGAAAAGAGGCGGTCGAGAAGGAATGAGTGGAAACTATGTTGATTGAGTGCAATTTCTAAATTAGGAAAGATTAGACAGAATCCTACCAATCAAAATCAAAGTTTCCAACAGTGAAAGGCTGCCCCTAATATTGCTCCCTTGCTAATAGAAATGGACGGTAAGGATGTAATTAGTTTGATAGCTATGGGGAACTGGACTTCATTTAAATTTCATCGACGATTGCAGGTTCCTATTACTTGAAGCCGAATGACCAAAACTGCAACACAACTTTTGAGAGGCAAACAAAGCCGCAGATCAAATGGCAAGGATGGGTTGCAGTTCATCCTTTGAAGAACTTAGGATTTATCATTCTCATTCTTCATGTGTAAATTTTATTTTAGAACAGGACAATCTAAGTACTATTCCCCTTTCGTCATAAGACGTGGAATTAGTCCAAGAAGATGAAGCCTGATCGGGCCAAAAATGAAAGCAATCGAAGGAAGGGGTAGTGTTCATGATCAGGACAATCTGGGTACTATGTTGCCAAGGTCGTTCCTATCTTGTAGCTAAGTTTCGTTGTGTGAAATAAATGTTGTTTTCTAACCAAAAAAAGACTCGTATTTTCTCCACTATTATAGTCCTTCCGATCTACTTTTTTTTTTTTTTAGGTCCTTCGATCTACTTTAACTGTTACATTTAACTTTTAAAAATTATCCACAAAAAGTGTCACATTTCAAATTCAAGAATACATTAATTACTTTTTTCCAACTTTTCCTTGCTCATTTCTTAAGGGGTGAACTAAGGGTGTCCACCGGTCCGGCTTAAAACTAAAAAAAAAAAAATATATTAACGGTCCGGTCTAATGGTGCAAGTACACCACTGCCGTGTCGGAACCGGTATCGGCAAGGGAGAACCGGTCTGGTGCCGGTTCGACCCCGTCTGGTACTGGTTTGGTTCGTATATTTATATTATATATATTGTTTTAATTAATTTTTTGATTCTTTAAAGTAAATTAAAAAAATTATTGTAGACAAAATAAACAACACAAAAACACATTTTATTCAACAATACGAAAATACATTAAGTTGAAAATACATAATTAAAGACTTAAAGTGACATATTAGAAAATAAAAATTAGAAAATAGACTAGAAACTAGAAAAATACATAAATCTTCAACGACTCAATTGTCGCGCTTGCACAGATATATTCTACCACCACGAGAACCTCATTCGGGGCTATGTTGGTTTTGCAAGTGAGTCCTAAACTTCCCTGTTCCTCCATGATGTGATCCAGATTGATAATTCCAAGTTTTCTTACAAAGAGTATAACTGAGCAGTGCTAGTATCATGATTTTTCGTGATAAATTCTCAAACTTCGGATCTCCCAGTTCTTGGTTGGTAGGGACCTTCAGCAGTAGCACCTTGAGCTTGAGTAGGAGTATTTGTAGCCATTTTGATAGAAAATTTAGAAAATAGCCTTTGATAGAAAATTTTAGAGAGAAATGAATAGAAAATATTGAATTGTGATTAATTTGATGAAATATGGGAGTATTTATAGGAAAAATAGGGGGGGTGGAGGGGGCTTTGGGGCGTTTATGGGGGTGGGCCATAAACGTGGATAACTTAAAATTTTTGTTGGACCAATCCAGTCCGGCCCGGTTTGGACGAAATATATATATATATATATATATATATATATATATATATATATATGTTTTCTGTTATCTTTTTATTTTTATTTGAAAGTAGTTTTTGAATTTTAAATTATGTATATGACTAAATAAAAATAATAAACACTTATAAATTAAAAGCAATGCCCGTAACTTGTTATTTTTTATGTAGTTATAATACTAGTACTAAGTATTAAGTTAGTAATATTTAGTATTTAGTATTTAAGTATGGAATTGCAAAAGTATAATTGAGAAATGAGAATATATAAAGAATGTTCACTTAATAGAAAAACATAACACTTGTTATTTTTTTCAAAATAAATACTAAGTATTTAGTATTTAATATTTAAGTATTGAATTGCAAAAAGATATAACAAAGGATAATTGAGAATATATATATAGAATGATAACTTAATAGCAAGAGATAACACTTGTTATTTTTTTCAAAATAAATAGTATTAAGTTAGTATTTAGTATTTACTATTTACTAGTTAGTATTTAAGTATTGAATTTTAAAAAGGTATAACAAAGGATAATTGAGAATATAACAAAAAATGATAACTTAATAGCAAGTCGTAACGCATTTTATTGAATAATTTTTGATTTTTTTTTTGCAAAGTATATAAATATTAAATTACAAAATTACATATTAATAAAAAAACTTCTCATTTTTTGAATAATTTCTTCTGGCACCTCAGGAGGAACCAGTGACAAAAATTCGTCTTCTTCATAATCATTTTCATTTTCCACACTTCCACCAACTGCTAAGATTTCGGTTGAATATGCTGCATCTGCTTCTTCATTTTCTTCAGCAAATTCAAAATTTCTTCGCTCCAATCTAATTCAATCTTCTAATAATATGGTCGTATCCATTGCTTCTTACTTCAATGAATGTCTATGATCTCCAATTTGTAATCTTCCTTGGCTAAACGCGTTTTCTGAAGCAACTGATGATGCTTGAATTGTCAGAGTATCCCGCGCCATTTTTGCTAAAACTGGAAACCGTGCTTGTTGATCCTTCTATAATTGCAGTAGTTGATCACTTCCAAAATACTCAATTTCCTTACAACCATGAAGTAAATAAACATCAAGCTCGTTGAACCCTCCGCTACTCGATTGCCTGCTAGAAAGCCTTTGATTAAGGCTGGAAAAACTTCCCAATCCGGCTGCAGCTCTTTTACTCGCATGCGTTGAACTTGATCCAGCTCTACTTGGAACAACATTATCAGCTGCACTCCTATATCTTTCATAAACCCATAGGCAATCTAGAAATACCTGCGTACAAACTGTTTCTACACTTGGTGTTTCTTCAACAGTAATTTCCAAACTCCGATAAATTTCTCTAATAAGCATTTTGGTATTAAACCGTTTAAAACAGGAATGTAATAGAAGCAATATAATAAAGTAGTGGAATAGGAAAAAAATATTTTTAAAATTTTTCAATCGTTGCTTCTACGGCTTTTTCATAACCAGGCACTACTTTATATTCGTTAAGTAATTCTGCTATTCCAGCTATAAAATACAACATGGTAGTAACTGTAGGATAATATTGACCGAAAAATTCTTTAGTAGCATAAAATTTTTTTTTTCTAAAAATATAAGAAGACTCTCAACAAGTTTCCAATCAGGTTCATCTAGGTGATACTCTATAGCCACTTTGCCATTAAAATAATTAGTTATAGGCGTTCGTAAAGTGTAAGCAACAGACAAAGAGTCATATGCAGTGTTCCACCTAGTTGAAACTTCCTTTGGAACTCTTCTAGGCTGCAAACCTTCTTTCATACACTCTACCTTAAAGTCCCTCCATCTATCCGGTTTTTTAGATTTAAAAATATAACTAATTGCGAGTCTAACCTTCACAATAGTAGGATCAAATAACTTAAGGCCATCTTTTACAACTAAATTATATATATGACATGCACATCGAACATGAAACAATTCTTCAAAAGGAGGATGTAATGACGGTCTTAACTGACCAATATCATGATCATTGTTTGAAGCATTATCAAGAATTATACTTAAAATTTTGTCACTAATAAAATATGCCTTACAAATATCAGTTATTTCTCTCTTAATAAATGTTCTCGTGTGTGGTTCATTGACAGCGCTATATGCTAAAATTCTTTTTTGCATTATCCAGTTAGGATCTATCCAATGACAAGTAAGTGTTAAATACTCATACCCATAACCCATAAACACCACGACCCAAATCAGTAGTAAGACAAACTCTACAATCAAAGTGATAAAATATATATCGTAAATATTTTCTATATTCATTTTTAAATTTTATATTATCACTTCTAACGGTAGTTTTTGGAAAACCTTGAAAAGATGGATTATATACGGTTTGAATATAACGAACAAAACCTTGACAAGAAGCAAATATAAAAGGCAAGCACTCTACCGCAATCATTTTTTCCATTTGTTCCCTATCTTTCTTCTTATCATAATTCATAAGCCCCCGCGGTCTCTGGGTTAATTTCCTGTTGAACTCCACTACTTTGAGATGGAGCCATTATGTTCCCTGATCGAGTGCCACCCGGCCTCTTTTCCCATTCATCCTTATGATGGTTTTCTAAGTGTGTTCTCAACTTACTTGTCCCACCATGATGCTTTCCGGTTTTAAAATCTCGAACTTTTTTACAAAGATTACGCGCCGAAACATTTTTAGTCATAAATTTCCACACATCCGATCTTTGCGGTCGTACCGCTGGTTCTCTACTAGGAGGCATAGGTGGTAATTCAGATTCAGTTTCTTCAGGTTCACTATGAAATTGACTAGTAGGTGTTTCATCATCTAAATTAACCCCTTCGGCATTTTCTTGATATTGTGCCTGTAACATATCATTATCTAGTGGGTGATCAAAGTCTTCATCATGATAAAATTGCGTGTCATCTTCCTGATTAAATTCATCTAGATGAGAAGGAGTTCTAGAACTACCAGTTGGTCTTTTACCTAGAGCACGACTACGTCTATCATCCCCCCTCGGTTAGTAGCACGTGATCTACGACCGCTACCCCGTACGCCCAGTAAGTGCTCTCCACACTCCAGACATTATTATAAGTAAAGCAAACAAATAAATTACTAAATTATGCTAAAAATAATATTGCACAAAAATTAAAATAGATAATAAGAAGTAAGAACGAGTTTACTTGATGTCGCGTTAGAACTTAGAACGTAGAACTTAGAAGTGAAAGTTGAAACTTGACTGGAACCGTACTTAACAATTTTCCACTCCACTCTAAATATTTTTTGTAATGCAATTTAGAACTTAAACCCCTTTTTGCAAGAACAATTTTGAATTATTTAGCAAATAGCCTTTGTATAAATAAGAGAGATTTAGAGAGAATATTAGAGAAATTGATAAAAAATTGTAGTATTTATAGAAAAAATAGGTTGGTGGAGAACTGAAGTATGGGGGCACCTAAGGGGTGGGGAGCAAAAAAGAGCCATTTTTGGCCGTTGGCCAACGGTTGTGGGGTGAAAAGAGCCGTTGTCAACGGCTATATTTGCATAGCCCAACAATTTTTTATTTTTTTATTTTTTCGGTCCAGTCCGGACCGGTTCTGGTCCATATTTTTCTAGTTTGGCCGGTGCAAAATAGGGGTGACGGGTCGCTAAATGGGCCATTTCAATACTTTTTTAGTTGGTCCGGTTTGCACCGGTTTAGTACAAACCGGATCGCTGGACAACCTTAGGGTAAACCACAAGCCAAAGGCGTCACTTAAAGTGGAGGGGAAGGAGTATAAAGTTTACATTATTTTGTAATAACTACGGCCACGCATGTTTTCTTGATATGGGAGTTGAATGCAGTCGTCCACAGACCCAATTTAAAATTGCTTCATTCAAAGCCAGCATAAGCCACCACCACACTTTTTTTTATTTTATTTATTAAAAGCCTACTCCTTGCCAATTGCCATAGCTCTCTCTCACTCTTTAATATACTCAACACTACTCATCTCTGAATTTTCCGACTATAGTTCCGGCAAATAAACAATTCTGCATCTCTATAAATGTGTTATCAGATCTGCAACAAAGTAAAGGGAAAAGCACACACTGATACCTTTTGCAGCAACAAAAAATAACTTTCAAATAATCAAAAGACACAATACAAAAGTAATAGCTAGCCCCATCTTATCATCTCAACCTTCCGTATGGAATCTTACTTATCTTTAGTCATTTCTTTATTCAATTCTTTTACTATTTTTATCTTCATTGTTTTGTAAAAATTAAAAAACAAAAAGGCCCTGCTAACAAAGGAAAAACATATATTTTCTCCACTGCATGCTTAAAGCTCTTGTTTAGTCTTTAGCTTCTCATTTCTTTCAATGAAAGTTTCACTTTTTCCTTGAAGGTAGTGAGTTAGTGCAACTTTGTTTCTGTATGCAGAGTTCAGTTCCATTTTTTAAATGTTAATCACATCTCTTATACATTCCCAATGTCCAAATATAAATACTTCCTCTTTCCTCGTTACATTTTATATTACACTCTATGTTAATTTGTCACAAAATAATGATATATTTCAATGTTAATTTTTTTTTAATGATACATTCCTATAATATTATACACCAGCAGATAAAATTAACTTTAATATAGTAATTTGGAAGATAGTCTGATAATTTACTATAACCAGTTAAATTACACACATAATTTTATAAGGACTCAAATCGTTATATATATAAAATGGAAAAAAGGGGGTATTATTTTACGACTTCCCAAAACTCTATTTATTCCCTTTGAGGTGTTTCATGCTTCGCTTCTATAACTCTTCTCTCCTTCATTCCTTTTGCTTTTCCCGTCAACCAAACACTTCCAAGACTCGCATTTTCCTGCAAAGTATGTTGTATTAAAAAGGTTTCGTTTTGCTCTTCTGTTTCTTAAAGATTATTTTGTGAACTACTTTTGCTTTTCTTTCTTGATGTTTGTTCATCTTCTTTCTAGAAAAATCAAATCTTGGACTATTTGTTTCACTTTGTGTTCAAAACTCTACACTTTCTTCTGGCCATTTTAAGTGTACTTTTCCAGCTTCTCATGTTTTACTCTTGAAGCTCTTTGGTAACTGTTTTTTTTCCTCATCTATTCAAAGATCAAACATTATTCACGTTTTAATTTTACTTGTCTTATCTACTTCTTATGTTTGATTTTATTACTCCAACTGCTCCGTTTACTTCAAAGTCAAAACCTACTGTATACTTCAATTTACGTACGCCTTAGATTTTCCTTTACATATTTCATACATTTCACTTCATCTCTGAATACCATCAATGTCTCTATAACTGATGCTAGTCTGTTGTGTGTCACTATTTTACGTTTGGATTTAACTTATACACAATTACAATATAAATAATTTTATACTATTCGTGTACATTTTAACATGTTGCAACATGTTATTCATCTTATTTTTCCAGTTACTAATCTCAGTTATTATTTGACATTACAATTTCAAATATGTAAAAGTCAAACTCCTTTATTTTCCATCAGTGACATTGAACAAAACAGCATTTAAGATACCACCTGTAGAGTGTAAACAGATAGGCTTTTAATTTGTATTCTCAGTACTATGTACCCTACAAGAAATAAAATAAATGTTGGTCTTTTGCAGGAAGAAGAAGGCTAATAGATTCAGTTAATTAAAGAGGGTCTAAAGGAAACAAGAATTGAAGGACACTGATCGAGATCAACAGGCTAAAGATAACGTAAATCACAAGGTTTTGTTTCTTTTTACTCTATTTTCTCGGTTATAAGTGTAGATTATATAGTCTAATTTTTTGGGTATGTGCATACGTGCATTTATTTTGTTGCATTTTAAGGCAATAGGGGGGAGGCCAATAGAAGAGGGGGTCGGCTATATGCAGACTTTTATGAAAGCAGAGAGGAGTAAATGAGTCTAAAATAGAGTGTCTCTGTACATTCTCATCATTGCTATTGCTGTTTTAGTCTCCTCTTTTGGCGTTTAATTCTCAACCATATCTTAAAATCTTGGGAATGAACAGAAGAGAATTTACAGGATATTCTTCACCCTTTCTCTCTCTCTTCTTTTTTTATATTTTTTCCTTTTCTTTTGTCATAGCATTAAGTGACTCTAACCCCACATACTAACACATCACCATTTCTCTCCATCACACGTGATGAGTAGTTAAAGAAAGTTAATGAATGTGACCTTTGCGTATGATTTTTTGGTCGTGACCAAATCTTAGAGCGTGCAATTTTGGGTTATAGGCGAAGTACTATCTACCACATTTGGGGTTTGAACTTTATGTTTTGAATTTTAGAACGAAAAATTTGACATAAGCCCCTCTAGTAGTACTTTTTTGTAAGTTAGTCATATGTTATGTTAATACTATCGACATTTTTTGTCCATGCAGTTAGCCTACAAAAATGCACTACCATTTTGAACAAGTACATTATAAATGTCGAATAGCATAGCGATAGGGACAAAAATGTTGAATATATATATCACGGAGGATATTGTTTGGACCAAAACTACTGTTTCTATGGATCCCATATCTAATAGCATACCTCCCCCCCTAGACTCCCCCACCCCTTGAAATCGGAACAAATTCTCTACCTATTGTTAATTATCGTATTTCTTGGAAATTAACTAAATATGTTGATCGTCCTCCCATTCCGTTAGTTGTGAAGGTTCACGCGTGAATGGTGAGCTTATGGCTACGTGTGGTTGTCCAACATAGTTATTCCCTCTTAATGAATGTAGGATTATAAAATCTTTTAGCTTTAGAATTATCCATGTACTGTTTCTTATTAATGATACTTTTACTGTTAATTCCCATCAAAGGAGAGACAAGTATTGGTTAACTTAGTCTCACGCGACTCAGAGAACTTCTAACTTAGTACTCCCTCCGTTTCAAAAAGGAGAAACTTATTTCCTTTTTAGTCTGTTTCAAAAAGAATGATCTCTTTCTAAATTCACACAAATATCTATAACTTATTTAGACCACAAGTTTCAAAAGTCTTCTCTCTTTATTAAACTCCGTGTAAAGTGGACGGAGGGAGTAGTTAAATTAGAAATGTCTGGCCAATTATGTCAACTCTAGTGGTTCTAGACTTCTATCTGAACTTCTTCTCGAGAGGTTTAATCCCTTTTTGTTCTTTTTGGTTGTGAGAGGCCGGTAGAGATAGCTAGAGAGTTGACCTACAGTACATTCTCCTATTGCAAGTCGTAAATAATTTCTTTACTATAATAAAACCTCAGTTTTTATTTTTCTTTTCTTTGAGAAACAAAAAGAAGTTCTATGAAAAGTTGTAATAAATAGTCCAGTAAAGTTACTCTCACAGTAGAAAAAACTACTATAAGCAACATATTTAAGACTGACAATGGGAAATTTAATATGCCGTACATTGGCACAAGATAGTTGTGGTCTCAACTCTCAACTCTATAGTGTACTGCACCAATCCGTGGTTCCGTGGCTTAGAAAATTTACTTATAACAGAAAGTACGTATATATATACACTGAAGAAGTATATTATTATTTTTAATAATCACTAATAACGATAAATTATTATAGTTTCGTGTACATATCGGGTGTAAATAATTATGTATGGACATAGCTCGTGGGGTGAGGTTTGGTAGGAAGACTGTAGTGTAGTAGTGCAGTACAAGTATGTAAAGCCCAAAGAAGGGCCGGGGGAGAGAATAAACTTTGGCTTTGCAGTGGATCGTCGTTATCAGCAAAGAACAACTCCTTTATTGGTCAATGGATATTCATTGTTTCAAGTGCTGCCCACACTCCACAAGACACTGTTGTCCTGTGTTGTGCAGACAATTTGGACTGTTTGGTTGGAACACTAAATCTATCTATCTTTTTTTTTTGGGGGGGGGGGGGGGGGGGAGATCATGTAGTAGTAGAAAAATAGTATTTGTTTTTTAAACCTCAATCCCCAAAAGGAAAACTACCATAAATATAAACAAACAGAGTTAATTCCCCTGGGCTAGAAACTGCTTTGACAATACAAAGTTTAGCTTGAAACCTATTTGGGTAGTGTCATTTAAGACGTAGCCACATTTGTAAAACTTAACCGTAACCATTCAACTTCAGACCAAGTGCTGCGGCCAAATAGGATATCTGTGCACTTCACTATTTGACAATTCTGAAGGACCCGCTCCAGGGATTGAGCAAAAGCACTTCAAATGTGAGGGAAAAGAAGATTTAAATAATACTATGAATGTGTAAATACTGTTTACACCATCAATAGATTTTAATTAATTATATATTTTTTATTGCATTGTTTACAACAACAACATATCTAGTATAGTTCCAACAAGAAGGATTTGAGGAGGATAGGATGTACACAGACTTTATCCATACCACGATTTTACTGCATTATTTAAACTACCAATTAAGAGTATGTGTACGTCACTTTAACTCGATAGTGAAAACAATTATTATATATTTACTATGTATAGAAATACCAGAATTTGATCTTGTCTTTCTTTCTTTAGAATCTTTAAGTTTTATGAAATTTTGAGTAAAGGATTAAGCAAAGTTGCTAGTATTTTTACTAGTACTAAAACATCTTGGAAATAAAATACATAGTCAGTACGTCCTTGGGTCCTGAGCCAAACACTTGGACCGTTATGGTGAACCTTTCTGCGACGAGCTATGAAACATCTCTATCTAAGTCTTGAATTTAATACTTGACTCAACAGTATACTCACTCCTAGTGTTCTCATGTCTTGTTCTAAATTAGCCTATGGTTTCTGCCAAGTCGTATAATATAAATGCTGCAAATCTGTTAAACAAATCCTTGCTTTTATCAGTAGCATGTAGCATTAAATTTTCTTGTGTACGATACCTAAGCTCAATGTACAGGTTTTTGGGGTGCACTGTATATTATAGACCAAAATTATGACACACTAGTGAATCATTAATTTGATGCCTGATTATTTGAGCTAATATGCTCAATTATATGCCAAAGTATTTAACTTGTGCACGCGAATATTTGTGAATTTTTTTATACAACAATCGTTCTTTGACATGTTTTAGCTTGTTATTTACTAGTATTTAGCTTATGTTTAGGTCAATAATCTTACTTATTATAAAAGTTCTTTTTTATTGTCGGTATATTTGAAAGATATCCAACAAGTTGTAACATTTTTCCTATTGGGTTAAGCTATAGCTATTGACATTATTGTGAGAATTGCACTCAATCAATGTAATTAGCCTTTTATAGAAAGTTAGTTACCCTTTTTAATAAGTTACCAATTAATGTTTACTATAAATAGTTGAGTGTAAGTGACCTGATTATATAAACTTTCAATAAGTAGACTTAAACTTTTCTTTTATAAATTTAAAGCTCTCATCAGCTAAAGCTATAAGAGCGGCTAAAGCATCTGTTATTCTGTGTAGTGTTATTAGTAGCATGGCCACATCATAAAAGTGCAAAAAAGGTTTGGATTTTGGGATATCTATCTTGGAATCATGTTCAAATATAAATAGCTAAACAAATCAAGCTTCAAAATCTCTATTTTCAGATTTTGATAAAAGTTGTCACAATCCCATTGTTAATGAAAAAAAAAAAAAAAAACTAAGGTTGGATATAGGGTGGGGGAGTATTGTTGCTACTTTTTGTGAAGGTATCAGGCAGAAAATTGGATGGGGAAATCCAACAGTCTATTAAATCGTCACGGACCTCAATGGATGGAACAATGTTACTAAACTTTTACAACCAAATGAGGTTGTATATATATATATAGGGGACCCTGTATCCTGTCACACTGATTAAGACACTTCATTGTAGGATTTTGTTAGCATTAAGTTGACAGACAAATTTGTCTCTTCACACAAGAAATTCTAATCCTTTATATGTAGATCCATGTGGAGTTGGACGTTTTGTGTACTTTATAAATAGATGTACACAATCAATTTACTTCTATAAGATAATTATAGAAATATTTTAATGTGAAATATTAACTTGCATTGGCAAAGACAATAATTTCACCAAGGGAATAAAAATTGCCTCTTTGTATCTAAGAATTCAACAATTCAATCAAGAAATGCACTTCTGTCCAGGGATTCAACAATTTATTCACATATATATATATATATATATATAGTTGAATATTATGGGTTAAAAATTTAATATTTGTAATTTAGAATATGGTTGCATCCACCTATGTTTAGGTAATGGGGGCACATTTGTTGAATAAATTTAAAACCTTTGCATGAGAATAGCTACTAGTAATAAACCATACTTGTGTGTATTCTTGTTCTTTTTAATGTCTACGTATGTCAGGTGTACTTTTTGTAGTATTATTTATCTTTCTAGGTGAATTCATTAAAGTATTTTGCTTTTGTGTGGAGGTGGCTTTTAGATATATCCTTTGTTTTACTTTGCCCGTTGGTATCTGCATGGTTGCATGGTTCTGTTACTTTGGCTTTGAACCTTTTCAGCGAAAAAACCTCTATTGAGACAAAATACTGTGAAGATTTGATTCTTTACTATTCCTTTTGTATCTGAGATTCTTGGATTTACACGTGAAAAATGTCATGCCAGTTAACTTTCAACCAGTACTATAATTATCTATAAATTTGTCTTATTACACATAATTTTCTTTTATACCTATCTCCTTTCTGATTCTTTAGTTTTCTGAATTATAACAATAACAATCTGAAACAGTTTATAAGAAACCAGCTGCTGATATTTTAATTTCATTGTATTTGTTATGTGAAGGCTTTTTCTTGAGAATAAGAAACATGCCTCAGTGGCAAATGAAAGAACCTGAGCAAAAGCTTATGATTTCAAGAACTCCATTAAAAGAGTCGTTGAGTCAGAACGCGGCGCAATCTCAAATTAATGGAGATCATAGAATTGAAGAAGTTAAGAGAAGTAATGCAGGGAAGAGAAGAAGCAGGAGGAAAGGGAAAGGGTTATTAGTGGAAAAAATGCAGGACATGAACTCTGAGATTACCCCTTGTTCTGCTTCATCATCAGCTGAAAGAAATCTCGTGTTTCCTCGTAGACCAGGATATGGCCAATTGGGTACCAAGTGTCTAGTAAAAGCCAATCATTTCATTGTTGAATTATCAGACAAGAACTTAAGCCAGTATAGCGTAAGACGTTACTTTTTGGTGCCTAAATTTGTTAACTTCCTGGCAGTGACCTGAAATTCTGATCCTTTATTGATCTTGTATGCAGGTAAAAATTATTCCAGAAGTTAACTCTACAAGATTGAACAAGGCTATCATGGCTGAGTTGGTAAAACTTCATAAAGACACCGACTTGGGTAAACGAACTCCGGTTTATGATGGAAGAACAGCATTTTATACAGCAGGGTTGCTCCCATTTAATTCAAAAGAGTTTACTATAACTCTTTCAGATGATGATGAGTGGATGGGAATCACCAAGTACCTCTTTTGTCTAGTTATTCTTTTGTTCAGTTTATGTTTGAATAGTAGTTGTTATTCAATTTTTCATATGATAAATTAATATTCTTGATAATTGTTCCAGGGAGCGTAAATTTACTGTCACAATCAAGTTCATCTCACAGGCAGATTTGCTTCAGCTACGCGAACTTCTTTCTGGGAAACAAGTTGACAGTCCTCTACAGGCACTTAAAATTATTGATATTGTGCTAAGGGAGCTTGCTTCTCAAAGGTGAATTTCATTGTTTGCTCTCTGATTGCGAAGGTTTATTACTGCAACTAAATCAAGCTATCCTCCATTACTCAGTTCTTCTCGTGTTTGTTTTAGGTACATATCAATTGGGAGATTTTTCTACTCTCCTAGTATTAAAAAGCCACAGACACTCGGCAATGGCTTACAGTCTTGGAGGGGGTTCTACCAGAGCATAAAGCCTACTCAAATGGGATTGTCACTCAATATTGGTAAGACAACTATAAATTTTGTAAATATGCCAGATTGATTTGATGGTATGGGTGTCTGGTTACAATTTAATATCTTGTATTTATCGAACAGATATGTCAACAACCGCCTTCATTGAACCACTGCCAGTTGTTGAATTTGTTGCTCAAGTTTTGGGAAAAGATGTAAGTTCAAGGCCATTGTCCGATGCAGATCGAGTAAAGGTACACATTACGGTCTTCTTTCTCTAAGCAGCAAATCTGACTTTCTCCTTGGACTTGAGACCTTGATAACCTTAATGCCAAAATTAAATAAAGCCAATTGATCCTTTGTGCCTTAATCAGGTTAAGAAGGCTCTCAGAGGCGTTAAAGTTGAAGTTACACACAGGGGAAATATTAGAAGGAAATATCGTATTTCTGGGTTGACGTCACAACCAACAAGGGAGCTAATGTACTTATAGTTGATTCAGCTTTAGTTTCATTTTTTTTTAAATAAATAAATGTGGCTCTTAATGCTTTACTTTCTTATGATCATTACAGTTTTCCTGTTGACGAGGAAAAGAACATGAAATCTGTCATCGAGTACTTCCAAGAGGTGTATGGATTTACTATTCAGTATCATCATCTACCTTGTCTCCTCGTGGGAAGCCAAAAGAAAGTAAATTACTTACCAATGGAGGTAACTACGCGAAGCTACTTCAAGATTTAACTACTCAATTTTTATCTCAAGTGGAAAATTTCCCAATTAATGATTGCTATTATAGGCTTGCAAGATACTTGAGGGACAAAGATACACCAAAAGGCTGGATGAAAAGCAGATAACTTCACTGTTAAAGTCATCATGCCAAAGACCTCGAGAACAAGAAATGGACATTTTGCAGGTTTGTCATGAAAACATAATACACAGATACACACACATTTAAGCAGACGTATTTTGGTGGTTGTTTTACTTAATATCGGCACAAAGATGATCATTTTTTCCCTCCAAACGTTGCTGCCTCTCATAAGCTGTTCTCTTCTATGGTAATGGTCTCTCTATTACCGAATGTAATGAACTAAAAGGTATCTGCTATATGTACAGACCATTCGCCAGAATGGATACAAGCATGACCCTATTGCAAAGGAGTTTGGCATGAGCATCGACGATAAGCTTGCATCAGTTGAAGCTCGAGTTCTCCCAGCACCATGGGTAATGACTGACATACCTGTGTAATTACATGACCGATCAGTTTTAAAACCACCAAGCGATTATTTATTTGTTTTTTGTTGTCTCTTTAGTTAAAGTACAATGATGCAGGGAAGGAAAAGGAATGTCATCCACAGCTAGGTCAGTGGAACATGATTAATAAGGTAATAAAGTCTTGCTGACTTATCCAGACATAAGATCCTTCGTTTTCTATGTTTAGTACTTGATGAACAAACAAAATTTAACATATTCCCCTCATCATACAGAAAGTGATTAATGGAAGTACCGTAAACCACTGGGCTTGCATCAACTTCTCATGTAATGTCCAAGAAAATGCAGCCCGTGGCTTTTGTAATCAGCTGGCTCAGATGTGCCAAGTCTCTGGGATGGTAAATGTTTCGCGTTTTATCTCTTGTTTTCTGGTACAATTTTGACTCATTTATCATGTAAATCAGTTTGCGTTATTCTCTTTGCGTAAATTGTCTAAGCCTAAGGCTGCTATCTAAATGATATTGAGATATTGATACTTCATCTCAGGAATTTAATTGTGAGCCCGTATTACCAATTTATACTGCAAGACCAGATCAGGCAAAGAAGGCACTTAATTATGTATATAATGCTGCTGCAAGCAAACTTGGAGGAAAAGAATTGGAGTTAGTAATTGCCATTCTTCCTGACAACAATGGTTCTTTATATGGTATGCACCAAGCTTTATTAAAATCATCTATAATGGTGATTATGGTCGTGAACGTAGATGTAAATTACTCCTACAAGTTCCTTGACTTCCTTCTGCTACATATGTAGGAAAAACTTTTTTACTTGATAGGTCTTGCATATAAGTCGTTATAGACAAAATGGATGTTGTTGGGTAACACATTGATCATCACTATTTAGGTACTCTGAAGAGAATTTGTGAGACGGATCTGGGGCTTATCTCTCAGTGCTGCCTTACAAAGTATGTATTGAAAATTAGCAAGCAATACCTGTCAAACGTATCACTGAAAATCAATGTGAAGGTATGTAGTAACTGACTAGCTACCTACTGCTAGCTCAATTCGATGCGTGAGATGATTATAATACACTTTAACTACCATAGCATGTGACTGTTGGAAATTTTTATATGCTTAATCCTTCTGTGATAGATGGGAGGAAGAAACACTGTACTTCTAGATGCTTTGAGATGGAAAATTCCTCTTGTCAGTGATATCCCAACAATTATATTTGGTGCCGATGTGACTCATCCAGAATCAGGAGAGGACTGTATCCCATCAATTGCTGCTGTGAGCATCAAAATTTATTAGTCTACATAAATTACGATAAAAGCTAGAACCTTTTCAAGTGTTTAAATTTCGATTTGTAATTTTCTTGATTCAGGTTGTAGCATCACAAGATTGGCCAGAAGTTACTAAATATGCTGGTTTGGTATGTGCTCAGCCTCATAGACAAGAACTCATTCAGGATCTATACCGGACCTGGCAAGATCCTCAGCGGGGCACAATGTCTGGGGGGATGATTAGGTGCATATAATGCTTAATATCGTCACGTAGTTCGTGTGAAATGTACGTTTGGTTAAACCAAAATGTAATGACATGTTTATATCCGCCATTTTCCAGAGAACTTCTGTTGGCATTCAAGAAAGCCACAGGACAAAAACCTCTGAGAATAATATTCTACAGGTACTATCACGTAACAATTTTCTCAATCAGTACATTCAAAATGCTTTTTCCACAAGTGGATAATTGTAGCAAATAGTCAATGTGCTTCATTGCTGTATATAACAATGTCTTTCACTTTTACATAGGGATGGTGTCAGTGATGGGCAGTTTTACCAGGTCTTACTCTATGAACTTGATGCAATTCGTAAGGTATGTGATTGCAACTGGCGCTATCTTATATACTTTTCAGTTGTGAACTTGTCTAGTTCACTGATTTTTTCTGGTACACAGGCTTGTGCATCTCTTGAACCAGGTTACCAACCTCCAGTAACCTTCATAGTTGTCCAAAAACGCCACCACACACGTTTGTTGCCAAATAATCACAATGACAGAAATCACACTGACAGGAGTGGAAACATCCTACCTGGTAACACTTTTTCTCTCCTTGCCCTGAGTAGCTTAATTATTGTGAAAAAGTATACATTAATAAATAGGCGAGAACTCATATGAAAGCAGATAAAATTTTAAGTATTTCATTTATATGCACCGACGTTTTCCAAACTACCAGTGTCTTAACCTATTATAACAGGTTGGTTTATTAGGTTACTAGTAAACATTTACCTGTAATTACCATTTTAGTGACTTGATTGGGTAAATATCTTTTACAACATCAGCGTAGCACTTAAAGTCAACTTTTAATCAACATAAAGCAATCTTACACTGGTAATATAATGCTCTTTTGCCAATGTGAGATTTGTCGACTTTGTTAATGTGCTGGCCAGTTTCCCTTTTTCACTTTGTTCTGTTTTATTTTCTCTTGTTGCTTGACATAATCACTTAATGCAGGTACTGTGGTGGACACTAAGATTTGTCATCCTACTGAATTCGATTTTTACTTATGCAGCCATGCTGGAATTCAGGTAAAGTGCTAGTCATTTGCTTTAGTATATAATCTGTTCATTTTGGATTTCAAAATTCTTTATGTCTTACCAATCAAACCATAAGATAGCTCATTAGAGAAACAACTCCTTATTTTGATGAAAGCTCCACAAGAGCTAACAATGTTGGATTTGCAGGGAACTAGTCGTCCTGCGCACTATCACGTTCTCTGGGACGAAAATAATTTCACTGCAGATGAAATGCAGTCTTTGACAAACAACCTTTGCTATACGTAAGTAATCTTAATTCTCAGTTCAATAGCCATTTCAAAAGTTGATTTGTACAGTTGTTTCCGGGAAATTCCCTAGTGACTGTTGGTTTAATTGCAGATATGCTCGATGCACTCGATCTGTTTCAGTAGGTAAATCTTTAATCCTCTCTTCTAAGACAATTAGCAAGCTTAGACCCCATAAGCTTACTTTAGTGTTTGCAGCCATGTTTTCATTTTCATGTGGATTGCTTTGACACCCTACAAAATCTTGCTTCTCCTCGTCTCTCTTTATCAATCTAACTATGATTCTATTCAAATTATTTAGGCTCAGCTTATATGTCATCTGCACCATTATGTTTTATGATTTGTATTCAAAGGGATTCATCATAGACAGACTTTTTTATGCTAGCCATCAACTTACTGCTTTGCCTCTGCCAAGACTAAAATCATGTGGGCATAAACGAATCCAGGATTTAAACTTGATGTATTCAACCTTACATTATATCCTTCTCATAACTTTATGGAATCATATTTTGCTGGTTGCAGTTCCTCCGGCATATTATGCCCATTTGGCAGCCTATAGAGCACGTTGCTACATAGAACCTGACTTGCATGGCAATGGTTCAACGCGTAGCACTCGTTCAACTAATGGTTCTGTCAGCGTCCGCCCCTTGCCAGCATTGAAAGAGAAGGTGAAAAATGTGATGTTCTATTGCTAGCTGAGTGAATGTGAATGTTACATAGTAGTCAGTACTCGTACATGTATGAAAATAGGATAGGGATCTAATCATGAATGCTATGTTTATATAGTGGGAAGCGAATTGCATTAGAAATTTTGTAAGGTTTATGACTAGATCTCTGACTGTAATACATGTATAATGCCTAGTTAAAATTTAGGAATCAGATTAATAGCTTCACTTAGAGATATTTGTCAAGCAAACTCTGTTAAATCTGTGATGTGGTTGGGTGTTTTACTTCTTTGTTTGTTCAACAGTAATAATAGGACCAATTTATGTGCAGTTCAACTATTTCACCAACTACCTTCCACTACCACATTAGGAAACTCGGACCGAACAATATTATTTTGTGAAAATGCATTAAAATGATTAAATTAATTAAGAGGAAGATTTCGTACAAATATATATACTTATCTTCTAAAAATTCAAGGCAGAATTACATACTATATCTAAAATAAGTTCTAACTCATAATTACAATTGATTGAAAAGGTGCAACCTAAGCATATATCGAGCAAAACCATCACCTATTGGGACTTGGGAGTGAACCCATTGAATGCTAGCTCATAAAGTCTGTTCCTGGAGTAGCATTTATAAGCAAAATTAATTTACTGCCCTTGTTTTGTGAGTATTTTCATGCACTCTTCCAAGCTTTGTAGTACTGATTTATTAATGCCGGTTTATAAATTCGTCCAAAAAATCCATCTGTAAAGTTAATATAAAAAGCCTTGACAATCATTAATAGTTTCATACTATATGGAGTAGACAAATTATTATTTTCTAGACTACGCTGAATATAATATTAATCGTGTGACCAGTTATGGAATATGCATACACGATGGCATCAAGTGAAAGATTATGTTTGACTACAGCACTGCAGTCCATATGTAAATATGCACATCTGCATAAGTTGTTCAAATCTATATTATCAAAAAAAGATACATCTAATTAGTGATCTCAAAGTCCCTAGCACCTTGATCTACAGCTTAGCCGCAAAGTTTAATTTTAACTAATGGAGTACATAAATCTATATATTCCTACTTTGTAAAAAAGAGGGGACTGGAATCAATTAATACCAAGGTGATCTTACTTCTTCCTCATTATATTTCTGCCTACGACCAAATATGCTGCATCTAGTCTAGATTCACCACTGCTAAAATTGTCGTATGAATTTAAGCAGCTGGAGCATAATCATAATCGTCATCATCATTGTCTCCTTCCAAGGATGCTGCAGGAGCATAGTCATAGTCACCATCATTGTCATCACCATCACCCTCTAAGCATATTGCTGCTGCTGGAGCATAATCATATCCATCATCCCCATCATCATCTCCATCTATACATCTTCTCTTCTCGAACGAAATAATCTTGAAAATGCCAGACATTTTATAAGTAATCTCTTCTTGGATTGAGATCTTGGATGTTTGTGTATATTTCTATGATAGGATATAAAATTAAGATTGGTTTTTGTGGTGTGTATTATAGGTGAGGAAACCATTTGCTTATATAAAGGTTAGAGCCAATAGTGGACTCATTTTGACGCAATTTGGCACGTTAGGGAGTGTGTTGTGTTACCTGAAGAATGTGTACATCCATAAGCTTGGCTGCACCAAGCAACTTTCTGGGATGCCACATCGAAAATTCACTTTACATGTCATCCCATAACATATACTAGTGTTAAAGAGTATTATTCTCCATGTATACTTGCGGATATAGAGGATCTTAAATGGTGAAGATGCTACTTTCTGTGGTGAAAAGACAACATTCAACTCAATATGTAAGGCAATGGGCAACTCTCGGTTCTAAGTTTTACTCATGAATTACTGCTAAAACAATGTTGTTAAACGAAAGAATGTTTGCCTGACACGGCTTTCGTCAGGATTAGACATTTTTCGTCACATTTAGTCGAAAAATAACATTTATTCCTGAAAAAATGACATTTTTAGTGGACCTGAAGCAAATGTCAATGTCAAGGTTTAATATTTATTTCTTCGAAAGTTTTTGTGAGTAGCTCCCATTTGTAAATAAATCCTGGGAGCAAATTTTCAAAAAATATTTCAAATCTTCATTTGTTTAAGCATCAAGTATGAATCAATCTTTTAGCAATATTACTACTAAGCGACAATAATTTAAAACAACTTCACACTTAAAATATTTGTACCGCAAGAAAAGAGAGCTAGGGGTTTACCCGTTTAAACAAGATTCGATTAACCTAACGCTTCCTTTAACCTCACAAATCATATGGGTAACATTTAATGGCCGGACCACATATTTAATCCTAAAAAATCGTTAGGTATAGAGATGATCTACCTCGTTAAGCCCGTTGGGATCAATAACAAGGCGCATAAAACCCTAGTCCAAAGACCCGAGCAGTAATGACTTTTTTAGGTCTTTCCTTTTAGATGGGGTAGGCTCGTGAGCCAATATAACCCGTATGCTCGCTAGTTTTATAAACCCACACTTTCAACCCTGTTAGGATGATGAAGGCAAAGTGGGGTTTGGTTCAAGTACGACCGCACCTTAAACCCTTGTCATAAAAAGTACGATAGAAACTAGATTAACATTAACCCATAGATTTTATAAGATTAAAACAAGTGTTTAATTCAAATAATCAAGTCATTATGGATAAGCCCCTAGTATGAATTTAGCCTTATACTAGGGTTCAACACAATCATAGTAAGGAATGAAATAGCAAGATCATGTAATGAAATAGATCAAAGATGGGAATCCTTACAAAAATTGATGTTTGAAACCCTTGCTTGCCTTCCAAGAATATTCAAAAGTTTAAAAGTACTATGTTCTAAGGGTATTCGTATATACTTTGCCTTGGAGGCATAATGAACTATTTATAGGCATGAGTTTGTAAGCCAAATTACTAATTACGAAAATGTCATTTCAGACCATTTTCTATCCTCAGCCGATTATTTTGCAATCCACCGGTTACATTCAGCGGTCTCTGAATGCGGAGTTTCTGACCTTCTTATTGTCTTTCACCTGTCAGGTTCGACGGGTCACCAATCAAGCGGCGAAAATCTTCATCTTCATCGCCGATTTCTTGAGTCCATTGTAAGCACCGGCGGGGCCGCCGACTGCTTTCCGCCCATAGTTCGGTGATCGGCCGTTCACTTTGGTGGAATGTCTTGGACTCTTGAACTCTCATCTTCTCCAGCAGGTGGCCCCTTCATCCTGACGTTGATTCGGCCGGTCGTCGATCTTCTTCTGCTGCTACCTTGCTTCCATATTTCCAACTTATAGCCAAATTATTCTTTGTTTTTGCTCTTTCTTCTTTCCTTTTGACTTTGTACTCTGAATATCAATACATTCCTGAAACATCGAAAAATTACATAAGATTCCTACGAACAATATAGCTAAAGGACATAAAAACTAGCATAGAATGGTTGCAATCAAGCACAACATACCAACATATAATGGGTTAAGTAGTGAAATGAGTTTGGGTCTTGATTTGGCTAGAATTAGTGTAACGAGTTAAGAAATTGAGTTAATATAATTAAGAAAGATTATTTTTAATTAATGATGCCGCGTCTTTTTTCCAGTGAGTTTTAAGTAAATTCCAACTAGAATGACTTTGGTGTAGACCGGAGAAAAGACGAGTGACTTTTGAATAAAAAAAAATAAAAGTAACTTTATAGTAATGAATCAATAGTTGGGTGACCACCCGTAAAATTAACTCTAAATTTTAGACTCATCCTTCTTTTATTACGCCAATAAGCCTCAGCACAACACTTGACTGTCTACTGAAATTCAGACTGATCAACACAATGTTGTGGGGTCTTGCTTCTACATATCCTAATGAAGTTGTAACTCTCAATTTCTTGTTAGTGATTGGAGTAGCATTTATATGCAAACTAGTTTCTCGAAACGTGCTTTGCACGTGAATGCGACTATTCTAGCGCATGGTGTTGTAAATAAAATACTAATTAAGTTTTGAATAAATAATTATATATGAAAGAGTAAAAAATAAAAAACTGCTAGGGACCAAGGTGAATCATCATCTGGTGATTATTTCGAGATCTAAATGTGGACATCATCTGAATATACAAAAAATGAACAATCAAAGTTTAAACTTTAGGGAGAGAGAGATGCTTATTTAGTTCGATCTCTGTTATAGCTTGTAGTCGTTCACAATCAATTGAACAAATAGCTCATATTTTTCTCAGTTGGTTATAAACTTTGATACCAAACTTTATTTGATTTAAGTTAGTTAATTCAACTCAAAAGAGATAACTAAAATAATATGCTAATCATTCTATAATAAAAGAATATGCTAATCATTCTATAACAAAAATGTCAAAATTTTACCGTGGATAAGAATTCATACCCGAAGTCCTGAACTACCATGAAATTGTGAAAGAAACTTCGGAAACAATTCGCAGAGCCGGCTGATCTACCTATTGTAATATTTGGGATTGTATTCAAGACTGAACCTGATGCTTGGAGCAAGTAAAAATGATACCACGTACAAATTAGATTAAGAGAGACGAAACCCAATAAAGATGAGTTCTAAACAAACATCTTTCAAAGAGATTGCAAAGTTAGAAGATGGTAAGTGAATCATAATGCTCTCTCTTCTTTCGTATTCTTTTTTCCCTTCTATTTATTTTTGACATGCACGGTCAATTTGAGGGACAAGCCACCCCTATATATATACCAACTGGCGCTTAAACCCCTTCATATGATGTGTCCATTCAACTAAGAGTTGCAACCTTTGCAATATGGAGCTGTGTAAGAATTTTACCTATAGTTTGAAATTTAACGAATGAAAATGGTAAAATATTGTGAAGGGTATTTTAGTCTTTCACTTTTTTAGTTTGGGAGGATATGCTTTTATAGTAATATATATATGATATATGATGATGATAACTGTCCTTGTTTTGAATTTTCATTTCACTATTCTAAGCTTTGTAGTAGTACTTTTTTATTAATGCTGGTTTTGTATGACGTGTGAAATAAATTCCTCCAAAAATCCATCTGTAAAGTACTCCTATAATATAAAAAGCCTTGACAATCATTAATACTAGACTAATGGGGCCATATGTACATGGAATAGACAAATTATTATTTCTAGAAATTCGCTGAATATAATACTAATCGTGTGACCAATTATGGAATATGAATACACGATCGCATCATCAAGTGGACGATTATGTTTGACTACAGCAGTCCATATGTAACTCAATATGCATATCTGCATATAAGTTGTTCATTTTTATATTATCAAAAAATGATACATCTAATTAGTACTCTCAAAGTCCCCAGCACCTTGATCTACAGCTCAACCGCAAAAGATTAATTTAACTAATGTTTCTGCCTAAGACCAAATATGCTGCATCTAGTCTAGATTAATACCAAGGTGATCTTACTTCTTCCTCATTATATTTCTGCCTAAGACCAAATATTCTGCATCTAGTCTAGATCACCACTGCTACTATCGACCTATGAATTTAAGCAGCTGGAGCATAATCATAATCGTCATCATCATTGTCTCCTTCCAAGGATGCTGCAGGAGCATAGTCATAGTCACCATCATTGTCATCACCATCACCCTCTAAGCATATTGCTGCTGCTGGAGCATAATCATATCTATCATCCCCATCATCATCTCCATGTGTAGTACACCTTCTCTTCTCGAACCCAATAATCTTGAAAATGCCAGACATTTTATAAGTAATCTCTTCTTGGATTGAGATCTTGGTTGTTTGTGTATATTTCTTTGATAGGATATAAAATTAATAATGGTTTTGTGGTGTGTATGAGAGGATCTACCTCGTTAAGCCTGTTGGGATCAATAATAAGGCGCATAAAACTCTAGTCCAAAGACCCGAGCAGGAATGACCTTTTTAGGCCTTTCCTTTTAGATGGGGTAGGCTCGTGAGCCAATATAACGGAAATGCTCGCTAGTTTTATAAACCCACACCTTCAACCCTGTAAAGTGGGGTTTAGTTCAAGTACGATCGTACCTTAAACCCTTGTCGTAAAAAGTATGATAGAAACTAGATTAACATTAACCCATATATTTTATAAGATTAAAACAAATATTTAAGTCAAAATAATCAAGTCATTATGGATAAACCCCTAGTATGAGTTTAGCCTCATATTAAGGTTCAACACAATCATAATAAGGAATGAAATAGCAAAATCATGTAATGGAATAGATCAAAGATGGAAATCCTTACAAAAATTGTTGTTTAAAACCTTGCTTTCTTTCCAAGAATATTCAAAAGTTTAAAGGTACCATGTTCTAAGGGTATTGGTAAAGGCATAATGAACTATTTATAGGCATGCGTTTGTAAGCCAAATTACTAATTACGAAAATATCATTTCAGACCATTTTCTATCCTCAGCCGATTATTTTGATGTCCACCGATTACATTCGGCGGTCTCCGAATGCTGAGTTTCTGACTTTCTTATTGTCTGTCACCTTTCAGATTTGGCGGGTCACCAATCAAGCGGTGGAAATCTTCATCTTTATCGCCGATTTCTTGAGTCCATTGTAAGTACCGGCGAGGTCGCCGATGATTCTGCGGAGCCGCCGACTGCTTTTTGCTCATAGTTCGGCGATTCGCCGTTCACTTTGGTCGAATGTCTTGGACTCTTGAACTCTCATCTTCTCCAGCAAGTGGCCCCTTCATCCGGCCGTTGATTCGGCCGGTAACCGATCTTCTTCTGCTGCTAGCTATCTTGCTTCCATATTTCCAACTTATAGCCAAATTGTTCTTTGTTTTTGCTCTTTCTTCTTTCCATTTGGCTTTGTACTCCGACTATCAATACATTCCTAAAACATCGGAAAATTACATAATATTCCTACGAACAATATAGCTAAATTAAAGGACATAATGACACGACCCGAAATTCGGCTAGGCCGTGCGGGCACCCGACATCCTCCCCTAGACCCGTCGGGCGAACCCTTTTCAATTAAATTAGGAAAATAAATATAATTCAATTCATAAACAAGAACAAGACTTAAAAAAACAGTGACATACTGATACCTCTAAGCTGTACAAAAGAAATTACAGCTGACTACCCAACATACTAGGTTTAGGGCTATCCAGACTAGACATCTAAGAGTACAGAAAAAGACAAATACCTCCTGAAGGGAGCAAATGCAACTGAAATGATAACCAATAAACTGGTGGCCATCCGGAATAAAAGTTGGCTCACCCTGACAGCTGAAGTCGTATTCGCTCCTTCACAACGTGGCGAACTCAATCCTGGAGCGAACCTGAGAAACGAAATGGATAGATAAGAAACAAACAACAAACAAGGGTGAGTCAAAAGGACTCAATAAGTGGGGCAGACTAGCCACCTCAAAGAATAGGATAGCTAGCTAGGGAGAAGAAATAAATAAATCAAATTCCTCTTATTTAAATTACAAAAAGGCAGAGCCAGATAATAACTAGAAACACGTATGAAACCTTAAACTCAGCCAGGAATACGAGCCAGAAACATATCAACAAATAAGAAATGCACGTATGAGCAGAACAGTAGTTATGTACCACAAGTCTACGCAATGGTATGAAAATGAAATGAAATGAGATGAAATGAAATGAAATGAAATCTGATGCAAAGGGTCACATGTGCCCGTCCTCCCATCTCGAAGCGGAATACTCCTGCACTCGAGGGCAATCCAATCTGATAACCAACTGGAGCGGAATACTCCTGCTCCTGGGGCGGAATACTCCTACACCCGATATAATATAAACCAGAGGCGGAATACTCCTGCACTCTCTTGGGGCAGAATACTCCTGCAACCGATATAATACAATGGAGCGGAATACTCCTGCTCCTGGGGCGGAATACTCCTGCCCTCAATATGATACAATGGAGCGGAATACTCCTGCTCCTGGGGCGGAATACTCCTGCCCTCAATATGATACAATGGAGCGGAATACTCCTGCTCCTGGGGCGGAATACTCCTGCCCTCAATATGATATGCAATGTAATGCATATGAATGACATATAATGCATATGAATGCAATGTGATGCAATAATAACCTTTCACCGGCGCGGGACTCTCATCGACAGCCGGGAAGTAGATGCCAACTTACAGCCAGGGTACAATGCTCAGATCCTCATTGCAATACCAACAATAGGACATAACATATAATATACAATGTAAATCCAAAGCTAAGGCGTAATGAGTACGCCTATCGGCAGCTACACACGTATGGAACACGTGGTAGAAAATCCACGAGGCCAGGTGCCTCCAAAGAAATGGATATAAACACTTACCTCTTCCAAAAGTTAGCATTGCTAATCAATAACCGCTTTTATCCTTTGGTTCCATTGCCAAACGATCCCACTGTGTTCAATAAGCAGAAAAATATATCACATTAGGCTAAAGGCTTCATTCCTCACATCTTAGGGCAATCCAGGTAGGAACCTGATACCCTATTCGCATACGCAATACGCAGGCCAGGCCTATGTACGGGGTTTATGGTCACATAACCAAACCCTAAATAAATTACATTTATAAGTTGCCCATAATTCCCTGAGTATGAATATATAATCAATTTCATTATCGGGGTCCATTTGACCCTTCAAACTATCAATTTACGTCATTAGGGCGATGTCTAATATCCCTATTTTTACCGTAAAAATATATTCAAACATACGTAATAAACTCAAATAATATATTAGGATCATTACCTGAATGTTTCAGGGTGAAAATTCTACTTTTCTCCGGCCTCTTTTCTCATTTTCTGGCATTTTTTTCTGATAATTTTCTCTACTTCTCCTCCTTGCTCATGTTTCTGTTCATTTTTGGCGTTGAAATGAATTTGCACGTGACCACCGCCTAACTTTTTTTTATGTTTTGTCATTTTCCTTTTTTTTTAATAAATTCGCTGCTACGATAAAAATTAAAACGGTACCCTACGATGTTCAAAATAATTCCAACTTTTGCATACGAGTTATACAAAATATATGTAATATACTCGCGAAGGCGGATCTCAAATCGGATTCCCGAAACTCAAAATGCGAATTTAAATGAAAAAAGTCAAATTATTTAACTTTCGGCATTTTAGCGGAAACTAGCCGAACAACATCGAAATTTTCTTTCAAAAGTTTACAAAAATCACACATAATCATACGAACCTAACGGCACTTTCGGATTTCGAATCGGAACTCATTCGGCAAAAACCGAGCTTGAAAATCTCTTTTTAATATTTATTGCCAATAAAAACTGAAACCTTCTTCCGATGCCTACCAAACGAGGTCTGATTTAGCTCAAATTTTACAGACAGGTTCTAATGGACATTATGAATATTTTAAAATTATCGGCACGCTAATCGGAGTCCTAACTTCCGAAACGACTGACCGAGGTCGTTTCATTCTCCTCCACTTTAACTCTCGTTCATCCTCGAACGAGCCTAAGTCTAAAGAAAAATTCGCACAGATTACAAAAGAACTTGCACGACCTTCATAAGCTACTCCACGGACCTCATCTCTTGATTACAGGATCAGAATTATAACACGCATATCGAACTCTTGGATAAAAACATAGCTGGATAATATGATAGCATCATTGCCCAGCTTATTCTGACTAAGCTGATCCTTCCTCGATCACGAGAGGAGAGTCCTACATTTTCGAAACAAAGATACACGAAATTTGAATAGGTTAACATGATTCAGGCGATAATCACCTTTTCGATATACCTTTCGATATAAAACAGGTTGATGGAACTAAGAATTAGCTCACGCTTGATACAATAGGGGAAGATTTTGAAGTACCTTGTCACTACACACTCTAGAAGATTTGAGGCAAGCCATATTATTTTTACGAACGCACTATGCAACATCTCAGTTGATCTTAGTGTTGTTCCTCAAGCTCCTCGTGGGAATGTAGTTACTCATATTCTAATGTATGCCAAAGGCTTATCTGAACAGGGTCTATCGTATAAGGATAAGGATCATGCAACTACTACTGGATAGTATGATGCAGACCAGGAATGATCTTCAGACCGAACATCTACTTCAGGGTATTGTCTTTGGATTGGAAATATTATAACTTGAAAAAGTGCAAATAAAAGAGACATGTAGTTGGATCTTCATCTGAGGCAGAATACCAGCAATAAAGTTGATTACATGTGCATTTATAACGCTAAAGTAACTTCTCAAAGAGTTGAGGTGTGATAAAGATATATGATGGATTGTCGACAAGCTGCACTAAACCTTTAACTCTAAATTTCCATGAAGTAAAACAACGTCAGTATGAGGATCCACTTCTAGTTGAATACAGACAGATAGCCAGAAGAAAACTGGAGTAGCCATATAGGGTTACTACTGACGGTGTTCTCATGTATAAAGATAGACTTTGTGTTCCTGATGTTGCAGATTTACGTAGATAGATTATGATAGAGGCACATTATTCGAAATACACTGTTTATCCAGGTTCGACTAAGATGTACCATGATCTTAAGCAGATTTAGTGGTGGGAAGAAATGAAGTGTGACATAGCAGAATTTGTGGCTTAGTGTTCTAATTGCCAGCCAGTTAAAGTCGTGTCATCTTTCCAGAATTTATGCTTTCAGCAACGCCTTAGAGATTTAGTATTACCATTCAGTTTTTGGAGGAAGACTTCTCCACTTAAAGCACAAACTCATGCAGCTATTTGAATATGAATAACCATCCTCGCACTGTCTGTTGGACTAAAGAAGATTTAGCTAAAAGCTGAACGTAGGCAGACCTAAGCTACCAACTACCCTTTCGAGTTGCCGAACAGCTGCAACTCTCAAGTTCGCAACTCCATACCTTTGCCGTAAACATCACCACTTGATGGATAGTACTTCTATATAAAAATTTCGGCAGAGTTTCTCCTGAAACTGGATGATCCGCAAAAACAGAACCAGCACTATTCTATACATGGGAATGGATACCCGGATAAACTGATATCCAAAACAATAATATGCTTACCCGGCTACAATAACACGTACTCTGGCTCAACACAGGGAACGTCACAAGCGGCTACCAATCGCCCAAGCTCACTAGTGCCGGACGAAGAAGAAATGGAAATGGATCGAGGATAGAAATAATTAGAGCTTCAGGAAGTTCATCTTTTTTTTTTTTTTTTTTTTTTTTTTGGGCTTGGCTACCAAAGCTAGATTACTTCCGTGTCAGGCTAGCCAAAGAATCATAATTGAAGAGATAGACATTAAATAAACTTTATGGAAAAACATCCATACCAATTTAACCTCCCAATAAGAAGGAAACTCTGACGATTTACCAGAATACCCTTTTATACCGAGACAAACTTGTAGAATAACATGACTCTACTAGTGTCTTGAAGCAAAAGGAGATACGTAGATCGAATATTACTTACTAATCACTTTACACCGGAAGAAATGATACACTTGCTAATGGTGAAAAATTAGGCTCCCATTATCCTACAAACACGAAATTCTTAGAGGAGAGGTAAGCTGATTTGACATAATAACAGAAGGTGGCGTAACAAGCTGCCAAGCAGAAAAATACCGATACTCACTCACAAACCCCTCACATTTAAACCAGATAAATTAGTAGGGTCATCATAAATGCCAGGAATAAATCATATCAGAAGCTCACCCCTCTACCGCAACTGATTCTTAATAGAAATGACATCCAAGGAAACCATCGAAACATGATGAGACACATCATTTCCAGATCGATCAAAAGAATCAAATCTTACTCACATTTAAGAGAAGAAGAAATATTCGGGTCTACTACATCGGATGCCTCAGGATCCTGCCAGACTGACAGTTCATAAAACTGCCTCTGCTGCTGAACTAAGCCGCTACACTGATAACTACCTTCTGAAGAACTACTACCACCACGCTCTCAACTGCTACTGGATGGTGGCATTTCTCTGGCTGATTAAGATCTAAATGAAATCTCATTCGACTGTGCAGGTGCCTGATGACGAGAGAAAGGACGACTGCCCACTTGTCGGAGTAAGGGAAAACTCCTCAAAGGATAGCCGGACTCATGACAATGATACCACATTTTCGCTGAAAAATGGAAGCTGGAATGATTGTTGATAGCTGTAAAGAAAACACTGAACCTGATCTTGACGAGCTACTGGCGCACTCTAAGAATCACGCGCCACAAGCTAAGATAACCTGGCAGGTGACCTCCCAAAATAATCAGAACTCTTACCTCCAAATGAGGTACCATGGTTGCCCACTAGGGCCACGGGATCTCTTGCTCTCCCGTTCTAACTCTTCCTTCTCTAACTTATGGTATGCCCCGTACCTTCGAACAATATCAACAACGACATCAAATAAAGTCACAACATCAATTTTTCGAGCCATCTGGGATCTCAAGGAAAAAGAAAGATCATCAATAAATCTTTGAATCTCTCGAAAGGCTCATGGACTAGTTCTAATGCATATTCAGCCATTCTATAGAATTCAATCTCATATTCTAAAACACCAACAGGCTAACCGACAGGCTACCCTGTCCAATCTACTCAAACTAGCGACACTTTTCATCTCGCTCGCTACTCGAAAGGAACTTTCCCATGAATCTAGAAGAAAAATCGAACCAAATAAGTTAATAAGAGAGCGGTCCACCAATTTAAGGCTGGACGCTGAAACCGGAAAGAAGAATAATCAACACCATATCGCTGGATATAATCAAAAGCCTGAAGGATACGCTGACATCATTTTATTTTAAAAAATCACGAGGTTTATCTAATGCATGGCTTTAGAATATCGGAAGGTTCAAACACATAAAATAATATACCCTCTTTGGGCACTCGGACCGAACTGTTACCTCGGCTAGCTAACCAGCCAGAACAAATGGTGGCACAACACATGCTGCATTTGGAACATATTTTACTGGGGCAATATTAATAACTGGAATAGGAGCTCCCTGAGACCGAACATATGCATCTGCGGCAACCTGATAAGCTGCCTAGCGAATAATAGGTTCTTGCGGTATCTGCGTCGCCAAGATTCTCGTAAAAGCATCATAGAGAGCCAAGGGAACCACAAGGCCCTGCCCCCTTGCCCATCGCGAGCTCGTACAACTGGGGCCTCCGTAACTAGGTCGTCAGCACGATAAAAAAAACTCTCGGCGCTTCGTCAGTGCTAGCCCCACGCTAGACTGCTTCGTCTTAAACTCAAACCGTTTGTTGATTTATCGTACGAGGGTTTCACAATTACCACGAAGGAATTAATGAAAATAATTTTGCATCCTAGAACGACGCACGATCAGAAAAGAAGGAAGTGAAACTTCCTAAATGCCATCATAGCCCCTCGTAGATAAGTACGGACGTCTACGTACCCATCAGCGAGACTCTACTAGACACTGTCTTAGTCTGGATAGACTTTAAACATGGCTCTGATACCAACTGACACAACCCGAAATTCGGCTAGGCCGTGCGGGCACTTGACATCCTCCCCTAGACCCGTCGGGCGAACCCTTTTCAATTAAATTAGGAAAATAAATATAATTCAATTCATAAACAAGAGCAAGACTTAAAAAAACAGTGACATACTGATACCTCTAAGCTGTACAAAAGAAATTACAGCTGACTACCCAACATACTAGGTTTAGGGCTATCCAGACTAGACATCTAAGAGTACAGAAAAAGACAAATACCTCCTGAAGGGAGCAAATGCAACTGAAATGATAACCAATAAACTGGTGGCCATCCGGAATAAAAGTTGGCTCACCCTGACAGCTGAAGTCGTATTCGCTCCTTCACAACGTGGCGAACTCAATTCTGGAGCGAACCTGGGAAACGAAATAGATAGAAAAAAATGCCAGAAAATGAGAAAAGGGGCCGGAGAAAAGTAGAATTTTCACCCTGAAACATTCAGGTAATGATCCTAATATATTATTTGAGTTTATTACGTATGTTTGAATATATTTTTACGGTAAAAATAGGGATATTAGACATCGCCCTAATGACGTAAATTGATAGTTTGAAGGGTCGAATAGACCCCGATAATGAAATTGATTATATATTCGTACTCAGGGAATTATGGGCAACTTATAAATGTAATTTATTTAGGGTTTGGTTATGTGACCATAAACCCCGTACATAGGCCTGGCCTGCGTATTGCGTATGCGAATAGGGTATCAGGTTCCTACCTGGATTGCCCTAAGATGTGAGGAATGAAGCCTTTAGCCTAATGTGATATATTTTTCTGCTTATTGAACATAGTGGGATCGTTTGGCAATGGAACCAAAGGATAAAAGCGGTTATTGATTAGCAATGCTAACTTTTGGAAGAGGTAAGTGTTTATATCCATTTCTTTGGAGGCACCTGGCCTCGTGGATTTTCTACCACGTGTTCCATACGTGTGTAGCTGCCGATAGGCGTACTCATTACGCCTTAGCTTTGGATTTACATTGTATATTATATGTTATGTCCTATTGTTGGTATTGCAATGAGGATCTGAGCCAGGGTACATGTTGACACCCAATTTTGTCCCCGAAATTTCAATTAAAAGCCTAATTATTTTAAAATTAAAGTTAGTTTTGAAAATTAAAGGTAATTTATAAATTTCACTTAAGAGTGGCTAAAATAGTAATTGTAGCCTTAATTTCAGCTTATTCTATACAATTCCTCCATTTACTTAATTATCTTATAAAGAAGGCTAAAATGGTTCTAAGTCCTAAATCCAGGCCTACTTATGCAAACATATACATACACTACACACATTTCCCTTATCCACTTCAGTCCTGCCCGACCCGCATATCCCATTTCCCTTTCCCCGATTTTCCAAGAACCCCAATCCCTCAAACGACGCCGGATTCCACAAATTCCAGCTGTTTCTCGATCGTACAGTGGACGAATAGGAAGAATCCAGCATTGTCCTTTAAGGGACGAACCTTATCCATCAAAAACCAACTAAAATCGTCCAAATCGTGATAAATCTGAGCGTCCATTTTGAATCCAAGATTGAATTCAACGTATCCGATTTGTTCTCATCATTTTGCACCCATTTCCCACATCGTTTTGCACCCTTTTTGAATCCTAGAATTTACCCTATAAATACCCCTTCGATTCACTGATTTGGGGGTCGGATTTTGGTTGAAGGAATTGAGGGACTTTGGAAACGAGGACCCTCTTAGTGCTTTTTTTAATAAGCGATTTTATTTTCCTTCCTAATTTCCGACCTTTAAATTTTGTGAATCGTCGAGTTTTCATTGCTTGTTCGGGCGTAAGGACTTCAGATCAACCGCCTCGATTCACTGCGTCGAAGAAGGTAATAAACTTACCCTCTGTTACATTATCAGTTTTCATCGTTTATTTACATGTTTACTGTTGGCAAAAAAAAAAAAAAAAGAGCAACGATGGATTATTGTTATTTCTGTGAACTATGAAAAAGTGAGCTTAATTCGACGACTGCCTGTTTCTTGTTAGTTTAGCGATTATTAGACCTGCAAACGATGTCGTTTATCTGTTTTTTTAGCTTGAGTAGCATAACTAAGATGGAGTTATTGTGAGAAGTTAAACATTAATGTTTCTCCTTAATAAAAATGCTATTTTAGCATCCTAATAGTCAAATTGATGAAACTGGGTGCTTAAATTGCCTCTTTAGGTATGTTGAGTTTTAATAGAGATGTTTGTATTAGTTCTATGGTATGCAGGAGTTGATTTGGAGGGTCTGGAGAGGGCTAGTTAGTTTGCAGATTCAGGTTAGATGTGTGCCAGGGTTGTCTGTTGTTTGTTCAGAGGTCTTGTCTTTCTTTCTTGTTGCTGGATGTGCTGGTAGTTAGTTGAAGGAGTCCAAGGGAGCTATGAGATGGTGTGAGGGAGTATTTGAGAAGCTGTGTGTGTGCTGCAGGGTTAAGAGTAGTTCCTGGTGTTTGAGAGAGTGCAGGTGAGCTTTGTTTCCGGCTTAGTTGGGGTTTGATGTTGTCTTGTTGGTCTGAAGGCATAGAGTTGTTTTAGGTGCTGGTTCTGCTGTTTCCAGGTTGTGTTTTGTGTCTGAGGGAGCCTGGGTGGTCTTGTTTTGGTTCAAGGGTCTGGCAGGTTGTTAGCTTATAGGTTCAGGGAAATAGGAGGGGTCTGTGGAGTCCTGGTAGTAGTTGATTTGGTTCAGGCTGTCCTTGGAGAGTTGTTGGAAGTTGATGCGAAGGCTACTTGAATGGTTTGTTAATGGCTTCAGGGAGGGTAAGATAGGAGTCCTCTTAGTTCAGGTTAAGGGGCTATGGGGGCTCTCGTATTGTTTGAGAAAAAGGTAGTATATGTGTGTATGTGAGCATGTATGCTTCTGTGTGCCAGTGTGTGTGAGATTAGATGTATGTCTCTGTGTGCAACAAGTGCTATCTTAAGCTCTCTTTTCTTAGTTTCAGCTTTTCTCAAGTCCAACCTGTTTGCATCCCTCTCATGTAATGGTCTTCTATAATTTTGCATCTAAGTCGACTTAGATTTGTGATGTCTGCCCCTGCTAGTATTAGCTTAATCTGGACTTCTCTATTCCTATATATCTCAATGTGACTGTCTATTTATTAGATTCTATAGGTCTTGTTCTATGTTTCCTTTTTAGTAAGCTACTGCTCTGGCTTTGTTTATAGAACAAATTGACAAGGAGAGTTGTTTATGGTTCTTATGTGTTCAGTAGGTGGAAAGTATACATTGTGGTCTTCAAATACTGTCTTAGCTTTTGAATGGTAATTAGCTCAAGTTCTGGATTGCATGTTTGCTTGAGGAGAAGTTCAGTCCTTAATCAATTTCCTCTCCTTTACTGTTAAGGTGTCTACTTGATAATAATTTAATTTAGATCTTCCCTATGCTTAAGAGTAACCTCTTATCCTTACTGTCATCAAATGAATCAAATAATTTGCCTCACTTATTGAAAACGCCTATTATCACAGCTATGTAATTAATTAAATACAAGTGTTTCTTCAACGTGAGTTCTTCTTTGTTTTCCTTAGTCCTCCTTAGTTTCAGGGGACTACAGTAACATTCTTGCCAAATTAATTTTCATGTTTATTATGATTATTGTCCTAATCTTTATCTCTCTTTCCTTTGCAATACACAACTTGGGACGAGTTGGGTAAAACTCGCAAATTGGGACGGTCTTTGGGATGAGGTCGCATTGGAGTCAACTCGCATTTTAAACTCAAGTTCAAGTCAAGAAAGAAGGACCTTTTAAAAATGCTTTGTTGAGCCATGTGATGTTTTAGGCTCATGGGTATAATGTATAAAAAATAAAATTCAAGGCTCCCATGAGTTTGTCAAATTTACCGGGTTCTTCTTCTAAATCCTTCTCTCTCCCTTCTATCCCTTAGAAATTGCATGTCTATAGGAGTTCCCCGTAGATAATTATTGTAGAATAATTTATTTGATTGATTATGAATGAATGTTTAGTTATTTATTGAGTTATTTTGTGAATATTTTATTTCTTTAGATCTCCATCTTATTTTAGGAATTTTGAATCTTCTAGTTAAATAACGCGTGCAAGCCAATTCGTAATAATTTTTAAATCGCTTTTAAAATACAACTTTAATACAAGTCTTCAAGTCAATTAGTTTTCTTATTAAAGTCATTTATTTTCCCTACCTTTTCATGTATACTTGATTTTAAATTCAATTAGTGACGCTTTTTAATTGACAGTTAATTTTTTTTTTTTGTAAATCATTTATTTAAGCTATTTTGTGAAAACCGAAGGATTAACCGTAATTTTACGGATTTTCGAAAGTGCTTTCAAATTGAAACCTTCTTTCGAAAATAACTGAACCTCTTACTTAGAATCTCTGAAATAGACCACTTCCTTAAAACGGAGGAATTGCACGCACTATTTAATTAATTGGTTCCTAATTCTCCTAAATTAGGTGGCGACTCCAAAGAAAGCCCTTTGGAATCCCATTTTGTTGAAATATACCCGAAACCTATCTTTTCTTAAAGAAAGGGTAATTTTTTAGTTCCTATTTGTGGGTGGATAAACCCTGATATCCTATTTGTGGGTGGATAAACCCTGATATCTTATTTGTGGGTGGAAGGACCCGAATATCCTATTTGTGGGTGGATAAACCCTAATATCCTATTTGTGGGTGGATAAACCCTGATATCCTGCAAAATCTGAAATCGTCTGGCCTGTGCTGGTGATGCGATAATCGAGCAAAAGCTAAAATTACAAAGAGAGAAATAGAGTTGTTCTGCATATGCGATAAGGCAAATATTCTTCGAGGAACTAATAGTTGCGAGTTCTTCTTGTTTCGCTGCTTGAGATTTCTGCATTCAAAGAAAAATTGTAAGTACTATAAAATTCTGGGAAGTCGCGACACTTTGCATTGCTCCTTCCACCTTGATGCTGAACTTTGCGGTAATGCGAAATTTGCCCCTGTTTAATCAAAGAACAATTGTTAGTTTTTGATCAAACAACGGTTGACTTGATTGAACACCTAATTTGGCTTCGAATCTGCATTTTGCTTGCATGGCGATCAAATGTGTTGTTGTTGCGAAAAATCTGACATTCTTGAAACTCTTCTCTTTGCATAAGACAAACCATCTATAACTGCCTTGGCTTGGGTTATTTGGGAAAAAACGAAATTTCATTGATTTTGGGACTAAGCCCAATAAGGGTAGCAAAACATAACGTAGTTCATTACAACTAGGATGAATAAAATTGCGACAGAGTAGTTAAAACATAAGATAGTTGGGCAATGAAATGCAATTTCAAGCTGCAAAATACGGTCTTTTCAGTCTTCTTAGCTTGCAACCCGCTTCTTCTTTGAATGTGTTGAGGTTGATGCCTCGCCTTTAACAAAAATTGTGCCTGCGGGAGGAATGTTGCAGTAACCACTTAATGGATCTTCTTGCACAATTATTTTGCCGCTATCAATCATGCTTTGAATCTTGTATCTCAAGCCACTGCATTCTTCAGTATCATGACCTTGGACATTTGAATGATAAGCACAATGCTTTAACGGATCAAAATGTGGAGGCGGATGCTTAGGAATTGTCCCTTTCTTTGGTTGCAAAAGTCCTTCAACTTGCAATTTTTCAAATATGCTTGTCACAGACTCGTCTAGAGGAGTGAATGTATTCGACTTCCTCTTCTTTGACACCGGATAATCGGAATATATTTGTTGAGACTGACTTTGAGAGCCTTGCAAATTTGAAGGTTTCTCTGATCGAGTGGTGTACCCAAATAAACTAGAAGGGATTTTCCCTGTTGCTATGCCTTCTTCTATCATTTTTCCCAGTTGGATCAGTTCGGAGAAGCTGCTTGCATTATTGACGACCATTTTGGCATAGTATATGCCTTCTTGCATGTCAATGAAAGCTGCTATTAGCTTCTTCTCAGGCAAGGGAGGATGCATCTTAGAAGCCTCTAACCTCCACCTCATAGCATATTCTGCAAAAGACTCATGAGACATCCTCTTAATGTTGCGCATATCAAACACATCGGGATCTTCTACTATGTTGAACTTGTATTGTTCCACAAAGTCATGAGCCATATCCTCCCATGTGTGCCATTTGGAAAAATCTTGTTTGGTATACCATGCAAGTGCCATTCCTGATAAACTTTGAATGAAAAATCTCATCCGCAAAGCTTCGTTCTTGCCAATTCCAATCAATCTGCTGCAATAATCTTTCAAATGAGCAGAGGGATTTCCCTTTCCATCGAAAGTGTTGAATTTTGGTATCTGATACCCATGTGGAAGCTCAATGTCTGGGTGAATGCATAAGTCTTCATAACATAAACTCTGAATGTTCCTAGAGCGCAACTCATCTTTAATGACCTTATGCAAATTGCGGATTTGTCTCTGCACGCTATGTAAATCAGTTGTCTCAACTTCTTTTCTAGGCAATTCTCGTGGGCGCACTATCACTTGATTTGATTGACTCCCGACAGCAGGCATAGTGCTAAAAGGTGGTTGGCATAAAGTTGCAGCTGGCCAAGCATTTGGATTAGTAAGATATTCTTGTGAGTTTTGTGGATATACGGTATGTATAGGCATTGGGTAATGGGGCATTGTTAAGTAAGGTGGATTGGAGGTAAAGCTTGTATTTGGCAAAGGCTTGCTAGTGTTTACAAAGTTGACGATCCTATTCCTTTGGACCACATGTTCTTCAACATTATCATTCTGCGCTTGCAAGATACCCATACCAGAACTGGTTGCCTGAAACTGCTTTGCCATGTTGTTTCGTCCTTGATGCAGATTCTCAGCCATTTCAGTGTTCAATGCTAGCCAACTAATAACAAATGAATTCTACACATTGAACAAAAGCAAGTTAATACGTAAAACGATAATGCATGCATAAAATTTCAAGTGTAAAATAGGCCATTAGGCCGAATGGATGGGACTAAAATCCCGATTAAATCAGAAGAGTAAAATATTCGAGAGTGCGAAACTTGAAAATCCACAAAATTTGATTTTTGAAGACGCAAGTTGAGAAAAATAATTTTGGAAATTTTTACTAAATCAGTATGCGTGCTAGACCATTTTAGCGCAAATTGCTAAAATGATCGGTTTATTTTGAACATCAATGCTTTGCTCAATTATCGACTCTTGCTTGTAGAACAACAATCTGCACCAATCCTTGAAAACTGCTACTAATAACAACCAAACCAACACAATGTCTTCAACTTGCTTTTTGCAAAATTCTGCCCCAGTTATGACTTCAACATTTCAACTTGCTTTGCGAAAACTGCCCTAGTTATGAATTCTGATTCTTCAAATTGTTTTGCAAAAGCTGCCCCAGTTACGACTTTCAATACTTTAAATTGCTTAACAAAAGCTGCCCCAGTTGTAATCTCTCACGTCTTCTACTTGCTTTGCAAAATTCGCCCCAGTTTCTATCTTCGGGAAAATTAAAATTTAAATACTAAAGGGTCGAGCCCGATGGAGGAGCCTACGTATCCCACCTTGGGAATCAGACCGTGCGTAGTTCTGCTTACATAGAAGAGAATTTTCAAATGCTGGTGTAACCGAAACTCGATATGAGTTGCCTACGCTTCCCGCCTTGGGAAACCGGTTACCGTAGTTTGCTTACATAGAAATAGAGTCAAAACATTCATAATTTGATATTCTTTCTTTTCTTTTCTTTCAACAAAACTAACAAAAGGAAATTACAATAATTACTTCTTAATAATGCAAATAAACTAACTTCTGCTTCTGCAACTCTACTGCTTTTCTGGAATTTGATAAGCGCCTAAATGCCATTCCTCGAGGGATTTCCCTTTGCATATGGTAAGATTGCGACAAAAGGTTCGCCAATGCCGTTTGTAGGCAGAATTTTGACATGGCCAGATTTGATCAAGCTTTCGACTTTCTTCTTAAATAAAGTGCATTCTTCAATAGTGTGCCCCTGCATCCCTGAATGGTAGACACAAAATTTCCTCAAATTTTCGGGCTTATGTGACAGATACGGCTTTGATTTTGCAAGATATACTAAACCGACCCTCAGAAGCCTCTCAAACAGGTTTGCATAAGATCCTGGTATTGGTGTGAAGGCAACTGCAGGTGCTTTGTGGCGGTTTGACTGAAAACCTGAATTGACAATCATTTGCTCGATGTCATAAGGTTTTTCTGCTATAGGTGGCAAAGAGTTTGGTATAACAGCTTTTCCTTTGTCTTTAGATTGCGCCTCGGCTAAGTCACACGCTCTCTTGTCAATTATTGCAACCGGCTCATCTTGAAGCTCTGCAGATTTTCTTTTCAACGAACTGCCCTTTGCCAGAATCGGGTTCGAGAATTCATAATGCTTGACAAAATCCCGGGCTAGTTTATCCCAACCGTCAAATTTCCAAGGACCTCGTATTGCAAACCATGTCAAAGCTGGTTCCTTAAGTGTCCTAGCAAACATCATCAACTTGGTTTCATTGCTCGGTCCATACCTTGCGACCCAGCCAAGGTATGCTTTCAAGTGATCACGAGGATTTCCTGTCCCGTCATACATTGGTGGATCAGCTGAGTCAAAAACATTCACACATTCACTTTCTGCCTCACCTAAGCTTACTTGAGATGGTAGAGCATTCTCATCTATCATTGTGCCATTGCTATCTTTAGCATTGGGAAGTCCTTTCCCGTTGCTTTTCTCATTGCTAGTTTTTGATGAGATACGGAACCCGTTCTCCAACAAGAATGCATGCAGGTGGGGGAATTCTTGAGCATCACATTCGAATGCGGGAGCTACTTGACTTGTAGGAGGTGCAACAGTAGGGATAGGAGCAACAGGAGCACTTGGTCCTAGGCTTGGCATATTTCGCACTGGATTGCGAGCATCCATGAGCGCGACAACCAATTCAGTAAGGCTATTGAGTCTCTTTTCCAAACTTGCCACGGTTGCTTCAAGCTTGTTAATCTTGTCTTTGTGGGATTCCTCATTTTCAGTCAAGTCAATCACAACATTTTGACGAGCCATAGGTCCTGATCTTGATGTTCAAAATAATTAACCCTTTAGCAACGCATACCGAATTTAATAAAATTTATTAAAGATAAAACTAACGGGTCAACTTATTCCAAAAGGAAAAATCGAGCCAGTACTGAAAAAGATCCAAAAGTTTGAGCAGGACACTCATTTTGTTAAAGAAAACTAGACACAAAATGCTTATTAAATTCTGAAAAATATTATATTTATTAAAATGATAGAATACTTAAAATTTGACGCTAAAAAAAATATTTTGTAAAATTAAGGTAGACCAAATAAAAATTTAAAAGGGATTTTAGAATGAAAGTATGCATGCATTCAGAAAATAAAGTAACTAAATGAATAAAAGAATAAAGCGGTTAATTCCTGCAAACAAATACAGTGTTAATCGAATCACAATATCAAGTAAACTGAATTACCCAATAAACAACGCAAATGAATTACAGGCGGTTAGCACATAGCAAATGAGCATTTAGCAAGTTATTGCATAGTAGACAAATAGTTGATATGTGGCAAACACAAGTAATCAAGCGTAATTAAAGATGCAAGCGTGTCCTACCCTGTAAGGTGCCTCTTTGTGCCAGAGGTGGGCCTAAGACGCCAAATAGGTGATAACGAAAAGTAGTCCAAGCCGGTTTTGCAATAATCGAATTTAGAGTAAGTGATAATAACAGTAATAATAATTTCTCTTTCATTATAACTTGATTTTGAGTACATCATTATTACATCAAAAAAAAAAAAATAGAAAGTATCGGACATAATTTAAATACATCGTTTTGAGTATAATGAAAATATAAATAACTGCTATAACTACGCTGCATCAGGCTTGAGGAGACAATGGGGCTGAAGTGCGGGCCTGGTTAGGATCAATTTCTTCTTGCTTGCGCAATCAGTGTAATTTCTGATATCTGGTCCCAAATGTCGTTTACATCCAAAAACTTGCTTGAATGGACCGAACGTCTTATCATCCTTTCGAAGTCTCTTGCCCCTAGCTTGTTATCTTCTTCCAAGTATCTTCACAATTTCAACTTGATGACTATTTGAAATACCTCTTGAATTCAAGCGTCTTCTAGTCTACAAAATTAATAAAAGTATTCTAAATTTAATTATTTGCAAAACTTGGCTTGGACTGGAAATTCCGTTATCACATAAACACATAATATGCACTGTTTTTGGGTTTAAATCCGTCAACGAAAAAGGGCGGTTTTCCTAACTATGGAGGCGGTACCAAGGACCGGGTCAAATCTAAGGTTTATGCATGCATGTTCCTAAAGGAAACTCTAGAGTGGGTTTACTAAACACAAGGCTGTTTTGAGTGGCAAGCGGTCACGAGGTAGTAAAACTATCCGCTCACCCCGCAAGTACGCGCACTCTTTCTTAAAGGGTTTTTTGTGAGTTGCGGGTGTATATGCATACACCTCGCGGGTATAAGTAACCATGAAGAAGCTCCCAGGAATGGGGGAAATATGAACGGAATGCCAGTTTAATATGTGCGCAAATAAAGTGTAGTGACATGCTTTCAGTGACAAACAATTGCAAATAATCAAATTAACTAATCATGCTATTTTTACAAATAATAAACAAATAAAGAGTTATCTTGTGAAAACCTTGCGGTTAGAACCTTAAGGTATCCCCAGCAGAGTCGCCACGCTGTTGAACCCCAAAAAATTATCCTTTCTTTAAAAAAAGATAGGTTTCGGGTATATTTCAACAAAATGGGATTCCAAAGGGCTTTCTTTGGAGTCGCCACCTAATTTAGGAGAATTAGGAACCAATTAATTAAATAGTGCGTGCAATTCCTCCGTTTTAAGGAAGTGGTCTATTTCAGAGATTCTAAGTAAGAGGTTCAGTTATTTTCGAAAGAAGGTTTCAATTTGAAAGCACTTTCGAAAATCCGTAAAATTACGGTTAATCCTTCGGTTTTCACAAAATAGCTTAAATAAATGATTTACAAAAAAAAAAATTAACTTTCAATTAAAAAGCGTCACTAATTGAATTTAAAATCAAGTATACATGAAAAGGTAGGGAAAATAAATGACTTTAATAAGAAAACTAATTGACTTGAAGACTTGTATTAAAGTTGTATTTTAAAAGCGATTTAAAAATTATTACGAATTGGCTTGCACGCGTTATTTAACTAAAAGATTCAAAATTCCTAAAATAAGATGGAGATCTAAAGAAATAAAATATTCACAAAATAACTCAATAAATAACTAAACATTCATTCATAATCAATCAAATAAATTATTCTACAATAATTATCTACGGGGAATTCCTATAGACATGCAATTTCTAAGGGATAGAAGGGAGAGAGAAGGATTTAGAAGAAGAACCCGGTAAATTTGACAAACTCATGGGAGCCTTGAATTTTATTTTTTATACATTATGCCCATGAGCCTAAAACATCACATGGCTCAACAAAGCATTTTTAAAAGGTCCTTCTTTCTTGACTTGAACTTGAGTTTAAAATGCGAGTTGACTCCAATGCGACCTCATCCCAAAGACCGTCCCAATTTGCGAGTTTTACCCAACTCGTCCCAAGTTGTGTATTGCAAAGGAAAGAGAGATAAAGATTAGGACAATAATCATAATAAACATGAAAATTAATTTGGCAAGAATGTTACTGTAGTCCCCTGAAACTAAGGAGGACTAAGGAAAACAAAGAAGAACTCACGTTGAAGAAACACTTGTATTTAATTAATTACATAGCTGTGATAATAGGCGTTTTCAATAAGTGAGGCAAATTATTTGATTCATTTGATGACAGTAAGGATAAGAGGTTACTCTTAAGCATAGGGAAGATCTAAATTAAATTATTATCAAGTAGACACCTTAACAGTAAAGGAGAGGAAATTGATTAAGGACTGAACTTCTCCTCAAGCAAACATGCAATCCAGAACTTGAGCTAATTACCATTCAAAAGCTAAGACAGTATTTGAAGACCACAATGTATACTTTCCACCTACTGAACACATAAGAACCATAAACAACTCTCCTTGTCAATTTGTTCTATAAACAAAGCCAGAGCAGTAGCTTACTAAAAAGGAAACATAGAACAAGACCTATAGAATCTAATAAATAGACAGTCACATTGAGATATATAGGAATAGAGAAGTCCAGATTAAGCTAATACTAGCAGGGGCAGACATCACAAATCTAAGTCGACTTAGATGCAAAATTATAGAAGACCATTACATGAGAGGGATGCAAACAGGTTGGACTTGAGAAAAGCTGAAACTAAGAAAAGAGAGCTTAAGATAGCACTTGTTGCACACAGAGACATACATCTAATCTCACACACACTGGCACACAGAAGCATACATGCTCACATACACACATATACTACCTTTTTCTCAAACAATACGAGAGCCCCCATAGCCCCTTAACCTGAACTAAGAGGACTCCTATCTTACCCTCCCTGAAGCCATTAACAAACCATTCAAGTAGCCTTCGCATCAACTTCCAACAACTCTCCAAGGACAGCCTGAACCAAATCAACTACTACCAGGACTCCACAGACCCCCTCCTATTTCCCTGAACCTATAAGCTAACAACCTGCCAGACCCTTGAACCAAAACAAGACCACCCAGGCTCCCTCAGACACAAAACACAACCTGGAAACAGCAGAACCAGCACCTAAAACAACTCTATGCCTTCAGACCAACAAGACAACATCAAACCCCAACTAAGCCGGAAACAAAGCTCACCTGCACTCTCTCAAACACCAGGAACTACTCTTAACCCTGCAGCACACACACAGCTTCTCAAATACTCCCTCACACCATCTCATAGCTCCCTTGGACTCCTTCAACTAACTACCAGCACATCCAGCAACAAGAAAGAAAGACAAGACCTCTGAACAAACAACAGACAACCCTGGCACACATCTAACCTGAATCTGCAAACTAACTAGCCCTCTCCAGACCCTCCAAATCAACTCCTGCATACCATAGAACTAATACAAACATCTCTATTAAAACTCAACATACCTAAAGAGGCAATTTAAGCACCCAGTTTCATCAATTTGACTATTAGGATGCTAAAATAGCATTTTTATTAAGGAGAAACATTAATGTTTAACTTCTCACAATAACTCCATCTTAGTTATGCTACTCAAGCTAAAAAAACAGATAAACGACATCGTTTGCAGGTCTAATAATCGCTAAACTAACAAGAAACAGGCAGTCGTCGAATTAAGCTCACTTTTTCATAGTTCACAGAAATAACAATAATCCATCGTTGCTCTTTTTTTTTTTTGCCAACAGTAAACATGTAAATAAACGATGAAAACTGATAATGTAACAGAGGGTAAGTTTATTACCTTCTTCGACGCAGTGAATCGAGGCGGTTGATCTGAAGTCCTTACGCCCGAACAAGCAATGAAAACTCGACGATTCACAAAATTTAAAGGTCGGAAATTAGGAAGGAAAATAAAATCGCTTATTAAAAAAAGCACTAAGAGGGTCCTCGTTTCCAAAGTCCCTCAATTCCTTCAACCAAAATCCGACCCCCAAATCAGTGAATCGAAGGGGTATTTATAGGGTAAATTCTAGGATTCAAAAAGGGTGCAAAACGATGTGGGAAATGGGTGCAAAATGATGAGAACAAATCGGATACGTTGAATTCAATCTTGGATTCAAAATGGACGCTCAGATTTATCACAATTTGGACGATTTTAGTTGGTTTTTGATGGATAAGGTTCGTCCCTTAAAGGACAATGCTGGATTCTTCCTATTCGTCCACTGTACGATCGAGAAACAGCTGGAATTTGTGGAATCCGGCGTCGTTTGAGGGATTGGGGTTCTTGGAAAATCGGGGAAAGGGAAATGGGATATGCGGGTCGGGCAGGACTGAAGTGGATAAGGGAAATGTGTGTAGTGTATGTATATGTTTGCATAAGTAGGCCTGGATTTAGGACTTAGAACCATTTTAGCCTTCTTTATAAGATAATTAAGTAAATGGAGGAATTGTATAGAATAAGCTGAAATTAAGGCTACAATTACTATTTTAGCCACTCTTAAGTGAAATTTATAAATTACCTTTAATTTTCAAAACTAACTTTAATTTTAAAATAATTAGGCTTTTAATTGAAATTTCGGGACAAAATTGGGTGTCAACATGTACCCTGGCTCAGATCCTCATTGCAATACCAACAATAGGACATAACATATAATATACAATGTAAATCCAAAGCTAAGGCGTAATGAGTACGCCTATCGGCAGCTACACACGTATGGAACACGTGGTAGAAAATCCACGAGGCCAGGTGCCTCCAAAGAAATGGATATAAACACTTACCTCTTCCAAAAGTTAGCATTGCTAATCAATAACCGCTTTTATCCTTTGGTTCCATTGCCAAACGATCCCACTATGTTCAATAAGCAGAAAAATATATCACATTAGGCTAAAGGCTTCATTCCTCACATCTTAGGGCAATCCAGGTAGGAACCTGATACCCTATTCGCATACGCAATACGCAGGCCAGGCCTATGTACGGGGTTTATGGTCACATAACCAAACCCTAAATAAATTACATTTATAAGTTGCCCATAATTCCCTGAGTACGAATATATAATCAATTTCATTATCGGGGTCTATTCGACCCTTCAAACTATCAATTTACGTCATTAGGGCGATGTCTAATATCCCTATTTTTACCGTAAAAATATATTCAAACATACGTAATAAATTCAAATAATATATTAGGATCATTACCTGAATGTTTCAGGGTGAAAATTCTACTTTTCTCCGGCCCCTTTTCTCATTTTCTGGCATTTTTTTCTGATAATTTTCTCTACTTCTCCTCCTTGCTCATGTTTCTGTTCATTTTTGGCGTTGAAATGAATTTGCACGTGACCACCGCCTAACTTTTTTTATGTTTTGTCATTTTCTTTTTTTTTAATAAATTCGCTGCTACGATAAAAATTAAAACGGTATCCTACGATGTTCAAAATAATTCCAACTTTTGCATACGAGTTATACAAAATATATGTAACATACTCGCGAAGGCGGATCTCAAATCGGGTTCCCGAAACTCAAAATGCGAATTTAAATAGAAAAAGTCAAATTATTTAACTTTCGGCATTTTAGCGGAAACTAGCCGAACAACATCGAAATTTACTTTCAAAAGTTTACAAAAATCACTCATAATCATACGAACCTAACGGCACTTTCGGATTTCGAATCGGAGCTCATTCGGCAAAAACCGAGCTTGAAAATCTCTTTTTAATATTTATTGCCAATAAAAACTGAAACCTTTTTCCGATGCCTACCAAACGAGGTCTGATTTAGCTCAAATTTTACAGACAGGTTCTAATGGATATTACGAATATTTTAAAATTATCGGCACGCCAATCGGAGTCCTAACTTCCGAAACGACTGACCGAGGTCGTTTCACATAAAAACTAGCATAGAATGGTTGCAATCAAGCACAACATACCAACATATAATGGGTTAAATAGTAAAATGAGTTTGGGTCTTGATTCGGCTAGAACAATAAGTTAAGAAATTGAGCTAATATAATTAAAAAAAATTATTTTTAATTAATGATGCCACGTCATTTTTTCAGTGAGTTTTAAGTAAATTCCGACTAGAGTGACTTTGGTGTAGACCGGAGAAAAGACCAGTGACTTTTGAGTAACAAAAACAATAAAAGTAACTTTATGGTAATAAAGTAATAGTTGGGTGACCACCCATAAAATTAAGTCTCAATTTTAGACTCATCCTTCTTTTATTACGCCAATAAGCCTCAGCACAACACTTGACTGTCTACTGAAATTCAGATTGTTCAACACAATGTTGTGGGGTCTTGCTTCTACATATCCTAATGAAGTTGTAATTATCAATTTCTTGTTAGTGATTGGAGTAGCATTTATATGCAAATTACTGCCCTTGTTTTGAATTTTCATTTCACTATTCTAAGCTTTGTAGTAGTACTGTTTTATTAATGCTGGTTTTGTATGACGTGTGAAATAAATTTCTCCAAAAATCCATCGGTAAAATAGACAAATTATTATTTCTAGAACTTCGCTGAATATAATGCTAATCGTGTGACCAATAATGGAATATGAATACACGATCGCATCATCAAGTGGACGATTATGTTTGACTATACCAGTCCATATTTAACTCAATATGCATATCTGCATAAGTTGTTCATTTTGTATATCATCAAAAAATGATACATCTAAGTAGCATTCTCAAAGTCCCCAGCACCTTGATCTACAGCTCAGCCGCAAAAGGTTAATTTTAACTGATGTTTCTTCCTAAGACCAAATATGCTGCATCTAGTCTAGATTCACCACTGCTACAATTGACCTATGAATTTAAGCAGCTGGAGCATAATCATAATCGTCATCATCATTGTCTCCTTCCAAGGATGCTGCAGGAGCATAGTCATAGTCTCCATCATTGTCATCACCATCACCCTCTAAGCATATTGCTGCTGCTGGAGCATAATCATATCCATCATCCCCATCATCATCTCCATGTTTAGTACACCTTCTCTTCTCGAACCCAATAATCTTGAATATGCCAGACATTTTATAAGTAACTTCTTCTTGGATTATAGAGTATGATGAGATCTTGGATGTTTGTGTATATTTCTTTGATAGGATATAAAATTAATAATGGTTTTGTGGTGTGTATGATAGCTGCGGAAACCATTTGCTTATATAAAGGTTAGAGCCAACTCTGGACTCATTTTGACGCAATTTGGCACGTTAAGGAGTGTGTTGTGTTACCTGAAGAATGTGCACAGCCATAAGCTTGGTGCAACTTTTGGGGTTGCCACATAGAAAATTCACTTTACATGTCATCCCATATCACATATACTAGTGTTAAAGTTATTATTCTCCATACTTGCGGATATAGAGGATTTTAAATGGTGAAGATGCTACTTTCTCTTGTGAAAGACAATATTATACTCAAATTATTAAGGCAATCGGTTTAATCACCCCAAATGTACATTGCTTCGATTTGCTCACCATACAATAAAGTATAAGCATAACATTCTCTAACACCTTCCGGTCTATGTAAATCGATTCTAGTTAATTTTACACATGAATCAGTGCTAAACATGCTATTATCCGACAGAATGCTTGCCTGAAATGTTTTTATCGGGATTAATTATTTTTCCATGAATTTTGTGGGAAATACAATTTATTCCGTTGGAAATTTTCATTTTTTAGTAATGATTTAATTTTTCCTTTTGGATTTTCGTAAGAAGAAAGGAGGAACTCAATTGGGCCTAGAGTAGATGTGATACATATGATAAACGGGCAATATACTACATTCGTCCCATTATAAATGTCCCATTTTATATTTTCACGTCCATTAAAAAAAATATTAATAATAACTACATATATTTTACCTCATTATCCTTATTTATTTCATTATTATGTACAACAAGACTTAATTACTCTTTAATAATAAGGACAATACTTGGTACTCTAAATTGACACTTATTTTGAGACAAATAAAAAGCAAAAAAATAGACACTTATTATGAAACGGACATAGTATCTTAGAAGTAACTCAATCAATAGAAATTGATGACATCTGGAATTTGATATACTACTTCACCGGCCTTTTGTGCCAATTTATGTGATGTTATTTCTTTTTAATATGTCTTCCAAAAATGAATGACACCTTTGTATATAAAAATATTACATATATAACTTTAAACTTCTCATACGAGAATATTTATAGCCACAAAAGATTTTATGACTTTTTTGAGACTATTCAATTTTTTTTTTTAATTGTATGCCCGTCTACAGAGTCATATTAATTAGGACAGAAGTAATAAGGTTGAATAAAAAAAAGCTGACTATCGCATGTGTGCTGCTTGAATAATAATACTCAGTAATAATCATCATAGGACAATGAGTTACAATCCAAGAAGTACTCAAACGCATTCTAGTACCAGGCTTAGTACTGTGGTAAGTAAGTTCATCATAGTCCATAGAGAATGTCTTTCATACGGTAGATTGAGAGCAATTAGTGGACTGATCAGAGAATGCAACAATCGAAATTATTGACAGTATACAACATTTTATAATTGGAAGAGAAGAATAATCAATATTTTCATACATAAGCCTTACCAGGCTACTCTTTTAACAGCTTTGCAATGGCATAATGCTGGTTTGACTTGTGACAAAAGTTCCTTCGAAATCCAGATGTACGCTATATAAAAAGACCCTTATACAATAAACAATAGACTAATTAACAGAGTTATGTATTTGGAAAAGAGAGCTATCTTATAGTTTCCTTATTATAATAATCATGTGACCAATTATGGAATATGATCAATACAATCACATCATCAAGTGAGACTATGTTTGACTAAAATCCATGTTACAGTTCTACACGACTTGTTCAAATGTATTAAAAAAAAAGGAAAAAAACATTTAGTAAGTGATATCAGAGTCCTTAACACTGCTGTTGACAGACGCTAATAGTTTCAACTAACATATAAATCTAGCTATTCCTATTTAAGAAAACTGATACTACACTAAGTATTACTGCTAAGTAAAATCCACTAAGGTTCTTACATATACAGTTAAATCCTATAGCTAATTGCATGTTTTTCTTGTGGTGTCAATTATGACCAAGATCCTCCAATGAATTCATGCAGCTGGAGCATAATCATAATCGTTATCATCATCGTCTCCTTCGGACGATGCCGCTGGAGCGTAGTCATAGTCTCCATCATCATCATCACCACTTCCCTCTAAGCATATTGCTGCTGCGTGCAGGAGCATAGTCATAATCCCCATCATCATCTCCATCTGCACACCTTCTCTTCTGTAACCCAATAATCTTGAAAATGCTAGACATTTTATCTCTTATTGGATTATAGAGTATAGACTATGAGATCTTGGGTGATGTTTGTGTATATCTCTTTGATGGTTTGTATGATAGGGAGGAAACCATTGGCTTATATAAAGGAAAGAGCCTACTCTGGACTCGTTGTTACTCATATTTGGCACGTTAGGAAGTGTGTTGTGTTACCTAGAGTATGTGCACTACTGCCATAAGCTTGGCTGCAATAAGCTACTTTTGGGGCTGCCACATTGAAAAATTAACTTTACATGTCATCATTTATATTTATTAGGAAAGTGAAAGATTAATATTCTCCATCCGGGTGGAAATATAGAATCAAGTGGCAGATATGCCATCCTCTCACTCTCTTGAAAAGATTTGGGCCGGGTATCCAATTCCATCATAATATAATGTCATGGATGAAGTGGTAACGAGTGGAGCGATTCACGGCATTATATATTCATTCGTTTGAAAAGGCTTAATATGCATATGTATATGTGAATATGAGGGAGTATAACTTTCTTTAACATGTTTCTGTGATTCGGCGTTTACACTATTTCGAGTATAGATTATGAGTAAATACTTACCCATATTTGATGTTTATACCAAACTAAATCAGCAAATCATGGTTAAATAATTTAATGAAATAATATGTATTGATTAACCATGGTTAAGATTTGCAAAAATATGTCGAACACTTATTGGCTTGTTGGTAAGTTTTCACTATTGTGTAGATTATGTATTGAGGGAACGAACACACACGTGTCACTTGTTTGTTATTTGAATATGACTTATCTGATAAGAATTTAGAAATGTATGTTTAGCACTAGTGTTATTAGTTGAGAACTACCTGCTTTTAAACGGTTTTGTTGAATGTTCAACTATACTTTAGCATTCTTGCTTTCTGAAGGACTTGACCGGTAGCATAAGAAAATTAGAAAATTCACATGATGCATATAAATCATAACTACATACATGTGACAATTGTCTGATTCAAATTGTAGATTAATTTATATACTCTCTGTGAACAAAAACAATATTACTTGAATTATTTAACATATGATTGTATTAGGACGTACAACGTGAAAATTCAACGGTGTGTCAGATCAAAGAATATAATATCTTATAATTTAATTTCCAATTTTGATTTACAATAACTAGAAAGAACTTCACTAACTAAAAGACATGTAAATGCTTAATTCTATGAGAACATAAATTTCTCTATCGTAGCACTACTTCTAATCTATGCAGAGGCAAAAGAGGAAAAACATATCCCACTAATTCGATTATCAAACCAGGTGATAAGTGATTACCCGATTAGCATCCCAATTTTCTTGTGTTTTCCTATCATTCATTGGTAAAAGCAAGGGCGGAGACATGATTTTTAATAAGATGGTTCAAAATTTAAAAAGTAAAGTTTAAACTTATGTTAATGAGGTTCAACATATGGTAATTCTATATTAAAAAATCGATTTTACCTTATATACGCAGTGCATTTTTCGGGCGAAGGGAGGTCAAGACAAGGGTGGCTCCGCCACTGGGTAAAAGGCCTTGGCTAGCTAAAGGAAGAACTGTTTGGCAACAAGTACAGTACAAAATCGCTAATGAAATTATCAGTAGATCCACAATTTTTTCAATTTGGAACCTTTTATCTCAATCCTTCGTCCATTAGTTCTTGGACGCTCGTCCCCAAAAAATTGTCCAAAAACCTGTAGACATGTTATTTGGCTTTTATCTTAGGTTACTAGGCATGAAATTTTATTTCCCCAATCAAATGTGCAATAAATATTACTGTAAGACAGATTGATATACAAAAGTTGGAAAGTGTCAGCAAACATAAACCAGTACGAAAAGTTGGAGATAATATAACTAACTTATGAGATACCATAAAAAGTACAAGAAGATTAGTCCTCTTAACACTATGGTACAACAAGATTGGTCCTCTTAACACCTTCAATCAGCATGGCGACTGCTCCAACTCCTTTTTATGATGGGAAGGTATTTGAGGAGCACGATACATCATGTATCTATAGAAACATAAACCAAAGCAGAAGCTCAAAGCCAAAGCTCTAACTAACAGTCCTGCATTCAGCATGTAAGAGAGGACCTGCATAGCTAATCCGAACAATACGTCTATTCCCCCAATGTCATACGATGCATGCATGAAGTGGGCAAAGACATAGAAACTTGTGCTGCCACATATTGTTATCGCGAGATACCCATAGTGGAACTCCAAAAGGTGATGGAAGGCTGCTGCAATTATCATAGGAATGACCTCGACCATAAATTTCATCTCAGCACCAATTAACCGAAAAGGCTTGTCGCGATACCAATAAACAACAGAGACCAGTGTAACAAAATAAATTACGTAGCACCCCACTAGGACAACCGCAAGGATAAAACCTAGATGACTCAGTAAACTCCCGGCAGCAAACAGAGAGAGGACAGGAACGCTACCAAAAATAAACCACCAAGATTCCCTAGGAGCAGAGAGCTCCGCTGAAAAAAATAAAAACACGAGCAAAACATATTTAGCATCTCAAAGAAAGTTGCAAAAGCATAAAATCGAGCACACCAAGATTATGCACAAGCACAATTGGAGTGGCAAAGTTGCTCAGAAAATCACCACTTCAAACCAGTGTTTTGAAAGCGAGGAGCGATGAAGCGAGGCAAAGCGAGCCTGAAGCGCTTTTTAGGTCCGAAGCGAAGCGAGGTTAGTGAAGCATACACTTCGTGGTCTGAAGCATGAAGCGAGGCGAGCGTGAAGGTACGCTTTAGTGAAAAAATAGTAAAACATTGTTAAAGTAAAGAAAATAAAAAGGTGGGACTTATTTGTAAAGAAAGAAACTTGGAGTAGCTGTGTGAATAGTTGGGACCTTATCTTTGAGGTAAAATCAGACCCTTGGAGTTGGAGAAAAATCAGACCTTGCCTAGGGTTTCTTTCTTCTTCTTTCTCCTATTTGTTATTTCTTCTTCTTCCTCTGTCTAAGCTCAATTTTTTCCTATTTCTTAAATATAAAATTTTCTTAAATGTTCTTGGTGAGTTCTTATTTATTCTATTTATTTTTGCAAAAATTTCGCTTCACTTCAATGAAGCGAGCGCTTCGCTCCACGCTTTAAGAATTAGGGGCCCTTGTTGCCTTTCTTTGCTTCACGCTCTCCAAAACACTGCTTCAAACCGTAAAAAGAAGCTACCTCTAATCTCCAAACAGAATCAGAAAGTAAATTGTGGCATTAATCTGCCACTCGAGATAGAAAAACACTATATAAAGCTAGCCAATTTTCTGTGACCATGGTTAACCAAGAAGTTTAGTGAATAGCTTCACAGCTGTAGCATGTCAAAACTGCAAAAGGATAATGTGGGCTAGAAATAACCAAGCAATTGTCTATGCAACTCTTCAGTTAGGACATGTTTACCTAATTAACTATCGTATGTAATAGATTGCTAGTATTAAACCTCACAATATCAAGTAAAAAGACCCAATGGTTAGGTAAAAAGACTTACAAAACACAGGGACCCTAATCTTCTTGAAAATCGAATCCACGGCATTCATGCTCTGCCTGCCAATTTCATAGGAAACCGTCCTAGTATGGACGAACGGGCTACAGGAAGAGGTGCATAGAGGGAGAACTTGAGGGGAATCATCCATCATCAGGCTGCAGATAGATACAAGTCGTATTATTATATATCTGTATATATTGATTTATATTTTTCCGTGTTACAAGTAATAGATATAAGGTTCATTAGAAAGGGATAAAAGGAGACGATATGTTGAATAACTTGTTAACAAGATATTACACTTTTCATCTGGTGAAGTCAACAACTGCAAAAGAGAAAAAACAATAAATGCAGGGACCAGGAAACAAAAGTTGAAGGGGCTAGCGACGTCAAATATATAACTCTTTCATTAGGCGACTAAAGATATCAAATGAATGAATGATCATATAGATCAAATATTTACAAGCCATGTGGGTTTAGAAAGCAGTAAATCATATTTGAGGAGGAAAAGGCTGAAACTTTTGAATGAAATTAAAGTCCAAAGTAACTAAGTAGTCATCCAAAATACTATAGCGGTATCATCCCTGTAACTAGAGAGAGGCAAGTGTGATAGGGAACCCCAACCAATCCTAACACTTGGGAATACCTGTAGGGTACAATTCTGGTAATAAAACAAGTTCAAGAAAATTGCAAGAACCACAGACACAATGGAGGACCAGATGTTGAGTCAAATCCAAAATGCACTGTCACACCGCATGTTGTTAAAATTCAACCAAATCGGGGGAAGGGAAATGAAAAATTAGGGCTTTGTTGAAAAAAGACAAACACACCTGCCACAAAAGCACGCCAAGTCAGCAACTGACCCTTTAGGACTTGGGAGGACGCCAAGGGAGAGAATTTTATGAGCTCATGATTCAAAATAGCTTAAATATTTTATTTATTTCTGATTTTTAAGAGACGTTTAAGTATTTGCACGAAATAGATAGATTTGGCCTACTATTATACTATTGATCACCATAAAAAGTTTTACAAAAATGACCCTTGCAAGGAAAAGTTGTTGAGGACCGCTAGATGAAAACCCTTGACAGTCACCAGATTTGTTTCTATGAACATTATATGATTATTGTGACCTTAATTACCTTGTATATCTCTTCTTTGTGTTGGTTGTTCCTATGACATTATCTATAAAAAATTTGAATGATGGGTTGAGCAGGTTCTCTCAAAAAGAATTTTCAGTTAGAATTAACTCATCTTTTTTTGAGACTTTAATGTGGCCCTACATATTAGGTAATTAAATATATTTACCTTGTCTCCCAAGTCATGTAATTAATTATATAATATTTTATGGTTATACAAATATGTTACCTTGATGGAAGGAAACAATATTTAATGTGAGTCTATAGGGAAATTTTATTTTATCAAGTAGTGCCTAGCATTAAAGTTTGTACTGTGGAGTCCCTAGCCTGCCTATATATACACCTGTGACACCATCAATCTGGCATCCTGCGAGTCATAGATTAGAAGAATTCCTACGATTTTCTGTCAAGATCCACAAGGAATTTCTCACCAACACTTGAACAATCATGGCTGAAGATATGTTCCTGTTTAATATTCCGCTACCAAAGCTCTATATTAATGTCTGTTTTATAACTATTTTCATCATAGGACAATGAGTTGAATCTATGTGCTCCAACGCATTTGCAGTACCAGGTTTAGTACTGTGGTAAATGAGTTCTATCATAGTCCATAGAGAATCTTTCATATGGTATGTGGACTAATTAAGAGAATGCAACAATTGAACTTGTTCACAATATCCAACATTTTTCAATTAGAAAAGAAGAATAATCAATATTTAATACATGAGCCTTGCCAAGCCACTCTTTTTAAAAGCTTCATAAGATTGGTTTGACTAATGACAAAAATTCCTTCAAAACCCAGTTGTTCACTATATAAAATCCTTGAAATGATAAACAATATATAGATTAATTAGCAGAGTTATGTATTTGGAAAAGAGAGTTATATATAATATAGTTTCCTTATAGTATAATATTCATGTGTGACCGATTATGGAATATGATCAATAAAATCACATCATCAAGTGAGACTATGTTTGACTACTAATCATGTCACAGTTCTGCCCGAGTTGTTCAACTGTGGTAAAAAAAAAAAAAAAAAAAAAAAAAAGGAAGCCCATCTAATAAGTTATCTCAGAGTCCTAACACTGCTGTTGACCTCAGCCGCAAATAGGAAAACTGGTGCTACTGCTACTAAATATTATCACTAAGTAAAACCAACTAAGGTTCTTAAGTATACAGTTAAAATCTATAGCTAATTGCATGTATTTCTTGTGGAATTAGAAGGTGATTATGTTGAGCTGGATACAAACTGTATCTTAGCTGTAGGAATCAAGTTAGTAAGAGTTAGTTAATTTAACTAGTACTGAGTCAGCACACTAGATTAGTTAGTTAGCTTAACTAGTGTATTTAGAAGTTAGTTAGGATTGTATAAATATCTTAGCTAAAGTATTGTACTCACTTGAGTTGAAATAAGATGAATAAAATTTCTCTCTCTAGTTTCTTCTTTTCTCAACAACTTCCTCCCTAAGTTTCTTAGCTCCCTCAATAGCTTAGATTAGAACATGGTATCAGAGCGAATCTGAATCATTTTTTTAATATTTTTTTATTTTCTTATCTTTTTTTATTTTTTTGTGGGGTTTTCCAGCGATTCAGAATCATTTTTTTTTAATTTTTTAATTTTTTGGGGAAAGCTATAGGGCTTTAAAAATTGTCATATAAAGTTTGAGCAAAAATAAACATTATGAAAATCCTTACTGGTATATACTTGATATTTGGGACCTGAAGCAAGTGTCAATGTCAAGGGTTAAATATTTATTTCTACAAAAGTTTTTGTGACATAAGCTTCCATTTGGGCATATTACTTGGGAGCATTTTTTCACAAATTTCAAATTTTTGTTTGTTTATAGAATTCGTCCAAATTTTGGCAGATTTTTAAAATCAAATCTTCAAATTCCCAAAAATCAGTTGAGACTAATTTTTGGAATTTTTTTTTTCACTGGCAAAGTTTTATTTTTTTCACGTGAAATGCATGTCCAAACGCACTTCAAAATTAAAAAATTATTTTTCTGCTCAATTTTAAAAATTCATTTTTCCAAATTTCAACCAAATCTATGTCAAACGCTAGCGTAGTTATAATGGTAAAACTATACTAGGAAAACATTATAGTACAAGGCAATGATTTTATTCTTGTGTTGCGACAAATCAAATTTGTAATTACTGTAGCCACAACCCACAAAGTGATAAAATTGTGGTTATCTATTTGCAACAAAAATTCAATTGAGTAGTCGCGCTGAAATATTAGCCTCGTGCTATTAATACTTATGTGTACCTTCAAATTGTAGCAAAATCTGAGATTAGGTTTTATTTTATTTCTTAATTTATCAACGAAAACTTAGATTTGCTAGTAGCGACAGAAGTTTTTGTTGCCAATCCACAGCTGTTTTCGGAATTCTCAATTATTCCCAATCCACGCATACATATGATAAACACAACATATTTTAACAGTGTTTTTTCCGCCAACAACTTTAATATATTAATGCATAAGAGATTTCAAAGCGTCAAAAGATGCTACTGCATCATTTACAACCCAACATGAGAAAGTAGACTCACAATTAACTCTATGAAGAAGCGAATTAGATAACTTAGCTAAACTATGTGCTAGAACATCGCAAGACAAGAATATATACAATATTGACATCCTCAATAGACCTTACTAGTTTCCAAATATCCGCACATATAGCGCCAATCTCCCATGAGCTTTCTACCTTCTTTTGAATCATCTTTAGCATCCGAAAATATGCGAACCTTCGACCATCCATTTTGAATTGCTTTTTCCAAAGCCTCTCGAACTGCTAGTGCTTCAGCAATTACGGCCTTCCCAACATACTAAATTGGGGCACAAAAGGGCATGAAGCAGATGACCAGAGCTACCCATAGCTGCCACTTCTGTGCTTGCCTTCCTCTTTTCCACTTGTAATCCAGCATTTGTAAACATTAAAATACCATCTTGTACCATAGTAATATTAGTTTCATTAGTGCCAATAGATATAAATACCGGTGGAGGTGAGTTAAACAAAGCATTTTCATATTTTAGAAAATCAAAACGAGCTTTACTCACTACCTTGCTTCCATATTTCCAACTTATTGCCAAATTATTTTTTGTTTTTGCTCTTTCTTCTTTCCTTTTGACTTTGTACTTTGAATATCAATACATTTCTGAAACATCGAAAAATTACATAAGATTCCTACGAACAATATAGCTAAAGGACATAAAAACTAGCATAGAATGGTCGCAATCAAGCATAACATACCAACATATCAGGGGTTAAGTAGTGAAATGAGTTTGAGTCTTGATTTGGCTAGAATTAGTGTAATGAGTTAAGAAATTGAGTTAATATAATTAAAAAAGATTATTTTTAATTAATAATGCCGCGTCATTTTTTCAGTGAGTTTTAAGTAAATTCCGACTAGAGTGACTTTGGTGTGGATCGGAGAAAAGGCGAGTGACTTTTGAGTAGCAAAAGAAACAAAAATAACTTTATGGTAATAAAGCAATAGTTGGGTGACCATCCGTAAAATTAACTCTGAATTTTAGACTCATCCTTCTTTTACTACGCCAATAAGCCTCAGCACAACACTTGACTGTCTACTAAAATTCAGACTATTCAACACAATGTGGTGGGGTCTTGCTTCTACATATCCTAATGAAGTTGTAACTCTCAATTTCTTGTTAGTGATTGGAGTAGCATTTAATTATATGCAAATTACTGCCCTTGTTTTGAATTTTCATTCACTATTCTAAGCTTTGTAGTAGTACTGTTTTATTAATGCTGGTTTTGTATGACGTGTGAAATAAATTTCTCCAAATTAGTGCCATATGTTCATGGAATAGACAAATTATTATTTCTAGAAATTCGCTGAATATAATACTAATCGTGTGACCAATTATGGAATATGAATACACGATCGCATCATCAAGTGGACGATTATGTTTGACTACAGCAGTCCATATGTAGCTCAATATATGCATATCTGCATATAAGTTGTTCATTTTTATATTATCAAAAACTGATACATCTAATTAGCACTCTCAAAGTCCCCAGCACTACCTTGATCTACAGCTAAGCCGCAAAAGGTTAATTTTAACTAATGTTTCTTCCTAAGACCAAATATGCTGCATCTAGTCTAGATTCACCACTGCTACAATTGACCTATGAATTTAAGCAGCTGGAGCATAATCATAATCGTCATCATCGTTGTCTCCTTCCAAGGATGCTGCAGGAGCATAGTCATAGTCTCCATCATTGTCATCACCATCATCCTCTATGCATATTGCTGCTGCTGGAGCATAATCATATCTATCATCCCCATCATCATCTCCATGTGTAGTACACCTTCTCTTCTCGAACCCAATGATCTTGAAAATGCCAGACATTTTATAAGTAATCTCTTCTTGGATTGAGATCTTGGTTGTTTGTGTATATTTCTTTGATAGGATATAAAATTAATAATGGTTTTGTGGTGTGTATGATAGCTGAGGAAACCATTTGCTTATATAAAGGTTAGAGCCAACTCTGGACTCATTTTGACTCAATTTGGCACGTTAGGGAGTGTGTTGTGTTACCTGTAGAATGTGCACAACCATAAGCTTGGCTGCACCAAGCAACTTTTGGGGCTGCCACATAGAAAATTCACTTTACATGTCATCCCATATCACATATACTAGTGTTAAAGTTATTATTCTCCATACTTTCGGATATAGAGGATTTTAAATGGCGAAGATGCTACTTTCTCTTGTGAAAGACAATATTAAACTCAAATTATTTATAATCCAAAATGTACATTGCTTCGATTTACTTACCATACGGTAAAGTATAAGCATAACATTCTCTAACACCTTCCGGTCTATGTAAATCGATTACAGTCATAGTCAAAAAGTCCGCAAAAAATACATGTTAGAATCTCAATTAATTTTCATATTTCATTAATTAAACATTGAGAATGTTAATAAATTATTAATAAATCTAAAACTGGTTGTAAGATCAGTAAAAAAATTAAAATCTAAGGAACATATACATTTAAAATTAATTTAAATTGTTAAAGAATCAAGTTTGACGTAAGAATTTTTATGGTAGAAATGTAAAAAAGGCAATATATTTATGTTATGAATGTTACCATGAATATTTTATATTTTATTTTACGCATAATATATCTCTTACAAAATATTACTATCATACAATATTTGACTATGACCGTTATAGAGAGGTAATTTAATAAAGAGTGTACTAGTATAATGAACGACATTGCTATTATAGGTAAAATATTGTTATTTAGAGATAAAATATAACATGAAAAATCGGTACCGGAGAAAATTAGGCCGTTATACTGAAATGTTGTTATAACTAGGGGCTGTTATAGAGAGGTTTGACTGTATAATTAATTTTACACATGAATCACTGCTAAAACGTGCAATTAACCGATAGAATGCTGGCCGGAAATATTTGTATCGGGTTTAATTACTTTTCGATGAATTTTGTCGGACAATAGAATTTATTCCGTTGGAAACTTTCATTTTTAGTAATGATTTACAATTTTCCTTTTAATTTATTGTAAGAAGAAAGGAGGAACTCAACCGGGCCTTGAGCAGATGCGATACATATGATAAACTGGAAATATACTACATTCATCTCATTATGAGTGATTAATTACACATTTTCAAGTCCATTAAGAAAATAATTACTCCCTCCGGTCCATTTTATTTGATCACTTTCCTTTTTTAAAAGTCAAACAATATAAACTTTGACCAATATTTTGAGATATATTTCTTTACCATATTAATATAACAAGAATTGCAACTTGTAGTACTTTTCGTGTAGTTTTTTAATATCTAAATTATAATTTTAAAATATTGACTAAATCTAGTTCAATTTAAATCCAAAAATTGGTCAACTTGACACTCGAAAAGTGAAACGGATCAAATAAAATGGACCGGAGGGAGTAATAACTAATTAACTACTATATATTTTACCTTATTATCCTTATTTATTTCATTATTAAGTATGACAAGACTTAATTCCTCTTTAATAGCAAGGACAATACATGATGATCTTAATGGACAAAGGCGGATGTAGGTAGAAAAATTCGGTTCACGTGAACCCATGGTCCAACCAATAAATTAGTTATATTATGTACATATTTCTCGAAATATGTCTAATATGATATTTGTGAACCCATACTTTGAAAGATTAAATGGTTCACGTGGTCAGGCGGTGGTTTACTTACTCTTATGAGCATGGATCAGCTCCCACTTAGAATCTTGTAATGTCATTTTTCCAAATAAATGGACTAACTTATTTGTTTTTACTTTAAAAACGAAGCAAGTTACTCTATAATTTTCGGACCAAGGTTGCTTGTCGACCACCATGGTGACACTGTAATCACGTCCGTAATAATAGTGAACCCATCCTCTTCAAATTCTAGATCCGTCTCTGTTAATAGACACTTATTTTGGGACAAATAAAAAATAGAAAAAAATACACTAATTATGGGACGGAGGTAGTATTTCAGAAGCAACTCAATCAATAGAAATTGATGACATCTGAAATCTATTGCAAAATACACAATTGATAGCTAATTAAAAATCATAGATTACAAAATACATAACTCTTTCACCACAAACATGATATACTACTCCGTCGCCGCCGGCCTTCTGATCTGTGCCAATTTATGTGATATATATATTTTTTAATATGTCTCCAAAAAATGAATGAACACTTTTGTATATAAAAATATTACATATATAACTTTAAACTTCTCATATGAGAATATTTATAGCCAAAAAAGATTTTATGACTTTTTTTGAGACCAGAAGTTTCAATTTTTTTTATTGTGTGCCAAAGTCTACAGAGTCACTTTAATTGGGTAGGAGTAATAAGGTTGAAGAAAAAGAAGCTAGCTATCGCATGCGTGCTGGTTGAATAATAATACACTGAGTTACAATCCAAGAAGTACTCCGACGCATTCTAGTACCAGGCTTAGTACTGTGGTAAGTAAGTTCATCATAGTCCATAGAGAAAGTCTTGTTGGATTGAATGGGGTGTTCGTAACACGCAGCGGAAGACAAAAGCAATCCTGGGTAGATCTATTTGCGTTTAAAATTTATTCTCTACGTCTAAAGATCGGATCTTAGACATACCTGGTAGCGCGAGAGTTGTTGTTAAGCTCCGATAATGCGAAGCCTCTATGCGTATCCACACCGAGACCGATTCTTGCTATCAACTCTTTGATCAATGGATCCGTGAACAAATTGGATAAAAACTATTGCGCTTAAGCTTTCTTAAAACTTTTGCACAAATTAAAAGAACAAGAAAACTAATTTTCTTGTCACAATTAATTTTCTCTTGGTTGTTTTTACTTATCAAGCGACTATCACAATAGTGGCTATATGTAAAAACAGTGGCTGTTTATGAATAAAGGTTAATTAAGAAGGAAAGACTTCATGGGTGTTATTTCTTGGGCTGATTTTACCCCTATTTATAGTGGTGTTTGCATGTTTGCACCACTTTGCATGCTAGCCAAGTGTCTAGCCTTATTTGCCACTTGTTTTGATCATTTCATGCAAGAAGCCACTTGTTATTCTTCTCTTTAAGACATAGCCAAGTGTTCTTCCTTTCACATGCATGGTGACAAGTGTTCTTTCTTCTACATGCATGGTGACAAGTGTTCTTCCTTCTTCATGCATGATGACAAGTGTGCAAAAATATTTCTTTATTAATATTATAATACATCTCTATGTATAATAATCATTAATTGCAAACTAAATATATATATATCACATATATATTAATAATTATTTTAACCAAGAAATAACCAAGAGAAATAACTCAATTTTACTATTCCAAATAGTAAAACTCAATTTGTTCACATATTAATTATATTCTATGTGCTAGCAAAGAATATAATAATATTCCATTTGGATTAAATATTATTTAATCCTTAGCAAAGATCAGAACACTCGTTAGTGTGCGACCCCATAGGTTCAATACTAAGCCGGTAGTAAATTGATCATATCAACATACTAATCAAGGGTGGCGTCTAGCAACACTCCTTAACGACCGGATTAGATTGAAGTATACAATTTACTCTCAAGAACCTGTAGAAGAATAATGTAGTATTTCCTTCTGTCATTTTAGCTCCGAGTCACCCTAGGATATGGTTTAACTGTCAAATCCCAATAGGTGACCAACTATGTTTATATGTGGAATATAACCGACCGGTGAATGATCTAAGAAACTCTTTTCTCTTATCATTCAATTGCCCTGGCCAAGGTCTTAAAGTAGTCGTTTATAATTCATGACAACATAGAGCTTAAACTTATTACCAAGAGTCGACAGATTCCATCTTGATCATTCATTAATTCTACAAGTATTTAATTATACTCAATATCCTTTCAACTATCGTCGTAGGACAATAGGGGTCTAGTATCAAAGTACAATAAATAACTTGTCAATTACTATGACGATCTCAGGTCAAAGGAAACTCGTCCATTACATTCTTCAAGATAATATCCTATTGACAGATTATGGTAATTCTAACCATTAGGAATTATCTAATGAGTCGGTTCAGTGATCATATCTCCATATGCATCACCTATTTATGTAATTTAGTTAATGAGATCAACTAATCTTTATCCAATAAAGACTATCACATAAATATTGATCTAGCCGGATCACTAATGTCCTAATTAATGATTTAGTGATCCTACGATCAAGAACAATTTTAGATTAAGTTATATAAGACTTGACTCTCATTATCACGATCTCCATCATGATGAAAAGTCTCAAACCTTAATCAAGGACTTTATCATATTAATTAATAATAACTATGATAAATGAATGTCAAATGCCATATATTAATATCAAAATATGTTCAAATAAATAAATACGAGATTGGGTCTAGGGCATATCAACTATATCCCTAACAATCTCCCACTTGCACTAGAGCCAATCGCTCTTGTACTTCATTCCTATTTTCCACTTGTGCTTGTCGAAATCCGCTATTCCGAGAGCTTTAGTGAATGGGTCTGCTGCATTTTCTTTTCCATCAACCTTTAGAATCTCAACGTCCCCACGTTCAACAAATTCTTTTACCAGACGATATTTTCGCAAAATATGTCTGTTCTTATGATGTATTTTTGGTTCTTTGACTTGAGTAATGGCTGCAGTATTGTCGCAAAATAACGGAACTGCACCTTCAGCTGAAGGAACCACACCAAGTTCAGTTAAGAACTTTTTCATCCATACAGCTTCTTTACCAGCCTCATTAGCTGCCATGTATTCTGCTTCAGCTACTGAATCAGCTATTGTATCTTGTTTGGAACTTTTCCAACTCACTGCGCCACCATTTAAAGTGAATACATAACCAGTAACAGATTTGCTATCATCAGGGTCTGAAGAGAAACTTGCATCAGCATAACCTTCAATTTTCAATTCAAAGTCTCCATATATGAGGAATTGGTCTTTAGTCCTTCTTAAGTACTTAAGAATGGTCTTCACCACTTTCCAATGTTCCTCGCCAGGATTCGCCTGATATCGGCTACACACGCTTAGTGCATAAGCCACGTCAGGACGTGTACATGTCATGGTATACATGATAGCTCCCACTGCACTAGCGTACGGGATCCTACTCATGCGTTCTCTCTCTTCAGGTGTGTTAGGATAATCCTCCCTGCTGAGAGTAATTCCTGTGCTTATCGGTAGATAGCCTCTTTTGGAATTATCCATGTGATACCTTTTTAATATGGTATCTATGTACATAGACTGGGAAAGTCCAAGCAACTTCTTAGATCTATCTCTATAGATCTTTATTCCCAATATATAAGATGCTTCTCCCAAGTCTTTCATGGAGAACTGTTCAAATAGCCAAATCTTTGTACTTTGTAATGATGGTATGTCATTTCCAATGAGCAATATATCATCAACGTACAATACTAAGAAAATAATTGCGCTCCCACTAACCTTTTTGTACACACAAGGATCTTCTTCGCATCTAACAAAATTGAACTTTTCAATTGTCTTGTTAAAGCATTTATTCCAACTCCGAGAAGCTTGCTTTAGTCCATAAATGGACTTTTGTAGTTTGCATATTTTATCATGATCAGATGAAGATGTGAAACCTTCAGGTTGTGTCATGTACACATCTTCTTCTAGCTCACCATTAAGGAAAGCAGTTTTCACATCCATCTGCCATATTTCATAATCATAGTATGCTGCTATAGCAAGCAAAATCCGAATTGATTTGAGCATTGCCACGGGAGAGAAAGTCTCGTCATAATCTATTCCTTCTTTTTGACGATATCCCTTGGCAACAAGACGGGCTTTATAGGTCTCCACGTTTCCGTCTGCTCCAATCTTCTTCTTAAAAACCCATTTACAACCAATAGGTTTTATATCCTCTGAAGGCTCAACTAAAGTCCAAACTTTATTGACCTTCATGGACTCTATTTCGAATTCCATGGCCTTTTGCCATTTCTCAAAGTCAGAACTTTGAATCGCCTCTTGATAAGTCCTAGGGTCATCATCATTATGATCAACCTCATCAGAAAACTCATCTTGCACTAATAAATTTAATCTATTTGGTGCATGATGTTCTCGTGTGGATCTTCTAAGAGGTCCTTGTGCAACTTGTTCACCTTGTACTGGATTTGGTTGTTGTTCGACTTGGTTTGGAACAGGTTCATTAACATGTTCTTGAATATCATTTTGTCTTCGAACTTCAATCGTTGAAGATGGCAACACATTTGTCAACTTCAAGATATCCAATAAAGGTTCCTCAACTTGTGTCTCATGATCTTGTTTTAGTGTCGATTCATTCATTTCTTGAACTTCATCAAGTTCTATTTCTTCACCATGATTTCCTTCTAAAAGAAATTCTCTTTCTAAAAACGTAGCTCCTCTAGCCACAAACACTTTATGGTTGGAGGGGTGATAGAAATAATATCCCATTGTTTCTTTGGGATACCCAATGAATCTACATTTATCAGATCTTGAGTCAAGTTTATCAGGCTGCAATCTCTTAACATAAGCTGGGCAACCCCAAACTTTGATGTGTTTAAGGTTTGGCTTACGTCCTTTCCATATCTCATACGGTGTTGTAGAGACTGACTTAGTGGGAACTTTATTTAGTAAGTACGCTGCTGCTTCTAGAGCATATCCCCATAAGTTTGTTGGAAGATCAGTGAACCCCATCATGGATCTCACCATATCTAATAAGGTTCGATTTCTCCTTTCAGACACACCATTGTATTGTGGTGTCCCTGGAGGTGTCCACTGTGAGAGAATTCCATTCTCTTTGAGATATCCAGTAAAATCATCACTAAGATATTCTCCACCTCTATCAGACCTTAGTATTTTAATACTTTTACCAGTCTGTTTCTCAACTTCACTACGGAATCTCTTGAATATTTCAAAAGACTCAGATTTGTGTTTCATAAGATATACAAAACCATATCTTGACAAATCATCAGTGAAGGTGATAAAGTAAGAATATCCACCTCTAGCTTGAACTTTCATGGGCCCACAAACATCAGTATGTATTAGTCCCAATAATTCAGAAGCTCTTTCTCCACTTCCAGTAAATGGAGATTTGGTCATCTTTCCTTTGAGACAAGATTCACAAGTGGGTATGATTCATAATCATATTTGTCAAGGTAACCTTCCTTGTACAACTTGTTAATTCTTTTCTCTCCAATATGACCAAGCCTACAGTGCCAAAGGTATGTATGATTCACTTGATCATCTCTTTTTCTCTTAAGACTAGAAACATGCATAATCGAATTAGCATACATATTAGATAAGACATAAATACCATGTTGGAGATAACCATTTGCATATAAAATATTGTCATGAAAAATAGAGCAAATGCCATTATCTAGAACAACGCGAAAACCACATTTGTTCAACATAGAAACTGAAATTATGTTCGAAACAAACTTAGGAACGTAATAACAGTCTTCCAACATAAGTACTTTGCCCGTAGGCATTTTTAAAGTAATTGATCCTACAGCTAAGGCAGCAACTTTTGCACCATTTCCAACTTGTAGGTTAACTTCTCCTTTCTTCAACCTTCTACTTATCTGGAGCCCCTGCAACATATTGCAGATGTTATAGCTACTGCCAGTATCTAATACCCACAGTGAAGAATCAGTAGTAGTTAAGGAAATCATGAAAACATTTTTCATTAAGGTCTCACCTTGTTTCTGGTCTTTTAGAGTTGCAAGATACTCCTTGCAATTTCTCTTCCAATGTCCTTTCTTCTTACAATGGAAACATTCAGAATCAGATTGGTCAGCTTTGCGCTCCTTGCCTTTGGGTTTGGTCACACCACCCTTAGGCGCAATAGCTCTTTTCTTGGGTTTGTTTTTACCCTTACTCTTCTTCCTAGAAGAGTTGCCAACCAACATGATAGTTTCTTTCTTCTTCTCAGATGCAAGTTGATTCTCATAATCAATTAGCATATTAAGCATTTCATGGAGATCATAATCCATTTTATGCATATTAAAATTAATAACAAATTGTGAGAAGGATTCAGATAGTGACTGCAAGATCAAATCTTGAGAAAGTTCTTTACCTAGTTTGCACCCCAATTTATCAAGTTCTTCAATAAGATCAATCATATGACTTACATGGGGGCCAACAGGAGAGTTTGCAGTCAACTTGGATCCAAATAAAGCCTTAGAAAGCTGGTATCTAGCTGTTCTGCTTTGAGTACCAAACATCTTCTTAAGATGTTCAATAATAGCAGTTGGATCCATATCCTGATGTTTCCTTTGGAGTTCAGAACTCATAGAAGCGAGCATGATGCACTTGGTAGAAAGACAGTCTTCCAAGTATTTCTGATAAATCTTGGTAGCCTCAACATCGCTCACATCTGGAGCTTCTTCTTTAGGCTTATCGATCACATCAATAAGTTTTTCATGCATGAGAACAATTCTCAAATTTCTGTACCAATCATCAAAGTTTGTTCCAACCAACTTATTGGCATCAAGTATTCCACGCAGTGATATAGCAGACATATTGAAAAATCTAAAATAGAAAAGAAAATGCAACAATATTAGAACATATTTATTCATATCATAAAGACATGGACTTTTGTCTAAATGATATTTCCACTAAATATTTAAAACTATGTACTCTCATTATAGTTTAAGAAATCTTTATTTCTTTTAGTGGAACTAAAGAATCCTTTTAACAATATGTATGAGCCCCTTGGAAGTCAAGTCGTTTCTCTCACATATTTTAAAAAGGTAGGTACTCTTACCAATTACATCCCTATGTAACTTCTTTGATAGCTCTATGTCAAATAGTCCCCTGGTAGTCAGATCGATCCTATTGGCACAGTTGAGTTCAACCATCATGATAGCTAAGAATTTATTAAATCTCACACTCCCCGGGTAGTCCAGGCTCTTAGTGTAAAAATTAAATTTTTCCTATCCATGCATCTAATGCAATAAATAATTTTATTTTATTCTCGAACTATAAGTCTCCTGGTAGTCAGGTCGCTCCTTATAAACAAGAAATAAATTAAACTATTTATTTTTGATGGATAGCTAGATAATAAAATATCTTATATTTTATTATTCAAGAACTTCAAATTTTAGTGAGAGGAGATTGTTATTAAAACAACTTTTAATAACATAGATCAAATCTTTTATTTATGTGAATTTTTGTTTAAAATATCTACAAGTTCATTCCTTAATAAATTTACATCACATGTAATAAATAATTCAAAATTACATAAAGAACAAGCATGTAACATTTTAACAAAAATTCTACATCAAATTTATATCACATATAAATAGTACTTATACTATTATAACATTATTAATTAGCGCATGTGAATCATATTCAGCTAAAGAAACAAACGTGGTTAGTAATGAAACGTGTATTTCCTAACTTCTAAAGTTAGGGATTTCCACAATTGTTGCTATCAGTGATCTCATTCCCAATGGGAACTACATAATTGATACAACAACAAACATGCCCTTTTTGTTTCTTTAGTAATGGATAAATATATATTTAATATATTTATTCATAATAAAATAATAATATATATATGTAAGAATTCAAACTATTTGACTAATCCATAATTATAATTGAACTCTTCAAGTATAATATATAAAAAATAAATTTTAAATCACAAAATAATCCTTGGCTCTGATACCACTGTTGGATTGAATGGGGTGTTCGTAACACGCAGCGGAAGACAAAAGCAATCCTGGGTAGATCTATTTGCGTTTAAAATTTATTCTCTACGTCTAAAGATCGGATCTTAGACATACCTGGTAGCGCGAGAGTTGTTGTTAAGCTCCGATAATGCGAAGCCTCTATGCGTATCCACACCGAGACCGATTCTTGCTATCAACTCTTTGATCAATGGATCCGTGAACAAATTGGATAAAAACTATTGCGCTTAAGCTTTCTTAAAACTTTTGCACAAATTAAAAGAACAAGAAAACTAATTTTCTTGTCACAATTAATTTTCTCTTGGTTGTTTTTACTTATCAAGCGACTATCACAATAGTGGCTATATGTAAAAACAGTGGCTGTTTATGAATAAAGGTTAAGGAAGAAGGAAAGACTTCATGGGTGTTATTTCTTGGGCTGATTTTACCCCTATTTATAGTGGTGTTTGCATGTTTGCACCACTTTGCATGCTAGCCAAGTGTCTAGCCTTATTTGCCACTTGTTTTGATCATTTCATGCAAGAAGCCACTTGTTATTCTTCTCTTTAAGACATAGCCAAGTGTTCTTCCTTTCACATGTATGGTGACAAGTGTTCTTTCTTCTACATGCATGGTGACAAGTGTTCTTCCTTCTTCATGCATGATGACAAGTGTGCAAAAATATTTCTTTATTAATATTATAATACATCTCTATGTATAATAATCATTAATTGCAAACTAAATATATATATATATCACATATATATTAATAATTATTTTAACCAAGAAATAACCAAGAGAAATAACTCAATTTTACTATTCCAAATAGTAAAACTCAATTTGTTCACATATTAATTATATTCTATGTGCTAGCAAAGAATATAATAATATTCCATTTGGATTAAATATTATTTAATCCTTAGCAAAGATCAGAACACTCGTTAGTGTGCGACCCCATAGGTTCAATACTAAGCCGGTAGTAAATTGATCATATCAACATACTAATCAAGGGTGGCGTCTAGCAACACTCCTTAACGACCGGATTAGATTGAAGTATACAATTTACTCTCAAGAACCTGTAGAAGAATAATGTAGTATTTCCTTCTGTCATTTTAGCTCCGAGTCACCCTAGGATATGGTTTAACTGTCAAATCCCAATAGGTGACCAACTATGTTTATATGTGGAATATAACCGACCGGTGAATGATCTAAGAAACTCTTTTCTCTTATCATTCAATTGCCCTGGCCAAGGTCTTAAAGTAGTCGTTTATAATTCATGACAACATAGAGCTTAAACTTATTACCAAGAGTCGACAGATTCCATCTTGATCATTCATTAATTCTACAAGTATTTAATTATACTCAATATCCTTTCAACTATCGTCGTAGGACAATAGGGGTCTAGTATCAAAGTACAATAAATAACTTGTCAATTACTATGACGATCTCAGGTCAAAGGAAACTCGTCCATTACATTCTTCAAGATAATATCCTATTGACAGATTATGGTAATTCTAACCATTAGGAATTATCCAATGAGTCGGTTCAGTGATCATATCTCCATATGCATCACCTATTTATGTAATTTAGTTAATGAGATCAACTAATCTTTATCCAATAAAGACTATCACATAAATATTGATCTAGCCGGATCACTAATGTCCTAATTAATGATTTAGTGATCCTACGATCAAGAACAATTTTAGATTAAGTTATATAAGACTTGACTCTCATTATCACGATCTCCATCATGATGAAAAGTCTCAAACCTTAATCAAGGACTTTATCATATTAATTAATAATAACTATGATAAATGAATGTCAAATGCCATATATTAATATCAAAATATGTTCAAATAAATAAATACGAGATTGGGTCTAGGGCATATCAACTATATCCCTAACAAGTCTTTCATACGGTAGATTGAGAGCCATTAGTGGACTGAGAGAATGCAACCATTGAAATTATTGACAGTATACAACATTTTATAATTAGAAGAGAAGAATAATCAATATTTTCATACACGAGCCTTGCCTCTCTTTAAAAGCTTTGCAATGTCATAATGCTGGTTTGACTCGTGACAAAAGTTCCTTCGAAATCCAGATGTACGCTATATAAAAAGACACTTATACAATAAACAATAGACTAATTAACAGAGTTATGTATTTGGAAAAGAGAGCTATCTTATAGTTTCCTTATTATAATAATCACGTGACCAATTATGGAATATGATCAATACAATCACATTATCAAGTAAGACTATGACTAAAATCCATGTTACAGTTCTGCACGACTTGTTCAAATGTATCCAAAAAAAAAAAAAAACATCTAGTAAGTGATATCAGAGTCCCTAACACTCTGCTGTTGGCAGACGCTAATAGTTTCAACTAACATATAAATCTAGCTATTCCTATTTAAGAAAACTGATACTACACTAAGTATTACTACTAAGTAAAATCCACTAATTAAGGTTCTTACATATACAGTTAAAATCAATAGCTAATTGCATGTTTTTCTTGTGGTGCCAATTATGACCAAGATCCTCCAATGAATTCATGCAGCTGGAGCATAATCATAATCGTTATCATCATCGTCTCCTTCGGACGATGCCGCTGGAGCGTAGTCATAGTCTCCATCATCATCATCATCACCACTTCCCTCTAAGCATATTGCTGCTGCAGGAGCGTAGTCATAATCCCCATCATCATCTCCATCTGCACACCTTCTCTTCTGTAACCCAATAATCTTGAAAATGCTAGACATTTTATCTCTTATCGGACTATAGAGTATAGACTATGAGATCTTGGGTGATGTTTGTGTATATCTCTTTGATGGTTTGTATGATAGGGAGGAAACCATTGGCTTATATAAAGGAAAGAGCCTACTCTGGACTCGTTACTCAAATGCTAGACATTTGAATATGACTTATCTGATAAGAATTTAGCATACTTTAGCATTCTTGCTTTCTGAAGGACTTGACCGGTAGCATAAGAAAATCAGAAAATTCACATGACGCATATAAATCATAACTACATACATGTGACAATTGTCTGATTCAAATTGTAGATTAATTTACATACTCTCTGTGAACAAAAACAATATTACTTGAATTATTTAACATATGATTGTATTAGGACGTACAACAGGTTGGTCGCATATCCGTGAAAATTCAACGGTGTGTCAGATCAAAGAATATAATATCTTATAGTTTAATTTCCAATTTTGATTTACAATAACTAGAAAGAACTTCACTAACTAAAAGACATGTAAATGCGTGATTCTATGAGAACATAAATTTCTCTATCGTGGCACTACTTCTAATCTATCCAGAGGCAAAAGAGGAAAAACATATCCCACTAAAACCAGGTGATTACCCGATTAGCATCCCAATTTTCTTGTGTTTTCCTATCATTCATTGGTAAAAGCAAGGGCAGAGACATGATTTTCAATAAAATGGTTCAAAATTTAAAAAGTAAAGTTTAGACTTATGTCAATGAAATTCAACATATGGTAAGTCTATATTAAAAAATTGATTTTACCTTATATACACATTGCATTTTTCGGGCGAAGGGAGTTCAATTGAACTCCTTTGGACAAGGATGGCTCCGCCACTGGGTAAAAGGCCTTGGCTAGCTAAAGGAAGAACTGTTTGGAAACAAGTACAGTACAAAATCGCTAATGAAATTATCAGTAGATCCACAAGTTTTTCAATTTGGAACCTTTTATCTCAATCCTTCGTCCATTAGTTCTTGGACGCTCGTCCCCAAAAAATTGTCCAAAAACCTTCACTATTGTTTTTAGACATGTGTGTCAGATCAAAGAATATAATATCTTATAATTTAATTTCCAATTTTGATTTACAATAACTAGAAAGAACTTCACTAACTAAAAGACATGTAAATGCTTAATTCTATGAGAACATAAATTTCTCTATCGTAGCACTACTTCTAATCTATGCAGAGGCAAAAGAGGAAAAACATATCCCACTAATTCGATTATCAAACCAGGTGATAAGTGATTACCCGATTAGCATCCCAATTTTCTTGTGTTTTCCTATCATTCATTGGTAAAAGCAAGGGCGGAGACATGATTTTCAATAAGATGGTTCAAAATTTAAAAAGTAAAGTTTAAACTTATGTTAATGAGGTTCAACATATGGTAATTCTATATTAAAAAATCGATTTTACCACGCAGTGCATTTTTCGGGCGAAGGGAGTTCAAGACAAGGGTGGCTCCGCCACTGGGTAAAAGGCCTTGGCTAGCTAAAGGAAGAACTGTTTGGCAACAAGTACAGTACAAAATCGCTAATGAAATTATCAGTAGATCCACAATTTTTTCAATTTGGAACCTTTTATCTCAATCCTTCGTCCATTAGTTCTTGGACGCTCGTCCCCAAAAAATTGTCCAAAAACCTGTAGACATGTTATTTGGCTTTTATCTTAGGTTACTAGGCATGAAATTTTATTTCCCCAATCAAATGTGCAATAAATATTACTGTAAGACAGATTGATATACAAAAGTTGGAAAGTGTCAGCAAACATAAACCAGTACGAAAAGTTGGAGATAATATAACTAACTTATGAGATACCATAAAAAGTACAAGAAGATTAGTCCTCTTAACACTATGGTACAACAAGATTGGTCCTCTTAACACCTTCAATCAGCATGGCGACTGCTCCAACTCCTTTTTATGATGGGAAGGTATTTGAGGAGCACGATACATCATGTATCTATAGAAACATAAACCAAAGCAGAAGCTCAAAGCCAAAGCTCTAACTAACAGTCCTGCATTCAGCATGTAAGAGAGGACCTGCATAGCTAATCCGAACAATACGTCTATTCCCCCAATGTCATACGATGCATGCATGAAGTGGGCAAAGACATAGAAACTTGTGCTGCCACATATTGTTATCGCGAGATACCCATAGTGGAACTCCAAAAGGTGATGGAAGGCTGCTGCAATTATCATAGGAATGACCTCGACCATAAATTTCATCTCAGCACCAATTAACCGAAAAGGCTTGTCGCGATACCAATAAACAACAGAGACCAGTGTAACAAAATAAATTACGTAGCACCCCACTAGGACAACCGCAAGGATAAAACCTAGATGACTCAGTAAACTCCCGGCAGCAAACAGAGAGAGGACAGGAACGCTACCAAAAATAAACCACCAAGATTCCCTAGGAGCAGAGAGCTCCGCTTAAAAAAATAAAAACACGAGCAAAACATATTTAGCATCTCAAAGAAAGTTGCAAAAGCATAAAATCGAGCACACCAAGATTATGCACAAGCACAATTGGAGTGGCAAAGTTGCTCAGAAAATCACCACTTCAAACCAGTGTTTTGAAAGCGAGGAGCGATGAAGCGAGGCAAAGCGAGCCTGAAGCGCTTTTTAGGTCCGAAGCGAAGCGAGGTTAGTGAAGCATACACTTCGTGGTCTGAAGCATGAAGCGAGGCGAGCGTGAAGGTACGCTTTAGTGAAAAAATAGTAAAACATTGTTAAAGTAAAGAAAATTAAAAGGTGGGACTTATTTGTAAAGAAAGAAACTTGGAGTAGCTGTGTGAATAGTTGGGACCTCATCTTTGAGGTAAAATCAGACGCTTGGAGTTGGAGAAAAATCAGACCTTGCCTAGGGTTTCTTTCTTCTTCTTTCTCCTATTTGTTATTTCTTCTTCTTCCTTTGTCTAAGCTCAATTTTTTCCTATTTCTTAAAGTTTTCTTAAATGTTCTTGGTGAGTTCTTATTTATTCTATTTATTTTTGCAAGAATTTCGCTTCACTTCAATGAAGCGAGCGCTTCGCTCCACGCTTTAAGAATTAGGGGCCCTTGTTGCCTTTCTTTGCTTCACGCTCTCCAAAACACTGCTTCAAACCGTAAAAAGAAGCTACCTCTAATCTCCAAACAGAATCAGAAAGTAAATTGTGGCATTAATCTGCCACTCGAGATAGAAAAACACTATATAAAGCTAGCCAATTTTCTGTGACCATGGTTAACCAAGAAGTTTAGTGAATAGCTTCACAGCTGTAGCATGTCAAAACTGCAAAAGGATAATGTGGGCTAGAAATAACCAAGCAATTGTCTATGCAACTCTTCAGAAGTGACTTAGGACATGTTTACCTAATTAACTATCGTATGTAATAGATTGCTAGTATTAAACCTCACAATATCAAGTAAAAAGACCCAATGGTTAGGTAAAAAGACTTACAAAACACAGGGACCCTAATCTTCTTGAAAATCGAATCCACGGCATTCATGCTCTGCCTGCCAATTTCATAGGAAACCGTCCTAGTATGGACGAACGGGCTGCAGGAAGAGGTGCATAGAGGGAGAACTTGAGGGGAATCATCCATCATCAGGCTGCAGATAGATACAAGTCCTATTATTATATATCTGTATATATTGATTTATATTTTTCCGTGTTACAAGTAATAGATATAAGGTTCATTAGAAAGGGATAAAAGGAGACGATATGTTGAATAACTTGTTAACAAGATATTACACTTTTCATCTGGTGAAGTCAACAACTGCAAAAGAGAAAAAACAATAAATGCAGGGACCAGGAAACAAAAGTTGAAGGGGCTAGCGACGTCAAATATATAACTCTTTCATTAGGCGACTAAAGATATCAAATGAAAATATTTACAAGCCATGTGGGTTTAGAAAGCAGTAAATCATATTTGAGGAGGAAAAGGCTGAAACTTTTGAATGAAATTAAAGTACAAAGTATAACTAAGTAGTCATCCAAAATAACTAGAGAGAGGCAAGTGTGATAGAGAACTCCAAAGAACACAACCAATCCTAACACTTGGGAATACCTGTAGGGTACAATTTTGGTAATAAAACAAGTTCAAGAAAATTGCAAGAACCACAGAAAGTTTGCTCAATGGAGGACCAGATGTTGAGTCAAATCCAAAATGCACTGTCACACCGCATGTTGTTAAAAATTCAACCAAATCGAGGGAAGGGAAATGAAAAATTAGGGCTTTGTTGAAAAAAGACAAACACACCTGCCACAAAAGCACGCCAAGTCAGCAACTGGACCCTTTAGGACTTGGGAGGACGCCAAGGGAGAGAATTTTATGAGCTCATGATTCAAAATAGCTTAAATATTTTATTTATTTCTGATTTTTAAGAGGCGTTTAAGTATTTGCACGAAATAGATAGATTTGGCCTACTATTATACTATTGATCACCATAAAAAGTTTTACAAAAATGACCCTTGCAAGGAAAAGTTGTTGAGGACCGCTAGATGAAAACCCTTGACAGTTACCAGATTTGTTTCTATGAACATTATATGATTATTGTGACCTTAATTACCTTGTATATCTCTTCTTTGTGTTGGTTGTTCCTATGACATTATCTATAAAAAATTTGAATGATGGGTTGAGCAGGTTCTCTCAAAAAGAATTTTCAGTTAGAATTAACTCATCTTTTTTTGAGACTTTAATGTGGCCCTACATATTAGATAATTAAATATATTTACCTTGTCTCCCAAGTCATGTAATTAATTATATAATATTTTATGGTTATACAAATATGTTACCTTGATGGAAGGAAACAATATTTAATGTGAGTCCATAGGGAAATTTTATTTTATTAAGTAATGCCTAGGATTAAAGTTTTTACTGTGGAGTCCCTAGCCTGCCTATATATACACCTGTGACACCATCAATCTGGCATCCTGCGAGTCATAGATTAGAAGAATTCCTACGATTTTCTGTCAAGATCCACAAGGCATTTCTCACCAACATTTGAACAATCATGGCTGAAGGTATGTTCCTGTTTAATATTCCGCTACCAAAGCTCTATATTAATGTCTGTTTTATAACTATTTTCATCATAGGACAATGAGTTGAATCTAAGTGCTCCAACGCATTTGCAGTACCAGGTTTAGTACTGTGGTAAATGAGTTCTATCATAGTCCATAGAGAATCTTTCATATGGTATGTGGACTAATTAAGAGAATGCAACAATTGAACTTGTTGACAATATCCAACATTTTTCAATTAGAAAAGAAGAATAATCAATATTTAATACATGAGCCTTGCCAAGCCACTCTTTTTAAAAGTTTCATAAGATTGGTTTGACTAATGATAAAAATTCCTTCAAAACCCAGTTGTTCACTATATAAAAATCCTTGAAATGATAAACAATATATAGATTAATTAGCAGAGTTATGAATTTGGAAAAGAGAGTTATATATAATATAATTTCCTTATAGTATAATATTCATGTGTGACCGATTATGGAATATGATCAATAAAATCACATCATCAAGTGAGACTATGTTTGACTACTAATCATGTCACAGTTCTGCACGAGTTGTTCAACTGTGGTAAAAAAAAAAAAAAAAAAAAGAGGAAGCCCATCTAATAAGTTATCTCAGAGTCCTAACACTGCTGTTGACCTCAGCCGCAAATAGGAAAACTGGTGCTACTGCTACTAAATATTATCACTAAGTAAAACCAACTAAGGTTCTTACGTATACAGTTAAAATCTATAGCTAATTGCATGTATTTCTTGTGGAATTAGAAGGTGATTATGTTGAGCTGGATACAAACTGTATATTAGCTGTAGGAATCAAGTTAGTTAGAGTTAGTTAATTTAACTAGTACTGAGTCAGCACACTAGATTAGTTAGTTAGCTTAACTAGTGTATTTAGAAGTTAGTTAGGATTGTATAAATATCTTAGCTAAAGTATTGTACTCACTTGAGTTGAAATAAGATGAATAAAATTTCTCTCTCTAGTTTCTTCTTTTCTCAACAACTTCCTCCCTAAGTTTCTTAGCTCCCTCAATAGCTTAGATTAGAACATGGTATCAGAGCGAATCTGAATCATTTTTTTTAATATTTTTTTATTTTCTCATCTTTTTTTATTTTTTTGTGGGGTTTTCCAGAGATTCAGAATCATTTTTTTTTATTTTTTAATTTTTTGGGGAAAGCTATAGGGCTTTAAAAATTGTCATATAAAGTTTGAGCAAAAATAAACATTATGAAAATCCTTACTGGTATATACTTGATATTTGGGACCTGAAGCAAGTGTCAATGTCAAGGGTTAAATATTTATTTCTACAAAAGTTTTTGTGACATAAGCTTCCGTTTGGGCATATTACTTGGGAGCATTTTTTCACAAATTTCAAATTTTTGTTTGTCTATAGAATTCGTCCAAATTTTGGCAGATTTTTAAAATCAAATCTTCAAATTCCCAAAAATCAGTTGAGACTAATTTTTGGAATTTTTTTTTTTCACTGGTAAAGTTTCATTTTTTTCACGTGAAATGCATGTCCAAACGCACTTCAAAATTAAAAAATTATTTTCTGCTCAATTTTAAAAATTCATTTTTCCAAATTTCAACCAAATCTATGTCAAACGCTAGCGTAGTTATAATGGTAAAACTATACTAGGAAAACATTATACAAGGCAATGATTTTATTCTTGTGTTGCGACAAATCAAATTTGTAATTACTGTAGCCACAACCCACAAAGTGATAAAATTGTGGTTATATATTTGCAACAAAAATTCAATTGAGTAGTCGCGCTGAAATATTAGCCTCGTGCTATTAATACTTATGTGTACCTTCAAATTGTAGCAAAATCTGAGATTAGGTTTTATTTTATTTCTTAACTAGTATAATATCCGCGCGATGCGCGGTTTTAGTAGATACAAAAAAAAATTAATAATGTAAATTATTATCTTATTTAATTACACATTAAATCTAATTGCTATAATCTTTCTTGTAAAGTGTACAACTTGGTAACTTCATTATACTCTTTCTAGAAATTTCAAATCCTTTTGAACATAGCAGGCAAAGTCTCCAACAAAATTGATACTTATGACATCTCTTGATTTTTGGATTCTTCTAACTGAAGCATTCTGAAATATTTTTCACTGTCATTCTAGTTTAGAATAGGAATAAAATTATTATAAATACAACAATATGCATTTTACTATCATTTAAGACTTCAGTAAATATACAATTGATGATTTATCTTCATATCTCCAATTCAAACATATTAAATTTCAATTTATATTCCAAAATTTACTGCACTTAATTCAAATATTCAAGTCTATCCCTTGTAGTTTTTCTCATTTCGTAATTCGACATAAGTTGAAATATTCTACTTGACCGTCAATGTTGTCCATCAATATTTGTAGTTCCTATACCTTTCACAATTTGACATGAAATCTCATTCACCTAGAACGATAGGCATAAAGAGTAGTTTATCCAATTATGCTTACTTTAAAACTAATAATTATATAGAAAGGTACGGAGATTCACTATCTTAGATTTAAAGTATTATGGTTTCATATGTACTAATATGTATTCATTTTCTTCCACATTGGTTCATACATAAGTAGTATTTTATGCTCTCTCTAATGCAAATTGTATGAAAAAAGATAATAGAAGAAAGAAAGAGGATAAATATGATATTCTAAATTGCCTCCGACATATCCAAATGATAATGAGTTTAAAGAAGAGTAAATTTCACTTTAACTCTTTAACCTTTAAGAGTTGAAAAATGATACCCCATTCTCACCTGAGAACGACAACCCCTTAATTATGATTGGAAAATGATGTCTCCTTCACCTTTTTAGTGGAATATTATCCTCTTTAACTCAATACTTAGTAGATTAAAATAAAATATTACCGCTTAAATATTATAAAAGTTAAAATAACTTATTATTTTGGAGGGAATAGTTTTGACCCTATGTTATTTTCTTTTGGTAAATTCTTATTCACTCAATACAAAGGCGGGGAAGCAACTACTTTAATTTGGTTAATACACATCATAGGCGCAGAGGAAGAACAAAGTAAAATGACGAAAGAAAAATAGACCTGATCCATACTGTGGAATAAGAGATTGAAATGGTGTTGAAATGTCAAAACACAAATCAATTCGTCCATAATTTAATTTTCCTTCTCTCAAACTTTACTTGAATTCATATTATAAAACCATATCAGTTTTTTTAGGATAAACTTTTTTTAAAATAGATTAATATTTGAAAAGATAGAATTCTAGGATAATATTTATCTTTATCTTATATATAAAAATAAACTATTGTAAAATATAATACATGCCACTCAAATAAATTTTGCAGGATATGATATAGATATTATGTAGATCAATTCTAATTCCAAATATTTTAATATCTTCTTCAGTTATTATTTCTCTCTTAGCAAAAGTTGTGCATACTATTTGGATCATATTCAAATTTTCATATCTATCCATCAAATACTGGTCAATCGACATCAATATATTATTAACAAAGTAAGTAAAAGATGATTTATGAAAGTAGACATTTGCTTAATAATATATCGAATAATGTAAATACTCATTCTTAAACTCAACTAATGCGGTTAGAAATCCATATGATGCCTTAGGCAAAAGAGGGTACTTCCAGTTAAAGTAAATACATTTGATCCATTTAAGTCCGTAAGCTTTTTTATGCGCATTTGAGAGAGGTATTCCATTTGCTGTATTATTCTAATATAATCTTGAATAAGGGTCTCTTTTTCTTTACAAAAGCATCTCGGTTTGACTATTTTTAAAACATCTCTTCATCTATTTCCCCTTGAGTCGAATGATTGATCGTGCTTCTTCGACTGCCTTAGAGTCGAGAACAAAATATTACCCCAGTTCAAAGGATAATCTTAGCACAATTAGCGTAATTCATAAATCCTTGATACACATGTCCTGAAAATAATGTTGGTTAGTATATGGAGAGTGAGTATTCTTGACTTCAATTCATTGAATAAAAGAAACTACTTAAGCCTTGCGTGAGTACCATTAGAAAAACCAAACACTTAGGGGAAGGCTTCATCCTTTTTTGCTTCCCTGTGAATTACCTTCTGAGCATCTTCAACAATCCTAGCCAATGTCTTTATATATCTCGATTTTCGATATGGATAAAAAAAAATGACTTTATGATGTTATCAATTCCTAGAGATAATACCTCTGAAACCAATGCTATATAGATTATTAATTTATATTAGGTCAAACTAAACAAACCACTAATTAAACAAGTCAAATCTATAAAAGAACCCATAAGATATATCTATTGTGTTATGTACATTGCATTTTTATGTGAAGAAAAATGACTTCTTATTACGTAAAGTGTTACAATGCTTCAATGTGAAAGAATAAAAAGCTACTACTGAATACCTGCAAGAAAAATATTACTATATAGTAAAAGTGAAAAAATAAATATTGCAGTAATTATATGCCATGAAAAATAACTAATACAGTAAGATCACATTTTTATGCTTTTTTTTTTTAAAATAGTGAGCAGAAAGTTGTTCTCCCATATTCTGGGCACCAACGAAGTTACATGAGATTCAAACTCAACTCACTACATGGAGCCTTAGTAATTTTATTAATTTTATGCCATAATCCAAAATCCAAAAGTTTGTGCTAGTGAATTGAAACATCAAATTAGGCGTGCATGTCAGTATAAAAATTATTTATGTATTTAGAACTAATTCTAAAAAGTAGTCAAATATGTAAATGCAGAAGAAACTTACATATAGAAGAAATTTTTTAAAAAGAATATGATACCTTTTATATTGCAAGTGCAAGTACAATTGAAATACATACATATAAAAACTCTAAAATGATTAAATGATACCTTTACATCTTAAAAAGTACTCACGTAAGAATGATCGATTGTCTGGTTGTTCTTTGTAGTCATTTTGCAGTAACATTTGATCCAATGTGTACTAAACAACCTGCAAGATATTAAGTAGAGAAGAAGAGCAAAAAATATATTCATGAACTTTAGAACCAATAATTAATTTTAAAAGGAAGTCAAATATATAAATTTAGAATAAAATTGACGGGATTATATGATACATTTTCATCCTACAAATGCAAATCAAATACATGCAAATAAAAGAAATATTTAAAAATATTATATCGATCATACCTTTAATCCTGTATGTGCAATTCAAATACATATATATAGGTAAAACACTAAAATAATTAAATAATACCTTTTCATCTCAAAATGTTATTCAAGAAAGAATGGCCGATTGTATGGTTCCTCTTTGTAGCCATATTTGTACCAAATGTTTGATCCAATGTTTGTACTGAACAACCTGCAAGGTATTATGTAGAGAAGAAGAACCAAAATTATGTTTATCAGTAAATGATACACAATAGAAAAAACAGTAAGAATAACACAATGGTGAAGAATTAAAATAGTATTTCTGAAATTAAATTCATAACAAATTGATGGAACAACTCAAATTCAAATGCAAATAATTTTATGTAGAGCAAATTGTTATGTTTTGTTGTCCACCATAACTACTCCCGCCTTATATAATGAGTTATTTTGATCTTCATGATATCTCTAAGAGGTTAACATAATATATATTGAAGCTTATCAAATATACAAAAAGTAGGGCTTAAGTCTATGATAGACTATTGGGGCACGTATGAAATGAGAAATTATTTGGTGCTTTTGAATTTTGATCACTTATCTTTAACAGGGGTGAATGTAATCAACCGTAAATTGAAATGTGTCTTTCAAAAATAATCCTTATCCGATAAGATTATCTTAATATTTGCTGGTTTACCCAAGGTCGAATAAGTTGTTTTAACCTTGCCATTAAATTTGAATACATTATTTATAAACGTAATAGGACTCTTTCCTTAAATACTGTTCAAATCTGCTTTACCTTATCTATAAGGTACTTTAAATCTCCAAAATAAGCTACAAATCAAAATAGACTCTGTTCAAATAATAATAGATAAATATTACGTAGATTTCTAAAATATGATCTGTTCAGATAACTACACTTGTAGTATGCTTTGGAATCTTAGGCTTATCTAAAATGAAAATTTTCAGATTTAGCTTCTTTGAAAAGATATATTATTTTTAAATCAAATTCAAAATGTAATATCACTAAACTCAAAGAAATTATCTTTAAGTCCAGTAAACATTATCTTTCAATTAAAATTAGATATTAGATTTCAATTTAAGACAATAGACAAATGTTTTGTCCTAATTTTTGTTCTAATAACTACTTTTCTAACTATTATAACTACTATCCTCCTTTTATATATATATATATATATATATATATATATATATATAAAAATAAAATAAAAAATAAGTTGGTTCTATCTTTCCAAAAAGATTTACTATCTCTTTATTCAAAATTTAAAATTATTAGTTAAGATAAGGTAGTAGGTTTATCTTTTTATTGAATTAAAAAAAAAATACTTATCTTTATATTTAAAATTTAGATTTGGATTAATGTCATTACAAATATTGTCCTAATGTCTTATCCTAAATTTTGTCCTAAGCGTTCTTTGCTTTTATATATAGATAGATTTATCAACGAAAACTTAGATTTGCTAGTAGCGACAGAAGTTTTTGTTGCCAATCCACAGCTGTTTTCGGAATTCTCAATTATTCCCAATCCACGCATACATATGATAAACACAACATATTTTAACAGTGTTTTTTCCGCCAACAACTTTAATATATTAATGCATAAGAGATTTCAAAGCGTCAAAAGATGCTACTGCATCATTTACAACCCAACATGAGAAAGTAGACTCACAATTAACTCTATGAAGAAGCGAATTAGATAACTTAGCTAAACTATGTGCTAGAACATCGCAAGACAAGAATATATACAATATTGACATCCTCAATAGACCTTACTAGTTTCCAAATATCCGCACATATAGCGCCAATCTCCCATAAGCTTTCTACCTTCTTTTGAATCATCTTTAGCATCCGAAAATATGCGAACCTTCGACCATCCATTTTGAATTGCTTTTTCCAAAGCCTCTCGAACTGCTAGTGCTTCAGCAATTACGGCCTTCCCAACATACTAAATTGGGGCACAAAAGGGCATGAAGCAGATGACCAGAGCTACCCATAGCTGCCACTTCTGTGCTTGCCTTCCTCTTTTCCACTTGTAATCCAGCATTTGTAAACATTAAAATACCATCTTGTACCATAGTAATATTAGTTTCATTAGTGCCAATAGATATAAATACCGGTGGAGGTGAGTTAAACAAAGCATTTTCATATTTTTGAAAATCAAAACGAGCTTTACTCACTACCTTGCTTCCATATTTCCAACTTATTGCCAAATTATTTTTTGTTTTTGCTCTTTCTTCTTTCCTTTTGACTTTATACTTTGAATATCAATACATTTCTGAAACATCGAAAAATTACATAAGATTCCTACGAACAATATAGCTAAAGGACATAAAAACTAGCATAGAATGGTCGCAATCAAGCATAACATACCAACATATCAGGGGTTAAGTAGTGAAATGAGTTTGAGTCTTGATTTGGCTAGAATTAGTGTAATGAGTTAAGAAATTGAGTTAATATAATTAAAAAAGATTATTTTTAATTAATAATACCATGTCATTTTTTCAGTGAGTTTTAAGTAAATTCCGACTAGAATGACTTTGGTGTGGATCGGAGAAAAGGCGAGTGACTTTTGAGTAGCAAAAGAAACAAAAATAACTTTATAGTAATAAAGCAATAGTTGGGTGACCATCCGTAAAATTAACTCTGAATTTTAGACTCATCCTTCTTTTACTACGCCAATAAGCCTCAGCACAACACTTGACTGTCTACTAAAATTCAGACTATTCAACACAATGTGGTGGGGTCTTGCTTCTACATATCCTAATGAAGTTGTAACTCTCAATTTCTTGTTAGTGATTGGAGTAGCATTTAATTATATGCAAATTACTGCCCTTGTTTTGAATTTTCATTCACTATTCTAAGCTTTGTAGTAGTACTGTTTTATTAATGCTGGTTTTGTATGACGTGTGAAATAAATTCCTCCAAAAGCCTTGACAATCATTAATACTAGACTAATAGTGCCATATGTACATGGAATAGACAAATTATTATTTCTAGAAATTCGCTGAATATAATACTAATCGTGTGACCAATTATGGAATATGAATACACGATCGCATCATCAAGTGGACGATTATGTTTGACTACAGCAGTCCATATGTAGCTCAATATATGCATATCTGCATATAAGTTGTTCATTTTTATATTATCAAAAACTGATACATCTAATTAGCACTCTCAAAGTCCCCAGCACTACCTTGATCTACAGCTAAGCCCCAAAAGGTTAATTTTAACTAATGTTTCTTCCTAAGACCAAATATGCTGCATCTAGTCTAGATTCACCACTGCTACAATTGACCTATGAATTTAAGCAGCTGGAGCATAATCATAATCGTCATCATCGTTGTCTCCTTCCAAGGATGCTGCAGGAGCATAGTCATAGTCTCCATCATTGTCATCACCATCACCCTCTAAGCATATTGCTGCTGCTGGAGCATAATCATATCTATCATCCCCATCATCATCTCCATGTGTAGTACACCTTCTCTTCTCGAACCCAATAATCTTGAAAATGCCAGACATTTTATAAGTAATCTCTTCTTGGATTGAGATCTTGGATGTTTGTGTATATTTCTTTGATAGGATATAAAATTAATAATGGTTTTGTGGTGTGTATGATAGCTGAGGAAACCATTTGCTTATATAAAGGTTAGAGCCAACTCTGGTCTCTTTTTAACGCAATTTGGCACGTTAGGGAGTGTGTTGTGTTACCTGTAGAATGTGCACAACCATAAGCTTGGCTGCACCAAGCAACTTTTGGGGCTGCCACATAGAAAATTCACTTTACATGTCATCCCGTATCACATATACTAGTGTTAAAGTTATTATTCTCCATACTTTCGGATATAGAGGATTTTAAATGGCGAAGATTCTACTTTCTCTTGTGAAAGACAATATTAATCTCAAATTATTAATAACCCAAAAAATGTACATTGCTTCGATTTACTTACCATACGGTAAAGTATAAGCATAACATTCTCTAACACCTTCCGGCCCATGTAAATCGATTACCGTCATAGTCAAAAAGTCCGTAAAAAATACATGTTAGAATCTCAATAGATTTTTATATTTTATTAATTAAACATTGAGAATGTTAATAAATTATTAATAAATCTAAGACTGGTTATACTATATCAGTAAAAATTTAAATTCTAAGGAACATATGCATTTAAAATTAATTTAAATTGTTAAAGAATCAAGTTTGACGTAAGAATTTTTATGGTAGAAATATAAAAAAATGCAATATATTTATGTTATGAATGTTACCATGAATATTTTATATTTTATTTTATGCATAATATATCTCTTACAAAATATTACTATTATACAATATTTGACTATGATCGTTACAGAGAGGTAATTTAATAAAGAGTGTACCACTATAATGAACGACATTGCTATAGGTAAAATGTTGTTATTGAGAAGTAAAATATAACATGAAAAATCGGTACCGGAGAAAATTAGGTCGTTATACTGAAATGTTGTTATAACTAGGGGCTGTTATAGAGAGGTTTGACTGTATAATTAATTTTACACATGAATCACTACTAAAACGTGCAATTAACCGACAGAATGCTGGCCGGAAATATTTTTGTCGGGTTTAATTACTTTTCGATGAATTTTGTCGGAAAATAGAATTTATTCTGTTGGAAACTTCTATTTTTAGTAATGATTTACAAATTTCCTTTTAATTTTTGGTAAGAAGAAAGGAGGAACTCAACCGGGCCTAGAGCAGATGCGATACATATGATAAACTGGCAATATACTACATTCATCTCATTATAAGTGTTTAATTACACATTTTCACGTCTATTAAGAAAATAATTAATAACTACTATATATTTTACCTTATTATCCTTATTTATTTCATTATTAAGTATGACAAGACTTAATTCCTTTTTAATAGCAAGGACAATATTTGATGCTCTTAATGGACAGAGGCGGATGTAGGTAGAAAAATCCGGTTCACGTGAACTCATGGTCCAACCAATAAATTAATTATATTATGTACATATTTTTCGAAATATGTCTAATATGATATTTGTGAACCCATACTTTGAAAGATTAAATGGTTCACGTGGTCAGGCGGTGGTTTACTTACTTATGAGCATGGATCGACTCCCACTTAGAATCCTGTAATGTCATTTTTCCAAATAAATGGACTAACTTATTTGTTTTTACTTTAAAAAAGAAGCAAGTTACTTTATAATTTTCTGACCAAGGTTGCTTGTCGACCACCATGGTGACACTGTAACCACGTCCGTGATATATAATAGTGAACCCATCCTCTTCAAATTCTACATCCGTCTCTGTTAATAGACACTTATTTTGGGACAAATAAAAAGTAGAAAAAATACACTAATTATGGGACGGAGGTAGTATTTCAGAAGTAACTCAATCAATAGAAATTGATGACATCTGAAATCTATTGCAAAATGCACAATTGATAGCTAATTAAAAATCATAGATTACAAAATACATAACTCTTTCACCACAAACATGATATACTACTCCGTCACCGCCGGCCTTCTGATCTGTGATCAATTAGCGCGGCTACACAAAAGATGCGCTTGGTACAGTATATTTAATTGATTGATTATTTACTTGAACAGTTGCTTTTTTGTCTAACATATTATGATTTTTAATTTGTAGGAAAAGAAAGAAAAGCGCACTATTCCTGTGCTCGAGCTGCACAAGATCAGGCATACAAAGGGTGCCAAGAAGGGCGGTGGAGAGTGGGTCGAGCCCCGCGCAAAAGAGGCATGGGTAAGTTTGTAAAATTCGATCTTTAGTCGCCTCAATCCTTCAACGTTTAGTCTTTCTATTAACATCATTACTATATTTATGTTATTCAGGAAAAGGCTACAAAGGCCGTGGAAGACTGGACATCGACCCAAGCATCGGACGCAGGAAGCAGCACCCCGGCTCCCTTGACGTTCGAGAAAGAAAAGCAAATATGGGTCGATACTGTTGGAGGGGTTAAGAAGGGGTATGCTTATGGTCTTGGATCGCTATATGCTCCGGATAAGCATAATTCTCGCTTTTTGGGCTCTTCAGCTACTTCTTCTCGCAGGACATGATCAGAAAGCTCCTTACCAAAAAGGAGAAGAAGAAATCGAGAAGAAAGCATAAGAGCAAGCATCGCCGCAGCTCCTCTTCCTCTTCCGAGTCCGGGTCTAGCTCAGCCTCGCCCGAGCCCCAGTAGTCTTTTGAATGTTTGTGAAGGATATAACTAATGGTGTATGGATGTTTTTGAAATGATTGGATGTTTTTGAAATGTTTGGATGTTTTTGAAATGTTTGGATTGCTGTTTTATTGCTGTGTATTGCTGTCCAGGTTTCTGAATTGCTGGTTTTTGCTGTTGCAACTGCCTGATTGCAGGATGTTTATTGCAGGTTTTTACAGGTTTGGCGACCGATTTTCGGTCGCATTGCGGTCACAACTGAGACCAAGTATGCGACCGATTTTTATGCGACCGAATACTTGGTCACCATTAAGTCCCACAACTGAGACCAAGTATGCGACCGATTTTCGGTCGCAATAGGATGTGCGACCGAAAATCGGTAGCATACTTGGTCACTATATGTGAGCTAGTGTGCGACCGAAATTCGGTCGCATAGTGGTCGAAATATCGACCGATTTTCGGTCGCAGGGCTAATTGCTACCATTAATATTCCGACCCCCCGTATCAGTCGCCGATCGGTCGACCTGGCGACCGATGTGCGACCGATTTGGTGGTCGGAATTTCAGTTTTTTTTAGTAGTGACCTTTGTATATAAAAATATTACATATATAACTTTAAACTTCTCATATGAGAATATTTATAGCCAAAAAAGATTTTATGACTTTTTTTGAGACCAGAAGTTTCAACTTTTTTTTATTGTGTGCCCAGTTTACAGAGTCACTTTAATTGGGATAGGAGTAATAAGGTTGAAGAAAAAGAAGCTAGCTATCGCATGTGTGCTGGTTGCATGGCCGTCTCTACTATAAAGCCAATAAGGCAATGACTTGGGGCCCCCAATAAATTGGGGCCCCACTTTTTACTAAAGATGTATTACTATTTATATTGTAGAAAAAAAAGTTCGTGTATATTCAATCTCAAAATTGAAGAAAAATTTAAGGGAGAGCACATAATAGGACAGTGGAAAAATTATTACTTTTTTAGTAATTGTAGTATCCTTAATTCATTATTTAGTTGAGTATCTATTTTGTTGTTGGCTAACTTACATCTTATAATTACTTTTTTCCACCATTCTTATTCTTTTCTTACTGAATATTTGAGTCTTTTGAATAAAAACTCAAACTCTCTGCTTTCTACAAACTTACTTTTTACAAGTTACAAAGATCAAAATTTTCTTTTTTGGTGTCTTCTTCAAATATACAAGCAATTACAAGAACAATCATTATATTGAAGCAGCACCAAATACTACTTTGACATTATTATATCAATTTATCATTTTTAAAATTAAAATTATTAAATCTTATCTAAGATCAATGATGTCCCAAGAGAGATTAAATGAATTAACTATATTTTTAATTGAAATGGAATTGTTAGAACAAATTTATTATAAAGGCTCCGCATCCAAAAAGGTGACAAAAGTAGACTTTAATTAAACTAAATATGACAATTTTTCTTCTTCTTCTTCTTTTTTTTTTTTTAAAAAAATCAAGGCCTCCCCGTGAAGTTTCGCTTTAGGCCCCCAATTTGGTTGAGACAGCCCTGGCTGGTTGAATAATAATACTCAGTAATAATACAATGAGTTACAATCCAAGAAGTACTCCAACGCATTCTAGTACCAGGCTTAGTACTGTGGTAAGTAAGTTCATCATGATAGTCCATAGAGAAAGTCTTTCATACGGTAGATTGAGAGCCATTAGTGGACTGAGAGAATGCAACCATTGAAATTATTGACAGTATACAACATTTTATAATTAGAAGAGAAGAATAATCAATATTTTCATACACGAGCCTTGCCTCTCTTTAAAAGCTTTGCAATGTCATAATGCTGGTTTGACTTAGTGACAAAAAAATCCTTCGAAATCCAGATGTACCCTATATAAGAAGACCCTTATACAATAAACAATAGACTAATAACAGAGTTATGTATTTGGAATAGAGAGCTATCTTATAGTTTCCTTATCATAATAATCATGTGGGATGTGGCCAATTATGGAATATGATCAATACAATCACATCATCAAAGTGAGACTATGACTAAAATCCATGTTACAGTTCTGCACGACTTGTTCAAATGTATCAAAAAAAAAAAAACATCTAGTAAGTGATATCAGAGTCCCTAACACTCTGCTGTTGGCAGACGCTAATAGTTTCAGCTAACATATAAATCTAGCTATTCCTATTTAAGAAAACTGATACTACACTAAGTATTACTACTAAGTAAAATCCACTAATTAAGGTTCTTACATATACAGTTAAAATCAATAGCTAATTGCATGTTTTTCTTGTGGTGCCAATTATGACCAAGATCCACCAATGAATTCATGCAGCTGGAGCATAATCATAATCGTTATCATCATCGTCTCCTTCGGACGATGCCGCTGGAGCGTAGTCATAGTCTCCATCATCATCATCATCACCACTTCCCTCTAAGCATATTGCTGCTGCAGGAGCGTAGTCATAATCCCCATCATCATCTCCATCTGCACACCTTCTCTTCTGTAACCCAATAATCTTGAAAATGCTAGACATTTTATCTCCTATTGGATTATAGAGTATAGACTATGAGATCTTGGGTGATGTTTGTGTATATCTCTTTGATGGTTTGTATGATAGGGAAGAAACCATTGGCTTATATAAAGGAAAGAGCCTACTCTGGACTCGTTGTTACTCATATTTGGCACGTTAGGAAGTGTGTTGTGTTACCTGAAGAATGTGCACTGCCATAAGCTTGGCTGCAATAAGCTACTTTTGGGGCTGCCACATTGAAAAATTAACTTTACATGTCATCATTTATATTTATGAGGAAAGTGAAAGATTAATATTCTCCATCCGGGTGGAAATATAGAATCAAGTGGCAGATATGCCATCCTCTCACTCTCTTGAAAAGATTTTGGGTATCCAATTCCATCATAATATAATGTCATGGATGAAGTGGTAACGAGTGGAGCGATTCAGGGCATTATATATTCATTTCGTTTGAACAATATGAGGGAGTATAACTTTCTTTTAACATGTTTCTGTCAATTCGGCGTTTACACTATTTCGAGTATAGATTATGGGTAAATACTTATTCATATTTGATGTTTATACCAAACTAAATCAGTAAATCATGGTTAAATAATTTAATGAGATAATATATATATTGATTAACTATGGTTAAGTAACAATAGTGCATTTGCAAAAATATGTCAAACATTTATTGGCTTGTTGGTAAGTTTTCACTATTGTGTAGATTATGTATTGAGGGAACGAACACACACGTGTTACTTGTTTGTTATTTGAATATGACTTATCTGATAAGAATTTAGAAATGTATGTTTAGCACTAGTTTTATTAGTTGAGAACTACCTGCTTTTAAACGGTTTTGTTGAATGTTCAACTATACTTTAGCATTCTTGCTTTCCGAAGGACTTGACCGGTAGCATAAGAAAATCAGAAAATTCACATGACGCATATAAATCATAACTACATACATGTGACAATTGTCTGATTCAAATTGTAGATTAATTTATATACTCTCTGTGAACAAAAACAATATTACTTGAATTATTTAACATATGATTGTATTAGGACGTACAACAGGTTGGTCGCATATCCGTGAAAATTCAACGGTGTGTCAGATCAAAGAATATAATATCTTATAGTTTAATTTCCAATTTTGATTTACAATAACTAGAAAGAACTTCACTAACTAAAAGACATGTAAATGCTTGATTCTATGAGCATAAATTTCTCTATCGTGGCACTACTTCTAATCTATCCAGAGGCAAAAGAGGAAAAACATATCCCACTAATTCGATTATCAAACCAGGTGATTACCCGATTAGCATCCCAATTTTCTTGTGTTTTCCTATCATTCATTGGTAAAAGCAAGGGCGGAGACATGATTTTTATTAAGATGGTTCAAAATTTAAAAAGTAAAGCTTAAACTTATGTCAATGAGGTTCAACATATGGTAAGTCTATATTAAAAAATCGATTTTATTTTATATACGTAGTGCATTTTTCGGGCGAAGGGGTTCAATTGAACTCCCTTGGACAAGGGTGGCTCCGCCACTGGGTAAAAGGCCTTGGCTAGCTAAAGGAAGAACTGTTTGGCAACAAGTTAAGTACAAAATCGCTAACGAAATTATCAGTAGATCCACAAGTTTTTCAATTTGGAACCTTTTATCTCAATCCTTCGTCCATTAGTTCTTGGACGCTCGTCCCCAAAAAATTGTCCAAAAACCTTCACTATTTGTTTTTAGACACGTTATTTGGCTTTTATCTTAGGTTACTAGGCATGAAATCTTATTTCCCCAATCAAATATGCAATAAATATTACTGTAAGACAGATTGATATACAAAAGTTGGAAAGTGTCAGCAAACATAAACCAGTACGAAAAGTTGGAGATAATATAACTAACTTATGAGATACCATAAAAAGTACAAGAAGATTAGTCCTCTTAACACTATGGTACAACTAGATTGGTCCTCTTAACACCTTCAATCAGCATGGCGACTGCTCCAACTCCTTTTTATGATGGGCAGGTATTTGAGGAGCACGATACATCATGTACCTATAGAAACATAAACCAAAGCAGAAGCTCAAAGCCAAAGCTCTAACTAACAGTCCTGCATTCAGCATGTAAGAGAGGACCTGCATAGCTAATCCGAACAATACGTCTATTCCCCCAATATCATACGATGCATGCATGAAGTGGGCAAAGACATAGAAACTTGTGCTGCCACATATTGTTATCGCGAGATACCCATAGTGGAACTCCAAAAGGTGATGGAAGGCTGCTGCAATTATCATAGGAATGACCTCCACCATAAATTTCATCTCAGCACCAATTAACCGAAAAGGCTTGTCGCGATACCAATAAACAACAGAGATCAATGTAACAAAATAAATTAGGTAGCACGCAATTAGGACAACCGCAAGGATAAAACCTAGATGACTCAGTAAACTCCCGGCAGCAAACAGAGAGAGGACAGGAACGCTACCAAAAATAAACCACCAAGATTCCCTAGGAGCAGAGAGCTCCGCTGAAAAAAATAAAAACACGAGCAAAACATATTTAGCATCTCAAAGAAAGTTGCAAAACCATAAAATCGAGCACACCAAGTCTCACTCAAGATTATGCACAAGCACAATTGGAGAGGGCAAATTTGCTCAGAAAATCACCACTTCAAAGCAATATTTTGAAAGCGAGGGCTTCATCGCTTAAGCGAGGCGAAGAGAGCCTGAACCGCTTTTTAGGTCCGAAGCTAAGCGAGGTTAGTGAAGCATACGCTTCATGGTCTTGAAGCGTGAAGCGAGGGGAGCGTGAAGCGTACGCTTTAGTGAAAAAATAGTAAAACATTATTAAAGTGAAGAAAAATTAAAAGGTGGGACCTATTTGTAAAGAAAGAAACTTGGAGTAGCTGTGTGAATAGTTGGGACCTTATCTTTGAGGTTAAATCAGACGCTTGGAGTTGCAGGAAAATCAGACCTTGCCTAGGGTTTCTTTTTTCTTCTTTCTCCTATTTGTTATTTCTTCTTCTTCCTCTGTTTAAGCTCAATTTTTTCCTATTTCTTAAAAATAAAGTTTTCATAAATGTTCTTGGTGAATTCTTATTTATTCTATTTATTTTTGCAAGAATTTGCTTCACTTCAATGAAGCGAGCGCTTTGCTTCACGCTTTAAGTATTAGGGGCCCTGGTTGCCTTTCTTTGGTTCACGCTCTCCAAAACACTGCTTCAAACTCTAAAAAGAAGCTACCTCTAATCTCCAAACAGAATCAGAAAGTAAATTGTGGCATTAATCTGCCACTCGAGCTAGAAAAACACTGTATAAAGCTAGCCAATTTTCTCTGACCATGGTTAACCAAGAAGTTTAGTGAATAGCTTCAGACTATGTGGGCTAGAAATAACCAAGCAATTGTCTATGCAACTCTTCAGAAGTGACTTAGGACTTGTTTACCTAATTAACTATCGTATGTAATAGATTGCTAGTATTAAACCTCACAATATCAAGTAAAAAGACCCAATGGTTAGGTAAAAAGACTTACAAAACACAGGGACCCTAATCTTCTTGATAATCGAATCCACGGCATTCATGCTCTGCATGCCAATTTCATAGGAAACCGTCCTAGTATGGACGAACGGGCTACAGGAAGAGGTGCATAGAGGGAGAACTTGAGGGGAATCATCCATCATCAGGCTGCAGATAGATACAAGTCCTATTATTATATATCTGTATATATGTTAACAAGATATTACACTTTTCATCTGGTGAAGTTAACAACTGCAAAAGAGAGAAAACAATAAATGCAGGGACAAGGAAACAAAAGTTGAAGGATCTAGCGACGTCAAATATATAACTCTTCCGTTAGTCGACTAAAGATATCAAATGAATGAACGATCATATAGATCAAATATTTACAAGCCATGTGGGTTTAGAAAGCAGTAGATTGTGTGATTCAAAAAACAAATATATATACAAATCGCAATACCGTGATTCTTTCATTCATACAAATAAGAACAACAACGACAAACATTAGGGCTTTGTTGGAAAAAGACAAACACACCTGCCACCAAAGCACGCAACAGGACCCTTTAGGACTTGGGAGGACGCCAAGCGAGAGAATGTAATGAGCTCATGGTTCAAAATAGCTTAAAATATTTTATTTATTTCTGATTTTTAAGAAACGTGTAATTGTGTAAATGGCCAAGTATTTGCACGAAATAGATAGATTTGGCCTACTATTGTGTCACCATAAAAAAGTTTTACAAAAATGACCCTCGTAAGGAAAAGTTACTGGCGACTGCCGGATGAAAACCCTTGACAGTCCAAGTCTTTGCTAATTAGTATATGTAATGTTGTGTTTCCATTACCTCAAGGTCCAAGACCTCGACTAGAAATGTTTGTATATATTTATTTTTAGACTTAATATATATATATATATATATATATATATATATATATTGTGTGTGTAAATATATCGGTTAAGTTCGGTTCGGTATTTTTTCGATTTTTGTTATTTTATAAAAAACGCTACCCTAATTATTCGTACGGTTATAGAGTTATATTCAGACCATCAATTTTAATAAAAATAACCTAATAATTGGTCCAGTTGGATACGGTTCGATGGTTTTTTAAAAACCAATGACACCTCTATCCATTTGTGCCCTCTTACATTTTCTGGAGTTGAACATATAAAACTACTGCATTTTTTCATCTGTTATTATATGGAAGTGATACCCATTAAGTGGATTTAAACATAAAGAATCCGTAAATATTACCATTACAAAATTTTCTCTACCAAACATAAAGAATTCCGCTAACTTTGGTTGAAACACTATATATACTTGTATATACACAAAGGAAATCTAATATATATATGCTAATTGGCATCCACTATAGCAAAAGGCGAAATAGTGCCAGTGGTAAGGGATCGAAACTTCCGGCTTTTTTAAAAAAACAAATTTTAAACTTACAATACTAGATATAAATGCGTGGGACCTGAGAATATCTTATTTTCTCTCTCTTCCTATCTGTCACCCATCTCTCCCTAAACCAAAAGAGTCTCTCTTTAATTACTAGTATTAATTATTTTTATTCTCTTTAATTAATTATTAAATATGTTTTGATTTTATATCTTTTCTCAATAACTTTTAATTCGTCTTATTTTTCTTCTTCTTTTCTCCAAAGTAAGATCAAAATAATTTTAATTCTTTCAAAAAATTATTTGAACCTTTTAATTTTAAGGAGAAAAAGTAATTTTTGAACACCACCCTTCAGGAAAAGGAAAAAAAAAAAAGACAACAAATGAAGTAAGTAAAAAATAAAGTCTAGAATAACATTATTGATTATTATTTAATTGATTGTTTAGTCAATTAGCCTGTTACATATAGTATGATGTATGTATATTTATGATATACTAGTAATATTGTTAGAAATTTTATGATTTGCGTTAAGTTGTAATTTTTTTGTCTAATTGTTTTGTCTATAAATACAAAGAGATAACAGTTATTCTTTTACTATTGTGTAAATAGACGCGTGTTTGCGCCCAAATGACACCCGATACTTTAAAATTCTGGATCCGTCCTTGTTCCAGTTTACCTTATCCAACAAGCGTGCAAAAGCAGTAGAGAAATAGCTCCAAGCTAAGATTACTGTTTTAACAAGTTTATTTTGTTTTGGTTTGTTCCTATGAACATTATATGATTTTTGTGATCTTAATTACGTTGTATATCTCTTCTTTGTGTTGGTTGTTCCTATGACATTATCTATCTATTTATTCTTAAAAAAAATTGAATGATGGGTTGAGCAGGATTTCTCAAAAAGAATTTTCTGTTAGAACTAACCTCTTTTTTGGAGACTTTAATGTAGCTCTATATATTAAGTAATTAAATATATTTACCTTGTTTTCCAAATCAAGTACTCCATCCGTCCCAAATTAGTTGACGTTTTAATAAAAAAAGTGTGTCCCAAATTAGTTGTCTTTTTAAGATTTCAAGACAAAATATGTTAGTTCTTTCCAACTATACCCTTAATAATTACAAAAAATTTCAAAAAAAGTTAACATTCAAATATTAAATAAGGATAACATAGTAAATATACATCATATTTAATGATTTTTTTAATGGCGTGAAAAAGCTAAAGACGACAACTAAAATGGACAGAGAGAGTATTTAGATAATATTTTTATGGTTATACAAATATGTTAGTTTACTTGATGGAAGGAAACATTTAATGTGAGTCCATAGGAAAATTTTATTTCATTAAGTAGTTCCTATCTATATATTGTTGGGTTTTTGGAATGTGAAGAGTGTGAATGGGAAATGGGTGGAAAGGTAAAAAGGTTCCTTTTAGTAAGGAAATGCACTTTCTCCCATATTGGTAGAGGAAAAGGCTTTTGTTGGGTTTAAATAGAGATTCACTTCTCTTAGCTCTTAAAAGGGTTGAGAAGAAGGGAAGCCTCGCGCCGTCGTCGTCGCTCGTCTCGGCTTCGGATTTCGGATTTCGGATTTCGGTCAATTGATATGATTGATTGACTGTTTGTATAACAGATTAATTATTCCTCCACGTTCTCCTCTCTTTTCTGCATACTAAAAAATATTAATTAATTACTGTTTGAAGTGCTGTCGTCGTCGCTCGTCTCTTTTAATTACTATTTGAAGTGCCGCTACAGTAGAACTGTTATCTCGTTCCATCCTGGGAGAAATTAACCCGTGAACCTTGGGCAACTGTGAGGGGTTTAGATTTCTTAAGGAGACACAAGTATATTAATCTGCTTGTGGAGACTAAAACCTTCGTGGTTTTTTCTACTCCTAATTACTGTTAAATAATCTGTTTGTGGAGACTAAAAGCCTTCGTGGTTTTTCTACTCCAATTGTTTAAACAGTTTATTGATATTGTTTCTGCTTGTGTCATTTGACAGAGATGACAAACGGAGTGGAACAAACTGTCCCTGTTGTGAATACTAATGCTACCGCAGTTTCTGGTGCTGCTGGTCCTAGCCGTGCTGCTGCAACGGTTATGCCACCTGCTGAAAGCTGGGGAAGTTTTCTGGTGTGGACTTTAAAAGGTGGCAGCAAAAGATGTGCTTTTATCTGACCACCTTAAGCCTGCAAAGGTTTATTAAGGAGGATGCTCCAGTCCTGACTGATGAAACACCTGAAAACGAATGCTTCCTTGTGATTGAGGCTTGGAAGCATTCTGACTTCCTATGCAAGAATTATATTCTAAGTGGCTTGGAAGATGACTTGTACAACGTTTACAGTAATGTTGAAACGTCTAAGAAACTGTGGGATGCACTAGAAAAGAAATATAAGACTGAAGATGTTGGACTGAAGAAATTTGTGGCTGCCAAATTTCTGGAGTATAAAATGGTGGATAACAAATCTGTTGTGTCCCAAGTCCAAGAACTTCAAGTCATTATCCATGATCTCCTTGCTGAAGGTTTGATCCTAATTAATACTTATGTTAAAAGTATTATTTATATTGTTACTAACAAACTTTTCTTTGAAGATTTGGTGATTAATGAGGCGTTTCAAGTTGCAGCCATGATTGAAAAGTTACCTCCATTATGGAAGGACTTTAAAAATTACTTGAAACACAAGCGCAAGGAGATGACCCTTGAAGATTTGATTGTACGCTTGAGGATTGAAGAGGACAACAAATCTGCTGAAAAGAAGGCTCGTGGAAATGCTGCAATAGCGGGAGCAAATATTGTTGAGCATACTCCAAATCAAAATAAGAGAAAGAAGCCTTCTGGAGGGAAGACCAACCCTAGCAAGAAAAAGTTCAAGAGAAATTGCTACAACTGTGGCAAGAGTGGACATAAGTCCGCAGACTGTCGTGCTGCTAAGAAGGACAGGAAAAAGGAAAAAGGTCAAGCAAACATGGTTGAAGAGACTAAATTAGCCCAAGGAGTGCAAGACATTGATTTATGTGCTATGATTTCTGAATGCAACTTAGTTGGAAATCCTAAAGAATGGTGGATTGATTCAGGAGCCACCCGCCATGTTTGTGCTGTGAAGGAAGCCTTTGCTTCATATGCTCTCGCTGGACCTGATGAGGCGCTCTCTATGGGCAATTCTGCAATGGCCAAAATTGAAGGATATGGGAAGATATTCCTCAAGATGACTTCTGGCAAGGTTGTGACTCTGAACAATGTTCTTCACGTTTCTGAAATAAGGAAGAACTTGGTGTCTACTGCACTTCTCGTTAAAAACGGGTTTAAATGTGTGTTTGTTTCTGACAAAGTTGTAATAACTAAGAATGAGCTGTATGTAGGAAAAGGTTACCTGACTGAGGGCCTTTTCAAACTCAATGTAATGGTCGTTGACACTATGAATAAAATTGCAGCTTCTTCTTATTTACTTGAGTCAAATAATTTATGGCATTCTCGTTTGGGACATGTCAATTATAAAACCTTGCGAAAAATGATCAATTTGGAAGTATTGCCTAAATTTGATTGCGCTAAGTCAAAATGTCAAATATGTGTTGAGTCTAAATATGCTAAACACCCTTACAAGTCAATTGAAAGGGAGTCTGAACCATTAGACTTAATTCATACGGATATTTGTGACATGAAGTCAATACCATCTCGCGGTGGGAAGAAGTATTTCATAACTTTTATTGACGATAGCACTCGTTACTGCTATGTTTATTTACTTAGTAGTAAAGATGAGGCAATTGACGCATTCAAGCAATACAAAAATGAAGTTGAAACGCAACTTAACAAAAAGATCAAAATGATAAGAAGTGATAGGGGTGGAGAATATGAATCTCCTTTTGAACAAATATGTTAGGAATATGGCATTATTCATCAAACAACTGCCCCTTACACGCCTCAACCTAATGGGATTGCGGAAAGGAAAAATCGGATATTAAAGGAGATGATGAATGTCTTGTTAATAAGTTCGGGTCTACCCCAGAACTTGTGGGGGGAAGCTGTATTCACAGCTAATCAAATACTCAATCGAGTTCCCCATAGCAAAACACTTTCCATTCCATATGAAAAGTGGAAAGGAAGGAAGCCCAACTTGAATTACTTCAAAGTGTGGGGGTGTTTGGCAAAAGTGCAAGTCCCAAAACCCAAAAGGGTTAAGATTGGACCGAAAACAGTTGATTGTGTTTTCATTGGGTATGCTATAAACAGTAAAGCATATCGGTTTCTGGTTCATAAATCAGAAAATCCCGACATTCATGTTAATACGGTGATGGAATCAGATAGTGCTGAATTCTTTGAAACTATATATCCATATAAGAAGGAATGTGAGTCAGTTGGTGAAATATCCAAACGACCTCGGGAAGGAACCAAAGGAAATTCACCAAATGAGGAAGAACCAAGACGGAGCAAGCGTCAAAGAACTTCTACTTCATTTGGAGATGACTTTGTCACTTTTCTTTTGGAAAATGAGCCTCGGACGTTTAAAGAAGCAATGTCTTCTTCAGACTCTCCATTTTGGAAAGAGGCAGTCAATAGTGAAATAGAATCTATTTTGAGCAACCATACTTGGGAGTTGGTTGATCTTCCTCCTGGAAACAAACCATTAGGTTCTAAGTGGATTTTCAAAAGGAAAATGAAAGCTGATGGCACTATTGACAAGTACAAGGCAAGGCTTGTTGTTAAAGGCTATAGACAACAAGAAGGTCTTGACTACTTCGACACATACTCGCCGGTAACCAGAATTACATCCATACGTATGTTAATAGCGTTAGCCGCCGTGTATGGTCTGGAAATCCATCAAATGGATGTTAAGACAGCATTCTTAAACGGGGATTTGGAGGAAGAAATTTACATGGAACAACCTGAAGGGTTCGTGGTTCCAGGTAAAGAAAAGATGGTGTGTAAACTTGTTAAGTCGCTTTATGGACTAAAACAAGCACCGAAACAATGGCATGCGAAATTTGATCATACAATGTTGTCAAATGGCTTTAAAATTAACGAGTGTGACAAATGTGTCTACATTAAGAACACTCTTAATTTTATAGTCATTGTTTGCTTATATGTGGACGACATGTTGATAATGAGCAATGACATTGCCAATGTAAAGGCTACAAAGCGCATGCTGACTAGCAAATTTGATATGAAAGACTTAGGAGTTGCGGACTTAATTTTGGGTGTTAAGATCCATAGGACTCCTCAAGGTCTGGCGTTGTCTCAAACTCACTACATCAATAGTGTGCTTGAAAAATTTAAATATTTGGATTTTAAAATTTCAAAGACTCCTATTGATGTAAACCTTGCTCTTAAGAAGAACAAAGGTCAAAGCACGTCGCAACGGGATTATGCACGTGTTTTGGGAAGTTTGATGTACGTCATGAATTGTACTCGACCAGATATAGCTTGTGCTATAAGTAAACTGAGTCGATACACAAGTAATCCCAATCAGACCCATTGGACGAGTAATCCCAATCAGACCCATTGGATGGCAATGAAACGTGTTTTGGGGTATTTAAAATACACCCAAGACTTCGCATTGCATTATAACAAGTATCCTGCAGTCATTGAAGGATATTGTGATGCCAATTGGATCACCGGCACAACTGATTCTAAGTCTACAAGTGGATATATTTTCGCACTTGGTGGAGGAGCGGTGTCTTGGAAATCGTCCAAGCAAACGTGTATTGCCCGCTCTACTATGGAAGCTGAATTCATAGCCTTAGATAAAGCCGGTGAGGAAGCTGAATGGCTTCGGAACTTTTTGGAAGACATTCCGTTCTGGCCTAAGCCGTTGACACCAATTTGTATACATTGTGATAGTCAATCGGCTATAGGAAGAGCGAGGAATGTCATGTATAACGGTAAGAATCGTCACATACGACGAAGTCATAAAACCGTTAGGGACCTACTCTCTAGGGGAATTATCACCATTGACTACGTGAAGTCAAGGGATAATGTGGCGGATCCGCTTACAAAAGGCCTAACTAGAAAGGCGGTTGAGTGTTCATCGAAGGGAATGGGACTATGGCCAAGAACAAATCATCACGGCGGTAACTCTACCTAGGAGACTGGAGATCCCAAGAACTAGGTTCGAGGAGAATACAAAGTGGTGTATGACAGTCCAACATTGTCAGTTAAATGTTTGGTCCATTCTCATGATTAGACAATGTTCAAGTACCAAGGGTAAAATGCTAGAGGCATTTTTTAATGATTATCTAAGTTTGATATTTTAATTATCAAACAGTGTACATCTATAGGATTACATGTTTAGAAATCACCTATGTAAGTGTGAAGTGGAAGCCGCTTCAAGGAGAATTCGGTATGGCTAGTTCTCTAAGTACTTATGAAACCAGGCGGTATTCATGGCTGAAACAAACACAACAGTGAGAACCAAAGACGGTTAAGGGTTAGTTGTGTGACTTACGTTGTCTAGGTATACACAAAAACTCAACGGTTCAAAGATATCAAATCTACCGATTGACCGAGTATATCCGATGTATGTTCACTACGGAAAGTTCAAAGGGAAACCTACTTATCCCGATGCAACTAATTCTTTCTTGCAAATCACACAAGTCTGTCATGCATATTTCCAATATAGCCATTCCCCATTCATGTGGGGGATTGTTGGGTTTTTGGAATGTGAAGAGTGTGAATGGGAAATGGGTGGAAAGGTGAAAAGGTTCCTTTTAGTAAGGAAATACACTTTCTCTCATATTGGTAGAGGAAAAGGCTTTTGTTGGGTTTAAATAGAGATTCACTTCTCTTAGCTCTTAAAAGGGTTGAGAAGAAGGGAAGCCTCGCGCCGTCGTCGTCGCTCGCTCGTCTCGGCTTCGGCTTCGGATTTCGGATTTCGGATTTCGGATTTCATTGATTGATTGACTTAATTTTTTGGACCAACAAAACTAAAAAATATTAATTAATTAATAATTTATTAGTAATATTTAATATTAAATCTGTTTGTGTAACAGAAATCTGAATGGATTAATCAGATTAATTATTCCTCCACGTTCTCCCACGTTTTCCCATTAACCAATAATTCATTACTGACATTTAGTGAATTCAGCCATTAGTGGCAGTGAATTCAGGTGTTAGTGGCAATGAATTCAGCCATTAGTGGTGTCTCTTCATACTCTTTCCTATGGCTATATAAACTGGTCAGTCATCAACCTTTGAACACACACTGAAATACAAAATACACAAAACATCTTACTGCATCTCCTCTCTTTTTTGCATACTAAGTAAGTCGTGTGATTTGCTCCGTTTCTTTGTGTTCGCAGTGTTCTACTGTTTGAAGTGCCGCTACAGTAGAACTGTTATCCCGTTCCATCCTGGAAGAAATTAACCCGTGAACCTTGGGCAACTGTGAGGGGGTTAGATTTCTTAAGGAGACACAAGTAAATTGTGGGCTCGGGATCGTCCCATACAAAACTGATAATATACTTCTGGTTTTCTGTCTTTTCTGATTTATTTGGTTGCAGCAGTAACATATATACACCTGTGACACCATGTCTGGCATCCTGTGCTAGGCATAGGCCAGAAGAATTCCTACGGTTCCTGTCAAGATCCACGAGGCGTTTTTCACCAAAGCTCTATATTAGTGTCTGATTTATAACTATTTCCATCATAGGACAATGAGTTAAATCTAAGTGCTCCAACGCAATTCCAGTATCAGGTTTAGTACTGTGGTAAATGAGTTCTATCATAGTCCATAGAGAATCTTTCATATGATAAAGTGGGCTAAGAGAATGCAATAATTGAACTTGTTGACAATATCCAACATTTTATAATTAGAAAAGAAGAATAATCAATATTTAATACATGAGCCTTGCGGAGCCACTCTTTTAAAAGCTTCATAAGACTGGTTTGACTACTGACAAAAATTCCTTCAAAATCCAGTTGTACACTACTCCATCCGTTTCAAAAAAGGATGAATTTTTGCGGAGTACGAGGGTCAAATTGATTAATTTTCAAGGAAAATTTGCACATCGAATTTTTAAACTTTTTTAAATAAAATTTATATATTTAGAAATTGCATGAAAAATACTATAAGTCACAATAGTTAACAATTCAAAATAGTTAGAAAATATTTGTATGATATGTGGTCAAACATAATCTTGTTTTACCCTTCAAATAGTAATAAGTTCATCATTTTTGAATCGGATGGAGTATATTAAAATCCTTGAAGCGATAAACAATGTATAGACTAATTAACAGAGTTATGTATTTGGAAAGAGAGCTATAATATAGTTTTTTTTTTGGTAAAAAACTGTATATTAACCATTACTTAGCATAATACATTAGTAGTTATAGAGTCATGAACAGTTTCATGTGCTCTATCTAATACAGAATTTCCAAAAGTGGCTAATACATTTATAGTGCCACTAGATACAGTCCTAGTAAATATAGTAGCGTTCTTATCATCTTGAAGGACCTTAAGAACTATATCAGGTGGATGTGGCCATTCTTGCAACTGATTGGAAGTATTAGAAGTGTTGCCAAGCTGAGCCAAAAATGTGAAACCATGTTGGTTTCACGGAAGGTGTGTTGAACCACTGGATTCCCCAACTTCTGGAGATCGAACTTGTATTTTGATAACAAGTTTGCATAAATTGGATTAGTATTCTCAAGTAACTTAATGACTTCAATAGAATCGGTAGCAATTTCAATATACTCAAAATTGTGATTTAAGGCCACTTGGATTCCAATGCAGAGGGCCATTAGCTCCATGTAAGTATGAGTATGTCCATTAACTTTCATACAGAAGCCCAGAATCCAATCTCCTTTAAAATTTCTAAAAACACCACCAATACCTCCATTCCTGGATTGAGTATTGAAAGCTCCATCAATATTCAGTTTTAAATTAGGGTATATAGGTGGTTGCCATTTAAAGGTGACAGTGATTTTATCAGTAGGAAGCTTATATCTATCAGTCAGGTATTTATATTCCAAGGCCCTAGAAATTACATAGGATAGTTGAAGCTCTTGACTATCCTCATGGAAGACATTATGGTTCCTATTAAGCCACAAATGCCACAGAGCAAATGGAATAAACTGAACCCATGACAATGAATAATGCATTACTTTATCATTAGTAGCATAACTTGATCATAGCTCTGTTAATGAATGTTGAGTTAACCCAAGCTGATGTATAGGACTATTAACTGATGTCCAAAACACAGATGCAATGGGACAATGTAAAAATATGTGATCAATTGTCTCTAATTGTTGACAGATATGACAGTTAGAGGGAATATGAAGTCTAAGTTTACTTAAATAAACTTTTGAAGGCAATCTGTTATGCTGAATCTGCCAGAGCAAGTACTTGATTTTGGGGAGGGTTTTGAGTTTCTATATCCAGTCAAAACTTATAGTAGTAGTGAGAGGAGGGAATAGCAACTTGTATACTGTTTGATTAGAGAACATTCCATTTGGAGCTAAAGACCAGTATGATTGATCCTCAGCATTTGGATTGGGAATACAGACTGATTGGATTTGATTATGAATAAATTTAGGCAATTCAAAAGATAATGAATCAAGTTTCCAAGAGTTATTAGATCTAAGATGCATAACAGACATTCTAGCTTCATTCTTTTGAAGGGGTCCCTACCTAATAGGTTGGTTAATAGGATCCCACTTATCAAACCAAAAACTGACTCTATTACCTTTACATATGGTCCACCCCAGTCCTGTTGACAAATGTCCCAACCTTTCAGAATATTCTTCCAGATGTAAGAAGGAGTAGAGGGCCTTGTAGTAAGTCTATACTTATGAATCAGGGTCTTAGCCCATGGCTGAGATGGAGTAAGGAACAATCTCCATGCTAAGCCAGCTAGAAGAGTAAGATTCATAGGTAAGGCCTTTTTAAGACCAAGGCCACCACTATGTTTTGGTTGTGCTAGGATATTCCAGTTTAGATAATGAATTTTCCTGTTCTTACTAGTGGAACCCCAAATGAAGTCTCTTTGAATTTTATCTATAATATTGAGGAACTTCTTAGGAAGCAGATGGTATTGCATAACATGGGATGGAATAACATTTAGAGTGGCAGTTGCCAAAGTGACTCTCCCAGCAAGAGTTAAGAATTTTGTTTTCCATGAAGCTAATTTCCTAGTCATGTTATCAAGAATAAATTGGAAATCAGCAGCTTTGGGTTTCTGATTGACTATAAAAAAGCTAAATATTTCCCAAATGATGAGGTGACAGTATATGGAAGTTCCTGACTGATGTCTTCCTTAAGACTTGGAGAACAGTTTGATGAGAAAATAAGTCTGATTTTTGAAATATTGATTTTCTGACCAGACAATTTAGTGAAATAGTAGAGACACTGTGAAATAGACTTAGGTGACTTTACATTGGCCTGACTCATTAAGGTAAGATCATCAGCATAAAATAGATGAGTGAGAGGAGGACCATTTGGAGAGATTTGAAGAGGGTCCCATAATGCATACTCCACATATTGGTTAATTAGATTTGAAAGAAGCTCCATATAGAGAATAAATAGATAAGGTGACATAGGGTCTCCCTGTCTAATGCCCCTTGAGGGTGAATAATATAGTTTCCTTATAGTATAATATTCATGTGACCGATTATCACATCATCAAGTGAGAGTGTGAGACTATGTTTGACTACTAATCATGTCACAGTTCTGCACGAGTTGTTCAACTGTGTGTTTTTTTTAAAAAAAATTAGAGTCCTAACACTGTTGACCTCAGCCGCAAATAGAAAAACTGGTGCTACAGCTACTAAATATTAGTGCCACTAAGTAAAACCAACTATGTTCTTACGTATACAGTTAAAATCTGTAGCTAATTGCATGTATTTCTTGTGGAACTGAAAGGTGATTATAAATATGTAGTTATGATGAAGATCCTCCAATGAATTTATGCAGCTGGAGCATAGTCATAGTCTCCATTACTGTCATCTCTTTCCAAGGAAGCAACAGGAGCATAGTCAGAATCTCCATCATCGTCGTCACCACCTCGCTCCGACCATATGGCTGCTGCAGGAGCATTGTCATAATCCCCATCATCATCTCCATCTGCACACCTTCTCTTATGGAACCCAATAATCTTGAAAATGCTAGACATTTATCTCTTCTTGGATTGTAGAAACTAAGATCGTGGATGAAGATTGTGTATATTTCTGTGATAGTAGGATATAAGTTAAGAACGGTTTTTGTGGTGTGTATGATAGGTGAGGAAACCATTTGCTTATGTAAAGGGAAGAGCCTACTCTGGACTCGTTGTTGCTCAATTTGGCACGTTAGGGCGTGTGTTATTCTAGCTTAACAGTGTGCACTGTCATTAGCTTGGCTGCATTAAGCAACTTTTGGGGTTGCCACATTGAAAAATTCACTTTACATGTCATCATTTATATATATGAGGAATGTGAAAGATTAATATTCTTTTTGAAATATAGAATCAATTGGCAGAGATGCCATCCTCTGACTCTCTTGAAAAGATTTGGGTATCCAATTCGATCATAATCTTAATGCCATGGATGAAGAGGTAATGAGTAAAGCGCGGACATTATGCCTAAATTCATTTCATTTGAATGGCTTAATATGCATATGATGAGGGACAATATAACTTTCCTAACACGCTATACATATAACTTGATTCTAGTGTGTTACACATGAATTAAATATTTTGATTTTTGTTGTTTTATATACATATACCTTTTTCATATACTTGTATACTCCTTTTGTATATCATTTTGTATTTGGGAGGAATAGTGTCATATCGAACAAATGAATATTTTAATTTTTATTATTTTAAATACGTATACATTTCTCATATATTAATTCTTATATCTTAACATGGACTTGCACATTTTCATTACTGGCTTACATGGATGATGATCCTGCAATAGTTATTAGCAGTGATATTTTGAATCACCTGCAGAAGTCACCTATATCATTTCACTCCCAGTTACCCTGAGACAACAGAGGCAATGAGCAATAACAAATGCTTATATAGTTATTTCCTCATATAGTTATACACATACAGATAAGCATCTCGACACAAATACATCAGGTGCATGCCCATTTCAGCAGGGAAATTGCTTCAGTAATTAAATATATGTGAGCCAATTTCATCAAAATCAGAGAAACTTTCCACTTTGAGCATTCAACTCAAATTGCAGAAGAAGCAAACCTTGACAGTTCAGGCGTTCCTAACGAAATGATTGGGGTCTTGGGATATTTTATAATCTGTAAATCATTGCATACTGTATTTGAAATAATCTCATTGCATAAAATAAGTCCATTTTGAATAACTGAAATGATTTACATTATCTTTCTGAGTAGGCAGCTTCTAGGTCATAGAAGGCATGTACTTACTCGCTTTTTAAACCAGATGAGAGAAAAAAGTTATACTGATGAGAGAAGGGAAAATAAAAGAAAGAAAGAAAGTAAACAGTTGAAAGGCACTAGACAATAGAAATTGAACTTACTCGCTTTTTAAACCAGTCAGCAAACTCTTTGTGTACAGCTTTATCTATCTCAGATTCCAACCGCGTCCGACTCCTTAATCTTCTCTTTGTTTGTGCCCTAAATTCCCTGTATATAGAAACTAAATTAATAAACTATATAGTTGAATTGTAATAAGACATGTGAAGGTTTTAAACAACTTACTGGAGTAACGGGTCTATTGCTGGACAATTAACTAATACACGACGATGTTTAGTTTGAAGTATGAAGAACTCTTTCCTGGTTTACCAACTTTTGGAAACATTTTGTCTGTTCCATGATATTCAGCATCATCAGGTCGATCATCAACCCACATCAGCCGATTGAATCTTGTCTCGACATCATTGAAATATTTTGAACAAAATGTTAGAACTTCATCAGCCAAGTAACCTTCAGCAATTGAGCCTTCTGTTTGTGCCATGTTGTGCACATAAGACTTCATATGTCCTAAGAACATCTACATAGGATACATATGGCGGTAATGCACCGGACCACCATGCCTCACTTCATCAACTAAATGAACAACTAAGTGTACCATGATAGTAAAGAAAGATGGAGGGAATATCTTTTCCAAATGAGATGCATTCTGTGAAATATGATTTTGAAGGTTATTCAGATCCAATGGATTCAACACTTTAGCACATAATTGTCGAAAGAACGAGCAAAGATCTGCTAAAACTGCAGACACTAAGCCAGGCATTGCATTCCTCAATGCTATTGGCAATAGTTGCTGCATAAGGATATGGCAATCGTGACTCTTTAATCCAAATAACTTCCACTGCTTCAAATCAACACAACGTGAAATATTACTTGAGTAACCGTCTGGAATGGCCACATTCTTTAAAGTCTTTATAAATTTATCTTTTTGTTTGTTTGACATAGTAAAAATAGCAGTAGGGTACTCTCCCGTCTCATCAGGCCAAAGTTCAGATCTTAAGCCAATGAATTGTAAGCCTTTTCTAGTATTCAAGTGATCTTTTGACTTCCCATCATCCAACAAAGTGTATATTATATTGTCACACACATTCTTCTCAATGTGCATCGAATCAAGATTGTGACACAACAAATTGAACTCCCAATATGGACGTTCAAAGAAAATACCCTTCTTTTTCCAATATGAATCACGGCCTTGAGTATTTTGTTGCCCACACTTTTTCTTTTTTTTTTTTAATTTCATTTGCTGGTGCTTTTCCAAATGAAACAGAAATATTCTCAACCTGTTTTAGAATGTCTGCGCCTGATAATTGTACATGTGGATTTATTTTTTCAAATGTACCATCAAATCTGGCCTTTTCCAATCTAAACTTGTGACTGGCATTTAGAAAACGATGATGACTAATAAAGCACCATTTTCGACTATGATGAAGTTGACAAGGTTTAGCATAAATATTGCAAACTGGACAAGCAACCTTACCATATGTGTTCCACCCCGATAAGTTGCCATATCCTAGAAAATAACTAATTATCCTGATCAATGCTGCTCTCATTTAAAAATTTTCATTTGAAGAAGAATCAAAAGTGCTAACACCATCCCACAAAACCTTCAGTTCATCGATCAAAGGTTGTAAGTAAACATTAATGTCATTCCCGGGCATTCACTTACTTGGAATTATCATTGAGAGAATATAAGAGGTTTGCTTCATGAATTTCCAGGGAGGAGTATTGTACGGAATGAGAACCACAGTCCAAATGCTATAATTAGTGCTCATTTTTTCAAATGGATTGAACCCATCAGTCGCTAAGCCAAGGCGAATATTACGTGGATCTTGAGAAAACTCAGGAAATATTGAGTCAAAAATTTTCCACACTTCACCATCTCTCGGATGCCTCAATAAACCATCTTTATTACGATCAACACTATGCCATCTCATATCGAAAGATGTCTTACCACACATGAACAATCTTTGCAATCGTGGAATCAGAGGGAAATAGCGAAGAACTTTGCGGGGTTTGGTTTCTTCTTTTTATCTGCTTGAGCCTCATCAGAACTTTTCTTAGTCTTTGGCTTCCATCTAGATGTTCCGCATCGCTTACATTCTTGTCTATGTGAATCTGCCCCTCGATTCAAAATGCAGTCATTTGGACAAACATCTATCTTGTCATAACCAAGACCAAGTTTTTTTATAATTTTCTTCGCCTCATAGAATTACTCGGGGATCTTTGCATACTCAAAGGCGTCACGTAATAGCTCTAGTATCATTGTCATGGCTTTGTCAGTCATCCCACATAGGCACTTAATGTGATAAAGTCTTAGTAGAAAGGATAACTTTGAGTATTTCGTGCTTCCTTCATATAGTTCTTGTTCACCATCTCTAACCAACTCAAAAAAATCTTTAACTCTATCAGTTGGACCAGTAGGCAAAGACGACATCTAGCCTCCCCTTTCATTTGGTTGCTCTTGATCAGGTGATTCTCCACCAAAGTTAAATGCATCATTAATCAGGTCTTCCATTGGATCTTTAGGAGCTTATATGTTGTTTTTCATCTGTAGCAGGCTTTTCATGTCTAACAGTAGAAGTTTCTCCATTATCTCTCACCATGTAATAGCCAAAAAGTGTAACCGGCTGGAAAAGGAGTTTCTAGCAAGTGGTCGAACACCTCGGCTCTAGTTTCAAGTAGTCTAAACCGACAACCAGAGCAAGGACAAAGTATGCTATTATCTGATGACGAATTGGCAACTACGAAGTCTAAAAATTCAAGTAGACCTTCTACATATTCAGGTATAGTTCTCGACTTCAATATCCAACTTTTATCCACCCTAAATAAGAAAGAGATGTTAAGAAAAAATTCTTTTACACAAATTCCCTGTATGTAGAAAAAATCAATTCCCTGTGTGTCAAACTTTTCATAAATTTAACTTTTCATGAATCGGAGTTCAATGCTTAAGAAAATTTTACACAAATTCAATGTACAGTTCAGTCGATACAGACAAAATCAATTACATACTAAAACTCAAAATCAAATTGGTTTAAAAGGTGCTTCAACAAATTCAAACACAAATTCATTCGAAAATTCAGTATATACACACAAAATTACTCAAATTCAATTTAGGGTTAAGAAAAGACAAATTTAGGGTCAAAATTCAAAAAGTTAACAGTAATTTTTTGAAGAATTAACACAAATTTAGCATGAATCAAACCTTTTCTAAGGAATTGGTGAGAGAGAGTGATGGAAGAGGGAGTGTAAATTTGGGAAAAGAGAGTGTAAATTTCGAAAAGAGGGAGTGTAAATTTGGGAAGAGCAGGAAGAGGAGTGTAAATTTGGAATTTTGGCTAAGAGAAGATATGGGAATAAAAGATATATACAAGTCAGGCTCTCGTCTGTAAGCTATGCATATTTTCTCTATAAAGATGCTTAAATTTAAATTTAAAGATACAAGTCAGGTTCTTTGGGATATTTAAATTTGGGAATAAAAGATATTGTATTAACGTGGGTGTAAATTTGATTAACTATCTTGATTAGCGGATTAACGTATTTCCCCTCCCAGTCAAATGGATTAACGTTAATTATGGTTGATTAACGTATTTCCTTAGCATACATTTAATTTAGTTTCACTTTGTCTTTGAATTAAAAACTTTAATTCTCCAAAAAGCTTTTCAAAATCTTTTCATACAATGATTTTATATTTTAAAAATTTTGAAATTTTAATATATATTATTTTAATAAAAAATTTAAAAAATTAATTTTTAATACTATTGTTGACTTCACATTTTAACCAGAGAAAATGCTGCTAAATCTCATAAAACCGCTGGTAATGCATTCATTCCCATAAACTGCTGCTAAAGCTAAAAAAACCACTGCTAATACATTCATTTTCATAAACCGCAGCTAAATACGAATAAACTGTCGGTAAATAATTTATTTTTCAACCCATTTTAAACTGCAGCAAGATATATGTTTAACGGCGGTTGTGGTAAAGCGCTGCAATATAACTGCTGGTAAGACGTGGTTTTTTTATAGTGTATTACTTGAATTCAACAGTGTGTCAAATCAAAGAATATAATATCTTTTAGTTTAATTTCCAATTTTGATTTACAATAACTAGAAAGAACTTCACTAACTAAAAGACATGTAAATGCTTGATTCTATGAGAACATAAATTTCTCTATCGTGTCACTACTTCTAATCTATCCAGAAGCAAAAGAGGAAACATATCCCACTAATACGATTATTAAACTGCCCGATTAGCATCTCAATTTTCTTGTGTTTTCCTATCATTCATTGGTAAAAGCAAGGGCAGAGACAGAATTTTCAATAAAGAGGTTCAAAATTAAAAAAATAAAATTTAGACTTATGTCAAGGAGGTTCAACATATGGTATATCTATATTAAAAAATTGATTTTACATTATACACACAGTGTATTTTTCCGGCGAAGTGGTTCAATTAAATTCCCTTGGACAAGGGTGTCTCTGCCACCGGGTAAAAGGCCTTGGTAAAAGGAAGAACTCTTTGGCAACAAGTTAACAAAATCGCTAATAAAATTATCAGCAGATCCACAAGTTTTTCAATTTGGAACCTTTTATCTCAATCCTTCGTCCATTAGTTCTTGGACGCTCGCCCCCAAAAATTGTCCAAAAACCTGCACTATTGTTTTTAGACATGTTATATCGCTTTTATCTTAGGTTACTAGGCATGAAATTTTATTTCCCCAATCAAATGTGCAATAAATATTAGTAAGAGAGATTGATATACAAAAGTTGGGAAGTGTCAGCAAACCAACGTAAGAAACATATTGCCTGGCACAACATAAGCCAGTACGAAAAGTTCGAGATAATATAACTAACTTATGAGTTATGAGATACCATAAAAAGTACAAGAAGATTAGTCCTCTTAACACTATGGTACAACAAGATTAGTCCTCTGAGCACCTTCAATCAGCATGGCGACTGCTCCAACTCCTTTTTATGATGGGCAGGTATTTGAGGAGCACGATACATCATGTATCTATAGAAACATAAACCAAAGCAGAAGCTCAAAGCCAAAGCTCTAGCTAACATTTCTACATTCAGCGCGTAAACAAGAACTTGCATAACTAGACTGAACAATACGTCTATTCCCCCAATATCATACGATACATGCATGAAGTGGGCAAAGATATAGAAACTTGTGCTGCCACATATTGTTATCGCGAGATACCCATAGTGGAACTCCAAAAAGTGATGGAAGGCTGCTGCAATTATCATAGGAATGACCTCCACCATAAATTTCATCTCAGCACCAACTAATCGAAAAGGCTTGTCGCGATACCAATAAACAACAGAGATCAGTGTAACAAAATAAATTATGAAGCACCCCATTAGGACAACCGGAAGCATAAAACCTGGATGACTCAGTAAACTCCCGGCACCAAACAGAGAGAGGACAGGAACGCAACCAAAAGTAAACCAACAAGGTTCCCTAGGAGCAGAGAGCTCCACTGAAAAAAATAAAAACACGAGCAAAACATATTTAGCATCTCAAAGAAAGTTGCAAAAGCATAAAATCGAGCACACCAAGATTATGCACAAGCACAATTGGAGTGGCAAATTTGCTCAGAAAATCACCACTTCAAACCAGTCTTTTGAAAGCAAGGAGCGATGAAGCGAGGCAAAGCGAGCCTGAAGTGCTTTTTAGGTCCGAAGCGAAGCGAGGTTAGTGAAGCATACACTTCATGGTCTGAAGCGTGAAGCGAGGCGAGCGTGAAGCAGCGTAAGCTTTAGTGAAAAAATAGTAAAACATTGTTAAAGTGAAGAAAATTAAAAGGTGGGACTTATTTGTAAAGAAAGAAACTTGGAGTAGCTGTGTGAATAGTTGGGACCTTATAAAGTTTTCTTAAATGCTCTTGGTAAGTTCTTATTTATTCTATTTATTTTTGCAAGAATTTCGCTTCACTTCAATGAACGCTTCACGCTTTAAGTATTAGGGGCCCTTGTTGCCTTTCTTTGCTTCACGCTCTCCAAAACACTGCTTCAAACCGTAAAAAGAAGCTACCTCTAATCTCCAAACAGAATCAGAAAGTAAATTGTGGCATTAATCTGCCACTCAAGCTAGAAAAACACTGTATAAAGCTAGCCAATTTTCTGTGACTATGGTTAACCAAGAAGTTTAGTGAATAGCTTCAGACTATGTGGGCTATAAATAACCAAGCAATTGTCTATGCAACTCTTCAGAAGTGACTTAGGACTTGTTTACCTAATTAACTATCGTATGTAATAGATTGCTAGTATTAAACCTCACAATATCAAGTAAAAAGACCCAATGGTTAGGTAAAAAGACTTACAAATCACAGGGACCCTAATCTTCTTGAAAATCGAATACACGGCATTCATGATCTGCCTGCCAATTTCATAGGAAACCGTCCTAGTATGGACGAACGGGCTACAGGAAGAGGTGCATAGAGGGAGAACTTGAGGGGAATCATCCATCATCAGGCTGCAGATAGATACAAGTCGTATTATTATATATCTGTATATATTGATTTATATTTTTCCGTCTTACAAGAAATAGATCTAAGGTTCATTAGAAAGGGATAAAAGGAGAAGATATGTTGAATAACCTGTTAACAAGATATTACACTGGTGAAGTTAACAACTGCAAAAGAGAAAAAACAATAAATGCAGGGACAAGGAAACAAAAGTTGAAGGGGCTAGCGACGTCAAATATATAACTCTTTCGTTAGTCGACTAAAGATATCAAATGAATGAATGATCAAATATTTACAAGCCATGTGGGTTTAGAAAGCAGTAAATCATACTGGAGGACGAAAGAAGGATGAAACATTTGAATGAAATTATAGTCCAAAGTAACCAAGTCGTCATCCAAAATATTATAGCAGTAGTATCATCCCTGTAACTAGAGAGAGGCAAGTGCAATAGAGAACTCCAAAGAGGGTCATCAGAACACAACCAATCATAACACTTGGGAATACCTGTAGGGTACAATTTTGGTAATAGAACCACGAACCACAGTAAATTTGCTTCGACAAACAGAATGGAGGAGGAGAAATAACTGAAGGAACAGAGAGAACCATTTAGAAGCAAGAAGACTAGCAAAAGAGCTGAAGATTCAAAAACAAATACTATGTATATATATACAAATTGTAAAACCCTGATTCATTTATACAAACAACTTTTACTTACACTCAAATTACATCGAAAAGGTTGTTACAGAATCGCATAACCGTTTATCATTAAGTATTTCATCATGGTCGTACCATTCCTTTTTTTTTTTTTTTGGATTAGCAATAAAGTCGCGTTGCATTAAAAATTTTACAATATGTGAAACGCCCATTTCTTTTTCTTGAATATTTAAATGGTAAAACCCTAATCCACCCCCTCCCTTTACACTGTTACACCGCATGTTGTTAAAAATTCAACCAAATCAAAGGGGGGAGGGAAATGAAAAACTAGGGCTTTGTTGAAAAAAGACAAACACACCTGCCACCAAAGCACGCCAAGTCTGGACCCTTTAGGACTTGGGAGGACGCCAAGGAAGAGAATGTTATGATTCAAAATAGCTTAAATATTTTATTTATTTCTGATTTTTAAGAGACGTTTCAGTATTTGCACGAAATAGATAGATTTGGCCTACTATTATACTATTGATCACCATAAAAAAGTTTTACAAAAATGACCCTTGCAAGGAAAAGGTGTTGGCGACTGCTAGATGAAAACCCTTGACAGTCACCAGGTTTGTTTCTATGAACATTATATGATTATTGTGATCTTAATTACCTTGTATATCTCTTCTTTGTGTTGGTTGTTCCTATGACATTATCTATCTATTTATTCTTAAAAAAATTTGAATTATGGGTTGAGCAGGTTCTCTCAAAAAGGATTTTCAGTTAGAATTAACTCGTCTTTTTTTGAGACTTTAATGTGGCCCTACATATTAGGTAATTAAATATATTTACCTTGTCTCTCAAATCAAATAATTAATTAAATAATATTTTTATGGTTATACAAATATGTTAGTTTCCTTGATGGAAGGAAACAACACTTAATGTGAGTCCATAAGGAAACCTTATTTTATTAAGTAGTCTCTAGGATTAAAATTTTTGCCGTGGAGTCCCCGGCATATCTATATATACACCTGTGACACCATCAGTCTGCCATCTTGCTAGGCATAAGTTAGAAGAATTCCTACGGTTTCCTGTCAAGATCCACAAGGCGTTTCTCACCAACACTTGAACAATCATGGTTGGTTGAAGGTACATTCATGTTTAATATTCCGCTACGAAAGCTCTATATTAATGTCTGATTTATAACTATTTTCATCATAGGACAATGAGTTGAATCTAAGTGCTCCAGCGCATTTCCAGTACCAGGTTTAGTACTGTGGTAGTTATATCATAGTCGATAGAGAATCTTTCATATGGTATGTGTGGACTAAGAGAATGCAACAATTGAACTTGTTGACAATATCCAATATTTTATAATTAGAAAAGAAGAATAATCAATAATATTTAATACACGAGCCTTGGCAAGCCACTCTTTTAAAAGCTTCATAAGACTGGTTTGACTAGTGAAAAAAATTCCTTCAAAATCCAGTTGTACACTAAAAATCCTTGAAACGATAAACAATGTATAGACTAATTAACAGAGATATGTATTTGGAAAAGAGAGCTATAATATAGTTTCCTTATAGTATTATGTGACCGATTATGGAATATGATCAATAAAATCACATCATCAAGTGAAAGTGTGAGACTATGTTTGACTACTAATCATGTCACAGTTCTGCACGAGTTGTTCAACTGTGTTTTAAAAAAAAAAAAAAAATCAGAGTCCTAACACTGTTGACCTCAACCGCAAATAGGAAAACTGGTGCTACAGCTACTAAATATTACCACTAAGTAAAACCAAGGTTCTTACGTATATAGTTAAAATCTGTAGCTAATTGCATGTATTTCTTGTGGAATTAGAAGGTGATTATAAATCTGTAGTTATGACCAAGATCCTCCAATGAATTTATGCAGCTGGAGCATAGTCATAGTCTCCATCATTGTCATCTCCTTCCAAGGAAGCAGCAGGAGCATAGTCATAATCTCCATCATCGCCGTCACCACCTCGCTCTGACCATATGGCTGCTGCAGGAGCATAGTCATAATACCCATCATCATCTCCATCTGCACACCTTCTCTTATGGAACCCAATAATCTTGAAAATGCTAGACATTTATCTCTTCTTGGATTGTAGAATATGAGATCGTGGATGAAGTTTGTGTATATTTCTGTGATAGTAGGATATAAGTTAAGAATGGTTTTTGTGGTGTGTATGATAGGTGAGGAAACCATTTGCTAATATAAAGGGAAGAGCCTACTCTGGACTCGTTGTTGCTCAATATGGCACGTTAGGGCGTGTGTTGTTTTAGCTTAACAGTGTGCACTGTCATTAGCTTGGCTTCATTAAGCAACTTTTGGGGTTGCCACATTGAAAAATTCACTTTACATGTCATCACTTATATATATGCGGAATGTGAAAGATTAATATTCTTTTGGAAATATAGAATCAAGTGGCAGAGATGCCATCCTCTCACTCTCTTGAAAAGAATCATAATCTTAATGCCATGGATGAAGAGGTAATAAGTGAAGAGCTGAAATTATAAATTCATTTCATTTGAAAGGCTTAATATGCATATGATGAGGGACAAGTATAACAATAACACGTTTCGGCCAATACATATAACTTGATTCTAGCTAGTGTGTTACACATGAATTAAATTTTTTACTTTGGGTTTTCTTAAGTAGAAAGAAGAAACTCAATAGACCTAGTTTAGACTCAAACCTCTACTATTTTTTTTAGACAGGTTATATGGCTTTTATCTTAGGTTACTAGGCTTGAATTTTTTTTTTCCCCAATCAAACCATACAAGTATAAAGACAGTTTGAGGTACAAAAGTTGGAAGGTGTCAGCAAACCTACGTTAGAAACATATAAACCCCCGCACTACATAAGCCAGTACGAATATGCGAGTCAAAGACTCATCTCGAAAAATTGGAGATAATATATAACTTATGAGATACAATAAAAAGTACAACAAGTTAGTCCTCTAGCACCTTCCATCAGCAAGGCACCTGCTCCAACTCCTTTTTACGATGCGCAGGTATTCGAGGAGCTCTATACATCTTGTATCTACAGAAACATAAACCAAAGCAGAAGCTCAAAGCCAAAGCTCTAACTAATGGTCCTGCATTCAGCGTGTAAAAGAGGACCTGCATAACTAATCCGAACAATACGTCTATTCCCCCAATATCATACGATGCGTGCATGAAGTGGGCATAGACATAGAAATTTGTGCTACAGCATAGCGTTAGAGCGAGATACCCATAATGGAACTCCAAAAAGTGACGAAAGGCTGCTGCACTAATCATAGGAATGACCTCGATCATAAACTTCATCCTGGCACCAATTAACCGAAAAGGCTTGTCACGATACCAATAAACAACAGAGACCAGCGTAAGCAATTGAATTACAAGACCGCAGTCCAGGGCAATCGCGATGAAAAGATCTCCTAGAATACGCACTAAAGTCAACGCACCAAACAAACAAATGACAGGAACGGCACCAAACATAAACCACCAAGATTCACCAGGCGCAAAGAGGTCCGCTGAAAGAAACACAAGCAAAACATATTCAGCATCTCAAAGAAAGTTACAAAAGCATAAGAACGAGCACACCAAGACTATATATGAACAACCACTAAAAAGAAGCAACCTCTCATCTCCAAACAGAATCATAAAGTAAATTTTGGCATTGCAACCACTCAATCTAGAAAAACACTGCAAAAAGCTAGTCAATTTTCTGTGACCATCGTTAGCCAAGAAGTTTAGTTAATAGCTTCACAGCTGTAGCATGTCAAACCTGCAAAAGGATAATGTGGGCTAGAAATAACCAAGGAATTGTCTATGCAACTCTTCAGAAGTGAGTTAGGAATTGTTTACCTAATTAACTATCGTATGTAATAGATTGCTACTATTAAACCTCACAATATTAAGTTAAAAAGACCCAGTGTTTAGGTAAAAAGACTTACGGATATTTCGACCATCTATTAGAATAGGGAACCTAATCTTCTTGAAAATCGAAACCACGGCATTCACGCTCTGCCTGCCCATTTCATAGGAAACAGTCCTAGTATGGACGAACGGGCTGCAGGAAGAGGCACATAGAGGGAGAACTTGAGCCGAATCACCCATCATCAGGCTGTAGATAGATACAAGTCGTATTATTATATATCTTATATAACAACAACATACATATCCAACTTACATACATATCCAACTTACATATCCAGTGTAATCCCTTAAGTAGGGTTAACGACGTTAAAAATTGAAGGGGCTAGCGACGTCAAATATATCTCTTTCATTAGTCGGCTAAAGATATCAAATCAATGAATGATCATATAGATCAAATATTTACAGAAAAAAAAATGCAACAAGACAGAATTATAAATTTATAATCCGAAAGAACTAGGAAGGTAAATCCTATGAGCAAAGGGAAAGGGGCACCAACATCACGCCACTGCCTTAAACAAAAGCAACGGCAAAGCACAACATGTGTAACCGTTCATCACGCAAATTTTAAAGAATAAAGTCGCGTTGCATTAAATATTTTGAGAATTTATCGGCCTGTTTTTAAAAATTCAACCAAATCGGGTGTAAAATTGAAAAATTAGGGCTTTGTTGAAAAAAGACAAAACACACCTGCCCCACCAAAGCACGACAAGTCAGCAACACAAGAGGACCCTTTAGGAAGACGCCAAACGCGAGAATAATATGAGCTCATGGTTGAAAATAAAAAAGAATGTTAAATTAATAAACCGTATTTTATTAATTTTATTGTTTGTTTGAGTGCAACGGGGAAATTGCACGAAAGGCCACTTTTGCCACTGGTCTTTGGGCACAGGTCACTAATACCAAAATATTTAGTTTGTGGCCATTTTTACTTAAAGAGATAGAACTTCAGTCCAGAGGCCGGATTGAAGTTCAGTCCTTAAAGATTGAACTTCAATCCAGGGCCATATGGACTGAAGTTCAGTCCAGTCCTTAAGATGGAACTTCAGTCTGAACTTCAGTCCAGGGCCATATGGACTGAAGTTCAATCCTTAAAGATGGAACTTCAGTCCATGGCCATACCATGGACTGAAGTTCGCTATGGACTGAAGTTCAGTCCTTAGAGATGGAACTTCAGTCCAGAGGCCGTATGGACTGAAGTTCAGTCAATTATCAGAGACTTAAGTCAATATTTATGTAGTAAAGCCCAAAAATAGCCTCTAGTCTAAAACCAATAAAAATAGTGGCCTCAAATTAAATACCAGTGTTAAAAGTGACTGCTGGGCGAAATTTTTACGTGCAAATGGTTATGTTTTTGTGACAAATGGACAGATTTGGTGCTATTATTATAGTATTGATCACTGTAATAACAGTCTCACAAATATGACCCTCATCAGGAAAAATTACTGGCTTGCCGACTACTACATGAAAACTCTTAAAGATTCGCCAGGCCTTTATTATTAGAAAGATTTAGTTATTATTAGTAACTTTCTTACGAGAGCCAAATTTGTAAGACTTTCCTTACGAGGACGAAATCTCTTTCTAGTGCCAGAAGTGTCCTCTTTCTGCATATCGCCCGTAAAAGTACTACTTACTGCATTAGGAGGAAGGAAATTAAAGAGATCTGAGTTTAAACCCAAGAAGTGCTCCAATACCTACCTTTCTTCTTCTTTTTTTTATTTTTTGGCTAAGGAAAGCTTACATAATATATATATATCATGACTGGTTAAAATTTTCCTTTCTCTCCCTGAGTAGAGAAGAGAAATCATAATCCAGTTCAACCATAACAAAAGCTGAAACATAATTAAAGTAAATTAGTGGGTCTTGAGAATCATTACAACTATATTTGGAAAGCAAATCAGCAATAAAATTCGCTTCTCTATAAATATTTATGCTTGACTTCTTCACGTCCTAAGTCAGAGAGTAAGGACCTGCAATCATATAAAATATAAGGGAATGACTCATTTGTTCCATTTAACATGTGTGTTAGAATGTTTGAATCAACTTCAACTTGTAGTGGTGTGAGGTTATATGACTTTGCCATCATTAGTCCTTCATATAAAACGTTAATTTCTGCATGAATTACTGAAGACTGAGGAAGAAGCTAAGCTTCGTGATGAATCCCATCCTCCAAATTCCTTGAGCATCCCTAATACCTTTCCAATACAAGGTTTTTGTCAATAATAAGTTTATCATAGATAAAAGTCCATTATATAACAGTAGACTGAGAATCATTAGTGAACTGTGCCAAAAGAATGCAACAGTAGAAATTGTTGTCCTTGTGAAAGTTCAAGAGAAAGTGAACACTAAGTCAGATCATGTACCCATTGATAGATTATGCCAAAGGCGGCTTGAATTTGAATTTTATGGATTCGAGTTCGAATTTCTGCCGTAGAATCAATTATGTCGGGTTTAATGAGCACTACTAAAAAAAGCTGAATCTGCGACCACCCAATCGGTCGCACACCGGTCGCCAGGTCGACCGATCGGCGACCGATCCGGGTGGTCTGAGAATTAATGGTAGCAAATTGCCCTGCGACCGATTTTCGGTCACCACTTCGACCACTATGCGACCGAATTTCGGTCGCACAATAGCACACATACAGTGACCAAGTATGCGACCGATTTTCGGTCGCACATCCTATTGCGACCGAAAATCGGTCGCATACTTGGTCTCATTTGTGGGAATTAATGGTGACCAAGTATGCGACCGAATTTCGGTCGCACAGAATGTGCGACCGAAAATCGGTCGCATACTTGGTCTCAGTTGTGACCTCTGTGCGACCGAAAATCGGTCGCCAAACCTGTAAAAACCTGCAATAAAAATCCTGCAATCAGGCAGTAGCAACAGCAAAAACCAGTATTTCAATAGAACCTGGACAGCAAAACACAGCAATAAAACAGCAATCCAAACATTTTTTTGAATATCCATTGATCCGTTTGAATTCTATATTATCTAGTAAGTTCAATGCAATACAAAACGCATACAATTTATCCGGTTTAGTCATAAGATGTTGCAAACATGAACAATCAAAACAACAATACCTAAACCCTAACTTTAAATGCATAACAAGTATTCCAAACACCACAACCCATGACAAGACATCAACACATTGCAAACAACTCTACCAAACAATTCCCAACATATCCCAACAATCACCATAATTAATCACAAACATCACAACCCTATATTTAAAGTTCATCAACCCAAAACAACTTATTATACATCACATTATATAGAATAAACTAATTATAACTAACAACTAACATGTAAACAGTATATATAGGCTCTCCATTATTTATAAATATATATATATAATTAAATTCGGATTATTAAACCAAAAAAAAAAAAATTACCTCTACTTTGTATTGGATCCAATGGCAAGAAAGTATGAGTTACCAATGTGCTATCCACCCAATAACTACAAAAAAGGTGAATTAAAAAGTCATTATATGAGTTTTTAAAAAAATAACACAAATTACTAAAAAATGAAATTTACCTTGAATTTGTAGGTTTAGATTGTGTTAAATGTTATGTTGGAGGTAATAGAGTAGTAATTTAAAGTTATATGGGGTTTATAATGGTGGGAAGTTGATTATGGGGTGGGGGGGCTTCGGTTTTTAGGGATTGGGTGGATTTTGGGAAATTTGAAATGGGGAAGAAAGGGGTTCTGCCCCGTTTTTACTTACAGTTATGCGACCGACATGCGACCGATTTTCGGTCGCATAGCTGTGACTAATTTTTTAACGACCGATGTGCGACCGATTTTCGGTCGCATAGCTGTGACTAATTTTTTAACGACCGATGTGCGACCGATTTTCGGTCGCATAGCTGTGACTAATTTTTTAACGACCGATGTGCGACCGATTTTCGGTCGCATAGCTGTGACTAATTTTTTAACGACCGATGTGCGACCGATTTTCGGTCGCATAGCTGTGACTAATTTTTTAACGACCGATGTGCGACCGATTTTCGGTCGCCACTTTTTTTCGTTGAATGTGCGACCGAAAATCGGTCGCACAACTGTGGAGACCGAAAATCGGTCGCATGATGGTGGTCTCAGATTCAGCTTTTTTTAGTAGTGGAGGTCAAATGTACCCATCACTTTGCACTCTAAATCTGCCCTCGGTCATGTAGCAACTTTTTTACGACAGTAATCATATATCATGGGGAACGCATAACATTTGCAAAATGTCCAATTTTGAAGCTGTCTAAACAACATTGTCAGGTGTTTTAGTAATTGAAGATCTAGCAACAAAATCAGAAAACTTATGTGAGGCGAAAACACCGTCTTCCACATATATATGAGACTGCTAATGAAGCCCTAAGTACAGCATCATGATCAAGGTGAAGGTTCAATATATATTCCCAGTGTGGCTGTAATCATTTGATTCTTGAGCCGTTCTTCCAACTAGTGCAATAAAGCATAACAAAGAGATAACCATCTGATGCATTCCAAAAACTACGAATAACCTCTTGAACTAATGTGAAAAAGAAAAGAAAGAATAGTAAATCTCACACAAATACAATACAACAAATCCACAATGATGAAAACGTGACCATGATTTTATAATTAAAAAGAAAAACATAGAAATAATTTCAAACGTGATCCTTGCCGAACTACTGTCTCAAGTATCCATAAGAGCCAGAGTCATAACAATGTGAAAGAGTATCTTTGTTTCCAAGAATTCATCAGAAAAATTTGAAGAAATCCAGTTATTACACACCACAAAAGACAAACATATTAATAAGGCAGCAAGCGCCTAAACACTCTTTGGATATTGAAGAAGCATTGTCTAAATTGATTGCTTCCAAAAGTAACTGAGTTCAACTCGATCGGTCCTCTTCACTTACAAACAGGAAGCATAAGTATCCATCACTTAATCAAAGTGACAGAAACATGAACAGGTACATAGTGATGGGTACGTTGCACTCAAAATGAAGTGGGTACAATTTGTGAGTGACTACATTTTGATCACTTCTTTGCACTGTCTTAACGCTGGTTTCAATATAGTATGATATATCTGTGATAAAGATCTTTGACATACAATTAACAATAGACTAATAGAGTTATGTATACGGAACAGGCACTACAAGAATAAAGGCTTTTAGCAGCAATAAATATGCACTTTAGCGGCAATAGAAATTGCTGCTAAAATTTGTAGCGGCAATTAATCGGGTGATTCCAATGTCGCTAAAGGCTTTAGCGGCAATTACGAAGAGTGCTGGTAAATATCCAACTATTGCCGCTAAAAGGTCTTCATTTTAGCAGCATTTATTAGCAGCAATAATAATGGCTGCTAAAGCTACACCTAGAATTTTCCTTTTGCATTGCCTTTAATGGCACTTGATTAACGTAAAAACTACAAACAAATCGACAAATGCTAATATTAAGAAATGTCATCCTTCATTAAAATCACAATAAACAAAATAAATATTAATCCATTATCTTAATGTCAACAACACAAAAAAAAATATTACAATCACAACCGGGTTAGTCCAATATCCATAATACAAAATAGTGGCTAGCTTCTTAATAGTTCTCTTAACTCCTTATTACAATAAAGTCTTCAAATGCCAAATCTCTAAACATCATCCGCAATTATGACCTGAGATGATAAAAATAAGATGAATGTCAAATATAATTAGACACACTAAAGCAAATGAGGTTAGCAATGAAGGTAGCAAAAGAATGACATAATACACAGGCATGAACTATCTATTCTTTTTTCTTTTTGATAAGGTGAGGTGTTGCTTAAAAACAGTATCAATAGCATACTGTCAAAATTACAAAAAAGCTAGACTTGGTTACCTCACATTCCTAAAAATTCTAACAAAGGCATGAATTATCTAACAAATTACTACTGAATCATTTCCAAAGGATGGGTATGGGTCTGCCCTGCTATCCTACTTTCACTTCAATAAAAAGTGAGAGGGTTCAATATTTTATATACCTTGAGACTTACCAATTGGCTAAGTAATTACCAGAAACATGTTGATACAATCTTGGTCAAATTGATTGATCTTGATACCTGATTCATTAACCCATTTCTAAAAGTTTCTCACCAGCAGCATATAAAATTAACTCAAAGATGAATTGATATAAAAGCAAAGATGAAAATTGTCTTAAAGTCAAGACATCTAAAATAAAAAATTTACCTCAGATCACCCACATCCTCCAACAATCGCTACTCACCCTTAGTATTGGAGTATTCCCGCAGTTGAAACAATTGGTAGTACCAAGCTGAGACGATTAAGCCAAGGCCAATAAGAAGAAAGAATGAAGGAAAAGAAACAACAAAAGACAAAGTATGGAAGACTCCTCCGAAGAGGTGATATAGATTACATACAAGGGCAGATGAAAGAAATATGGACATATGGTATACACTTCGCGACAAAAGGTCTATAAACAACATGGCCACATACTCGATCCCTTTTTAACTCCCAACAACATTAGCATCGTCTTCAATGTAGTCAATAAGAGAATCTTGATGTCCGGTCCTCTGTGCTGATACCAAACTCCAATTTCCTCATCTTGCATCATCAAAATAAAGAAACAGAAAAGCACCATCACAATCAAATAAAATACACACTAAAGCTATCACAATATACATAAGATGGATTTTATTGAATGTGTCGTAAGCAGCATAATACATAAAGAAGAAAGCATAACATCTAAGTTAGAAAGCTCACCTTCAATACAAAATTAATAGCTACAATATACCACTTAGAGCTTACGTCTCCTTCCAAAATCATGGGTGTCCCTTTCAAAGGAGTTTCAATTGTATAATCCTGTAATGGCGATGAATTTCACATTTAGAGAAAAACTATGACTAGGGATATGAAGGAAAAAGTAAATGGACACCCTCACGAAAGTTGAAACTAAAGGGAATATATCCACACTACAAGTTCAACGATGTGCTCTATGTTATACTCCAGGGCTCTCGCCATGAGGCACACATCGCGAGCCCTGGGACAGCTCCACCACTCTTCAGTAAATAGGTCCTAACTTTTTGTGCAAAGCTTTGATTGACAAATCGTTTGAAGCATTGAAAACGACTTAGGATCTACAAGTTCTATGTTTTAACAATCTTTAACCTCATTATAGATTGGCTGTATGCTCGTGCATAGTCAGACATGGTGTGTGCTCGAAATTTTCAAGGTCGCTACATTAATCATATATGAATTAAGCGCTTCAGCTGGTACTACACTTTCTTACAGATTCATTTAAAAAATCCAAGAGTTAGCTACTACGTTATCACAGACCAATGAGAACAATCAATCTCATTAGAACAAGAAAAATCTAGGGCATTTCAATCTCATAATAAACTCTACTTAATGAAGTAAAATGAAAGAAATCGAATGCAATAGAACAATAACTCATCGATTCTGAATAGATCAAATGGATTCATGGAGAATCACAAGAAAATTTGGAACAGATTTGACGTATATATATATATTTATAGGTTACCTGCTATTGGCCGACGATGGTGAGAGAAGAGGCGATATGAACGGAACGGTGATCGGAGACTGTGAGTCGCGGTGGTGATCGGAGACGGTGAGCCTCGGCGGTGATTGGAGACGGTGAACCGCAGCGGTGATGGAGCCGGTAAACCGCGGCGGTGATCGAGACGCATGATTGGAGACGGTTGAGCGGTGGCAGTAAATAGAGACGAGTTCGCGTAGGGTTTTCAAAGTAGTTTGGGTAGGGAATGAAGTGTGTGAAAAAGGAGTATTAATTATAGAAATAACTTTTAATTAGACACATTTAATGGCTATTTCACTTAATTGCCGTTAAAAGGTGTGCAGTACCACCAGTTATGGAACTAATTACCGGCAATTAGTGTATTGCGGTTAATTAATAGTTGCTAAAAGCCTTATTTGTAGTAGTGAGGCATCTATATTTTTAAATGCATGTAGTTCCCTATCATATATATAATCATGTGACCAATTATGGAATTTCTCCTTTATACAAGAGCCGTAAAGTGCTGAAGCAGGCATGTCTTCGTTGACATGCCTGCTTGGAAAATAGCCACTTTTTGGTTTAGGACTGAAGCAGTAGCCAAATTTTAGACATGCCTGCTTGTAAAATAGCCACTTTTTGGTTTAGGGGTTGAAGCAGTAGCCAAATTTTACAAACCTATGATTCCCTAATGAGCCACTTTTGCAATTATTAATTAAAATATAGCCATTATGGTATTTCATGCTTTCTGTGCTTTGGCCTGTTGCACATTATTGCATAAAATGTGTACTCCAGATCCTTTATTTAGATTACAGGCCCACTAACTTTATTTCACACCCAGCCACACAGGTTTGACGTATATACAAGTAGGACTCCTCAACTTCTACATTCAAGAGCCAATTCCTGATTCCTAAAGCACACCAAAACTACAACTAGACAGAACTTTACGCAGGTAGTAGCAATGCATGTATTAGTTATGCAGGTATTAGTTATGCAGGTATTATATCTTGGTTAATGAATGGTTTGTTGTATTAAAAAATTATTATACATTTCATAATTTAAATTATGTATTTTAATACTTAATCTTCAATAGATTTAGCTTGAATAATACAAAGGGTACAATATAAAGAGAAGTGAGGGCTTATTTGTCATTTTAATATTTTAATATCTACATAATTAATACCCGCATTATTATTACACCTCATATCCCGCATAAAATAGCCACTTTTTGGTTTAGGATTGAAACAATAGCCAAATTTTAGACATGCATGCTTGTAAAATAGCCACCTTTTGGTTTAGGATTGAAGCAGTAGCCAAATTTTACAAACCTATGATTCCCTAATTAGCCAAATAGGTTTGACGTATATACAAGTGGGACTCCTCAACTTATACACTCAAAAGCCAATTCTTGATTCCTAAAGCACACCAAAACTACAACTAGACAGATTTTAACTGAAATAAGCTATATAAAACTTTATCAAATTAATCAGGTTAACAAATATAACTACCACTAAATTATAGTCGTGTCAACTTTTAAAGCTGATATAGTTTCTTATTGATTTTAAGATTTGAATATTATCGTGCTATTACAATAATTATTACCTAATATATTTGATTTACTTCTTTCTTTTTTGATCAATTACTCAATGACAAATACTACCCAAAAATATACAAGAAGACCATTTATTTTCGTTGAAAATCTTTGTTTGATCATATTTGTATTTTCAAAAAAGCAAAAAAAGATTTTTGACAAACACTAACGGGTCGTTTAGTTGAGATAGACTTTACGCAGGTAGTAGCAATGCATGTATTAGTTATGCAGCGCATTATTATTACACCTCATATCCCGCACAAAATAATGCATAAATTTCCTCATTAATATGTGGGTATTATTAGTGCATGTTTCTAAATCCATACCAAATGCTGCATTATTAGTGTAGATTTTTATACCTTCTTTCAAACTTTGTGAGGAATTTAGTGCAGGTATTAACCTTTAATGCGGCGTACCAAGATAACCAATATGCGGTAAATATGTATACTATAATACAAATTATTGGTTTCGTAATATAAAAAAAATTATTGGGCCCGTAGCACGAGCCACCCTCATCTAGTTTCTCCTTTATACAAGAGTCGTAAAGTGCTGAAGCAGGCATGTCTTCGTTGACATGCCTGCTTGGAAAATAGCCACTTTTTGGTCAACTTATACACTCAAAAGCCAATTCTTGATTCCTAAAGCACACCAAAACTACAACTAGACAGATTTTAACTGAAATAAGCTATATAAAACTTTATCAAATTAATCAGGTTAACAAATATAACTACCACTAAATTATAGTCGTGTCAACTTTTAAAGCTGATATAGTTTCTTATTGATTTTAAGATTTGAATATTATCGTGCTATTACAATAATTATTACCTAATATATTTGATTTACTTCTTTCTTTTTTGATCAATTACTCAATGACAAATACTACCCAAAAATATACAAGAAGACCATTTATTTTCGTTGAAAATCTTTGTTTGATCATATTTGTATTTTCAAAAAAGCAAAAAAAGATTTTTGACAAACACTAACGGGTCGTTTAGTTGAGATAGACTTTACGCAGGTAGTAGCAATGCATGTATTAGTTATGCAGCGCATTATTATTACACCTCATATCCCGCACAAAATAATGCATAAATTTCCTCATTAATATGTGGGTATTATTAGTGCATGTTTCTAAATCCATACCAAACGCTGCATTATTAGTGTAGATTTTTATACCTTCTTTCAAACTTTGTGAGGAATTTAGTGCAGGTATTAACCTTTAATGCGGCGTACCAAGATAACCAATATGCGGTAAATATGTATACTATAATACAAATTATTGGTTTCGTAATATAAAAAAAACTATTGGGCCCGTAGCACGGGCCACCCTCATCTAGTATTAATACAATCACATCATCAACTGATCATACTATGACCAGAATCCTTGTCACAACTCTGCATAAGTTATTCAAATGTCAAAAAACAAAAGAAGATACATATAAGCTAATGACCGATCTAATTAAGAGTCTCTAACACCTCGATGTAAACCTCGCAAAAGGTTTCATAACTAGTACTAGTAGTAACTATAACCTGGGTATTCCTACTAAAGAAAACTGGTTTCTATTAAGTAAAACCATCTATGGTTCAGTGCATGTTTTCTTGTCGTGACTGTTGAGACCAAGAACCTCATATGAATTTACGCAGCTGGAGCATAGTCATAGTCTCCATCATCGTCATCTCCTTCCAAGGATGCAGCAGGAGCATAGTCATAATCTCCATCATCATCGTCACCACCTCCATCTAAGCATATTGTTGCTACTGGAGAATTGTCATACCCATCATCCCCATCACCGTCTCCATTTGAACATGACCTTCTCTTCTGGTACCCAATAATTTTGAAAATGCTAGACATTCTATCTCTTCTTAATTGGACAACACAGAAGTATTGAAATATGAACAAAATAAACTTGTTTCCATTTAGTTCACATTAGTTTACATTTTTCTACATGTGTTTACATTAGTTCATGAACTATAATATTAAGTTAGTACATGTATTAGAGTGTAAATTGATCTATGTATTAGTGGCATTCATGTATCTTGGGAGAGGTAAAGTGTGGACTAAGTTAATGTGTTACATGTAGTGTAGGCTAGATACATGAAAGAGTTCTCCAATAAATAGCCATGTATTCCTAGCCATTTGAGCAAGTCAAGTTGAATAGAAATCCTAGCTCCTTTCCTCTATTTTCTTCTTTGTGAGTTTTGAGTGTTGTTAATTTTCTAACAATTGGTATCAGAGCCGGTGTATTTGAGAGACAACCAAATTTGGAGAAAGATGACAAATAGTAATTGAACTCCATTCCAAGTTCCTATGCTCATAAAAGAAAACTATAGAAATTGGTGTATCCGGATAAAGGCCTTACTTGATGCCTGTGATGTTGGGAACCGGTGGAAGTCGAAGGTGATGAAGTGGAGGATGATGCTGCCTTTAGAAAGAAAGATCAAAAGGCGCTCACTCTCATCCATCAAAGTTTGGATGACAAGATGTTTGAGAAGGTTGCAAATGCAACCACCTCCAAGCAAGCATGGGAGATTCTTCAAACTTCCTTTAAAGGTTTGGATAGAGTGAAAAGAGTTCGTCTCCAAACCTTAAGAAGAGAGTTCGAATTATTTCATATGAAGGAATCCAAATCTATTTTGGATTATATTTCAAGAGTTTTGGCTATTGTCAATCAAATGAAGAGATATGGTGAAGACTTAAGTGGTGATAGAGTCGTTGCAAAAATACTATGATCCCTTGATTCAAAATTTAATTATATTGTTGTGGCTATTGAAGAGTCCAAAGACTTGGACACCATGACCATTGAAGAACTCACTGGTTCTTTGCAAGCACATGAAAAAAAGTTGAAGAAACTGAAAGAAGAATCGGTTGAATAAGCGTTGCAAGCAAAATTTTCTTTCAAGGAGAAAGATAAAAGGCGTGGCTCACAACAAAGAGGTCTTGGATGTGGACAAGGTTGTGGTGGAAGAGAAAGAGGTGGAAGTCAACCACCAAGCAAATAGAATAAAAGCCAAGACTATCAAGGAAGAGGTTGAGGATGGAGGCAAAATCAAGGAAGGTATGATAAGTCTAATATTGAATGTTATACTTGTCATAAATTTGGTCATTTTTCCTGAGAATGCAAAAATAATATGGAGGAGAAAAATAATTTTGTGGAGAACAAAAATGAAGATGGAGATGGCACTTTAATTCTTGCTTGCAAAGGAGAAGAAAGTGTTTAGAGAAATCAATGGTACCTTTACTCTGGTGCAAGTGGCCATATTTGTGGAAAGAAGAGTTTATTTGTGGAGCTTAAAGAGTTGAATGGTGGCAACATCACTTTTGGAGACTCTTCATGGGTTAAAATCAAAGGAAAGGTACGATTTTAATTCGTTTGAAAGATGGTAGTCACCAATTAATTTATAATATTTTGTATGTACCGGAGATAAAAAATAATATTTTAAGTTTGGGACAACTTTTGGATAAAAATTATGATATTCATTTGAAGAATAAAAAGGTATTCATGAGAGATGAAAATGGGAGATTGTTAGCCAAAGTTCCTATGGCTAATAATAAAATATTTATTTTAAATTTTCAAAGTGATGTTCCAAGGTGCTTGCTATCATGTGCCAAAGATTCATCTTGGCTTTGGCATATGAGATTCGGTCATGTGAATTTTGATAGTCTAAGGTTAATGAAGAAGGAGATCATGGTAATTGGGTTGCCAACTATTGATCATCCGAGCCAACTTTGTGAAGGATGTCTTTTTGGAAAGCAAGCAAGGAAAAACTTTCCTCAAGAGTCTTTGACTAGAGCCCGATGCCCATTGGAGTTGATTCACACGGATGTGTGCGGACCAATCAAGCCATCTTCACTTGGTAAAAGTAATTATTTTTTACTTTTTATTAATGATTTTTCTAAAAAAAAATATGGGTTTATTTCTTGAAGGCAAAATCAGAGGTGTTTGAAACTTTCAAAAAACTCAAGTGCATGGTGGAGAAACAAAGTGACTACCAAGTGAAGTCATTGATGTCCGATAAAGGTGGAGAATTCACTTCAAATGAATTCAAGGCTTTTTGTGAAAAAAATGGAATTCGTCATTTTTTGACAGTTCCAAAATCACCACAGCAAAATGGAGTCGTGGAAAGAAAGAACCGGACTATTCTCAACATGGCACGGAGTATGTTGAAGAGCAAAAATATGCCAAAGGAGTTTTGGGCTGAAGCAGTTGCTTGTGAAGTATACTGTGTCACACCAAGAGTATTCGTGATAAAACACCTCAAGAGGCTTGGAGCGGTTTCAAGCCAAAAGTTGCTCATTTGCGAGTTTTTGGGAGCATTGCTTATGCACATGTGCCGGATGAGAAGAGGTCCAAGCTTGATGATAAAAGTGAGAGGTATGTTTTCATTAGCTATGATCAAAATTCTAAAGGTTATAAATTATATAACCTAAGAAATGGCAAGGTCACCATAAGTAGAGATGTAAAATTTGATGAAGGGAATGCTTGGGAATGGAAAGCTAAAGAGCAAGATTGCTCTTTTTAGTCCTTTCTTTGATGAAAATGGTAATGAAGAAGTTAGGGAGCAGCCTATCACACCATCGTCAACACCTCCAGTACAAGATCAAGAAGAAGATGAGTCAAGTCCAAATTATTCAAGTGAAGTGCCTCATAAGACTATAAGTCTTCGTAACTTGTACGAAAATACGGAAGTGGTAAGAGAAGATTTATATAATTTGACTCACTTTTGTTTGTTGGTGGATAGTGAGCCTTTAACTTATGAGGATGCTGCCCAAAATACCAAATGGAGAGATGCCATAGATGAAGAAATCAAGGCAATCAAGAAGAATGATACTTGGGAGTTGGCCACACTTCCAAAAGGCAAAAGCACCATTAATGTCAAATGAGTGTACAAGTTGAAGAAAATTTTAAAGGGAGAGGTGGAAAGGTATAAAGCAAGATTGGTTGCCAAAGGATACAAGCAAAAGGCTGGTATTGCCTATGATGAAGTATTTGCATCGGTTGCTCGTTTGGAAACAATTTGTTTTATTATTTCTTTGGCAGCCCAAAATCAATGGAAAATCCATCAAATGGATGTCAAGTCGGCTTTCTTGAATGATGTTTTGGAGAAAGAAGTATACATTGATCAACCTTTGAGCTATAAGGTTGAAGGACATGAAGGCAAAGTGCTAAAATTAAAGAAGACACTTTATGGCTTGAAGCAAGCCCCACGGGCTTGGAATAGTAGAATTGACAAATATTTTGAAGCAAATAGTCTTTCAAAGTGTCCACATGAACATGATCTTTATGTCAAGATTGCTAAAAATGGTGACATCTTACTTATTTCTTTGTATGTAGATGATTTGGTCTTTATAGGAAATAATTCAAAGATGTTTGAATCATAAAATCCACAATGGCTTCATGAAACTATTAGCGTCTGCCAACAGCAGAGTGTTAGGGACTCTGGTATCACTTACTAGATGTTTTTTTGGATACATTTGAACAAGTCGTGCTGAACTGTAATGGATTTTAGTCAAACATAGTCTCACTTGATGATGTGATTGTATTAATCATAAGGCTTTTTGTGTTTGGGATGAAGCTCGTGTTCTATCGAACAAATGAATATTTTAATTTTTGTTGTTTTACATACATATACCTTTTTCATATACTTATATACTCCTTTTATATATCTTTTTGTATTTGGGACGAATAGTGTCATATCGAACAAATGAATATTTTAATTTTTGTTGTTTTAAATATGTATACCTTTCTCGTATACTATTTACTCCTTTGGTATACTTTTTTGGATTTGGGACAAAGATTGTGTTCTATTGAACGAATGAATATTTTAATTTTTTTTCTTTTAAATACGTATACCTTTTTCGTATGCCCATATACTCCTTTGGCATATCTTTTTGTATTTGGGACAAAGAGTGTCATATCGAACAAATGGATATTTTGATTTTTGTTATTTTAAATATGTATACTTTTTCCGTATACTGTATACTCCTTTGGTATACCCTTTTGTGTTTGGGATGAAAATTGTGTTCTATCGAACAAATGAATATTTTGATTTTTATTGTTTTATATACATATACCTTTTCGTATACTGTATATTGCTTTGGTATACCCTTTTGTGATTGTGATAAAGATTGTGTTCTCGAACAAATGAATATTTCGGTTTTTTTTGTTTTAAATGCGTATACTTTTTTCCTATGCCGTATACTTCTTTGGTATATCTTTTTGTGTTTGGATCGAAAAGTGTGAGTTGACATCGAAAAAAGAGTATATTGTACAGTCTTGTGGTATACCTTTTATGTTTGGATTGAAGAATATGAGTTGCTATCGAATGAATGAATGTTTCAATTTTTATTATTTTAAATAAGGTATACCTTTTCAGTATACTTCTATCCAAAACTGTACCATCATATAATAGGTGTAGTGGGGGTACATTTACACTATATACCTTTATGGTATACTTCTATCCGATTACTCACTAGTTTTTTTTTTTGGATACATTTGAACAAGTCGTGCAGAACTGTAAAGGATTTTAGTCAAACATAGTCTCACTTGATAATGTGATTGTATTTTACAAACGTATTGTTGAATACTTTAATTGTGACCTTGAAATTGGTCATTACAAAATATTTTTATAACTTTATGTTTTTTACAATTTTAGTTAAAATCTTAGATTAAAAAAACTATAAAAATATAATTTAAAGGTAGGGCCGACCCGATCCAACCCGCGGCCCAAGTAGGGCTGGATTGCGTTCATCATTTAGTGGCACATCTAAATGCCGGGCCAGCCCGCCCCAACCCATCCAACTTTAAGGCCCACGAGGCTTGGGTTGGGTTGGGTCAAGGCGGCCCAAATTGACAGCTCTATTTTTGCGTATTACTTCAATGGGGGTTAAACCATCAAGAAAATAGTCAGAGTTACATACAACATCAAATATTGAAATAAACATTAAAACCAGTACAACAATTGAAGCAATAAAGTTTTCAATGTTGGTAGCATTTATGCATTCACTTAGGAGTTATAGAACGCTCAAAACATAGAAAAGCGTAGAGCAAGCCAAACTAAGCGCAGAGCAAGCCATCCAAAGTTTGGCTTCATGGGAACCAATAGAAGTATTTGTGCTGCTAATGGATGTGGAAGTATGTGTGCTGGTGGAAGAATGTGTAGTGGTGGAAATAGGTGTGCTGGTAGTTGTGGTAGAAATAGGTGTTCTGGTAATGTATGTACGGCTGGTGGTTGAGTTTGTGGAAGTTCTTATGGCGACTGAGCTAGGCCATTTTCAGGTGGGTTTGAAAATGCTTTCCAAAGAAACCAACCATTTTCTTTTCACATAGATAAGGAGAGAGTTGACTGATTAAGAAAACAAATTAAAGCTTTAGGACAAATAGAATGATTTCTCCTTAGGCTTTTTAGTGCTATATACTCCTACACCCCCACCCCCACCATACACACACCACCCACCCAATCCTATTTTCTTGCTGATAAAGTTACCTAACAAATTGGAATAACAAGTATTTATCCAAAACAAAAAATATTTCCTTCATTTTAAAGATAAAAAATGCCAAGCATGTTATATCCCTGGCAAATATATTACGCAAATAGACGTTTAAATGATAGGTTTCGATAGGCTCAAGTTTTGATAGACCAATTATAATGGCCCAAAAATATTACTGAGCGTGACAGCAACAACCCTCTCTGCTCTGTACTTTAAAATGTGTTTAGTAATCATTGCTACACCACAAACACCCAGAAATAAGGATAAGCTCAAACAATAACTCATATTTCAAAGTAACGGTGAATGAGACAGCACACATGAAGTTGAAGCCGAGGTCAGAATCTATTGGCTTCATAAACATCACAAAGCAAAACACATTAATAATTAAACTTAAAATAGGCCAGTGGGCCCATTTCCCTATAGGATCGATCTATTTGAAATTGTAGAGAGAAATCAAACCCACAAATGGGAAGACACTATTGAAGTATCTAGCGTATTGCTATGGAATAACCTTAATTCGAACTATGGAATAACCTTAATTCGAGTTAATTTGTTAAGAAACAGTAACTCTTAACTATAGCAATGAACATACCTGCAACCATCAACACCAACCTATTGCAGAATAATAGTATTTTTCTTTGAAGGAGCTGTTACTAAACATTTGAGTGACAGAATTCTCAAAGTAAAGAGAAGATTGTTACAATATATTACGTCGATTCTAGCTGTCAAAATTTATATTGACGAATATGTAGATTTGAGTAGTTTAATTAGAAGTTCTAAAATGTTGGACAAAGTTTAACTCTGAAAAACTTGATTTTTTTTAAAAAAAAAATCTTTAAACTGTGAAAGAAATTTGTTGAACTAGTAATGTTATTTCTACAATTTAACTTGTTTATCTTCACCAACTGTGTCTATTTAATTATTAAAAATATTTAAAAAATTCAATTAGTAGCTTTTCTGCTCAAAGAATTAAAAGAATGAAGTTAAAATTACAATGTACATGAATATTATTAAAAAAACTTATAGCATCTCATTAGGTGTTGGATTTAAGCCAACAATTTCATTGAGCCACTGTTACTTGGGCTGGCAACAATCCTGATCAGGTACGTCTTTGGGTTTTTTTTTTTTTTTTGGAAACGAGACTTTAATAATTTTTGTAGTATGTGCTTAACAAATAGTTTGAAGCTTTTCTTTTTCATAAACGGGATTCAATAATTTGTTTTTTATATGTTTTTGAACAAACTGTTAGAAGCTTTTCTTTTTCAAAAAAGGGATTTTAATAATTTGTTCATTATGTGTTTTTGAACAGACAGTTAGAAGCTGGAACCAGTGGAGATATGTGATGCGAGGTGGTTGATCAAGGAAGTTGTGAAGCTTAGTGATGGAGACGGTTGAACAATTATGTTATGTTTTGTTTGTACTGAGTAATTGAAGTTTATTTCGTAATTTTAAGTTTAATTATTAATGTGTTTTGCTTTGTGATGTTCATGAAGACAATCAATTCTGACTTCGGCTTCAACTTCAAAGAAAAATACTATTATTTTGCAATAGGTTGGTGTTGATGGTTGCAGGTATGTTCACTGTTATAGTTAAGAGTTAATTGTTTCTTAACAGATTAACTCGAATTAAGGTTATTCCATAGCTCGAATTAAGGTTATTCCATAGCAATACGCTAGATATTTCAATAGTGTCTTCCCATTTGTGGGTTTGATTTCTCTCTACAATTTTAAATAGATCGATCCTATAGGGAAATGGGCCCACTGGCCTATTTTAAGTTTAATTATTAATGTGTTTTGCTTTGTGATGTTTATGAAGCCAATAAATTCTGACCTCGGCTTCAACTTCATGTGTGCTGTCTCATTCACCGTTACTTTAAGAGATATGAGTTACTATTGAGCTGCTCATTATTATTTCTAGGTATTTGTGGTGTAGCAATGACTGCTAAAAATATTTTAGAGTGCAGAGCAGAGAGGGTTGCTGTTGTCACGTTCAGCAATTTTTTTGGGCCATTATAACTGGTCTATCAAAACTTGCGCCTATCGAAACCTGTCATTTAAACGTCTATCTGCGTAACATATGTGCCAGGAGATATAACATGCTTGGAATTTTTTATCTTTAAAATGAAGGAAATATTTTTTATTTTGGACAAATACTTGTTAATCCAATTTGTTAGGTCACTTTCTCATCAAGAAAATAGGGTTGGGTGGGTGGTGTGTGCAGTGGGGGTGGGGGCGTAGGGCTATATATCACTAAAAAACCCTAAAAAGAAATCAATTTATTTTCCCTAAAGCTTCCCTTAATCAATCAACTCTCCCCTTATCTATGTGAAACGAAAATGATTGGTAGTTTTTTTAAAACCCACCAGAAAATGGCGTAGCTCCGTCGCCATAAGAACTCCCACAAACTCAACCACCACCCGTACATGCTTTACCAACACACCTACTTCAACCACAGCTACCAGCACACCTACTTCCACCACTATATATTCTTCCACCAGCACACATACTTCCACCTCCATTACCAGCAAAAATACTTCTATCGATTTTATTTGTGATATTGACATTTTGTCGAACACTTGTGAACAGTTTTTATGAATATTTAATCAAAACAGGTATTTATTTACAGTGTACGGTGTGTTGACATTTTGTCGAACACTTGGTGAACAGTTTTTATGAATATTTTATCAAAACAGGTATTTATTTACAGTGAACAGGGAGAAACAGTTATTAAATTACGGTGAACACAACATGTTAAAAGATTAAAAGAATAAATCTAAACATGTATTTTGATTAAAAGAATAAATCTAAACATGTATTAAATTACAGTATCAAAATTGGTATTAACCTAAAATGGTAAGAGATTAAAACAATAAATCTAAACAGGTAAATAGCTTCTTCGGTGCCTTAGCTGAGCTTCCATTTGAGAGGGATAGGATTCAAAGTAGGTGGAGTTTGAAAGGAGATTCAATGCCATATTTGTCAAATATCACTGAGGAAGCTTTCTTAGGCCCGGTTGCTAAAAGACATATTCTTGTTTTGGTATTCTCAATTTTATGTTCAAATTAAATCTCACTAGGTAGTTTGTATCATGCTATGATTTCCCATGAAGCCAAACTTTGGCTGGCTTGCTCTGCGCTTTTCTATGTTCTGAGAGTTCTACAACTCCTAAGTGACTGCACAAATGCTAACAACATTGAAAACTTAATTGCTTCAATTGTTGTACTGGTTTTAATGATTATTTCAATGTTTGCTGGTGTATGTAAGTAACTCTAACTATTTTCTAGATGGTTTAACCAAACTGTTAGAAGCTTTTCTTTTTCAAAAAGAGGATTTTAATAATTTGTTTGTTATGTGTTTTTAAACAACCTGTTAGAAGTTTTTCTTTTGAGGTATTTATGACTGAAGGGTAAGGCTACTAAAAGCTTTCGCTTTTGGGCCCAAGAGTTTAAGGCCTCAAAAACTTGTTATTAGTATATTTGTTTATATTGATATTTGTTCTTTCAAATTAACGAAATATTAACCATTTGTTACAATATATTACGTCGATTCTAGCTGTCAAAATTTATATTGACGAATATTTAGATTTGAGTAGTTTAATTAGAAGTTCTAAAATGTTGGACAAAGTTTAACTCTGAAAAACTTGATTTTTTTAAAAAAAAAAATCTTTAAACTGTGAAACAAATTTGTTGAACTAGTAATGTTATTTCTACAATTTAACTTATTTATCTTCACCAACTGTGTCTATTTAATTATTAAAAATATTTAAAAAATTCAATTAGTAGCTTTTCTGCTCAAAGAATTAAAAGAATGAAGTTAAAATTACAATGTACATGAATATTATTAAAAAAACTTATAGCATCTCATTAGGTGTTGAGTTTAAGCCAACAATTTCATTGAGCCACTGTTACTTGGCCTGGCAACAATCCTGATCAGGTACGTCTTTGGGTTTTTTTTTTTTTTTTTTGGAAACAAGACTTTAATAATTTTTGTAGTATGTACTTAACAAATAGTTTGAAGCTTTTCTTTTTCATAAACGGGATTCAATAATTTGTTTATTATATGTTTTTTAACAAACTGTTAGAAGCTATTCTTTTTCAAAAAAGGGATTTTAATAATTTATTTATTATGTGTTTTTGAACAAACTGTTAAAAGCTTTTTTTTTTTTCAAAAACGATGTTTTAATAATTTGTATATTATGTATTTTTGAACAAACTGTTAGAAGCTTTTCTTTTTCAAAAAAGGGATTTTAATAATTTATTTATTATGTGTTTTTGAACAAATTGTTAAAAGCTTTTCTTTTTCAAAAAAGGGATTTTAATAATTTATTTATTATGTGTTTTTGAACAAATTGTTAAAAGCTTTTCTTTTTCAAAAATGATATTTTAATAATTTGTATATTATGTATTTTTGAACAAACAGTTAGAAGCTTTTCTTTTTCAAAAACGGAATTTTTATAATTTGTTCATTATGTATTTTTGAACAGACAGTTAGAAGCTGGAACCAGTGGAGATATGTGATGCGAGGTGGTTGATCAAGGAAGTTGTGAAGCTTAGTGATGGAGACGGTTGAACAATTATGTTATGTTTTGTTTGTACTGAGTAATTGAAGTTTATTTCGTAATTTTAAGTTTAATTATTAATGTGTTTTGCTTTGTGATGTTCATGAAGACAATCAATTCTGACTTCGGCTTCAACTTCAAAGAAAAATACTATTATTTTGCAATAGGTTGGTGTTGATGGTTGCAGGTATGTTCACTGCTATAGTTAAGAGTTAATTGTTTCTTAACAGATTAACTCGAATTAAGGTTATTCCATAGCTCGAATTAAGGTTATTCCATAGCAATACGCTAGATATTTCAATAGTGTCTTCCCATTTGTGGGTTTGATTTCTCTCTACAATTTTAAATAGATCGATCCTATAGGGAAATGGGCCCACTGGCCTATTTTAAGTTTAATTATTAATGTGTTTTGCTTTGTGATGTTTATGAAGCCAATAAATTCTGACCTCGGCTTCAACTTCATGTGTGCTGTCTCATTCACCGTTACTTTAAGAGATATGAGTTACTATTGAGCTGCTCATTATTATTTTTAGGTATTTGTGGTGTATCAATGATTGCTAAAAATATTTTAGAGTGCAGAGCAGAGAGGGTTGCTGCTGCCACGTTCAGCAATTTTTTTGGGCCATTATAACTGGTCTATCAAAACTTGCGCCTATCGAAACCTGTCATTTAAACGTCTATATGCGTAACATATGTGCCAGGAGATATAACATGCTTGGAATTTTTTATCTTTAAAATGAAGGAAATATTTTTTATTTTGGACAAATACTTGTTAATCCAATTTGTTAGGTCACTTTCTCAGCAAGAAAATAGGGTTGGGTGGGTGGTGTGTGTAAAATTGATGGATCAAGTTGCGTGGGTTAGACTATAATCCATTGTTTAACCTATCTTGACCCAACCCATCTTAGCGCAAGTACACTTTGGGTTGGGTTTGGTTTTGACCCAATTATTGGTTTAACCCAATTTGACCCGCCAAACTTTAACCCAACCCGCTCATTTGCCACATCTAAGGTATATATTATGGGTGTCAAACGGGTAGGGGTCTACCCGTCAAAATCTGGACCCGGATCTATTAAAACCCTACCCCATCCGGACCCGCAAAATCCGTACTCATACCGGTAAACCCCCTAAAATACCCATGGTATTTTTTTCTTAACGAATACTCGTATCAGTGAAGATCGTTAAAATTATCGGGTATTAATGGATATACCCGTATTTGTACCCGTTAAAATAAAATGAGTAATAAAACTTGTAAGTGGCAGACAAAGGAAGGTGTGAAAACGTGGCAAAAGAGAAAGGTATACACATGAGGATGAGAGGAAAAAAGAGAGGAAAATGATTCAATTAGTGAAATTTTGTTAAGTGACTTACAGTCAAGCACCATCAATGGCACCTACACTAGAACATGAGGAAAATGACATGGAAGAAATTACACAAAGAATTAGGCGAATTTAAATTTGTACTTTTCAAATTTGGAAGTTTAATGTTCAAAACTTTAATATTTCAAATATCTTAAATAAAGTAAGTGTTTGAGTTTTTCCTATCATTCATTTTTTAATTTATTTTAAGTAATTAAACTAACATTATTAAAAAATAAAAGTAAAATCCGGACTCATACCCGATTTGTTAAGACCCGACCCCGTACCCATACCTGCTAAAACCAAGACCCGCACGGGTAATTTTTTTTACATGAAATCCAGACCCGTTAAGAACCCGTAATTTAAATGTGTACCCGTAACCCGCGGAGTTACAATTTTACAACCCGAATCCGAACCTGTATACCCGTTTGACACCCATAGTATATATACCCCCCAACGTCCCCCCATTCCCCCACTACACACTACCCCTACCCAACCCCCTATTCTTGGAGATAAAGTCACCTAATAATTTTGAAAAGTATTTGTCCAAAAAAAAGTATTTAGTTCATTTTATTAAAAATAAAAAATTACATACGGTGTTAATTGGTAAATGTTATACTCTAAGCACCTCCTATAGACACTAGAAGAGAGGATGAATAGTGTCCTCCAATTTTTTAAAGAACCTGACTCTTAACTACAGAACCTTGTTCTTGTAAAACAACCTCCACGAAAAAACACAAACATACGCCCAAAACTAAAGAACACGATGTTTTTTACGTGAAAAACTCCTTGCTCAAGGGAGAAAAACCATGACCCACACTCTGAGATTTTGAAAATACTTTACTAACACAAAAAGCAGGTTTTTAGATTACAAACTCTTAGGGGCTACACTCTAGACCCTAAACACTCAACAAAGTTAATCTCTAGCTTTACAAAGTAATCACTCAAGGTTCACCTATTGTAATTGCTTCTAACATAAGCAGACAGGTAAAAACAACTTTAACACCAAACTATGACAGCTCTAGTAAAGAACCTAGACAGAATATCTAATTAAGCTCTGAGTTCTTCAACAGTTATCTTCAACAGTTAAGTCACTTTGAAAGTTATTGGATCGCCTTTGTTTTGCTCTCAACTCTCGAGGTGAATGACTTCATCCGGCTGCCTCAATTACTTGCTTTTATATGGGCTATGTAACCCTAATAGTATTCCACTAGGAAACCTTGTCAATAAGGCAGGTCAAGATTTCCTTATGATACTCTCCTTGTTTAACACCAACTCTCGTTCACACTTCAATGAGACATTCCCGGCACAACTTTTTTTAGCTGACTAGGATGCGTAAGAGTCTACGCACCACTACTCCTAATTCTGCATGGATTTGCATTCCACAATCTTTTCGATCAGTCGTGCCCTTCTCATCTAGGACCAAGTTCTTCTATAGACTACAAGGTCCTTCGTTTGTCATACTTCAAAATATTCAGCTAAACAAATTTCCCCTTTTTGATGATGACAAACAAATGTTGCCAAAGAACCTGTTCAGACACAAACCCCAAAAACACAGAGACAAAAATACATTTTGAAAGATTTAAAACGGATGAGTTTGGTCACAAACATCCCAACAACATTCCTTCTTCCCCCTTTGGCATCATAAAAAGATTCAAATCCTGTTAGAACAAGTTAGTACAGTCCAATCTAGAGCACAAGGCAACAAGTCAACATAAGCACACTATAAGTAATCTAAGGGCCCAACCATAACCAAAGATATTATAGAAGAAACCAGTAACAACACAAGCATTTTAAAACCAATTATCCATGGCATACATACACATAGCCCAATTAAGTACAAACCAAAAATAAATTGTCTTAAACTGTGCATCAGATAGAGACAAGTGGAGGAATGAGGAGATGGTTTAGATAGGGATAGGATAAGGAATGAGCAGCATTCAGTTCTTCAGGTTGAAGTGCTTGACAAGTGCTTCAGTGTTCCTTGAGTTTTTGGCCCTTTTTACCACCAGCTCGGCCTCATGCTTGTTGCACTCAATCTGCAAGCGATCAATTTCTTGATCCTTCACCTGTAACTGTTTCTTCAGCTTTTTATTTTCTTCATTCAACTCCAATAAGTAATGCTCCAATTCCTTCACTGCTTTATAAGCTTCCTATGGCCCAAACTTCTCACTTTCTTAAGGTTGCTCAGTCTTGACTAGCATTGGACACTTGAAGGCCTTTCTTTCCTTGAAGAAATCACAGTTCTTCCAGACATTCATACCAAACATCTGATGAAGTGTTGGTTTCTTTCCATTTTCATAGGGCGAACCAAAATGCTCAAAGAACTGTTGCAGAATGTAGGAATACACTAAGGACTATGGCTTGTTGTCAGTATCTGCAATCCTTTTGATGTGTCTGATGATCAGACTAAGCAAATTTATCCTTATTCTTCTATCCAGTAGGTCCATGTAAGTCAAGTCCAGAGCACGGGCCTCACTATTTCTCTCCCCTATGGGAAAAAGAATCTATGGACAAATTCAAACGGCAGTTAATATGCTGGTTCCATCTCCTTCTTTTCAAATTTTCTTTCTTTCCTGATTCTTGTCTTTCCTGTAAATTTCTTCACCACATCTAGGGGAGTAACATTATCTATCCTCTTGGGCCACTTCAACTTAATGTACCTGCAATAACCTTCAGCAGGTACATCAAGGATAACCCCCAGCTCTTTCCTATCAAAATCCAGCTCCACACCCTTCACAACAGAAAACACCCTCCTTGCTTCCACTCTGCAGTTCACATAAAATTCCCTTTATCTCCTCAGTATACCAGCACATGTCCTCTCTTGAGAGAAGCTTCATCCACCCTTGGTCTCTCACCTTCCTGATCAAAAGTTTCATATAATGCTCACCTAGGTCACTCAAGATACTACCTGCCAGCACTTGATGCCTAGCAAAGAAGGCTTCTATATCCATCTCTTCCTCATCTTTCTTTTTCTTTTTCTTGGTATCCACCTCACTGCCAGTATCTAAGTCATCTGGGTGAACATAATCACCATCTTCATCACTTTCCACTTCCTCATCAGTGGCCACTACCTGCTCTACTTCCTCCAGCTTCTCTTTCTGCTTCTGGTCATATTTTTCTAGCATCATTACCTGCTGCTTCAATGCAGACCTAGTTGCCACTCTTCTAGAAGCTGCAGACACATCACACATACTAACTCCCTCATCACCAGCTTGAGAGTCTTTACCATCACTCTCATTCACCAGTCTACTCTGAGATACAGGTTTTCCATCTTTTACCAGCTTTCTTTTCTTCCCTTTCATGGGCTTTGTTTTACTAACAAACACCACTTCGTCTTCCTCTTCCCCATCACCCAACTTTTTATCTTCCTCTCCAAACTTCCTTTTTACATTTCTTTTTGAAACCTTCTCTACTTCCACCTCACTAGTATCCTCCAACTGAGTATCCTCTACTTTGTTTTCTCCTAAATCAGTCCAGTCAAGTTCTGCATCATCAACTGCATTAGGAGCCAAGGAAGAACCAGGTTCTTTCCCAGGTTCCTTTGCAGCTTCAGCAGAACTGGGTCCTTCACCTACATGACCACTCAACACAGCCTCTACTTGAACTTTCTCTAAGGGAGCAGCCTCCGGACTCGGTTCATCGACTGGGCCCTTTTGAGATCCTACTAAGTCTTCCTCCCTATGTCTTTTTAACATAAACTCAACAACATTAAACCCTACCATCTTGTCAGTAACATCAGACGCATGAAACCCAAACCCAGGTTCCAAAGATTCTAAGGCAACTTGCATTTGTCCTTCCACTACTTTTTCCCTATCAGTTATACTACCAGGCTCTACAGCTTCAACAATTTCATTCAATCCCTTTACTAGAACTTCTGTACTTAGTTTCTGAGGGCTAACAATAGACTCTAAAGCAATAGAACTAGCTAGGGTCGAATCAGGTCTTACCTCAACTGATTTCACATCGGAGACTGTCAGTGTAGACGCCGGAGCAGAGGATTTTGAGGACGTTTTCTTGGGAATCTTTTTTCCCGCCTTCTTTTGAAACTTGAGCCTTAGCGATTCTTTCCGCAAGACTAGAGGCAGGGGCTTTGAAAGGGGTATCTCTGGAGGTCTGAGTCTCTTTGGTTTTCGCCGGTGAAGCAGAGGAAGATTGTGCTTGAGTCATTTTTGTGTTTTTCTTGAAGTTGGTTTTTGGTAAAGAGGGTTTTCTTGTTTTTGAACTTGAGAGAACAAAGAAAATATGAATTGAGAGAATTCTTTTGTATCAGATAAATTTTGAGAGAAAGAAACTGGTGAGGAGAGGTTTAGATAGTCTAGGAATAGGCTGTAATGATGACTGAAAAGTGGAACACCTTTTTGAGTTCTTGGGAAATCAGGAAAGGTAGGATGTGATAGTTATTAGTGATAGTCATTAAGACTCCTAGGGTGAGTGGGGTAGGTTTGAATTTTAAAAGTATATCCGAAAAAGGAATTTTCCTATAAACTTAGGCAATTACATAATTATGAAAAGTTACTAGATGCACCTTCAACAACAACCTATTTTAGTCATAGTACCATATATATAGATGTACCTGGACATGGTTCCTCATGCTGACCATGGTTCCTTCTACATACTCAGTTGGTTCTTCTCTGGGAACTCATTAGAACACTTAAGTAGAACTTAGTTGAACAAGTATACTTAACAAAGTACAAAAATTAGACTGGACTGTAAGAACTATATTCACAAACAGAATAATGAACACTTAACTAGCCAAACCTGGGGAATCAGGTGCTGTTCCATTCAAATTGAATTTTGTTCAAGGCTTCGATAAAGATGTCAGCAATTTGATCCTCAGTCCTGCAAGAATTCATAGTGATTAGACCTTTTTCAATATTATCTCTAAGAAAATGATGTCTAATATCAATATGCTTGGTTCTTTTATGTTGGACTGGGTTCTTGGCAATGTTCACAGAAAATAGGCACAACTCCACACTTAATTCCAAAATCCTCCAATTGTTGTTTGATCCACAGCAACTGAGAACAACACGATGCGGCTGCCACATACTCAGCTTCTGAAGTAGACGAAGCTATTGAGTTCTGCTTCTTTGTAGCCCAAGAAACCAAACAAGGACCTAGAAAGTGTGCCATTCCTGAAGTGCTTTTTCTGTCCACCAGATGACCTGCATAATCAATATCTGCAAAACCAATCAATTCAAAAGTACCTCCCCTGGGGTACCACAGACATAAATCCTAAGTTCCTTTCAAGTATCTTAGAATTATCTTCACAACAATTAGGTGTGATTCCTTTGGCTTTGATTGAAATCTAGCACAAAGTCCTACACTATACACAATATCAGGTCGACTGGCTGTGAGATATAGGAGAGAACCTATGATTCCTCTATACTTAGTCTCATTCGTGGCAGGACCCAGTTCATCCATATCAAGCTTTGTTCCAAGAGGGATATGGGTAGATATTTCTTTAGCTCCTTCCATGTCAAACTTCTTCAAAAGCTCCTTGACATATTTTTGTTGATGAATCATGGTTCCTTCAGGAATTTGTTTGATCTGCAATCCCAAGAAGAAGTTGAGCTCTCCCATCATGCTCATTTCGAACTCATTTCCCATCAACTCAGCAAATCCCTTGCACAGTTCCTCATCAGTGACTCCAAATATGATATCATCAACATATACTTGGACCACAAACAAATCCTTTCCTTTCTTCTTCAAGAACAGTATGTTGTCAATTTTTCCTCTTGAGAAGCCATTTTTAAACAGAAAACCAGATAACCTCTCATACCAAGCTCTAGGTACTTGTTTCAACCCATATAGAGCCTTATTAAGTTTGTATACATGATCAGGATTATCACTATTCAAGAAACCTGCTGGTTGCACCACATAAACTTCCTTGTTCAGATACCCATTCAAGAATTCACTCTTCACATCCATCTGATATAATCTAAACTCCATGTATGTAGCAAAGGCAATCAACATTCTTATGGCTTCCATCCTAGCTACTGGTGCAAACGTCTCATCATAATTAATTCATTCTTCTTGATTGTAACCTTGAACTACCAATCTAGTTTTGTTCCTGGTTACTATGCCATGTTCATCCAGTTTGTTCCTGAATACCCATTTAGTTCCAATGATTGCTTTGTCTTTAGGCTTTGGAACCAGATGCCATACTTTGTTTCTCTCGAGTTGATGAAGCTCCCCTTGCATAGCTAATACCGAGTCTGGATCTTCTAGGGCCTCATTTACATTCTTTGGTTCCATAGAAGATATGAAGGTAAAGATTGCACAAAAATTCTTCAAGGCAGACCTAGTCATTATTTCAGTATCTAGCTTAGATAACACATTCTTCAGAGAATGTGAGCTTTGATGTTTCCAGGGTCGATGTTGTATGCGGTGGGAAGAACCTTCAGCAGCAGCTTCAATAGGTTCCTCCTGCTCATTTGATTCATTTTCTTGATCAACTGTTCCCCCTGATATATTGACTCCTTGTTCCCCCTGAGTCAAATCTCCATCTTCTTCACAAGGTTCCTCCTTTTCTTCTGGGTTCTCAGAGCTTCTTGCATAATCTTCTCGAGCAAGACCTATAGCCTGATTATCTCCTTCCTTTTCAGCAAATTGCGTTGTCTGACTCATCAAACACCACATGTATGCTCTCCTCCACAATTTGAGTCCTTTTGTTGAACACTTTATATGCCTTAATTTGAGTGGAATATCCTAGAAAGATTGCCTCATCACTTCTTGCATCAAACTTCCCTAATGATTCACTGCCGTTGTTGTGCACAAAGCATTTACATCCAAAAGGCCTCAGGTGAGCAATATTAGGTTTTCTTCCTCTGAGAAGCTCATAAGAGTTTTTGTCAAGAATGGCCCTAATGGAACACATGTTCAACAAGTAACATGCAATGTTTATAGCTTTAGCCCAGAAATTTGACAGCAACATGCTTCTTACCAAATCTTCCAAAGATCTGTTTTTCCTTTCAACTATTCTATTTTGTTGTAGAGTTCTTGGTGCAGAGAAGTTATGATCAATGCTGTATTTTGCACAGTACTCAGAGAATTATGCATTTTCAAACTCCGTGCTATGATCACATCTAATGCTGACCAGCTCCAAGCTCAATCTTTTCTGCACGATTCTAGCCCAATCCTTGAAGCTATCAAATGCTTCATCTTTGGATGCAAGGAACAGAGTCCATGTATACCTTGAGTAATCGTCAACTATCACGAACAAGAACCTCTTTCCTCCTCTGTGTCTAACTCTCATAGGTCCACATAAATCCATATGTATCAGCTCCAGTAATTTTGGCATGCTCACCACCCTTTTGGATTTGAAGGAAGAACTCACATGTTTCCCCCTGACACAAGCATCACACATCTTGATGTCATCAAACTTCATGGTTGGCAGTTCATGAATAGGTTCCTTTGATGCTAACTTGTTAAGCTGTGAAAGACTAGCATATCCCATCCTTTTATGCCACAGCTATGAATCACTTTCTTGAACATTCAAACATGTTAAATTGTTCTCAGGAAGTGATCCTAATGATGTTTTGCACACGTTATTCACCCTTTTTCCTTTCATGACAATTTGCCCACTCTCTTGGTTCTTCAAAGTACACCCTACAGATGAGAAGCTAACATCACATAGTTGAGAGATACTCAGCAAGTTGTGCCTACGACCATCAACACAATCGACATTTTCAATTTCATGATCCAAGGATCTCCCAACTTTTCCAATACCCACAATCTGACCACTCTTTCCCCCTCCGTAGGCCACACTACCTCCTTGAAATGCTGCAAGTAAGAGAAAGTTCCTTCTAACTCCCGTCATGTGCCTTGAACAACCACTATCCAGAATCTAACTTGGGTTGTTCACTCTCACTCCAGCCTGCAAAACAAATCAAGGGTTGGTTTTAGGAATCCAGACTAGTTTGGGTCCTTTCTTATAAGAAAATGGATGAATTAAATCTTTCTTAGCCCATTCAGGTAAGGTACTCCTTTTGTTTTTGGTCTTTGTCTTGCTTGCAGCCATGCAACTTGGTCTGTAATGTCCAGTTTTACCATAAAAGGTGCACAACATGTTGCAAGGCAACCCCACATATTTACTCTTTGGATTATATAGAGGCAATGGTTTCTTAAAGCCAAGGCCTCGTTTTCCTTTGTTTTGGTTTTCAAGAACCCAGTTCATTGCTTTAGATGATTTGCTCCATTTTGTTAGTCTGGTAAGCTCATAATCAGTTTTTTCAACCTTTTGTTTGAGAACTCTATTTTTTTCAATTTCCTGATATAGAATCTCATTTGCTCTCTTAAGCTCATCTTCAAGAAAGGTTTGAACTTCACTTATTACTTGCTTCCCATTAACATTTTTCTTTAACTGTCTTAATTCAATTTCAAGTTTTGAGATCTTAGAGTTAGATACAAGAGCCTGTCCTTTTAAAGAAGCATTAGTTTCTTCAAATTCAACATTCAGCTCTTGCAGGTTCTTACATCTGGCTCTTAGATCACTTATGTCATCAGTTAATTTATCTTTCTCAACCTTTACCTTGTCATAACCCTCAATTAGAGTGGCAGTTATTAGTATCAAATTTTCAGTAGAGTATGTATGTAAGTTTTCCATTAAATCAGAGAGACATACCTCAGCTGAATGAGCAGCTTCTTCTCCATCATTTTCTATGAGAGCCGGTTCCTTCTTCTGATTATCTCCGTTTTAGACCTCTTTCATCTTCTCCCAAATTTCTTTGGCAGATTTGTACTCCATCATACTTGCTAGTACGTCAGCTGTCATCCCATTTTTCAAGTACATCACAGCTTTGGATTTTGCTTGAAGTCAATCCAAGTCTTGAGGGTCCAGTTCCTCTACCAGGTTTGGGACCAGGGATCCATTTGCCACTCTCTTCACAGGAACGTGAGGTCGTCGTTTCACAATCAACCAGAGACTGTAATCCATGGCCTGAGGAAATACTTTCATCTGTTTCTTCCACCTCTTGTAATTGGTTCCATTAAACACAGGTGGTTTGAAAGGATCTCTTCCTCCTCTGAATTCAAGTGGGTCCTCTCATATGAGTCATCAACTGACAATCCCATCAGTGCTAAAGGAGACTCATCCTCGGATTCCTTTTCTTCACCGGACTCACTGTCAGTTGGTCCCCAAGTTGCATAGACGGCTTCCTTCTTCTTTCTTCTTTCTGCTCTGAAGTTTGGTGGTCGTCTGACTTTTCTCTTGTCCTTATCACTATCTTTAGATGGATCCTTCTCCTTTGTAGCTCTATTTTTCATCCACTCAACTTCCCACATTGGACAATCCATAACTGCATGATCCTTCTTGAAGCATTTAAAACACCCTAAGCAGTCAGGATTGTCAACTATGTTCTTCATTCCAGTATTTTCTTTGTTGTTCCTTTTGAACCCTTTGAACTTTCCCAAATTAAATTTCTGTCTGAAAGCGCTGACCATAGCTACTTCAACTGATTTCAAGTCAACAAACTCTTCAGATTCCTCAGTTGCTTCAAGTGCAAGAGTCTTCTCCTTCTTAGGTACTGGCTTGCTCTTTGATTCCTTCATCATCTCATGTGTCTTTAGACTTCCAACCGGTTTTTCAAGCTTGAAAGATCGAAGAGGCTTCGACTCAATGATAACTGTCATTTTGGGTTCCCAAATGTCAGGAAGTACATTCAGAACCTTGTCCACCATTTCAACTTCTGGGAGTTCCACATGTCTAGTGATCTCATCTCATTTGTGATAATGGTCAGCCTTGTCATCATGTCTTGTATAGACTCCTTTTCACCCATAGTGAACAACTTGAAAATGTCTTTTCAGCATTCTCCTTTTAGAGTCCTTGACTTCAGTAGTTCCTTCATGTACAACTTCCAAGGCATTCCAAATTTCATTTGCCGTCTTTAGGATGAGGCCCTGCTGAACTCTTCCGGACCAAGTCCGCAGATTACAAGTCGTTTGGCTTTGTGGTTCTTCTCGATCATCTTGTAATCAGCCTCAGTATACTCACCTTTTATCTTGGGTTCTTCTCGAGCAGCGGCTCCTTCACCAATTATATGTAATCTAAACCTCATAATTTCAATATTATAATAAGTGCAATGTTAAAATTAAAATCTTTTAATTTTGAAATTATGAAGTATTCGTTTATTGAGCGAAGATTAGTGAGGGACATGCCAGCTAATATTCTCACAACTATAGCCATGCATGCTGATGCATGCTATGACTACAAATCTCAGTGACGTCGTTAGCTGTTGCAATTAATTTCATATAGAAACTGATGATACATGACTAATCAAGATCAAGGGTAAAGTGACGGTTGTGATCCAATGACATCAAATTGTAGTCCATGAATATTTTATACGGCTAGATTGTCGAGTCATAATTTTTGACGACGGTGAAATGATCACCACAATCCACATAATATAAAGCTTAACCATCATCGGTGTACTAGTATGGTAATATATTGTACTACTTTTGTATATACTAGTACTACTTTTGTATTAAACTCAATATCTTACTAATATATTGTAACTGCCGATAGCATACGCATGCATATATCTCATAGCCTCTACTGCTCATTATTAGTACGTAAACAAAGCAGGAACAAGTAGAAAATTAAGGCTAAGATGTTCTAGTAGGGAAGATTTTAATATTTCTGTCCTAAAACGCAAAATTGGGACTCGCTCCGAAGCGGGGCATTTGTAAAATACCCCTAGACTTATGTGAGGCTCTTGTCTCGTGATGCTTACGTCTCAAGCGCCTGGGCTTACGCCCCGGACTCATGTAACGCCCAATGCCCGGGGCTCACTCAAAACTTCTATATGCAATTACGTGTCATTAGCACATTAAATCCTTGAAATCGCTTTTTAACCATTGACTTTAAAGGAAGATTTACAAAAATATACAACCCTAATACTATATTTACAAAAAATACCAATACTTTACCATTTTACAAAATATAACAATAATTTTTTATATAGCATATACAACTTCCATTAAAACCATAGAAATGAAACTTTTACTCCCTTCCATCCCCACTACTTTAGCCACAGTAGCGGCTCCGGTGGCCGACAGCCGGTCACCGGTTGGCGGCCGCAGGTCGCCTGAATGTATTTTATTTTTTTTTTGTCTTTTGGGAACTACAAAATAAAACATACAAAAAATACACATACATACATTGCAAACTTTGTATAAATTGTTGTTTGAAAGTTACATATAGTCAACATACACAAACATACAAAAAATATACACAAACATACAAAGATATACAAAAAACACATCCAAATAATTTTTCTACTCTATACATACACATACACAAGCATATAACAACATACACATATATACAGCAACATACACATACAAAAGTGGAGATTAGATATTTATATACAAAAAATACAAGGACATACATATTTATATACAAAAAAATACAATGACATACATATTTATATACAACAAATACAAACATATACATATCACATACATATATATACACATACAAAAAGGAAAAAAAAAAGGAGCAGATCGGAACCCACCGGAAATACAGATTAGGACTGCCACCGATGAACTGCAGCGACAGCAGTGCCGATAATGGCGAAGTGAAGCAGCAGCGGAGGACACACCAGCAGTGATGGGGGCTGCCGGTAGCCGGCGAGGGAGAGGGGGACGGTGGCGGATGGGTGGGTGGAGGAGGGGAAAGAAGGAGAAGAAATTAAGGTTTTTATGTTTGGGGGAGAGTGAGAAATGAAAAGATGCTATGTAGGGTAATATTTTAAAACTATTGTTATATTTTATCAATATTGTAAAAGTATTGGTATTTTTTGTAATTAAGCTATTAGGGTAGTCATGTGGGGTAAATATTTTCTTTTTAAAATTAGTGTTCATTAATCACAAATTAGAATTTAAGAATATTGTAGTTCAAATTATATAGCCGCATTATCAATTAAAATGAGATGATATTAGATGCGCAGATGGAACATTTCATCTCAAAAATATTTGTGCATTAATTTTTGCTGGGTCTTCACGATTCAATCTTCGATACTTTTCTCAATTATTACTATTCTTTTCGTGCTTACGAAGTACAAAACTTTTTTTCTTTTTTGCTCGACAAAATTTGTTTATTTAATAGTTAAGAAACATCAAAATAACTACATATATCATATTCATATACTACCCTTTTAGTTATGAATGGTAGTATGATAACTTATATGTCAAATTTTCTATCCAAGATAATATTTTGGATAGAAAAAATACCCAATTAGGAGATACACATGACATTCTAAGATACTATTTTTCACTTTATATAAAGGAAAATTTATGTATTAGCAGAATAATTCAGTACTAATATTTGGGTTTTAGCATCCTGAAAAAATCGTTTAACTTTTGACCCTCATTGTCAGATTTTGGTCACTGCCTGATAGATTTTTAAGGAATTTCTTGACAGATCGCCGGGAATATAGTTTAAAAAGATTCCTAATGGATCGTGATGGATCACCATAAAGAGCTAGTAATTAAACACGGGTAAGCATAATGTTTATAATAATTATATTTATCAATATGTTTTCTAGTTGACACTTTTATCACTATTCACCGTAAAGGGTAGTTTTCTTTGCTAAAATAAGGTGGTTTTCATCTATATATCCTTTTTTAATATTTGTGATAGAGTATATGATAAAAATATTATCATATATATTAGGTAATTCTAATAGTATTATTGTAGGATTTGTATTTTAAATCAACGGATCACCTAATTTTCTTTAACTTTTATTGGTTTGTGTAATTACTTATCTTTGTCTCTAAAGAGGCTAATTATATTGGGCAAATAATCTAATATACAAACTATGATTCTTTAAAGCCTGCCTGAATCTTGGAGACCTCTTTTATTTGCTGAATCTAGACTTTTTGTATCTACTATAAATTTTGAATTTCATAGCTTCCACAAATCACAAGAAAAATCTGTCTCTTCTGGTTACGTATATACAAGTCCAGAATATATAGACCCTCACGACTTTATAACATGTTGTTTTGTTTTTATAATTTCATTAACTCTTGGCACAATGAGGTATTCAAGTATATGGTTTATAGTATTATAAATATTTGAAGAAGTGAGAGTTTGGCTTAATTATACAGTAGTTGTAAGAGTTTACAGTTCTAAGTTAGGTATATATGCTTCATGATACATGTTTATGCTCTCTTTTCTTGTAAATATTTTCAGGAGTTAGATTAGCTGAATTTTGGATGCGGTTAAAAGGTTTAGGTGTACAGTGAATTGTTTGTAATTTGATCAAAAGCAATGGCATACATAGAGATAATATTGAAATCTAATCATTCAATGATGCAATATTTTAAGCTTTTAAATTTTCGAGTAAACTTATATGTTCTGTTGTTAATTATGTACTAAAATTTACACCTTGTCATCTTACTATCTCAAAAATGGGTTTCATAATTCACTTAAAATAAAAATTTAAAAAAAAAATTGTGATAAACCCCGTTCAGTCGATCCATTTTTACCATATTATACATTTATTACTATTATATGCATGTGCATATATTTAAAAGAGCAAATTCTATGATTTGGTACTTATTGCTCAATTTATGTTTTTTTTATCGGGGTGATTTTCATGGAGTACAGAATTTGAAGAACGTATCATTCTAATTGAAATAGTTTTATGCGACCTCAAATATAAGTAATCATAGTCGCATGAGATAAGCTACTCGGAGTGGCACATTTCATTAGTAAAACAAATCACTTTTGGAGTCATAACCGAAATAAGTGGTTTTTTATAATAAAGACTACAATTTATCTACTTTAACAATTAAATATATTTTCTAAGTAAATTTCTTACTTTCATGAAATCCTACAATTTCTTTTTTCTTTTTAATCTTATACTCGTATATCTTTTTTAGTTGTTGCATTCTTTTTTTTTATTGGATCAATATAATAGGTGCTAGTTTTAATTTATTTTTAAAAAAGGATCAATATAGGAGCAAATATAAAAGGTAAAAGCAGTACTTTAACATCTCAGCAAAACTTTGGAACAGAACACGTGAACCAAGTGAGGCCCACGTTATAAGAAAACTTGTGCTGTAGTACAAACTCCAATCCACCAGGTACAGCAAGGTAAAGCAGAACGATTTGGAATTTCCTTTTAGCCCTTTTGATCCAACTTTTTGCAGGTATTAAATACACCTTGTACAGCCAGTTGTACAAAAGATTAAAGCAAGTTCTTAAAAACAATTGATTATATTTTAATTAGCAATCTTAAAAGTGGCCACCTAATTAGTAAGTTATTCCTATTAGTGGCTATGCTTCAAAGAGCACCACTAAAAGTGGCTACTTGAGGTCGGCAAGGAGGACGACCCCAAGCTCCTCTAACTCACGTCTATATAATAGTAGTAATGTTGTTCCATGCATAATACCGTGCACTAAAAATAATGCCAAGAAAAAAGTAGTGTTTGAAGGTAGAGCTATATAGAAAAAGTAGGGTAAGCAGTTAAATATGATTATTAAGGGAAAGAATAGAGAAAAAGATATGGTAATTGCACGATCACTTTTTATCGATCGTTACATATATGAGACGTTTCATTTTTATGTTACGGTGTTTTAACAATATGATACAATAAAATGACAACTCATTGTTATGAACATAAAGTAACATATTTTATCATTATGTAACGATGCTTAATGATAGAAAACAATAAATTTATAACAATCAAGACAAAAATTATATTAAGAGTAACAATACAATACGATATATATCATGACCTGTAACAACCATCCCAACAAGCTATGGGATGACTCATAACAGTGAACTAGTAGTCATTTCGTATGACAATATTACTCTATCCTCGACACAAAATCCAGAATCTTGTTAGGACAGTCTACATACATGAAAGATAGTTACATAATTTCCTTTCATTGCGACTAGTATAAGTACTAAGATTTCTGACCTCAATGATAGGTGATATTGCACTCTTTAAGATATTTCATAATAATTGTGTTGTTGCTTTGGATCAGTAACTATTATTTACTAAGATACACCACTTTACTGTTTTAAGGACCAGTTCCTTAAATGTGTTCCTTTACTGTATTATATGCAGAATTAAAACTGTAAGTAAATGAACACTCAATATTAGCGTGGAAAAACCCCCTTGAACTCGGGATCAAAAAACCACGACTTACTCTTCCAAGTAGGATTTCAACTTCACTATGTAAAAGACTCACTTGGTTATAAGACTACATTCTTACTAACCTAAGACTAACTCTAATCCTCTAGTGATTTCTTTTACGATCAGTGAAGTTTCTTCAAGTACACGACTTGAACTGAAATGATACAACTCAATAGTACCTACTACAGTTGAACTAAGACTGAACTTTTACAAGACTCAATCTAAGGAACATGTTCTTATTTAGTTCCCTGTAGCTTACTGATTATACAAATACAATAAAAACTCTTTCAATGCTAAGACTCGATTCTCTCTGTATTTGTGCATGCTTCAATAGCTGAAATGCTCCTGGTTTTATAGCTTTCAGCAACCAAGAAGTCTTGAGCAATTAGAACTCCAAAGCTTCCAAGAGTTTCAGTCCTAATTGAACTCTTGACTTGATCACCTGAAATCTTTTAGCCTTATCCACTCTTTATGCAATCTTTTCACATCATGTTTAGACCTGCATAATTATCAAGATAAATATTAGACTTAGGATAATTGATAATATTTCAGCTTAAATGATTTTGCATGAATTATCCATTTAGCTGCAGTGATTCAAAGGAACATGTCATTTGGATCTGTTCCTTAGTCATCAGTCAAAACTTCAAGCTTATCCAAGATAACAGTAACAAAGTAATAATCACATAAATAGGGACGAAAAAAGTGGAAAAATGATAATATTCCATTTCAGTGGCTAAAATGAGAAAAGTTAGACATCTTTAAAATGGTTCAGAATTAGTCGACAGAAAATCAAAGAAGGATAGGGACAAAAGAGTTCGACTACACTGACAAACAAAAGCGTTGTTAAAACCAAGTCTAGGGAAAATGAGAAAAAAAAAATTAGGGCTTGTTGCTTAAAAAGACAAACATACCTACTTCTTTGCTCGATTAGAAAAGCACAACGCCACGAAAGCGCGCCAAGTCAGCAACACAGGAGACCCATTTAGAAAAGGGGAATTTTCAAAACTAGGCACCCCTCAACACAAAATTACAAATGAGAGGCCACATTTCATCCATAGCACCCCTTTATTTTTACATTACACAACATATCACCCCCTTATTTTCAAAATTACACAACATAGCACCCATTTAAACTAAAACCCTAGGAACCACTCCCTCACCCTCCCCCACCACTGCCCCACCACCAGAAATAGGCCTGCCGCCGCTGCCGCCGCTGGCCGGCGGTGGCCGGTGGCCGGAAAACCAAAAAATTCACCGGATTTGTTTTATACACTGTTAATGCGTACATATACAGATTTATACATTTTTATACACGTTTACAGAATTGTATAAACTTGTATAAAAATGTATAAAAGTGTATAAACTCGCAAAACTGACTTTAAACAGTACTTCAGGCAGCTTTTATACAAAAGCTTAACAAACATCCCAGATCTATACAGTTTTATACAAGAAAAACACTAGATCTAAACATTAAATTCACTTTTATCATAAAAATTCACTTTTTTTTCTTCATTTTTATCACAATGCATAGAATGTGTTTTATACACTGTTAATGCGTACATATACAGATTTATACATTTTTATACACGTTTACAGAATTGTATAAACTTGTATAAAAATGTATAAAAGTGTATAAACTCGCAAAACTGACTTTAAACAGTACTTCATGCAGCTTTTATACAAAAGCTTAACAAACATCCCAGATCTATACAGTTTTATACAAGAAAAACACTAGATCTAAACATTAAACAAAAGTTTTAATAAAAAACTAGTAGATCTCAATGAATTTTTATGATAAAAGTGAAGAAAAAAAAAGAAACTCGATAAATAAACTCCTCACCGGAGTTTGGATCGGATTATACAACGAAAATCAACATTGCTATTCAAAAAGCAAAAAAAAAAAAAAAAAACGAAAAGAAGAAGAAGAAGAAGAAGCTGCGGCGGCGGTGGTGGTGGTGACGACCTCGGCGACGGCGACATCGGTGGTTTGGAGGAGAGGGGATGATGGTGGGGCAGTGGTGGAAGAGTGGGGGGGGGGGGGCGGCGGCGTTAGGGTTTATGGGGGAAGAGAAGAGAGAAAAATGTGAAGGAGAGAAGGAGAAGAGAGGGAAAATGGGGGGCTAGGGTTTTTTTTCTTTATAAAGGGGGTGCTATGGAGTGAAAGAAAAAATTAAAAAAAGGGAGGGGGTGCTATGTCATGTAAGGTAGCAAAATAGGGGTCTTTTTTGGTAATTTTCATGAGTGGAGTGTCTCTCAATGTAATTGTCTTATACACAACGTACGCCCCGAAGTATAATTTTTATTTTTTTATTTTGCTAGACAAATTAAAACTTGTTAACTTAATAGTTAAACAATACCACTTACATACAACTATATCATATATTAGTCTTTTAGTTATGAATTATAAATATGACAAGTTGTTTATCAAAGTTTCAATATGGTAAAAGCAAACAATCGTGAGTTTTAAGACTGAGAGTTATTTCTATAAGACAAATAATAATTTATTAATTATTTAAAATTACGTTATGTGTCAACGAAAAAACTCATAGGGTAAAAAAGATCCCGATCTGAAGTAAAAATATCAAATTAGTAGTATTAGAAGTTTTTATTAAATTTTGTATTTATTATAAAATTACATTACATTTTCTATTCAAGGTATTATTATTTTCTTACTTTTGATGATTAGATTTTTAGGATGTTGTAGGTAATTCATGTAATATGATATCTTATGGACTTTCATGTTATATAGTTATGTTATAGTTTATTTTTATAATTCTCAATACTTAATTTATTTTTAAATTTTATATTTTTATGCATTTTTGTAGTATTTACTTATTTTTTTCTATTTTATAATTTTAGAGATTAGTCAAAACTCAAGATCTGGGGCTTATGCTCCATATCTCAAGGCATACTCCTCACCTCACGCAATCGTCTTTGAAAACAATAAATCAAAGGTCACGCAACTATCACTTTGAATTTTGATAATCGCATGGTCACAATAGCTGGTAATTGTGTAAATTAGGTAAAAAAAAAATGAGTTTTTCCTGTTATATTATACTATTGAACTAATATATTATGGAATACACTAGTGCAATAATAAAGAGGTTCAAAAATTATTTTCCTCAATGTTTAAAGCCCAAAATGTGAACACCACGCGTTTCAAGAGCGTGAATGGTTGATTTTGATTTTAAATAAAAAGTTAAAACCAAAAAGAAATAAAGATACAAAAATTAACGGGAATATATATAATATATTTCATAAAAAAATTTTTTAACCTATCTACGTAACTTAAATGTTTTAGCTAGAAATTATCTTTAAATACCACTAGTCAAAGGGTAGCTCCACTCTTAGTCGTGGGGTTACGTACGGATGGACTGAAAATAGAAAAATGACTTGTTTGGTTTTGGAAATCTTTAGAAGAAGAGAAATTTCAGAAATTTTTAAAAAACGTGGAAAATAAGGCTGACGTGTTATTAAAAAAAAATTACATGCATATTCATGTGTCATCCACATAAATGCGGTTGAACAACGCGATTAGCTTTGAAATGTTTAAAACATCTAAGTTAATTAAGTTGAAGTGTCTAAGTGAAAATCTGGAAAGTTCGAGTCTAGGAATAAACTTTAGTACAGGTATGGTTGTCCATGACTCCGTTTGCATGTTCTGCCTTAACCGCTGACTTGATGGCTTAGGCACCAACAGTTGTTCATAATATGCTATTGGGTTTGCATGGTGGCCATGCTAGTTAGTTGGAGCTACTCCTTTTTAGTAAAAATTTATCCATATCGAATATATACTCTAAATTAATAGATGCATGATACGTGAGTGCACATATATTTTGCTCACTTAATTGTGATACATATTAAATTATCAAATAAGTTAGAATAATTTAGAGTAATACCTCGTGTAGATAAATAGTTAACCTCTCTCCCTTCTGACTAAAGTCTCTACTCTCAATTATAGATGTGTGAATTAAATGATCGTTTAAGTAATTGATAAAAGCTTTACCCCTCTTGAAAAGGTGAGTGAGTCGGATGTTCATATTTTGTAGGTTTTGCAACAAAAACAAGCGGCGTTAGGTGTCAAATCATTATAAAGAAAACAATGAAGCCTTGAGACAGTAAAAATAAACCAAAACAATGAAACCAAGTACCGGAGGGGGGTGGCTATTTAGACCATAAATAGCTTTGGTGAGTTTGCAAACATAGTGCAGATAGTCAGGATGAACAAAACCTAGTGGTTGCTTCATGAAAACTTCCTCTGTGAGGATACCCCGCAAAAATGCATTTTAATATCTAATTGACGAGTCGTCCATGAAAAAGAAATTGAAAGAGAGAATAATACGGACGGTAGTAACACAGACTATAGGACTAAAAGTCTCGTAATAGTCAATGTCCAGTTGTTGATGAAACTCTTGTGCTAAAAGACGAGCCTTATACCGCTCAATAGAAACATCCATATTATACTTAATACGATAAATTGACTTACAACCGACTAAGTTCATGTAAGAGTTGTATGGTACAAGCACCCAAGTCTTATTCTCTAAGAGGGCAAGAAATTCACTTGCCATGGCTTGTTGCCACTTAGGATATTCACAGCTTGAGAGAAACAAGAAGGTTCAACATCAAAATTTTATGACACTTGATAGAACCACTTAGGATGTTTCACAGCTTGAGAGGAACATGGAGGTTCTACATCATTTGCTTGGGCTTAGAAATGCTTTACTTGGAGCGAGTTTGCATATGAGAGATGGCAGTTGTAATTGATTGAGGATGAGTAGTATTAGATATAGTCACCGTGGAACTGAGAACCGAACTCGTCTAAGGAGACAATGTCGTAGAGGAAGAGGACGGAGAAGAGACAGTAGTTGTAGGACTTGATACAGAAGATAGATGGATGACCAAGGTAGATGTTGACTCGGGTGCAAGATGTGTAGTAGTAGTAGACTGAGTTTCTGTTTCTGAAGGCGGAAGAGTAGACATAAAAGATGGAGTAGCAGAAGCCAAGGTTACAGCCGACTGAGATGAAGAAGTTAAAGATGATATGACTACAAGAGGCTCTAAAGGGTTAGAATTAGAAGACACAGGTAGGCCTCGAGACAAGTTAGAATAAGGATAATTTAACTCATGAAATGTGACATGACGACTAATATATACGCGGCCGGATGTAGGATCAAGGCAACGATACCCTTATATATAGTTAGAAGCATAGCCTAAGAAAACACAACATACAGACCGATGTGTGAATTTATTTGAATTCCTAGGCCCTATAAATGAAAAACATTCACCGCAAGATACTTTGAGCAAATTATAATAAGGAGATAGATAGCAACATCTGTGAAAATAGTACTTACGTAGTATCTCAATAATGTTCCTATATTTTCATTCACCAACCCCATTTTATTGAAGAGTGTGCAAACAAGACTTACAAAAAATAATGCCACTATTAGGAAAATGCGAAAGCATGATGTTATCGTTTTCACCACCTCCATTACTTTGAAAATATTCTATCAGAGTATTGAATATATTTTCCACAAGTTTTTGAAAAATATAAAAGTGGTCAAAAACCTTATTTTTATTTTTTCGTTGGGTAAAACCATATGAATCTGAAAAAATCATCAAGAAAAATAACACAGTACTAATATCCTGAATTCGATAAAATTAGAGAATATCAAATATCAGAGTGAACGATATCTAAGAGAGAAGAACTACGATGATCAACTTGACTAAATAATAGATGATGAGATTTTCCTAAATGACAAAAAACACATAAAACTATTATGAAAAGAATTGAGTAACCTAATAAAGTTGTTATGTCTTAAAGTATCGAAAACTTTAGCTCCACGATGACCCAATCGGTAATGCTAAACATCACTAGATTGTCTGTGAACAACATAATTGTAAATGGGAAGATAGAAAAGAAGGGGGAAAATAATAGACATCTCCCTTACAAGTGGCTTGAAGAACTACTCCCCTGAGATTTTGTCCTTAATTAACAATAGTAGAAGAAGATTTTCTCCGTAATTAATAGTGATAGAAGATGAATAAAAAATGAAACAACATAATTATCATCTTCGTATAAATCTTTAGCTGAAATTAAATTATGACGGAGTTGAGGAACATGAAATATAGAGTTCGTGTTGGGGATGAGAATCTGAAGGAACTTGTGCATGTCCAATGTAATTAATATGAAGCAATGTGTCATTCCCAGCCAAAATACGATCGGTGCTAGCTAGTGTAATGAGATTTACGAAAAAAGTGACTTTCAGATGGAGTCATATGGGCAGATGCCGCAGAATCAAGATACCAAATAATATCATTTGCATTGGTTCACCAACAGATATGGCAATAAAAGACTTAGGAGATGCGTTACAATTAAAGGCGTAATTAAACTGATTAATGCAATGTAAAGCAGAATGGCCTATTAATCCGCATATTTGACTCACAATAAGAGAAGGTTGAGAACCAAACGCTCCAATGAATGGTGCATTAGTACCAACAGACTGTGAACTATAGGAGATAGGGAAAGTACATGCAATACCTGACTGGATAAGTACAACATAAATAGCTATCTATAAGATAAATATAAAATAAGTATAGTTATTAGGTAAACATGTCAAGCTTATGAAATATCTGAGCATAAACATTAGAATAGCAACGACATTAGCGTCAGCTACATGAGCCACCGGAGACACAGCCGGCAGCAGCGAAGGCACGACTCACAGCGAGAGCCTCAAAAAAGGGTGACTCAATGAAATCGTAGGCTTAAACCCAACAACTAATGAGATGCCATAAGTTTTTAATAATATTCATGTACAATATAATTTTAACTTCTCTTTGAGTAGAAAAGCTACAAATTGATTTTTTAAGTATTAATTTTTTAAATATTTTTAATAATTATATAGACACAGTTGGTGAAGATAAGTAAGTTAAATTGTAGTTATAACATTGGTAATGCAACAAATTTCTTTCCACAGTTTAAAGATCTATTTTTTTAAAAAAGAAAAAATTCAGGTTTTTCAGAGTAAAACATAGTCCAGCATTTTAGAACTTCTAATTAAACTACTTAAATCTACATATTCGTCAATATGAATTTTGACAATTAGAATCGATGTAATATATTGTAACAAATAGTTAATATTTCATTAACTTGAAAGAAAAAATAACAATATAAATAAATATACTTATGGGGTCTTAATCTCTTGGAGGCTTAAAGCGAAAGCTTTGGTAGCCTTACCCTTCAGCCACAAATACCTCAAAGACCACTCTAAGGATTGGCAATATAGCAGACACATACAATCAGAACCATATAGGACTTCACAAAATACACCAATCCCTTAATTTTAAGATAATATAATCCACACATAAAGTTTAAAAAACCAAAATCTGATGTTATTGATTTTATATATGTAGTATGCTCGGTGATTTCCATTTTCAACGAAAGAGAGAATAAGACAATAAGCAGATTAGGGTTTTGTGATTGATATTGAAATGGAAAGTCCCTTTTTAATATCCCTACACACACTCCCCAGAGCCCTTTCTTGGACAATAAATCTGATTAAAAGCTTTATTTATTTTTTTGCTTTTGAGGGTCTCTCTTGTAATTTAATTTGTTACTAGTCTTGTAGATTTGAAAAAATAAAATAAGCATTCTTTATTTCTTACTATGTGATAGTACTTAATTAGAAACGAATTTGGTTGACTAAAACATATTTAAAACGGATCAGATCGAGCACATTTTTTAAGAGCAGTATTATATACTATTGTTTATACTCTAGCATCCTCTTTTTCTTTTCTTTTTTTTACTCTATAATGTGGTGCTTATAAACATGAAATGTGTGACCTCTATTTCACCTTTTACTTGTCACTTTTTTCTCTCTATACACCTATTTTAAAAAACATTAATCAAAAGATATTTCATAAGATGATAAGTAAACAACTAGGTTAATAAATGTGAAAGGTAAAACAAGGAAAAGAGTACTATCCAGGTATTGAGGTCGGATGTAGCCTTACAATTGCTCCTCCATTTGAACTCAATAATTTCGGCACATAGTACGTACGAGTAGTAGGTGTAATAGCTCACTAATATTTAAATAATTATGTGATCTGAACCTTATAATTTCAATAGTAGAGTGAGTGCAATGTTAAGAACATGTAATATTTAATCCATCAGACGTCCTTACTAAATTTGCGTCGATCCTGAGCTTATGGCAATAGCGATGGTATAGCGCAGTCCACGTTTGAGCTGGATGCACTTGTAGGCTCCTCTGCAGCTCCGTGTGGCCTCGGAACCATTAGGATTTAATCTCTTGGCAAAGGCAACGGCCGCTATGTTGTCCGACACTAGTTGAAGAGTCATGAGTTTCTTTTGAAACCTTTCCAAACAACCTTTCAGCAACTCGCCTTTTCACTAATTTCAAAGATATTTTCCATCCTTTTCTCCCGTGTTTGAGCACAGGATGCGCTTTCACGAACAAGTCATGCATTTGAAAACATAAAGGATTGGCCGAAATTTGTGAAATTAGATTTCGGGTTTGTGGCAGCAAGAAAGAGAGAGAAGATCGGATGAGGGAAATGAATTGGGGAAATATCTTGGGCAAGCTAAAAATGCTTTGGCCCATCTCTATATATACTTTGGGCTGATGCCCAGTTCAACATTACAACAATAGCAAGTCTTATCTGAATAGCCACTTTTAGCTTACAAGTTTACATCATAACCAAAATACAAATAAATACATAACACTCTAAACTAATACACATTATCAACAATACTACAATCTGTAAAACTTTTTCTTTTGGGTCCTGATGCCAAATAGCCAAGTAGTCCAACACCCCTCCCCCTCCCAAGTTGGAGGGGTAACCACCTTCAACTTGCATAACAAATGGTGATGCTGGGTACCAGGCAAAGGCTTTGTCAAGATGTCAGCCATCTGGTCAAAGGTAGAGACATGAGATAATTGCATCAGACCATCACCAAGCTTCTCTCTTACAAAGTGCCAATCTATCTCTATATGCTTGGTGCGCTCATAAAACACCAGATTTTTTGCAATATGGATAATAGCTTGGCTATCACAAAAGATAGACAGAGGAGAAGTGACTGGAACACAGAGATCACCAAGCAGCCTAGGCAGCCTGACCAACTCAGCCACTAATTTACTTAGGGCTTTGTACTCTGCCTCAGCTGAGGACAAAGAAGGATGCAGAAACCAGTGACAAGTCTCCTTGTGTCATGGCAGGCAGCCCAATCACTATCACTATAGGCAGTAACATTGAAGTCAGAAGAAGAGGAATAGAATAATCCAAGTTCAGGAGTCCCTTTGAGATATCTAAGCATGTGCAGTGCAGCCGCCATGTGTGGGACCCATGGAGCCTGTAGAAACTAACTAAAGTATTGCACACCAAAGCAAATACCAGGAAAAGGCTTTGTCAAGATGTCAGCCATCTGGTCAAAGGTAGAGACATGAGATAATTGCATCAGACCATCACCAAGCTTCTCTCTTAAAAAGTGCCAATCTATCTCTATATGCTTGGTGCGCTCATAAAACACCAGATTTTTTGCAATATGGATAATAGCTTGGCTATCACAAAAGATAGACAGAGGAGAAGTGACTGGAACACAGAGATCACCAAGCAGCCTAGGCAGCCTGACCAACTCAGTCACTAATTTACTTAGGGCTTTGTACTCTGCCTCAGCTGAGGACAAAGAAGGATGCAGAAACCAGTGACAAGTCTCCTTGTGTCATGGCAGGCAGCCCAATCACTATCACTATAGGCAGTAACATTGAAGTCAGAAGAGAAGGAATAGAATAAACCAAGTTCAGGAGTCCCTTCGAGATATCTAAGCATGTGCAGTGCAGCAGCCATGTGTGGGACCCATGGAGCCTGTAGAAACTAACTAAGGTATTGCACACCAAAGCAAATATCAGGCCTAGTGTGGGTAAGAAACAAAATTTTCCCAACTAGGCTTCTATATCTCTCAGGGGTGGCTAGTAGGTCACCATCAGCATACCTCAGTTTCATATTTAAATCTAAAGGGAAAACCACAGAAGAGACATGAAGGCAGTCATATTCTTTCAACAAATCAAGAACAAACTTCTTTTGGTTCAGTAGCACACCCCTAGCCACATAATTAACCTCAATTTCCAGAAAAATAATACAGCAAACCTAAGTCTTTAATTTTGAATTCAGCATCAAGAAATTGCTTCAATGAATTGATCTCACCAATATTGTCCCCAGTTAGGATGATACCATCCACATATACTGCTAATATAATCAGATTGCCAGTGGTGTTGACACCCAATTTTGGCCCGGTATTTTTGAAATTAATTTGTTGATGCTTACTTTTTATATAAATTTCAAAATATAGCATGTTGTGTTAATATAAGGTCAAAAGTGTCATTTTCCAAAAGAAATTATAAAATTTGAAGTTTTACCGCAATGTAGATATTTTTTTTGTAAGTTTTTTTTTATATTTTCAATTTGATACTTTCGGCTTTGTATTACCTACAATATGCAAAATATTTATGAGCATTTATTTAATTAGAAAGATCTTTAAATTAATTGTGAAATTAGTTAGAGCAATTAGCTATATCTAGAAAAGGGCTACTCGGGTACACTCGTTCCTTATCTTGCTCGTTATTGCTATTCATTTAAATTTTTGTGGCCTTGTCAGCCTTGTTACTGCTTTACTTTTATCATGGTAATCTTTTCGGCTCTTGATACTTGTGCGACTTGTTTTCGCCTCTGCTTATGTTCTGATAATAATTATTGAGGCCCTTTGCTTAGAGTTAATTTTGGGTGACTGCCTCCTTTGTTCTACAGTTATGGTTGTTCCAAGTATAAGGGGCTTTGATGTTGATTCAAACGATACTACAGTTGATCACTCTTTGATTAACGTCGCACTGTCGATCATTGTTTCGCTTGGTTGTTGCTTTGGCTTTTCTTTTGTGCTGCTGCTGAGAGAAAACACGAGGCAATGATGATAAATGTTTTTTTTCCCAAAAGATAAAATTCTGGGATTTGTCATTTGGCATGGCAATTTGGATGGCCTTGAGCAACCAATTGCAACCATGACGCTTGCCCCTTTTCAATATACTGAGCCTCCCTCCTTAAAACCACGATGGTTTTCTCTCTTAGTTTATCTCTGCCTCGATTTTTATTCGTGGCTAAACTACTCTATTAATATAATAATCCACACTGTTTTGCTGCTCTTTATGTTAGACAAATCTGATAACTACTATACTTTACTATTGACCATCTTTTGAGGCAATCGCCTCCTACTGGTGCTGCTGTATCGCTATGGTTTTGCTGCTACTATGCCCTCCCCGCTTTCATGGAATTCATTCAATAATGATAGTTTTCATCACTTCTGTCATGACCGGGCTGCTCTTATTGGGAATCACTTTGTCTTTGCACCACTTTTGCTCATCCTGCTGCTTTCGACTTGAAATACTTTGGCCTATGAGCCTCACCTATTCAGCAAAGGCCTCTGGTGATTTGGTTTGTTGTTGCGTCAGTTGTTATTGATTCCTGGCTGCGCTGTTTGTGCTCCTTTGGGTGTGAAAATTCTTGATGTTCTGTTAATGGTTGTTCTGTGCAAACTGATTAGAGTACTACATCCGGCTAATGTCACAATTTCTGTGAGGCTACTTTGCTGTCCGCTATTGCTTTCGCTCCGCTATTTTTCTATTGTTGTCCCGGAAAGAAAGGGCAATGATGAAAATATATAAAATCAGCTAGACGAGGAAATGAGGGAATCAAATCTTGGCAAGGCGAGCTTGGAGGACAGTTGTACAACGTGCAACCAGCGCGCAGCCATGGCGACCCTGGCGTTTCTTTCGTCAAAGCTGTTGTGGCAATTATATCTGAGCCACCATCAAGCCTGCACTTTAGTCGTTATTCTCGGCTCAGCTCCAGCATTTTCTAGTAGTATGTTGGCTCGGCACATAAACTGATTTGAACAGAGCACTACACTTATCCAGTTATCACAATTTTGTGAGACTACCTTGTCGTCTGCTGTTGCTACCCTTTGTTACTGTTGTACTGCTGCGTGAGAAGAAAAGAGGCAATGACGATAATTGTTTTTCCCATAAGATAAAATTCTGGGATTCCTCATTTGGCATGGCAATTTGGACGGCCTCGAGCAACCAATTGCAGCCATGACGTTTGCCCATTTCAAAATCCGAGCCTTTCTTTCCAAAACAAAAAATACCAACTTGATTATTCTTTGAGGCAATGACTATCCAGTCGCTACTGTTATGCTGCTGTCTTGAAAAGAAAGAGGCGATGATGATAAAGTTTCTTTTTACTAATTAAATTGGTATGGCGAGGAAATCAAGACAATTGTATCTTGGCACGGCGATTTTGGATGGCCGATAATCATCGTGCAACCACCTCGCAGCCATGGCAAAGTCTGCTCTTTCCTTTACATGTTTTTTTTTACAAAATTTGAGCCTCAACGACAACAAACTCTTGCACTTTAAGGTTGTTTCGATCTCAACTCATTTACAGTGGTGGTGGTAGTTGGAACTGAGCTATACATATGGTGTATGACCTGCAGCGACATAAGCTTACTATTGAGTAATGAAAATTGCCGATTGAAATGGCAAAATATTGTTATTTTTAAAGAGCTGCTTCAAACATATTTAGGTGTTGGGATTTTAGTGAAAATGCAGAACTTGCTTGGTGTTACTGGTCACTAATTAATCTGCCAACACCGCTGCTTTAATTTAATTAATTTGATTTGTTAACTAGTGGGAAAGCTCCTTAGTACTGAGTTCTGAGGATTTGCTAAAACATTGATTTCTATGGGTTCTTTTGCCTCTATTTTTCATTTTACTACAACTGTTTTGAGTGCGACATGCTTTCAAATGAGAATAAGGAAAATTTATTGTGTTATGAGAAGCTTATTTTCATGGCATATCTGCTGAATCATATTTTATTTGTTTGTTTGTCGCCCGCTGATTTGCGCTCTTTATTCTAGCTGGTGGTTATCACTTTATGGTCCAACATTTGGGCAAGTTATTAGATATTCCTCAGGTTACTTGTTTAAGGGCATTCATGCTAGTCTCTTCACTATTCGGCAAGAAAGCAAAAGAAAATAAAGTCTGCATACCTTACCTTTGTTTGATCTGTTCGAATGTCTCTTTACATGTACGCAACGATGGAGTGGTTTTCTGTATAATTCTCAACCACGGCAAGTGAGGGAACTCAACTCAAGCCCCCATGCAGGGTCAGGTACGTTTTGGGATATGATGAACCCGGCAGGCTATAGCTAACTTCTTGTATGAAGCACATTTAGCTCTATGAAAAGAGCAACTCGTTACTTCCTCTCTTGTAATTTGTATGTCACTCTTTTGAATGTCTCAAAGACTTTGACAACTTTTTACTTGCTTTTATCAAATTTTGTCACAAGCATTTTATTCTGGCAAGCTTTTGCACGCATTTAATTAAACGTATTTTGACATTTTTTTGCAAATTTCTTTTCGTCTCGTCTTAAAACATTTAAGAAAGTCGATCATGCAAAATAGAATGGAGGAAGTAACATCGCATTGGGCCCGTTCTCGCCTCGCCCACACCTGATCCCATATTCTTCTAACACATCACACTAGTTAAATTCTTTTATTTATTCATTTATTTGTTTTAATCCCTTATCAAATTCGCCACTTAACTAAGTGGCGTGCATTATTTACTAATCGCTTCTTCTTTGTTTCTTGCTAAGTATTACTCTTAGAGTTTGCTCGAGAAAGACAAATGAGAATAGTCGCCTGAGACGCTTCAAAGTTTGGTTGAAAGATGCCACCCAACCCTTGGCTGCCTTATTTTTATTGTTCCTTGAATATTAAAGTTGTGGTAACATTTTTTTTGGAAACTCAATTAGGGGGTTGGTTATACATATTGTTGTTGCAATCGTTCTCTGTCTTTCATCGCTTGTATGCTCTAGTACACAGAAATGCACTGTAAAATTAATTTGCTAATAATTGACTCATTTGAGCTTGTGAACAATTTTCAAAGGGTTACTGTGATTTAATTTTATTGATTTATCTTCAAGTTTGTGCACATGAATTAAGTTGATCAAGTTACATTCATATTTGATCATACAAATTGACAATAGACTCTTTTTCTATTATTGCATTCAATACATCACTATTCTTTGTCAAAACTCAAGTATGCTAGTTTGTAAATAATTTTCTCTTAGCTAGCATTATATTTCTTATCATAAGTAACTTCTCTAGATTCCTGGGTCATTAGATCATTTCTTTAAAACAAGTTTTTAACATTTTGTACATCTCTTAGACCTTTCCTATATACCTCTTTCCTATATAACTCTTTCCTATACTCAATTCATCCATTTGCAATCCAATTTCATTCTTTACTTCCTTTCTTTTGATCAAATTATCTTAAAACCAATTTACAAATTATGTTTTTTTTTATATTAAATGAAAATTTCATTATCTTTCTTATTTACTTGTAAAAAAAAAATCTTTTCTTTTCTTTGTAGTTATTTAAAATTATCATTCTCATTCTTTGATTGGATCAAATTCTTTTAAGTTCATTGACAATTATATTAGCTAGCCATTCTTTTTACACAACCCCTCATTTTGTTAAACTGAGTCCGACGTGGAACCGCTTTTATTTAGCGGATCCTGAAGGGTGCCTACCACCTTCCCTTTAGATAATTTGAACCCTTGCCTAGATTCTCACATGTTTCGCAGACAATAATCGGAGTTAAGCAAGCATTTCTTTAAATTGATTAGGTGTCCTAGCAGACCTTAGAATTGTTAGGTGGCGACTCCATTCTTTACCCAAAAAGAGTCCGGGAAGTTGTAAACTATTTTGACCTAGTGCCAAAATAGGGTGCAACAAGGGAAACCTTTAAGAAACATGGAATAATCATTCATGGAATGTGTATATCCTTTACTAAACAGGGCATGAGATAGCCTTGCATACCACTGTCTGGAAGCTTGGCGCATACCATAAAAAGACTTCTTAAGTCTGCACACTAGAGGAGGGGAACCAGGAGGAGAAGAAACTATGAGACCCTGAGGCAATTTCATATAAACTTCCTCATCTAAATCTCCATGAAGGAATGCATTATTAACATCCAACTGAAACAAAGACCAATTTCTCTTAACAGCTATAAGGGTCTTGATGGTAGAAAGTTTGACAACATGTGAGAATGTTTCATTAAAGTCAACTCCAGCAACTTGTGTGTCCCCCCTTAATTACCAATCTAGACTTGTATCTCTCTACACTATCATATGCTTTGTGTCTAATCTTGTATGCCCATTTAGAACCAATGGGCTTCTTCCTTTTAAGCAGTGGAACTATGTCCCAAGTGTTATTTGACTCTAAAGCCTCAAATTCCTTCCTCATGGCAGCCTGCCAATCTAGAATTTGAGCTGCTGATGATAAGAGGCTGGTTCTAAGCCTACATGTTATTCAGATAAATAAGAAATTGAAGTGGGAAGAGCATATTGATAGTCATTAATATATGAGGGAAGTTTGTGTTGCCTAGAAGATTTTCTAGGGGAATGGAAGGAAGGATACCAGAGGAATCAGGAGAGAAGGAATGGTCAGGAGATGGACCAGGTGAATAGTGGACAGGAGAATGAACAGGGGAATGAATAAGTGTAGGAGATGTATGAGAAGCTGGAACAAAAGAATGGAGAGGAGGTGTGGAAAAGAAGAACATATCTGGCTCAGACTCATCATCAGCAGATGGAAAGACATGGGAATGTGTAAGGTTGGGTTTGTGAACTGCATCTGCAAAAACAAAATATGATTAATGAAATACCACGTCTCTTGAGATGAAAGTTTGCTTGGTGTTAAGGTTGTACAATTTGTATCCTTTCTTGGCAAAAGGGTAGCCAAGAAAGACACAAGGGACTGAAACAATAAGAAGTCTCCCCAAAATCTGATTGGTACTTTGAACTGAAACAAGAGGGACCTAGAAGCTTCCAGTAGGGTCCTATGCTTCCTTTTCACCACACCATTTTGTTGAGCTGTGTGTGGATAGAAAGTCTGGTGGATTATGCCATGTTCAGCAAAGAAAATAGTAGCAGAAATGTTTAAACCAATTTTTAGGCATTATCAGACCTGATGGTCTGAATACAAAACTGGAATTGAGTTTTGGCCATTAGAATAAATGCCTTAAGTAAAGAGAAGGCATTGCTCTTATAATTCATCAGATGAGTCCATGTACACCTACAGTGGTCATCTACAATTGTGAGAAAGTATCTAGCTCTAGAAGTAGCGGGAGTGTGGTAGGGTCCCCATGTGTCTACATGGATGAGTTGGAAAGGTTTAGATGACTGGATGGAGCTAGAAAGGGAGGCCTTGTTTGCCTAGCCATGGGGCAGACGTTACAGGGAAATGATTGTTTGGTGGAGATAGAATCAGAGATAGTAGGAATGCTCCTCATCCTAATAAATGGTGCATGGGCAAGTTTAAGGTGCCATAAAACATCAACATCAGTTATCAAACTCTTAGAAGATGTATTATGCACATGCAAACATTCATTAGTAATAGAAACAACTTTATTGATTTGTGGTGATTGGCTGTTTACACAAGATATCTGTGAATGATTCATATGAAGAACTAGGATATGAAAATGATAAAGGTTGAATGCTGCTTGTAGGGTTGCAGGAAGTATACATAGATGGTTGTCCGGATGAATGGTGCCACTGAAGCTTGTAAAGCCCAGAATCAAGTTTACCAAGCTTCAAAGGCATCTTCATAGAAGGACCATGTATAAAGCAACTATCTGCAGTGAAATATACACTGCAATTCAACTGATAAATCAATTTATGCACTGAAATGAGGTTGTGTTGAAATGATGGAAGGTACAAAATATTGTGCAACGTGATGGTGTCATTTAGATTGAAGGAACTAGTGCATGTGACGTTAACTTTATAAACATTAGGCAAAGATACTAGAAAGGGAACAGGAAGAGGCATGATAGTAAAGAGTATGTCCTTGTTAGATGTCATATGATCAGAAGCACCTGAATCTATGATCCAGGTGACAGAGGAAGAGTGAGACAACATGCATGATTTAGAATTAGACTTAGGTGGGTCAGGAAAAAGAGTACCAGCAAAATTGGCTGATCCTATGAGATTGGTCTGAGACCCAGAATCGGTCATCTGAGAGTGATGCAGAAGTGTGAGGAGCTGAGCATATTGCTGCTGAGACAAACTAGGGAGAGAAACTCCTGAAGAGGAACCAGGTCCATAAGAAGAACCACCAGCATGGCGATCAGGCCTAGCATGCTCAGCATTATTGTGAGGATATGTCTCAAACCCATAAGAGACATCAGAATTGAAAGCAGATGCATCAAGCTGAGTATTAGCATAAGCTGCATATCTTTTACCCCTTGAGGAGTGGTTGTTATAATTCGGATTGGGGTTAAAGTGCTGCTAGTTGTGCTAGTTGTTCTGCTGATTAGCATTGATTGCCTTCAGTTTGAGGCAATACTCAATTGTATGGCCTGTTTTCTTACAATATCTGCAAAAATATCCTTGATTCCCTCTTTGATTATTTCTAGATTGATTATATCTTTTTTTATTGTTCTTTGACTGATCAAAATTGACTTTTTGATTGTATGTATTAGAAGAAGCAGGATACTTGTTACCAGCAGGTGCAATATGAAAAGAGGAAGCTTCGGGATTGAAATGAGGATTTGTGGTGATATGCCTTTGATTTTCATCCTGGGGTAGGATATTGTAGGCAGTATCAAGAGAGGGGAGAAGCTGCATCATCAAAATATTGCCCCTTACACTCACATAGGCCTCATTTAACCCCATCAGGAACTGATACACCGTATTTTCATCCTCCTCTTTCTTAATGTCATCTTTTACAGCACAAACACAAGTCTTGACCTTGCTATTACGCATTTCCCTAAGTTCATCCCACAGTTTCTTGAGTTTATTAGAATAAGAGGCTATATCAAGGTAACCCTGGATGGTGGAAACTAGTTCCTTTTTCAACTCAAAAAATTTGGCCCCATTAGCAGTCCCATACCGAGAATTTAACTGGAGCCAAATGCTATCAACTGAATTAGAATATCGAATGTTATCAGCAATTTCAGGAGACACAGAACTAACTAACCAGGAAATCACCAAGTTATTACATCTATTCCACTGTGGGAAGAGAGGAGAATCATCCTCAGGCTTAGGGCATGTGCCATTGATAAAGGAAATTTTGTTTTTGGCACTTAAGGAGACTGTCACATCATGTTTCCAGCCTCCAAAGCTAACACCAGTAAAAGGAACATGAACTAATGAACTACCAGGGACATCGGATGAGTGTATAAAGAGAGGATTTGATGATTCGATTTTATCAATACCAGTACTAGTGGAAGCCATGATTGAACTTCTAACTGAAACTAGGGTTTACCAATACAAATGCAATACGGTGTAAAGAAATGAGAAAAGTTAAGAAAAGTTACCAATCTCCTTTGCTATAGGAAGGAGTCACGGCCTTGATATGGTAGAAACCCTAAAAAACCATCACAAAAGAAACCTTAGGAAACCGTCACCGGAATTGCAACCGTCACCGTAAAAGTGAATCGTCTCCACAAATAACACCGCTAATACTAAAAAACACAGTCTGTCGTAAAAAAAACCACCGGAAAATGATGTAATCTTCACCAGAAGATGAAAGGACAATAAAAAAATTCAGCGAAATGAGTCGGGGGTAGTATCGCTCGACTCAGGAGAGATGGATCTACGTGATTCCATGCTCTAATACCATGAAAACATAAAGGATTGGCTGGAATTTGTGAAATCAGATTTAGGGTTTGTGGCAGCAAGAAAGAGAGGGAAGATTGGATGAGAGAAATGAATTGGGAAAATATCTTGGGCAAGCTGAGAATGCTTTGGTCCATCTCTATATATACTTTGGGCCGATGCCTAGTTCAACATTACAACAATAACAAGTCTTATCTGAATAGCCATTTCTGGCCTACAAGTTTACAGCATAACCAAAACACAATAAATACATAACACTCTAAACTAATACACATTATCAACTATAACAATCACAAATACTATAACTACAATTTGTATAACTTTTCCTTTTGGGTCCTGATGCCAAATAGCCAAGAGTCCAACAACATTTGACCAAAGACTCAATACACACTTCGGGTAGCTTTGTGTACCAGACCAAGGCTCATTTAGTCAGGGTGGTGCCAAATTTCATTACCAACATGGACTGAATTTCCTCCTTTGTTGAGTCATTTCTCTTCACCGCTGTTATATAGGCTGTTACGTGATCGCATGAGCCTTGGTCTGTAATTCTTGAAATGTAAGCTTATACCAACTCTGATGTAAACTTGTATGATAAGTTTTACGAGATTTAAATGCCTACAGATTCTTTTTTTTTTTCTGAATTTTAAATGTATACAGTAAATTATCTCAAGTCATGAAAAATAAATAGCTTACTTTTGAATCTTCATTTTATTAAGACGCTTTGCTCAAGTTAGAATAATATATCCATATACAAGTTCGAATAATATATATGGATATTATGTCTTCTACAGTTTAAGATATAATACCATATAGTTGTACTATTTCAACATTGATTCTGATTTAGTACAAAGTGGCCAAAGTGATAATAAATAATGTAAAGAAGTGCTCATGTGACAACGGTAAAAAGAGTATGGGTAGGATCATATGAATGAATAGAGCACCTAATTTTCTGGAATGAATGAAGCCAAATGTCTGAAAGATCAGATCACTGTTGGGGCATAGATAATGACATGATAAATCGGGGGGGGGGGGGGGGGGGGGGTGGTGGTGGTTATTTTTTCAAGTCTCCACTGACATATGATTAGGGTATTTCCTGAAGATAATTAGCTTTTCAAATAATTCTTTTCTTGTGCTGTTGTTGGCAAAATTGTCAATCATTTCTTAGGTTTAAATATCATTAATGCTCCTTTCTCTTAGGTTTAAACATCATAAAGACGAGGCCTAGCTTGGAGTTTCTGTTTAACGATGGAAAATATTTGTGGGAAACTTAAGTCATAATTTTTTGTCCGTGGGTGGGAAACTTAAGTTGAATTTTTTAGTCAAAAACATTTTTAGAGTACTTTTGTGCAGTGTTGCTTTTAGAATGCATATACAACGCTTGTCAAATATTGCATATATTTGAATAGTGTTCCTAAATATTTTCTGATTTCACAATGTTTTCAAAGGTGTGGCCACAAAACTATTGATAAAGGCCACTCTGTCAAAACGTAGGTATAAGTAGTTTTGGCCACTCCGAAGACATATGATTACCGATAGGTCGATAGACAGCCACATGTTGGGACAAGATGTTTCATGAGTGTACTCGAGAAGAGTAAAAATTACTAACAACAGAAGGAATTGAGAGAAGTAGAACTGAGGTAGAGGCTATACCTGTCAATCGGGCCGGGCTAGTTCGGTACTGGACCGGACCAGACCGGTTCATTATAAACGGTCCGGGACAAGGAGGAAGCGGATGGCGGACCGAGCCGGGCTTAAGAAAAAAGACCAGTTAGCCCAGACGGGTAAAAGACCGGTCTTTGGCCCACTAGGGGACCGGACCGAACCGGTTTTTTGATAGAAAAATTATACTATATATCAAGGGAATTTGAGACATGCTATTGTCAGGGGCTATTGTCAAGAATCATACAAAATCTAATGTAGCATTTAGTTCCTTCTATATTGTTGGGTATATGAGAGTGCACCTTCTGTATTGAATTTCCACCATTTTGATCTCCCTTAGAGGCAGACTCCATGACCACAACAGTATTATTTTGTGAAAGTTTCTGAATGACCTCCTTAGCTTGTTCAATAATTGCTCTAGCAACCCATTTCATTTTCCCCTTTCTGCCCAGATTAGTTCTTATCCCTTGTTGGATTTTATGTTTATTCCTACACTTGGTTTTTTGTTTAACTACTCCAGTGCTCCTTCATTGACAACAGGTTGAGGTTTGATCACTTTCTCTAAAATATGAAAAAGAAAGAAAAAAAAAATCTGACCGGTGCTTAATAGGCTAGGGCCGAGCCGGACTTAAAATTTTTGATAAAAAGATCGATTCGGACCGGACCAATACCGAAACCGGTGGGCCGACTCTTAACGGGCCGGTCTAGGCCGATCCTGGCCCAATTGACAGGTATAGTAGAGGCAGAAGTAGACTTTCCCTTTCCCACGTTCCCCCACTTGCCTAGGCCCTATATTTAATTAAGCGTATGTTTTGGGAAACGGAAACCTTAGTTTGTCTTATTGGTCTGGCTTCTTTTTCTTCCTTTCCTTTATGTTGGTCTTGATTGATGAATGATGTCTCTTTTACCATGCATAAACTAAACTAATAACTAAGATAAGCTTGAAAATGAAACCTTTTATAAATAAAAATACACCCAATACGTCAAATTTCATTGCCCATGAATAAAGAAAATCTTTTTTCAACATAAAAACAACAAAAACTAGAGCAAACATATAATAGCAAATTCGAAATTGTAATCAAGCATCGCCAATTGATTCTATACCCGATTCATAAATAGAAAGTTTCTCCGGCTCTTTATTAATTGAGGCTAACACTCCTAAAATAAAAAATAACAAAATAGGAACAAAGCCGGATATTATTAGAAATGCTAAAAAAATCAAATTAATAAAGTAGAAACATAAACCACAAGGTTACACCATCATATTGTTTTCTTTTTGCAACAAAGTCATCCATATTTAGCTAATATTAGAGGGCTTTACAAGCCCTATAAAAAAAAAAAGTTAGAAACTCTTTTTGTCTCGAAATAAAATTGTTAGTTGTTTGGGTTATTGGATCATGGGTCGCCCATGTGGTCTGGCCCAACTCAATACTTGACCCAATTAAATTCAGATAAGTGAGAGTGGTTAAGAGAAGTTACCACTCTCCCCTACAACTCCTTTCTTATGCGTTATGTGAATAGTGGTGGGGCCCTCTCACTTCTTCAAATAAAAAGGAGAAAAACTGAACGTGAAACTTCACTTCTTCTTGAACAGAGAAAAGAAAACTCTCTAATTTTTCTCCCAACAAAGAAACACATAAGAGATACTTAGTTTGTGGAAACTCACCTTGTTTCCTAGTGATTCAAGGTTTGACTTGGGGCAATTTCTTGATAGTAGATTCAACTTCCGCTGTGGTGTTAACAGGTACACAATTTTTGTCCTTGTTACTGTTATTAATTTCAAACAAAAATAAATATGTTAGGTTGTCTTGAGACTAGAGTTGAAGAACTAGATCCAATAGAATATTAAGGAAGATAGCTACTGGCTGGGTACACGGTAACTATTCCCATCCTATAAATGGAAGGATATAACTCCTATGGAAATACCATCTTCAAATGCAGATTTAAGTGTAACTATTCCCATGCTATAAATTGAGGATCATATTACCATATCTTACTGTTATCTATGCTAGGAATGAAGTTCAACAGAGGGAACCAATGTGACAAGATTTGTAATTGCTAGGACCTAGTGTGCCAGGTATTAGGTTAATATGTGGGGATTTCAACAATGTCCTCTTTTTGATGATAATAGGCAGATATTCAACTCTAGTAAGGGTGAATATAGGTCAGTTTGTTTTGACTTTGTTGTCACCAAACCATACCAAATATGTCAACTTTTAAATTTGTAAGCCATATCAAATCACATAAAGTCGATTTTTAGTTTCTCAACTTTTTTGGATTTCTCAATTTTTTGGTTTTCTCAATTCTTTTATTTGGTAAGATCTCCGCGACGCAAAATATTTAATTAGTACTGCTAATCAGGACAATAAAAACCTATATAATAAATATTGCTTATATCAATGCACGATAGTTCTTATAAGCTCTGTTGAAATAAGTCCTGCTATTAAGCATTAACAATGGAGTAAAATACTAGATAAAAGTACCATCATTTTGAAAAAACTATTTTAACCATGACAACTTATATTTTTTTGAAGATTCTCAAAAGTCAAAAGCAGCGAAAACTATTTTTCAAAGTTTAAAAACAAAACAAATATAATTTTAACTTTTCCAGAAATACAGTTGTTTTTTTCAGGTAAAAAGCATGTCTAATATAATTTTAACTTCCAAGTACAACTTTTTCAATTAAACTTACAAAACTCATTTTCTTTTTGCATGTGGGGCCAAAAGCCCAATTATCGTCTATTTTTTGTTTCAACTCACTTTTACCATCCGAAGAAAAATGAGAGCAGCACAAACCCCATATATTAGTATCATTGTTTCCTTATTTAATCAAATGTTAGTATGGTTATTTTTGCTAAACAATATCGGATCCAAATATAAACTGTCTTAATATACTTTGAATTTATCACTGTCTCCTTATTAGATTTTATTCCAAAGAATTACTAAAAATATCTAAAAACTCATCTATCAATCAAATAGCCTAGATAGAAATATCGCAAATTTGAAATTTTTTCTGACTAAATAATTTACTAATATATTTCATCATTCTCCGTATATATATCTATTAAAAAAAGGTTAATATATCTACCCAAGAAAAATCAGTAAAGTACTACGATAACTATGGAGTTTAACCAAATTAAAAGTAGATAAATGCACGTGACTCACCAAAATCACGGAGATATATGAACAAATCTGACTTAATTCATTAACGTGTATTTTACACGGAGTCTGGAAGATAATTGTTGTTTAGTAAAGTACTTTGTAATGTAGAAGAATATAAGAATAAATATAAAGAAAATAAAAAAGAAAAATGAAGGCTTATCAAGAAAAAATGAAAAAAGGATATGACAAAATTAAAAGGAACGACCTCCTAGGGATGTAATGAATAATGCACGACGAATCCCGTAACCATGCAAGTTCAAGGAACGACCTCCTAGGGATGTAATGAAATACAATGAACATTAGAATAATCGGAAAATACTTACCCACATATTCCGTTCGTCACTACGCCGGTTCAAGGAAAGACCTCCTAGGGATGTAATGATACAGTGAACATTTAATCAGAAAAAATTTACCCACATATTTCTTAGACGACCTTACCGATATTCTCTATACGTTTTTTAGATGATAATTGTTGCTTATAAATACATGATTGATTTCGATTTGAAATACACATATATATATATATATCGTTTGTAAAATTATGGTCATTTGATGTATAAATTAAAAATTTCCTCCAAATTTATGGAACGTGAGGGTTAATTTAGAATTTTGCAAAAGTTGCTAATTCATTATTTATTAAGGACACGGTACATCTGCCCAAATAATATACCAAAATAAGATTGTTTGATTTCTCAATAGCATCATGTCTTAAATTAAAGTAAAAACACCATCTCTTTATTTAAAATGTTTGGATTCTTTAGAGCTCGAAACCTTAGATAATTAAATTTTACACGTTTCTCTATTCCTGGCACAAACACCATGGCTAAACCCGCATCCCCAGGAACACCATGGCTAACCCGCATCCCCATGTTCCTATACTATTGGTTAGGGTGTCAAATGGGCGGGTTGAGTTAAAATGGGCTGGGTCAAAATGAGTTGATTGAATAATTGAGCGGGTCAATAACTCGCTCAAATGTCATTTGGGTTAAGATAGGTTGGGTCAAAATGGGCTAAACAACGGGTCAAAACCCAACCCGCCCAACCCTTATTAAGCTTTAATTTCAATAATTTTATTTTTAGAATTTGTCTAATTACCCAACAATATCAAAAATATACTTTTTTCTCTTTATTAAGTTTATATTTGGGGTTTGATATATCAAACAAAGAAAAAAAGTTTTTTTTACAAGTATTTTGACATTTTTCTAGCGGGTCAATTTTTGGCCCAACTCAACCTAACTTTCAAATTAGTTAAATTGGACGGGTTAAAATGGGTTAAGCCAACAAATAGGCGGGTCACTAACCTACCCAACATTGAGCGAGTTTGGCGGGTCAATCTTTTATGGATCAATTTTGACACCCCCTATACTATTGGTATTAGTACTATTCTATACATTTTAGTAATTTATTTGTGGAATACGACTGGCCATGGTGTTTACATTTTAATTTATTTAGTACGGATCACAGAAAAGAACAGAGACAGATCACCCCCTCTTGCAAAAGAAGGGGAAATACAAACCTCTTATCTTTTTTTTTAGGTTCCTATGATTAGTGGAATCATATGGAGCATTTGGAGGTCAGAACCAAGAAGGCAATTCATAAGCTAAAATAACATCAATAAAGTTGCTATCGTTGCTATCTTAAAGCCACGTTGCATGAATAAGCTTGAAAACAAGTAGTAGTTTCAAGTGACACGAACACAATATAATTATAATTGGCAATGGATCATCTTTCAGGAACGAACACTCATAGATTTGAAACTATATGGACATAAATTTCTTAGGCTCAACCAACTCCGCTTTTCATGGGGCAACCTTCTATCCTTTTTCTCCCCTCTTAAGAAACAACAGTTGCACTAAAACTCACTGTATATATAAATAACTGAAAAGCTGAGAAAACTGGTTAACCTAAGAAAGTTAACCCTTTGTTATATATTCTAAGTGAAAACTATACTCATCTTTGTGATAGTTAAATGTCTTCCACACTATAGCTTACTTTATGTCGCTAGTTGTTTCTTTCTTACTTCAAAAGAAAAAGTTCTATCAAATCATCTGCTAAAAGATAGTAAGTACTAAGTAAATATATTATATATAATCATATCCAGTTGTCTCTTTTTATTTCAAAAGAAAGAATTTTATCAAATCGCCTATTAAAGATATCACTCCAACTATTCTATTTTATGTGTTAAAATTCGACTACTACGATCAAAATTCTTATTTCTAATCATGCATATATTATATGTAACTACTAACTACTTATGATATAAGTTAAAATTAGTAGCATCTTTAAATATGTTTAAATACACATATATATTGTTTAAATTCTTTACAATGTGACTTTATTATTATATTAGTGAAATCTTTTCACTGGCGTTTCGCCCTTAGCAGGCACTGATTTCATCATTTTTATATGAAGCTTCTTAATGTTAAAAGAGTATATGATATAAAAAAACTGTGTTTATATCTTAATGTAGATCACTGAGATGCTCCAAACTTTCCGACACACTCGATCGCTGGCTATTAGGGACCATTATTTTTGTTCATTAAAAATTTTTGAATCCTTGATCCTTTTTCCAAATATGAGGTTAAGTGTAAGACGCAATCTAAAAGGAGTCTGCGCCACAACTTTCAAAACTTTGGCAAGTCTCCCAGCTTTTTCCATTACATTTAGCATCATTCTCCACTTTTTGCAAACCTCATCTTAACCCCTCTTTTTTATGCTTTGATAAGTATATTTGTTTTTCCTAATTTAGAAACTCAAAAAATCTACCATTAATCATCTTCTGTGGATTTGCCAATGCACTCTCATAAATTATCGAGTAATGAAAGCCCAACAAATTTTAAGACGAATGAGCTCATTACCCCCCTAATCGATTTCAATTTAAAGGGTTTAAGTTAAATATACTGATACTATAACTCACATTAATTTTAGCCCCACTAAGAAATATTTAGTTGCATATCTTACATAAAAAGTAAAAATTGAAATCGTGAAAAAATGAGGTAGGTATATTATTACTGATTACAACAAATAAATATAGTCGGGTAGTATAAAATTGTATACATTATCGGTGCACAAACTTTAAATCCTATTTCAAAAATTAAATATTTCTTGAATCCCCCATAGTAAAAAGAATGTATGCACTTTCTATATATAAAAGTTACACCCTAATTTATAATGAATCTAGTTCATTTGGAATGGGTAACAAACATAAACTCCTAGTGTATCTAAATCTTTAGACAAAGTGACTCGCATATGTCAAAAACATCTTTTTCTAAACCTTCCCATCAATAGACCATGCTTCAATTGGAAAGTTCTTGGCGTCTAACATTTTTTGAGGTCACATATTTTCTTTAGATATCCCCATTATTATTTTGTCCAATCATTTCCATGGCTACCTCCATTCATAGGTGGCTCAATATATCGGGGGCTTTTTAATTTTTTTTGAGATGCGAAGTTCAACATTTAGGTAGGACAAAATTGGGTACAAATTCTAACAAAATGACATGATCAATTGGGATATGTAGTAGAACATCACAAATTGACATTAATAAAGATTAATTTTTCTTCCGCAGCTTGTAGAGTATATGTTTATATATGTATCTCTCTGATGAGACTAAGGATGTACCGGGTGCCCCATGACCCATCAAAATTTCAGTTTGTGTAAAGGGTAAAAAGCAGCTGAAAAATCTCTTATATTGCGTGGGAGCATGGGTGTCAAATGGGCGGATTGGGTTGAAATAGGCCGGGTCAAAATGGGTTGAGTGATTAATCGGGCGGGTTAGTGCCCCAAATGTTATTTGGGCCGAGATGGGTTGGGTCAAAATTGGCTAAACAACGGGTCAAAACCCAACCCGCCTAACACTTATCAAGCTATATTTTATGTATTTTTATTTTTAAAATTTGTTTAATGATCCAAAAAAATTAAGAATATTTTTGTTTCTTTTTATTATATCTAGATTTGATATATCAAACAAAGAAAAAAATATAAATATTTTGACAATTTTTTCTACCGGGTCAATTTTTGGCCCAAATCAATCGACCAATCAAATGGATTAAATTGGGCGGATCAAAATAGCTAAGCCAATAAATGGGGGGTTATGAAATGGATGACTAACGCCGGCTGAAGAATTGGTGTGGAGAGTGGAAGCTCAAAATGTTGTAATAGTTCTCTTCAAAATACTTGGAGAATGGAAATTTGCACAATTTCAAGTATCTATATTTGAGAAGTATTGAAATCTATGTGTTAAACTTATTTCCTTTTAAAATATACTCATTTATATAAACACAAATTTTATTTATTGAACAATCAGACAAACTAATTAAAAATATTATTGTAATTATATGTTTAACTTAACAATAATTTTGGTAATACTAACAATAAGAATAAAATGTACTAAATTAGCCTAATATAATTTTTATAGTTAAGGGAGTAATTATTAGGTAAATGATGGAATTGCACGAGTATTCCTTTTTTTATTCATTCTTTAACAATTTGTAGTCTCTCTCTGACTTCTCTCCTTTCTCGTGACTAGTGAAAATACGCCTAGGATTAGGGTATCAAAATTGACCCATAAAAGTTTGACCCGCCCAACCCGTCCATTTATTGGCTTAGCCCATTTTGACCCGCCCAATTTAACCCATTTGAATGGTGGATTGATTTGGGCCAAAAATTGGCTCGCTAGAGAAAATTATCAAAATATTTTTAATTTTTTTTTCTTTGTTTGATATATCAAATATAGATAAAATAAAGAGAAACAAAAATTTTCTTATTTTTTTTTGGATAATTAAACAAATTTTAAAAATAAAAATACATAAAATATAGTTTGATAAGTGTTGGGCGGATTGGATTTTAACCCGTTGTTTAGCCCATTTTGACTCAACCCATCTCAACTTAAATAATATTTGGGCGGGTCAACCTATTTTGACCCGGCCATTTCAACTCAACCCGCCCATTTAACACCCCTACTTACTACTTAGGATAATACGCCTCCCTATTGCAGCTTACTGTTTTGTTTCTTTTATGTGTTTCTGTCAAGTTTTTAAATTTGTTGCATGTTTGAAGAAACTTCAACAGTCAATGCTTTTTTTTGTTTCCCTTATGGCCGTGCTTTTTTGTTTCATTTGGCTGTTGATTAAAGGGTAAAAAGCAGTTGAAAAATCTCTTATATTGCGTGGGAGTAACCTCTAGAGGTCTTAACCCATCAAGAAACAATGATTCATCAGAGCAGTGAACACAATAATGAGTATCAACCAATACAACGGTACGAATTGCAGGGTTCATGACCTATTGTCTAATGTGATGAGAGACATAGACACATGTAAAGCTCACATGCACATACAAATAAGCATACACACTCTGATCAAAATGTGCCAATAATTGTTCATTCTATGGAAAAACTTAGAAGGCATTTGGCCATATTAATTTGTTTCTTTAAAAAAACAAATTTCAAAAAATTGATTGTCCATGAAAAGTTGCTAAGTTCTTAATGATTTTTTGAAAGAGTTCTTAAATATCAAAAAGTGCTTTTAACCTTTTTTAAACTAGTTCAGCGTACGTGAGTGTATCTCACGAAAAAAATAATTAATTTATACTGTGCTATTAATGATACAATGTGGTAGGAATTGATTTCCAAATATTGGCTTCTTTATATAATCATTTAAATGGAAGAAATGAATGTTATTACATTGCAAAGCAGATAAGAATTTTTAGTCAAGGATGATGGATTATGTATTTTAGTATATGATCTAGATGGATGCAGCAGTCATTTACATGCAGGAGAGAAATAATGTTATTAGCCCCAGTTAAATAATTGGGTATCTTTTAAACCTACAAAAATGAAAAATTTAATTCAGTCATTTATATAATACTGGTAATTATTGATAATAACGATTACCGTTGTATATCTAATATTTTTTAATGATGATGTTCTTGAATTACATTCTTGAAAGCACTTTGCCCCATAGTTATCCCAAAATGTATAACGTTACATATCATTTTTATTCCGGTCGAATCCAAATATCTCACCAGAAAATACCTTTTTTAAAGCCAACGAATTACTAGCAATTCAAAGCTATACTTTTCCTCTGCAATAATAGTTTGGTTACTTTCCATTTCTCTAAATAAGTAAAATTGAAATTGGTTCTCATCTATAAGATTCTTTTTTATTTTTATTTTCATTCACGCTGTTGTTCTCTTTTACTATCTCGAATACGCAACAATCATAGAAATAATAAATTATTCTCCATTAAATTCTAATAACAATTTAATAACAAAAAGGTGAAAGTCTAATCTTCATAGTTCGAAAGGAACCCTCTTCAGTAATCAGAATAATGAAGAACAAAATTACACAAAGCATGTTAAGAACATGAATAATCAGAAAGATACCTCAATATAATCAACGTACATTAACTAAGGGCTCACAATGAATGGTGTCGTAAAAGTTACAAAAATATTTGCTCCTCCATGAACCCACATTTGAGTTCAACTCACGGTCTATTGAGGTGAAGTTTTCTAGAGTCTTGTGTTAAAAAATTGTTAGACTTAACCTAGTAGCAAAAAGGAAATGAGTTTTTGATTATAAGTATGTTAAACATATACTAAGTTTATTATGAAAATTAAACTATTTGTATATCTGGTATACTTACTTGTAGAGAGAGCATATGCATCTTTCACTTTATAAACTATATGAGACACATTATATGAGATAAGAGGTTAGTTAAAATACAAACTCTAGAAGAAAACGAAAACAAATTACAAGTGCCAAAAATAAGAATAAACTATAGAAGATCTCAAACTTACTGCATATATATCTTTCAAACTTACAACACGGCCGTGACAAACTGATGACAGAAATACAAAATAACTCGAATTAAATTAGTTCAAACTCACAATATGTTCTTATAAACTTCCAATTCAAGATGAATAGGTGTACTGATAAACATGACGGGAAAATTTCTCAAGGAATTAATCTTTAAGAGATATATTTCATATAATGACAGAAATTAGATTGTTTCAAGCATGACTTTTCTTTGCTTGTGTCAGTAGTTATTATACAGTAAGAGCGAGATCAATTACAGTATATTGCAATCCAATCAAGCATGCAACATGGATCCGAGTATTTACTCAAAACCGTAACAAATTAATTAGCCATCCTATTAACCCAAAGTACAAAAAGCACCATATGGGAAAACAACCTACTCAAAACCCAACAAACCTAACTCCTATTATTGACCATTATAATATAAAAAAGAAAAGATTAAAAACATCAAGAAAAGGATACAATTAAAGCAAGACAACATGCTGGTATTGTTATTCTCAATTGAGATAGATATATTGAAATTGAACTAATCTATTATAGACTAAGTGAAAAAAGGAAATAACATTACCTGTAGAAGAACGATATTTTGTGTGTGTTGCAATGCCTTGAGCTAGCGTATTCCTTTTATAAGTCTTTTTGTCCAAGTGGAATTTTTTGGGCCACCCCGACCAAGCTCGCGGCCCAATTGGACTGGGCTGGTTTCATCATTTGGTGGCCCAATTAAATATCGGGCTGGCCTGCCCCAGCCCGTCCAACTTTAAGGCCCACGAGGCTTGGGTTGGGCTGGATCGAGCCGGCCCAAATTGACAGCTGTATTTTTGGGTATTACTTCAATGGGGTTAAACCATCTAGAAAATAGTCAGAGTTACATACACCAGCAAACATTGAAATAATAATTAAAACCAGTACAACAATTGAAGCAATAAAGTTGTCAATGTTGGTAGCATTTGTGGAGTCACTTAGGAGTTGTAGAACGCTCATAACATAGAAATGCGCAGAGCAAGCCAGCCAAAGTTTGAATTCATGAGAATCGGTAGAAGTATTTGTGCTGGTAATGGAAGTGGAAGTATGTGTGCTGCTGATAGTGCTGGTGGAAGAATGTGTAGTGGTGGAAGTAGGTGTGCGGGTAGTTGTGGTAGAAGTAGGTGTATTGGTAATGCATGTACGGGTGGTGGTTGAGTTTGTGAAAGTTATTATAGCGACGGAGCTAGGCCATTTTCAGGTGGGTTTTGAAAAAGCTACCATTCATTTTCTTTTCACATAGATAAGGAGAGAGTTGACTGATTAAGGAAATAAATTAAAGCTTTAGGGCAAATAGAATGATTTAGCCTTAGAGCTTTTTAGTGCTATATACCCCTGCGCCTAATCCTATTTTTTTGCTGAGAAAGTCACAAAAATATATTTCCTTCATTTTAAAGATAAAAAATGCCAAGTATGTTATATCCCCTGGCACATATGTTATGCAGATAGACGTTTAAATAACATGTTTTGATAGGCTCAAGTTTCGATAGACCAGTTGTAATGACCCAAAAATATTATTAAACATGACAGCAGCAGCGCTCTATTCTCTGTACTCTAAAATGTTCTTAACAATCATTGATACACCACAGACGCCCAGAAATAAGAATGAGCTCAAACAGTAACTCATATCTCTTAAAGTAACGGTGAATGAGACAACACACATGAAGTTGAAGCCGAGGTCAGAATTGATTGGCTTCATGAACATCACAAAGCAAAACACATTAATGATTAAACTTAAAATAGGCCAGTGGGCCTATTTCCCTATAGGATCGATCTATTTGAAAATATAGGGAGAAATCAAACCCACAAATGGGAAGACACTATTGAAATATCTAGCGTATTGATATGGAATAACCTTAATTAGAGTTAATCCGTTAAGAAACAGTTAACTACTAATCATAGAAGTGAACATACCTGCAACAATCAATACCAACCTATTGCAGAATAATAGTATTTGTCTTGGAAGGAGCTGTTATTAAACAGTTGAGTGACAGAATTATCAAAGTAAAGAGAAGAATACATAAGGCAAGCCAGATCTTATTAGGATGTAGAGAGGGTGGAGGTGATGGAAGTTGGTGTGGAGGTGGTGGATGTTGGTTCAGAGGAGGTGGAGGAGCAACAAGTGGCTGGTTCATGAAAAGGTTTTGGAAAAATATCATTTTCACAGTGCTAGTAGAAGAGTTGAGTATGGAAAGAAAGCTTTAGAGTGATTGAATGTTTTCACCTAGGGCTTTTTAATGAGAATATACCCTTACGCCTCCACCACCCACCACACTCATCACCCAAAAACCCTTCTCCCGACCCTATATTATTGCTCAGTAAGTCACCAAACAATTTGGAAATTAAGTAGTATTTTTTCAAAACGATTTTCAGAGAATTAACTTTAGTAAAACTAGTCCCACTATACGAATTAACTTTAATATTATACTATGAAAAAATTAAATTATTTGTATACGATTAAAAAAATTTGAAGGCTTAATGGTTGTTATATATATTGGTTATCTTAAAAGCATAAATCTACCTTCTAATCCACTATTTCCTTAGCTTTTCACTCAACCAAACATTATAAAATTATTTCCAACACATTAAAAGCATTATATACATATATGTTATCTATTTATAATAATTCACGGAAAGTGATATATTAAGAACTAGGAAGAAAGTAGATATGGAACTAGTTTAAGCGAGGCAGTCAACAATTAAATGTGTACATATATTGCTCAAAGTAATAGGGTTAGACAATGACCAATCAAAAAAAGACATGGAAATTAATCTATTACTCCCTCTGTCCCAATTTATATGTCACACTTTCCTTTTTGGTCTGTCCCAAAAACAATGTCACATTTCCTTATTTGTCAACTATTTAATGCACTATCTCTATTTTACCCCTATTGGGCCCTACTTATTTTAAAAACCACCAACAACTTTTTGATTACTCCAATCTTCTCTCTCTTACTTTTTCAAGGGTAAATTTGAACATTTTCAAAGTCAACTTCTATTTCTTAAACTCCGTGCCAAGTCAAACACCACCACATAAATTGGGACGGAGGGAGTAGTATATACAATTTCGTAGTAAATACACAAAAAATGGAGTATTTTCGTATGTATTTTGTATGTATTTCATATGTATTTTTATGTTCTATCTAACCTAATTAAATACTTTATGGGAAACAATCAAATGCATGTTTAGTTGTGAAAGTGCTTTGAGAATGTAACTAAGAATTAATAACATAAAAGAGAATAAAATAAATTTTTAAAATTAACTTAAAATCTGATTAGGGGTATAAATGGAACAAAATTAATGAACTTATTAAAAAAAGGCGTGTGAAATTACTATATTAACCCTATTTGGGATGTTTGGGCCATAAATAGTGTGGACGATTATATTTTTCGTTTTGAAAATTAGTACTCCAAACAAATACTAGTAACAGAATGCAATCGAAATCTTAAAGAACAAACTAAATAAGCAAGCAGATCCAAAAAAACACCTCAGTACCATAAACATCAAATTACGAAATAAACTTCAATTACTCAATACCAAAAAAACATAACATAACTGTTCAACCACCTCCATCACTAAGCTTCACAACTTCCTTGATCAATCACCTCTCATGACATATCTCCACTGGTTCCAGCTTCTAACTGTTTATTCAAAAACACATAATATACCATTATTAAAATCCCGTTTTTAAAAAAGAAAAGCTTCTAACAGTTTTTTCAAAACACATAACAAACAAATTCTTAAAATCCCCTTTTTGAAAAAGAAAAGCTTATAACATTTTGTTTAAAAACACATAACAAACAAATTATTAAAATCCCGTTTATGAAAAAAAAAAAAAAAGCTTCTAGCTGATTGTTCAAACACGTACTACAAAAATTATTAAAGTCCCGTTTCCAAAAGAAAAAAAAAGAACCAAAGACGTGTCTGATCAGGATTGTTGCCGGCCCAAGTCACCAAGATGCGACAGGAACAGCAGCCACCCTTTTGGCTTTATACTCAAGAACGAGTTTCGCAATAGTAGCAATAACACAAACTCCTAAAACCAAAAAAGGACTTCGCTGAATATCCCCGATCCCTAAGACTGAGCTTAATGGTCTTGGTGTATATGAAGTAAAATAAACCGAGGTCCGAGTTAATGGGTTTCATGAGTATGACGAAACAAAATGTTGTCATCGTTAAGCACAACGATGCCCAATGAGCCCACTCCCCTAATGTGCCTATACATGGTAGAACATACGGCCATATGTATCCAACTAGTGGAAACACAGTATCCAAATACCTGTTGTGCCTTTCGGGTATTACTTCTAAGGTTGTTAAGCCCACTTGAAACAATTCAGAGTTACATACTGCACAAAATATTGAAATGAGCATGAAAATCAGTACTACTAGTGAAGCTATGAAGTTTTCAGTGTTTGTTGCATTGAACTAGTCAGCTAAGAGCGACAGAGCGCTCATAACATAGAAAATAGCTGAGCAAGCCAGCCAAAGTTGAGCTTCACAGCGACCGGTGGGAAATGGTGGAAGTATGTGTGCTGGTAGTACTGGTGGAAGAAGCGGGCCTGGTAGAAGGTGTAGTGGTGGAAGTAGATGGGTTGGAATTTGTGGTGCAAGAAGATGTACTGGAAGATGTGATGGAAGTTATGGTGCAAGAAGGTGTTGTGGTGGTAGTTGATGTATGGATGGTGGTTGGGTTTGTGGTAGTTCTCGTGGCAGTGATGGTGGAGCTTGGCGAGTTTCATATCGGCTTTTAAAAAGGCTTAGGAAGAGACCAGCCATTTTTTAGAATAGACTGAAAATGGAAATAATTCAAGTTTAGGATAGAATGATATGGCCCATAGGGTTTTTTAAGGGTATATTAGGGGAGCCAAATTGACCCAAACCGATTTGACCAATTCAACCCGCCCAAGTTTTTATGGGTTTGGGATAGATGATTTTAATGAGAATATACCCTAACGCCCCCACCGCCCACCACACTCATCACCCAAAAACCCCCTCCCGACCCTATATTCTTGCTCAGTAAGTCACCAAACAATTTGGAAATTAATTAGTATTTTTTCAAAATGATTTTCAGAGGAACTAACTTTAGTAAAACTAGTCCCACTATACTAGTTAACTTTAATATTATACATGAAAAACTTAAATTATTTGTATACGATTAAAAAAATTGAAGTCTTAATTGTTGTTATATATATTAGCGTTGGAATAGCAACAATATTAGCGTCAGCTACATGAGCCACCAGAGATACAGCAGCAGCAGCAAAGGCACGCCTGACAGCGAGAGCCTCAAGTAAGGGTGGCTCAATGAAATCATAGGCTTAAACCCAACAACTAATGAGATGCCATAAGTTTTTTAATAATATTCATGTACAATGTAATTTTAACTTCATTCTTTTAATTCTTTGAGCAGAAAAGCTACAATTTGATCTTTTTAAGTATTAATTTTTCAAATATTTTTAATAATTAAATAGATACAGTTGGTGAAGATAAACAAGTTAAATTGTAGTAATAACATTAGTAATGCCACAAATTTCTTTCTACGGATTAAAGATCTCTTAAAAAAAAGGTTTTTTCAGAGTAAAACTTAGTCAACATTTTAGAACTTCTAATTAAACTACTTAAATCTACATATTCGTCAATATGAATTTTGATAATTAGAATCGATGTAATATATTGTAACAAATGGTTAATATTTCGTTAACTTGAAAGAAAAAATAGGAATATAAATAAATATACTTATGGGGCTTAATCTCTTGGGGCTTAAAGCGAAAGCTTTGGTAGCATTACCCTTCAGCCACAAATACCTCAAAGACCACTCTAAGGATTGGTAATATAGCACATACATACCATCAGAACCATATAGGACTTCACAAAATGCACCAATCCCTTAATTTTAAGATAATCCACACATAAAGTTTAAAAAACCAAAATCTGATGTTATTGGTTTTATATATGTAGCATGGTCGGTGATTTTCATTTTCAAAGAAAGAGAGAATAAGGCAACAAGAATATTAGGATTTTTTGTGACTGATATTAAAATGGAAAGTCCCTTTTTAATATCCCTACACACACTCCCCGGGCCCCTTTGTTGGAGAATAAGTCTGATTAAAAGCTTTATTGTTTTGCTTTTAATGCTCTCTCTTTTGTAATTTAATTTGTTACCAGTCTTGTAGATTTGAAAAAATAAAATAAGCATTCTTTATTTCTTACTATATGATAGTACTTAATTAGGAACAAATTTGGTTGACTAAAACATATTTAAAACGGATCAGATAGAGCACATTTTTTAAGAGCAGTATTATATACTGTATTGGGTAAAAATCGACCCACGGTGATCCGCCTCGGTCATGCAAATCTTAACGACCGAACACGTCCCGACTGAGCAACCGCCGAAGCGATTGAGCAAGTCGCCGAGGCCTTGAGACCGAAGATGTATCACTGAAGGCGAGCCGTGAGCTGAGCTTCGGTAGCTATCACCTCGGTCAAGCAACAGGGCCAAGCCACCGAGGTCGTCCACTCTCACCTCGGTGGATCCCCCTCGGGTCAACCGGCTTTGCAGCCCACTACTTCGCCCCACTAACTCAGCCACTACACATCAAGATCGTGGGACAACATGGCAACTGATAGTGGAGATCGTGGGCAAGACTTAGGCCTATAAATAGTAGTTCATTTTGTATAACGGGCATCCAGAAATACATACGGAAACTCTGCCCAAATTTGTACTAAACATTCATATATTGAAATACCGTTTGTTTTCTCGCATTACATATCTTTTTCGCGCATTACTTAAACTTTGATACAGAGATTTGCTTATATTCGAATCCAAATTCGATTTGTGTACCTAAAACTGATTTAGGCCCATACAAATTGGCGCCGTCTGTGGGGATATAAGCAGTAACGCTTTGTTCCAAAGTTCCGCATTCGTTTTTTGTCAAAATTTTCGATTCAACGTTATGGCTGATAACGATAACAGTGGCAATAACAGCGATCGAGCTGCCGTTCCGTCGAACCAACAGCCTATCGCCCCAATGACGACTAAAGAGTTCCAAATGTACGTCGTCACCACGCTAAGGGCTCTCCAAAGTAAGCAGGATGAGCAAGCAAGCATCAACGCCGAGCTCCGCGCCTCGTTAGAGGCGAGGAACAGTGCTGCCCCTAACGGCACCCAGCCCGCGGCTCCTGGTGGAGGCATCCCGCCCTTCGTTCCTCCGGGCGCGATAACAGGGGGACCTCGCAATGGAGCCACGTCTGGGGGCTCGGGAAGTAACCCATCTTCCACGCCACACTTCGGGACGGTTCCCACCGTGGCAGAGACAACGTCCTCGGTAGACGTTGAAAGAATGAGTAGAGAAATCGAAGCTCGCATCGAGGCGCGCGTGAAAAAGCACCTCGAGGGCGTGCCTGGGATAACGAAGGACGAAGACGACCTCGACATCGATCAGTACAGGGAGCAGCCCTACAAGCTCGAAGCGGCCCCAGCCCCAACTCCCCCGGGTTTTAAACTTACATTGCTGAAGAAATATGATGGGACAACCGATCCCAAAGAACACATGAGGGAATACATGGCCATGGTGAAGAGCAACGACTTATCGGCTACGCAGCTCGAGTCGATGTTCTTAAAGAAGTTTGGTCAATCATTAGAGAAAGGGGCGCTTCGGTGGTATTTGTGCCTACCAGCGGGGTCGATCTCCTCGTTTAAAGAAATGTCTAGCGCATTTGTCAAAGCTCACACCGGGGCGCAAAAGATCCTCCAAAGGAAGGAGGATATATGTGAAGTGAAGCAGCTGCCCGGTGAGCCGCTTAAAGAATTTCTTGAGCGATTCCACACCGAGCGCATGGAATTGCCTCGGATGGATGATACCTTGGCCATCATGGCATTTGAAAAGGGTATCAATAGTCGCAATTCTGGCGCTGCTGCTGAATTGCGCAAAGAATTACAACAATATCAGGTCCTGACGTGGGAGGATCTGCATAGACGCACGTACTCCAAAATCAGATTGGAGGAGGTTGAGTTCAAGAACCGAGGGTATCAGCAGCACAACCGAAGCGAGTCTTCAAATCGCGCCGAGGCGCCACGAAGTAATTCGAAGGGGAGGTATGAACCTTACACCCCAACGAGGCAACATGTTAGCCAAAGATTGGGTAACACCCTCGGAAAGTCATACCCCGCCTCTCACGTAAGCCAAAGGCTCGGGAGGAAGGTTCAACCAAGCATGAATCAAAGAAACCCCTCGAGTCCCGCTTCGGTCACAAGAAAGGATCTCTCTCGGATCCAAGATTATAACTTCAACATATCGACCTCGGAGCTGGTCGATGTCGTCAAGGGGACAGCCGGGGTAAGGATTCCCAAAGATATGAGGACCCCGGCGGACAAGAGGGACCACAATCTGCATTGTGAATTCCACGCAGATTATGGCCATAAAACCGAGGACTGCAAAGCTTTGCGCCTCGAGGTAGCCCACCTACTAAAGAAAGGAGTCTTGGCTGAGTTCCTCACTGACAAGGGGAAAGACAATTTCTCCAAAAATCGGGGTGATGGACAACCACCTCGAGCCCCACCTCCGGAGAGGGTAGTGAACGTCATCACCGGGGGGTCAGAGGTGAACGGCGTAAACTTCGCCGCGGCCAAGAAATTTGCTAAGCTCTCCATCACCATGGAGAAGAGGACCCGAGTTGGAGGCTCGGGCAAAGATATTGTGTTTGACGAGGATTACTGCGATGGGATGATGTTTCCCCATCACGACGCTCTAGTCATCATGCTAAGAATCAACGACTCTGACAGTAAAAGAGTCTTGATCGACCCCGGCAGCTCAGTGAATATCATCAGCTACGGGGCCGTTAAAAAAATGTGGCTAAAAGGGGAGATCGTTCCCAAATCGACAGTGTTGGCTGGCTTTAACAACTCAACGGAGAAAACGTTGGGTGAGATCACGTTGAAGACGTTCGCCGAGGGAGTCACCAAAGAGACACTGTTCCAAGTTATGCCCGAGGATCTAGCTTACAATGTGATCCTTGGTAGGCCATGGATCCACTCCATGGAAGCTGTTCCTTCCACCTTACATCAGGTGATCAAATTCCCAACGCCTTGGGGAGTTCGATCAATTAAGGGGGAACAGCGAGTAGCGAGGGAATGCTACTCAGTCGCACTAAAAAGTGGAGTCGCCCCGAGCGGGCCAAAAAAATAGCAACCAACGCAACCGGGGTCGAACGAGGCGAGCCTCCAAAGTGAAATTGAAAAGATCCCGGCATGCGTGCAAGAGCCTCGGAAGCAAAAAGCCGAGGACTCTACCATCGAGGAGCTGGACTCTTTAACTCTATTGAAAGAGTTCCCAGAGAGAAAAGTGCACATCGGCTCGGAGTTGGACCCGAAGTCGAAAGAGGCGATTATGGAAGTTTTGAGGTCCAACCATGACTGTTTTGCTTGGGCCCATTCAGACATGACGGGTATCGATCCAGAGATCATGACCCACAAACTAAATGTGGACCCAAAGTTCACCCCGGTAAAACAGAAGAAAAGGCCACACGCCGGGGTCAAAAAGAAGGCGATCGAGGATGAAACAACTAAGCTGCAGGAGAATGGTTTCATTAGAGAGGTGAAATACCCCGAGTGGCTAGCCAATGTTGTGGTCGTGCCGAAGAAGAATGGCAAGTGGAGAATGTGTGTTGACTACACTGATTTGAACAAAGCTTGCCCCAAAGATTCTTACCCATTGCCACAAATAGATAGGTTAATAGACTCCACGGCTGGACACAAACTATTAACCTTCTTGGATGCGTATTCGGGCTATAATCAGATCCTCATGGACCCGAAGGATGCAGAAAAAACCTCGTTCATCACTGACCGAGGTACCTTCTGTTACAAAGTGATGCCCTTCGGGTTGAAGAACGCCGGGGCGACCTACCAAAGGCTGGTATGTCGCATGTTTAAAGAATATATTGGAAAGTCTATGGAGGTCTACATAGACGACATGCTCATCAAGTCGATCCGAATGGAGGATCACTTGAATCATCTGAGGGAGGCCTTTGCTGTGTTGAGATAATATGGCATGAAGTTGAATCCTGAGAAGTGCGCCTTCGGTGTCGGATCTGGCAAATTCTTGGGATTCATTGTCTCTGAACGAGGTATCGAAGCTAACCCTGACAAAATTAGAGCCATTGAAGAAATCCCCGAGGATCTTACCGGGGTGAAAGAAGTTCAACGCTTGACTGGCCGAGTCGCTGCCTTGAGTCGATTCATCTCAAGGTCCTCGGAGCGATGCCACAAGTTCTTCTCCGTTTTGAGAAAAAACAATCACTTCGAATGGACACCGGAGTGTAAACAAGCGTTGAAAGACTTGAAGCAATACTTGGCTAACGCACCGTTGCTTGCCAAGCCAAAAGAAGGTGAGACATTGCTAGTTTATTTGGCGGTGTCCGAGGTGTCAGTCAGCGCTGTGCTGGTTCGGGAGGAAGATGGCAAACAGCAGCCCATCTATTACGTGAGCAAGACACTCCTCGACGCTGAAACCAGGTATCCGCATCTGGAAAAACTAGCTCTTGTTTTACTTGTTACCGCTCGGAAACTACGACCCTATTTTCAATGCCACCCAATAGCCGTAGTTTCAACCTTCCCTTTGAGAAATATTTTGCATAAACCAGAGTTGTCGGGGAGGTTATCAAAATGGGCGGTAGAGTTAAGTGAGTATGACATCACCTATCAGCCTCGGACAGCCATTAAGTCTCAAGTCTTGGCAGACTTCGTGGCCGACTTTAGTATTGGAATCTTACCCGAGGCTGAAAAGGAAAATGCCGCGGCTAAAGGAACAACCCCGGGATTATGGATACTCTACACCGATGGGGCAACAAACTCCAAAGGTTCAGGGCTAGGCATAGTCTTGAGGGCACCCACCGGGGAGAAAGTCAGGCACTCGGTTCGGTTCAAGAAAGTAACCAACAACGAGGCAGAATATGAGGCGGCTTTAGCAGGTTTAGAGTTGGCCAAAGAAATAGGGGTTGAAAGAATCGAATTGAGGTGTGATTCACAGTTGGTGGTGAACCAAATCCTCGGTGACTATACGGCTCGTGAGCCCAGAATGCAATTATACTTGGATCGGGCACAAAGGATCTTAGCACAATTCCAAGAGTGGCAAGTTAAACAAGTGCCTTGGGAGGAAAATACCGAGGCTGATGCCTTGGCAAATCTTGGTTCGGCTATCGATGAAGCCCACTCGGGGACTGACTCAGTGGTTCGGTTACTGTCCGCGCAAATGAGAGAGATGAAGCTGCAAGTAAATTCGGTGGACAACCGATGGGATTGGAGAAGTAAGTTCATCTCCTACTTCGACTCGGGGACTGTTCCCCAAGATAAGAAAGAAGCGAAGAAGCTAAGGACCCAAGCGGCCGCGTATCACATGATCGAGGGTAATCTATACAAGAGGTTATATTGCGGCCCGATGGCCAAATGCTTGGGTCCCGACGAGGCAAGATACGCGATGGCTGAAGTGCACGAAGGCGAGTGCGGCAACCATTCGGGGGCAAAGTCCTTGGTGCGTAAGTTATTAAGAGCTAGGTATTATTGGCCCACGATCAGTGCCGATGTGAGAGCCTTCGTGCAAAAGTGTGACAAGTGCCAACGCCATGGACGGATGATCCACCAACAGGCCGAGCCTCTACATTCGGTGGTATCACCATGGCCTTTCATGAAATGGGGAATGGATGTTGTTGGACCATTACCCAAGGGAAAAGGTGGTGTTCGTTTTATCTTAGTGTTGACCGATTACTTCACCAAATGGGTGGAAGCAGTGGCTCTCACCGAGGTAAAGCAAAGACAAGTAATTGATTTCATCAAAAAGAACATCATCTACAGGTTCGGCGTCCCAAAAGAAATTGCTTGTGACAACGGCAAACAATTCATGGGGGCAGCTATCACCGATTTCCTCAAGCAGTGGGGGATCAAAAGAATAGCTTCGACTCCTTATCACCCAAGTGCCAATAGCCAAGCCGAGTCTTCGAATAGGATCATAATTGAGAATCTCAAGAAAAGACTCGACGAGAAAAAAGGACCTTGGCCCGAGGAGTTGCATGGGGTCTTGTGGGCCATGCGAACAACCGAGAAGAATAGCACCGGGGAGACTCCTTTTTCACTGGCTTATGGCATGGACTCTCTCATCCCGGTAGAAGTGGGTGAACCAAGTCTTCGGTATGCTCACACAACCGAAGAGGCCAATCAAGAGGCGATGCGCATTGAGCTAGACTTGCTCGAAGAGAAGAGGGAATTAGCTTTGGTTCGGCTCGTTGCCCAAAAAAGACAGATCGAGGCTTACCTCAACAGGAAAGCTAAATTGAGAGACTTCAAGGTGGAAGATTATGTGTTGAAAACTGTGAACCAATCAACAAAGGAGGACAACGGGGGGAAGCTTATTGCAAATTGGGAAGGACCCTACAGGGTCAAAGCAATTGTTGGAAAAGGCTCTTATCAAATCGAGTCTCTTCAAGGCAAACTCGAACCTCTGAATTGGAACGTCTCCCATCTGAAGCGATACTACTTTTAGCCGAGGTAAATATCTCTCAATTCTCTTTCAATTAAACAGCCCCGAGCCGAACAAAGCTCCCATGGCATCAATAGAAAATGTGCTAACTTACTCCTCGTTCCATCTTTTTGCTTGACCTTTTCAGGAAGCGAACCGAACCGATTCCAGTGCTCGGATCTTCATCAAGATTCACAACCGAACACTGGGGGGGAGTGAGAAGGGTTGATATCGAGGTCGACATCGAGCCTCCCAACCGAAGCTTATCTATCCGACAACCAGGGACTTACACCCGAGGATTAGATTTAGTGCATTGTAAATTAGCCCGATAGCGGCATGACGTTAATTTTGAAAATTAGTTTTTTTTACCCAAGGTCCGTTTCGGCTTGGTTTTCTGTACATAGCCGATTTTTGGCTCGTTGATATCAATAAAACAACTTCGGTTACACTCATTTTATCTATGTGAATCTTACATTCTGAAGCCGCGCAGTGCGTCGACTCGAGGGCGAGACGTCGTCCTAAGTTTGCATCGGTCAAATTCTGTTTAAGTCTTGCAAGCAAATATTAAAGTTCGCATCAAAGTGTTCGGTATTATTAAAAAGCCATCACATGAAGTAAAAGATGCAAAATACTTTTATTAAAGGCCCGAAGGCTGAATACTTACATACAAAATTGACCCGAAGGCCCAAAATACAAAAAGAGCCCGAAGGCTTACAAAAGAAGTGCCTGAAACAAACTCAGGCCTCGGGAGAATCACCTCCACCCTCATCTTCATCTTCCTCTTCCTCCTCATCGCCGCTCGAGGCCTCACTTGAAGGAAGTTCATCGATTATGGCTTGAGCTTCGGCCGCCTTGACCTCGGCTTTCTCAATCTCCTCATCCAAGTTGATCTCCCCGGCGCGAAACCGCTTGAGCAACTTTAGCCGAGACTTGATGATGGCCCACCGCTTGTCGAGCTCGGCCCTTTTGACCTTGAGTGCAGCCCTGCTCTTTCGATCAGAGATTTCGTCTTGAAGGGCCGCAATCTGAGCATCCTTGGTTGAAAGTTTGGAGTTCTCACTCTCCAACTTCTTGATATGGAGCAAATGGCTTCTCACCTGCTCGTGATGCTTCTTGGCCATGTTCACGGCCTCGGCCTTAGTTCGAGTCAGCTCACCATCCAACCTCGCGACCTCTTCCCCCAGCCTCGAGCGTTCAGCTTGAAAATCGTCACTGAGGATCTTAATCTTGGCCTCAGAATTCGCCTCGGCTTCGCGTAGATCAGCCTGGGACTTGGCTAAATCAATTTTCAGCAAAGCAATCTGGGCATTGAATTTATCCCTTTGTTGGTCCCATAGGCGAGATACGCGCCGAACCTCGGCAGTCCTCGAGGACTCGACCTCGATTGCCTTCAGTGAGAGGATGAAGCTCTGAGCAAAGATCAAGTTAACCGAGGTTAGAAACAGCCCGAAGGTAAAGATAAAAATTAAATTCTTTGATTTCAAGTATGTTGAAACTTACCCTCACTGCGTTGGAGGCCATGGTGCTATATAGCTGGCCCGAGGTAAACTCTTGCATAAGCTTGTCCTCGATCGGCCCCAGCAAAGGTGTGAGACTCAAAAGATCCTCGGCGCTGCAAGCTAGCAAATTCGAGGAGATTGGCACCTCAAGTTTCCGATAAGACCCCACCGAGGATGAAATCCTCGCGGGTTCGGAGTGTGCCCTTACCGCCCCGGTGCCAGTTTCTTCCCCAAATGTAGCAACACTCGCCTCGGTAACTTTATCCTTGCCCTTAGCCTTTTCCGCAGCTGCGGCAGGCTCGAGTTCTTGACCTTCAAGATCGATGACATCAACATTTCCTCGAGCCCAAGCCTCGGTGGCTACATCATCCTCGGGCTCGTCCACCAGTCCTCGGCGTCTTTCAGCCACTGCTTCGGGCTGGCGAGGAGTTTCCACCTCGGTACGAGGAATCACCGAGCGGGATGGCTTTTTCGAGGTAGCCCTCTTCCGCTCCACGCCTACGACCGAAGAAGAAGTTGAAAATATTAGAACGGAAAAGGAATGATAATTCACGATGTGGACCGAGGAGAAATGTTACCTTTGGAAGTCCCTTGATCGGGGGCTCCCTTGGAAGTTTTTGAAGACTTGGAAGCCCTCAAGCCTTTGTATTCTCCCGCCACCGCAGCCAGATCATCATCTGACTCGGTCTCCTCTCCGTCTTTCTTCTTCTCTTCCTTCTTCTTTTTGCTCTTCTTACTATTGGCGGCACGGTTTGGAAAACCTAGCACCGAGGAAAGAAAGCCCAGAAAAACAAAATCAAAATCCAAAATGACTCACTCACCAAAGCTTCATTTAAAACTCACCATGCCTCTTGCACTGCCAGCCATACTCGGCAGCCATCTTCATCCACGTCCTCTCGGGGCGTTTGAGAGCCCCGGTCATCGCTTTGACCCATGCAGTCAAACCTGCCGGGGGCACGATGTCCACCTTGTTGGCTGAAAGAAACAATGGAGAAACGAGGTCAGTAAAGTATAGATAGTCACCGAGGAAGTAAAATGTAAAAAGAAAGGCACTCACGTGTGTTATTCCACCGTTCGGGGAAATTGGGTTCGGTGGATAAAACCTTAGTCTCCAGCAAGATGTACCGCTCACTCCAGCCTCGGTCTCCGTGGTCCTCGCTTTTGTGGAGGAGGGAAAACTTGCCTCGGTTGTTGAGCGCCACTACCCCGGCTTTGTGGAAGTAAGGGTAGTAAAGAGAAATAAGATGTTGCAAGGTGAAGTCAACCTTCACCTTCCTGCTTAGCCAATCCATACATTGGACGACTCTCCAAACACCGGGGCCAAGTTGGGCCAGACACAAATTGTAGGCCCGGCAGAACTCGTCGATGACTTTGTGAACCGGGAGAGAGAAGCCAAGGGTAAAGGGGTAAGTGTAAGCGAAAGACATACCCTCGATGTTGTGACACACTCTACTAGCTGGATCGGGGATGATAACTTTAACCTCGGGCTCAAACCGACACTCCCTCCGGACCCGCTCAATATGAGCTTGAGTTATGAGTGTCGGGGTGGTGTTCACGGGGACATTCCTATTCTTCCCCTCTTGCTCAGCCGTCTGAGCTTGTAGTTTTAGGTCCTTGGAGTTGTCGAAGTGGGAGGGGATTATTTGATGAGGTTCGAGCTCCTGCTCGAGGGGAATCACAGGGCCCGAAGACCCCCCCCCCCCCCGGTAACAGTCTCTCTCTCTCCTCCGCCCACGGCGTTGTCGCCCTCGGCACCTTCTCCCCCGTGTACAGCATCCTCCTCCTCCAAGCTGACGTCTTCACCTTCAGCTGCGACGTCATGCCTGGCTCTCTCCCTCCGCCGCCCAGAGACGCCGGCGTCGGAAGTCACTTCTTCACCGCCCTCCGCCTCTATCATCTGGAGCGGCGGCACGGTGGTAATGAACTCACCACTAGAGATGATGGCAGCAAACTGATCGGCTTTGGCTCTCTCGCCAGAATCGCTAGAATCTTGTCTAGAAATTGTTGCAGACATGGTGGCAGAACTAGAAGCTGGATTTCTTCACTAGATCGGAAAGTTGGAAAGGTTTTGGAAGTGTTTTTGGTTTTTGCACTGTTGATTGATCAGAAATAAGTGAGGAAAAAATTCAGCAAGACGCCCCTTTTATAGGTATGGAAGACGAAGAGAGGGTGACGTCGGAGTCATCGTTGTAACGTTGGGAGAAGCGAGGATTACGGCGCGGTAGTTTGAACAACCATGGGATGAACGCCACGTGTCCAAGAGAAGTGACCTGATGGGACGCGAACCGTTGGCAAATTTTGAAACACTTGGATAAGATCGAGCCACGTCGCTTTCCCGCTAAAACTTCCTTCCACCCCTCGGTCACCTCGGCAGCTAACCGAGGAGTGGGGGGACTATCTGTATTGGGTAAAAATCGACCCACGGTGATCCGCCCCGGTCATGCAAATCTTAACGACCGAACACGTCCCGACTGAGCAACCGCCGAAGCGATTGAGCAAGTCGCCGAGGCCTTGAGACCGAAGATGTATCACCGAAGGCAAGCCGTGAGCTGAGCTTCGGTAGCTATCACCTCGGTCAAGCAACAGGGCCAAGCCACCGAGGTCGTCCACTCTCACCTCGGTGGATCCCCCTCGGGTCAACCGGCTTTGCAGCCCACTACTTCGCCCCACTAACTCAGCCACTACACATCAAGATCGTGGGACAACATGGCAACTGATAGTGGAGATCGTGGGCAAGACTTAGGCCTATAAATAGTAGTTCATTTTGTATAACGGGCATCCAGAAATACATACGGAAACTCTGCCCAAATTTGTACTCAACATTCATATATTGAAATACCGTTTGTTTTCTCGCATTACATATCTTTTTCGCGCATTACTTAAACTTTGATACAGAGATTTGCTTATATTCGAATTCAAATTCGATTTGTGTACCTAAAACTGATTTAGGCCCATACATATACTATTGTTTATACTCTAGCATCCTCTTTTTCTTTTCTTTTTTCACTCTATAATGTGGTGCTTATAAACATGAAATGTTTGACCTCTACTTAACCTTTTACTTGTCACTTTTTTCCTTTATACACTTATTTTAAAAAACATTAATCAAAAGATATTTCATAAGATGATAAGTAAACAACTAGGTTAATAAATGTGAAAGGTAAAACAAGGAAAAGAGTACTATCCAGGTACTGAGGTCGGATGTAGCCTTACAATTGCTCCTCCATTTGAACTCAATAATTTCGGCATATAGTATGTACGAGTAGTAGGTATAATAGCTCACTAATATTTAAATGATTATATGATGTGAACCTTATAATTTCAATAGTAGAGTGAGTGCAATATTAAGAACCCGTAATGTTTAATCCATCAGATGTCCTTACTAAATTTGCCTCGATCCAGAGCTTATGGCAATAGCGATAGTATAGCGCATTCCACGTTTGAGCTAGATGCATTTGTAGGCTCCTCTACAGCTCCGTGTGGCCGCGGAACCATTGGGATTTAAGCTCTTGGCAAAGGCAACGGCCGCTATGTTGTCCGACACTAGTGGGAGAGTCATGAGTACCTTTTGAAACCTTTCAAAACAACCTTTCAGCAACTCGCCTTTTCACTTATTTCAAAGATGTCTTCCATCCTTTTCTCCCGTGTTTGAGCATCAGAGTGCGCTTTCACGAACAAGTCATGCATTTGAAAACATAAAGGATTGGCCGGAATTTATGAAATTAGATTTAGGGTTTTGGGCAGCAAGAAATAGAGAGAACATCGGATGAGAGAAATGAATTGGGGAAATATCTTGGGCAAGCTGAAAATGCTTTGGCCCATCTCTATATATACGTTGGGCTAATGCCTAGTTCAACATTACAACAATAGCAAGTCTTATCTGAATAGCCACTTCTGCCTTATAAGTTTACAACATAACCAAAGTATAAATAAATACATAACACTCTAAACTAATACACATTGTCAACTATTACAATTACAGATACTATAACTACAATCTGTATAACTTTTCCTTTTGGGTCCTGATGCCAAATAGCCAAGTAGTCCAACAACCCCCCATCCCCCCTCGAGTTGGAGGGGGTAACCACCTTCTATTTGCATAACAAATGATGATGTTGGGTACCAGGCAAAGACTTTGTCAAGATGTCAGCTAGCTGTCAAAGATAGAGACAAGAGATAATTGCAGCAGACCATCACAAAGCTTCTTCCTTACAAAGTGACAATCTACCTCTATATGCTTGGTGCGCTCATGAAACACTGGATTTTTTGTAATATGGATAGTAGCTTGGATGTCACAAAAGATGGACAGAGGAGAAGTGACTGGAACACAGAGATCACTAAGCAGCCTAGACAGCCAGACCAACTCAGCTACTACTTTACTTAGGGCCCTGTACTCTGCCTCAATTGAGGATAAAGAAACTACAGATTGTTTCTTTGATTTCTACCCTATCAAACTGTCACTAAGAAGGATGCCGAAACCAGTGAGAGATCTCTTTGTGTCAGGGCAGGCTACCCAATCACTATCACTATAGGCAGTAACATTAAAGTGAGAAGAAGAGGAATAGAATAATCCAAGTTCATGAGTCCCTTTGAGATATCTAAGCATGTGCAGTGCATCACCCATGTTTGGGACCCTTAGAGCCTGTAGAAACTGACTAAGGTGTTGCACACCAAAGCAAATATCTGGCCTAGTGTGGGTAAGAAACAAAAGTTTTCCAACTAGGCTTCTATATCTCTCAGGGGTGGCTAGTAGCTCACCATCAGCATACCTCAATTTCATATTTAAATCAAGAGGGCAAACCACAGAAGAGACACGAAGGCAGTCATATTCTTTCAAAAAATCGAGAACAAACTTCTTTTGGTTCAGTAGCACACCCCCAGGAATAGAATTAACCTCAATTCCCAGAAAATAATGCAGCAAACCTAAGTCTTTAATCTTGAATTCAGCATCAATAAATTGCTTCAAGGAATTGATCTCAGCAAGATTGCCCCCAATTAGGATGATATCATCCACATATACTGCTAATATAACAAGATTGCCAGGGAACCTTTAAGAAACAGGGAATAATCATTCATGGAATGTGTATATCCTCTACTAAACAGGGCATGAGATAGCCTTGCATACCACTGACTAGAAGCTTGGCGCAGACCATAAAGAGACTTCTTAAGTCTGCACACTAGAGGAGGGGAACCAGGAGGAGAAGAAACTGTGAGACCCTGAGGCAGTTTCATATAAACTTCCTCATCTAAATTCCCATGAAGGAATGCATTATTAACAGCCAACTGAAACAAAGACTAATTTCTCTTAACAACTACAGCTATAAGGGTCTTGATGGTAAAAAGTTTGACAACAGGTATGAATGTTTCATTAAAGTCAACTCCATCAACTTGTGTGTCCCCCCTAATTACCAATATATCCTTGTATCTCTCTACACTACCATTTGCTTTGTATTTAATCATGTATACTCATTTAGAACCAATGGGCTTCTTCCCTTTAGGCAATGAAACTATGTCCCAAGTGTTATTTGACTCTAAAGCCTCAAATTCCTTCTTCATGGCAGGCTGCCAATCTAGACTTTGAGCTGCCTGATGATAAGAGGCTGGTTCTAAGCCTACATATTGTTCAGAAAATAAGAAATGGAAGTGGGAAGAGCATATTGACAGTCATTAAGATAGGGAGGTAAGTTTGTGTTGCCTAGAGGATTTTCTAGGGGGAATGGAAGGAATGATACATGAGGAATCAGGAGAGAAGGAATGGCCAGGAAATAGACCAGGTGAAAAGTGCAGGAGAAGGAGCAGGGGAATGAATAAGTGCAGGAGATGTAGGAGAAGCTGGAACAGGAGAATGGATAGGAGGTGTGGAAAAGAAGAACATATCTGGCTCAGGCTCATCATCAGCAGATGGAAAGACATGGGAATGTGTAGGGTTGGGTGTATGAGCTGCATCTGCAAAAGGAAAATGTGATTCATGAAATACCACATCTCTTGAGATAAAAGTTTGCTTGGTGCTAAGGTTGTACAATTTGTATCCTTTTCTGGCAAAAGAGTAGCCAAGAAAGACACAAGGGGCTGCTCTAGGTTGGAGTTTGTCCCTATGAGGAATTAGGACTGTTCCACAACACAAGCAACCAAAAATCTTCATATGGAAATAATTAGGAACAGTGCCATATAACATTTCATAGAGAGTATTATTTTGTAGGAGCTTAGAGGGTAATCTATCTATTATATAAGTGGCAATCTCCCCAAAATCTGATTGGTACTTTTAACTTAAACAAGAGGGATCTAGAAGCTTCCAGTAGAGTCCTATGCTTCCTTTCCACCATATCATTTTGCTGAGGTGTGTGTGGACAGGAAGTTTCGCGGCTATCCGAAAAATGCAGACTGAAGCGAAAATCACAAAATGCAACACAGCAAGGGGGTCCTTAGACCGTAGCTTGCGTGAAGGAAGAATCTAATCAATCAGAATGAGACAGGGATGAGAGGCGAAAGAGAGATTTTCGAGCCTACAAGCAGCAAGCAACAATTGCTTTTCAGCCCTTGCGCGCTAGCTTGTAGTTTAGGGGTATAGTAGGGGTGCCCCTTTCTCAAATTTTTCTATAATATAAGGTAATTTGGAACCCTAGTTTTGGAATTTTCCAGTGGATTATTCCATGTTCAGCAAAGAAAATAGTAGCAGAGTTGTTTAAAACCAATTTCTAGGGCATTGTCAGACTTGATGGTCTGAATACAAAACTGGAATTGAGTTTTGGCCATTAGAATAAATGCCTTAAGTAAAGAAAAGGCATTGCTCTTAGAATTCATCAAATGAGTCCATGTACACCTAGAGCAGTCATCTACAATTCTGAGAAAGTATCTAGCTGCAGAAGTAGTGGGTGTGTGGTAGGGTCCCCATGTGTCTACATGGATTAGTTGGAAAGGTTTAGATGACTGGATGGAGCTATCTGGAAAGGGAAGCCTTGTTTGCCTGGCCATAGGGCAGATATTATAGGAAAATGATTGTTTGGTGGAGATAGAATCAAAGATAGCAGGGATGCTCCTTATCCTAATAAATGGTGCATGGGCAAGTCTAAGGTGCCATAAAACATCAACATCAGTTATCAAATTCTTAGAAGATGTATTATGCATATGCAAACATTCATTAGTAATAGAAGCAACTTTATTGATCTGTGGTGATTGGCTATTTACACAAGATATCTGTGAATGCTTCATACATGAAGAACTAGGATATGAAAATGATGAAGGTTGAATGTTGTTTGTAGGCTTGCAGGAAGTATACACAGATGGTCGTCCAAATGAATGGTGCCACTGAAGCTTGTAAAGCCCAGAATCAAGTTTACCAAGCTCCAGAGGCATCTTTAGAGAAGGGCCATGCATAAAGCAGCTATCAGTAGTGAAATACACATTAAAATTCAACTGATGAATCAATTTATGCACTGAAATAAGGTTGTATTGAAATGATGGAAGGTACAAAATATTGTGCAATGTGATGGTGTCATTTAGATTGAAAGAACCAGTGCATGTGACGTTAACTTTATAAACATTAGTCAAAGATACTAGAAATGGAACAGGAAGAGGCATGATATTAAAGAGTATGTCCTTGTTAGATATCATATCATCAGAAGCACCTGAATCTATGATCCATGTGACAGAGGAAGACTGAGACAACATGCATGATTTAGAATTAGACTTAAGTGGGTCAGGAAAAAGAGTACCAACAAAGTTGGCTGACCCTATCTGAGACCCAGAATCAGTCATCTGAGAGTGCTGCAGAAATGTGAGGAGCTGAGCATATTGTTGCTGAGACAAACCAGGGAGAGAAATTCCTGAAGAGGAACTAGGTCCATAAGAAGAACCACCAGCATGGTGATATGGCCCAATATGATCAGCATTATTGTGAGGATATGTCTCAGACCCATAAGAGACATCAAAACTGAAAGCAGATGCATCAAGTTGAGTATTAGCATGTTCTGCAGATCTTCTACCCCTTGAGGACTGTTGTTATAATTGGGATTGGGGTTAAAGTGTTGCTGGTTGTGCTGGTTGTTTTGCTTATTAGCATTGATTGCCTTCAGTTTGAGGCAATACTCAATTGTATGGCATGTTTTCTTACAATATCTTCAAAAATATCCTTGATTCCCTCTTTGATTATTTCTAGATTGATTATATCCTCTTTGATTGTTGTTTGACTGATCAAAATTGACCTTTTGATCGTATGTATTAGAAGAAGCATGATACTTGTTACCAGTAGGTGCAACATGAAAATAGGAAGCTTCGGGATTGAAATGAGGATTTGTGGTGATTTGCCTTTGATTTTCATCTTGGAGTAAGATATTGTAGGCAGTATCAAGAGAGTGGAGAGGCTGCATCATTAAGATGTTGCCCCTCACACCCACATAAGCCTCATTTAACCTCATGAGGAACTGATACACTCAATTTTCTTCCTCCTCTTTCTTAATATCATCATTTGCAGCATAAACACAAGTCTTGACCTTGCTATTACTCATTTTCCTAAGTTCATCCCACAATTTCTTGAGTTTATTAAAATAAGAGGCTATATCAAGGTGATCCTAGATGGTGGAAACTAGTTTCTTTTTCAACTCGAAAGTTTTGGCCCCATTAGCAGTCTCATACCGAGAATTTAAGTGGAGCCAAATGCTCTCAGCTGTATCAGAATATCGAATGCTATGAGCAATTTCAGGAGACACAAAACTAAGTAACTAGGAAATCACCAAGTTATTACATCTATTCCACTGTGGGACGAGAGGAGAATCATCCTCAGGCTTAGGGCATGTGCCATCGATAAAGGAAATTTTATTTTTGGCACTTAAAGAGACTGTCACATCATATTTCTGGCCTCCAAAGCCAACACCAGTAAAAGGAACATGAACTAGTGGACTACCAGGGACATCAGATGAGTGTATAAAGAGAGGATTTGATGATTCGATTTTATCAATACCAGTACTAGTGGAAGCCATGATTGAACTTCTAATCGAAACTAGGGTTTATCAATACAAATATAATACGGTGTAAAGAAAGCAGAAAAGTTAAGAAAAGTTACCAATCTCCTTCGCTATGTATTATTAATTCCTGTATAACTTGCCTCTCTACCCAACGACCCCTAAATGTTTTGGTCCAAGTATGACTTTGGAACTTCAACATTTACTGAACTTAAAATTAAATTCGTATAGTTAAACAGAATTATTATCAGTATAATTTAAAATTAGGAAAAGTTTTAAAATTACTATTTATGCAATATGGGAGCCACTTATTCACAAAAAATTAGCTTATCCTCGAACAAAATGTTAATTTAAATATGAATTTAATTTTCAAATATAAATTTTTCACGCAACTTCACAATTAATTTTTACAATGAAAAATTGGTATCTGCGGCCAAAGCCTACTGAAATTGGGTGTTGCCAAGGCTCTACCCAAAATTTTACATTTATAATCAAAAGAATTTGAAATAAAATAAAATAAATGGAAAAGAAGCAGCAAATATTTCCAGCCATTAATTTCTATGGTCAATATTTATTACACGAAAGCCAAAAGATATCCTTTATAACATATGATACAAAATAACAAAATAGAACAGTACTACTAAAACAAATGGCTACTTCACATATTTCCCACCTCATTTCCCGGCCATCATTTCACCACTGCACCATTTCACGGCAATGCCACCACCCTAGTTCACTCTTTTTCACTCCACCAAAGCATAACAAAACAAGAAGTAGTCTTAAATATAAAAGCAAAGTCAAATGGTTAATCAAGTTAAGTTTAGTTGATCAACAAGAAAAACCAACAGTTGATAATATGAAAGAGTTAGTTGAATTCTTGTATGAAGACCTTCCTCATCTTTTTGATGATCAAGGTATTGACCGTAATGCATATGATGATTATGTGAAGTTTAGAGACCCTATTACTAAGCATGATTCTATTGATGGTTATCTCTTTAATATTGCCATGTTGAAACAGTTGTTTAGGCCTAATTTTCAGCTGCATTGGGCTAAACAGGTTAGCATTTCTGCAGTTTCTTGTAAATTTAGTTATTTAAACCTCTTTCTTGGATCTTCTCTGTTTTACTTTAGTTAGCACAAAGAGCTTATATTGTGTGCACTGTTAATTACATTATCATATTACCTTGACCTATAACAACAAGTAACTTTTCGTATCAAGGATGATATGTAACTTCAAAATTAGAGTAATAACCTGCCATTACTGGCTAGATAGTGTAAAATTCTTTATTTAGTCAGTGTATGTATAATAATCTCTTGCACAAAATATTCAAGAACGTAGTAGACAAACATTTTTTACATTGTCAGTGAATTTTATTTAGTGATAGAAGGTTTGTTATCATATCACAAGATTACTGATTAATTTTCACAGAGATTTTGCCTGTAATTACCTTATTAGTAACCTTATTGTGTAATTGAACACTGTCAGTCATAAACTTAAACACACACTTATATGACAGTTATTGCTGTGGCAGCATCACTCCCTTTATCCTTAATGCTGAGAAACAGATGAACTCATGCAGCAGACCAATGCAAAGGCCTTTCATTAGTTATCTGAACTGTTTCTGATTGTTTAAGTGAATCGACATCAATCAATCAGTTATGCTTCAGTCCCAAATTAGTTAGCCTTCCGGAAATATGAATTCTTTATTTCTCTATAGGTTCATCATAATAATTTTGCGTGTTAACTTACTGTTATCCTCCTCTTTCTTCAGTCTTGCTATCGAGTATGCTTCATGAAGCTTGCATAGGCCAGTTTGCATTGTGAAAACGAGTGATTGTAAGACAGAAAAAGAACACTCATGAAGTAGCATTTCGTTCATTGGAGAATATTTTTAATGTTAAGTATTCCAAAATCAGTTTTTCCTATGATTGCCAGAGAACAGTTATGCTTGGACAATTTTATTTAATTAAAATAGTATTGCATATTAGTGTCCTCGTGTTCTGTTTATCTATTTAAGGATAGCAAATACATATGCTGTACCATATAGGTTCTTTCTTTCAAAATGTACTTTGGTATCAGGGCAGAAGTTTCATTCAATCATTTTGCTTTGTGCTACCGAACTTGTATTTCTAAGGAATGCAATGCAAAGAGTATGAAACTTGGACTTTTTGAGTGATTGAGTTTGTTGTAGACAAGGCCCTATGAAATAACTACAAGGTGGACAATGGTGATGAAGTTCATTCTTCTTCCGTGGAAACCTGAATTAGTCTTCACAGGCACTTCTGTTATGGGTGTCAATCCTGAAACAAACAAGTTCAACAGCCATGTGGTATGATTCTTCACTTCTCATTGAAGGGAACTCAAATGGTTCGAGTGTCAAGTAAAGTTGACTGTTTACCTCTTCCTGTTGAAATTTGTAGGACTATTGGGATTCTATTGAGAATAATGATTATTTTTCTCTAGAAGGTCTGGTGGATGTCATAAAGCAGGTGTGTTATCAAATTACTTTTAGTTTTGCTCTCGCGTTTTGGAACCTCGTTGTAATTTGAGAACACAAGCTTTTGGCAGTTAAGGATTTACAAGACTCCAGACTTGGAAACACCCAGTTATCAGATACTAAAAAGAACTTCTGCCTACGAGGTTGGTTATCTTACTTGTAGCATGGTACTTCAAGCATAGACCTGCTATATTAGGCCAGCATTTTTGAATGGTTTGTGCTACTTATAGCTGAACTAATGCAATAGAGGTTTAAGGTCAGAATGAACATACTCTAATCCTTACACAGTCTGCAGCAAGGGCACTTTTATTTGATTCAGGAATGTAACATATTTCCGAAATTATGCACTACATTTATGATTTGGAATGTCAAAATTTTATTTGTCTAATATAGGTAAGGAAATATGATCCGTTCATAGTTGTAGAAACAGAAGGTGAGAATCTTGCTGGATCAAGAGGTTTCAATGATGTTGCTGGGTGAGATAAGCCGATTCTTCTTCTTTTATCCTTTTAGTTTGCATCTTTAATCAGTTGTTTCCTGATTGATATTGGCAGACCATTAATTCCTCTATTTATAGGTACATATTCGGAAAAAATTCTACGACAGAGAAGATAAAGATGACTACTCCTGTCTTCACTCAGGCATTTGATGCTGAAAAATCTAAAGTGTCAATCCAGATAGTTATTCCATCCGATAAATCTTTGAGCAGGTATTATGTCTTATCATTTGTACATGCATAGAACCACCTCACAGGCTCACAATAAGTGAAAATAGTGAGGAATCTTTGTCCGGGCACAGGACACGTATGTGCAACACTTGAACTTTTGTTCTTTTCTTAGTTCAAACCAATACTATTCGGAAATTGAAGCTGTATTTTGAACAGCTTGCCTGCTCCCAATCAAGAAGGTATTAGCTTAAGGAAAGTGGAAGGAGGCATTGCTGGTGCATTAAAATTTAGTGGAAAACCTACAGAAGATGTTGTTCGAGAAAAAGAGAAACAACTCAGATCCAGTCTTATTAGGGATGGTCTCAGACCTCAATCAGGATCTATGCTTGCTCGGTACAATGATCCTCGCACACGGAGTTTTATAATGGTATGTTCTATATACTGAATATTGTTTGTTTCATTGCATTCCTGTTTTGGTTCTTCTTTTGCTTTAGAAAAGAGGACTTCTTTGCTCTTTCTACATTTCATAAGGCTGATCTGACTCCAATTTGTTTCATCTCCCTTTTTGATTATCAGTGCCTTCGACACGATCTATAACCTCTTACATCTAGCTAGACGGAATGTTGCATTCAAATTTTAAGATGCATAAAGCATGAACATGCCCTGTAATCATCTGATGATTAAAGCCATGTGTCTCAGATAGGAGAGATTGTTAAGTTTCAAGTTTTAATGGTATCCCGGGGTTCTCAGTTGGCTGAACTATGATCTTAGCTTGTAATATCCAGTTATCAAGAGGGACTTAATAGATCAACAAAATTTTACACCATAACAATATTTTGATATTCCCAAGTATTTTGAGATTTAGGCATAAGTGATTGATCGGTTTATACAATATCAATGTTCAACATTTTCTTTCTGATGAAGGTCTCTTAGATGTTTGCTTTATATTATATGATTCTTTAGCTTCTGTCTGTCACTATTTGAAGTCATCTACCAGGCTGAGCTCTAATGTATTGCTTTTTCTGTTCGGACTGGTAGAGGAATGAAGTTCTTATATGGCTTGAAGACTTCAAGCTGGATTGAATCTTGGCTGTTTCTGGTGTTCATATATTGATGCTCAAAATTTCTGATAGTTTGCGGCATAACGTCCGAAAAACATCCACAAGCAAAGCCAGTTTAGAAAGATGCACTTATGCTGGACAAAGAAAAAGTTCTTATACTATACAGTTCCAAATGCAGCAAAACTGTGGTATATATATTGTGTGCCTATTAACAGATTGTGATGGAAGTGTAACTCGTATATAGCATTTGATTGCTTGTGCTGAAGTACTCCACACTAGCAAAGATTTCTATTGTGCACTGCACCAATTTAGACCTTTTTAAGTAACTTCTAACTTTTTGTTACTACTAATTTTTTGTGCCTTATACATTAAACCAACTAATTTAAGGAATATTGCATCCCAAGTCCGTTTCTTAAACATGTCAAGTTCCCATTAATTCAAGAATAAAGCGTGACATGTATGGTTGGCGAATAAATTAACAAGACAAGACCACAGACGATGCCATTGAATTGGAAGTAATGATAGTTTGAACTACTTCATTACTACTACAAGGGTCAAATGCATTATTCCTTGGGGACGATTATTGAACTTATTTTTACATTTGTAGGTAATAATATGTCACTAGATATCTAGGTCTTTCAATTCAAATATAAATTAATCCATTTCTGAGTTTAGAAGGAATATTAATTAGCGTGAAACACTGAAAAACCAAATCAGTTCCATTGCTTTTTGCTCCGATAATTTTGTAAAAGAAAGAAAGAAAAAAGAAATTATGTACATAGAAAGATGACACTACAATGACTCTAAATTGTAGGATTTGTCTTTTAAGCTCCTACATGGGATTAGTATTATCCATTAGAATTGATGGCATTGCATTTTCTTCTAATCTTTTTTTATTTAACCTTTAAACTCTCACTACCGTAGTTTATTAACAGAAGTTCAATGGATAGCAACAAACAAACTTCTTGTTTCATTTTGATGTTTTGGTGTAAACTCTCTTTCTCTCTTTTGCTTCTTTAGGGGAAATTAAAGCAATCTGGGGTGGACTAACATTTAAAGGTCGTTTCTTTATTTGAAATTCTTCTTTATTTTGGTATGTCTGAATTTTCCTTTTATACTTATCCATGCAAAATATGTTCTTGACATAATAGTGGTTCCCTAATTAACATGACATAATTTATGCACCTCCCTTTTGTTTCCTACTCTTTTTTTTCTGTTTAATTTCCTCTGTGCATTCTAGTGCTCTAAATCAAGAAATTATAAGATATGATGGATCTTATTTACTGCACAAAGAGCAAAGATGTCACCTTAGTCATAATTTGGAATACGGTTTATATTGTACTAGAAAGTATTTGTGTAAAATCAAGCAATACAAATTCTTAAGCTATTACTTAACCTATGTTAAATGTTTCTATCAGGGAGAAAAATGACAGAAGCAAGAGCATCCACACCCTTGATGCCACCCTCATCACATAAACTGCCAGATTACCACAAGTCAGTTAAATTAAAATATGTTAAGCTTGGATACCATTACCTCATTACTCATGGAATGTACCTTCTACTAATTCCTGTAGTGGCTATGGTTGCTGCTCACATGTCAACACTTTCTCATCAAGATCTTTCTAATTTGTGGGATAATCTCCAATATAACCTCATCTCTGTACTTTCATGTTCCACACTCATAGTACTTGTATTAACAATCTACTTCGTAACCCGTCCTCGTCCTGTATACCTTGTGGACTTCAACTGCTACAAGCCTGGAGAAACTCACAAATGCACAATGCAGACTTTCATGAACCAGTCTCGCTTAGCTGGTGCGTTTTCAGAGGAGAATCTTGAATTTCAACGAAGAATCCTTCAACGATCAGGCCTCGGGGATAACACATACTTTCCCGAGGCTTTGCTCAATGTACCACCAAATCCATCATTAAAAGAAGCTAGAAGAGAAGCTGAGACGGTGATGTTTGGTGCCATTGATGGTCTATTGGCAAAAACTAATGTGAAAACTAAGGACATTGGAATCTTGATTGTAAATTGCAGCCTGTTTAATCCAACCCCTTCTTTGTCTGCAATGATCATTAATCATTACAAGCTTAGAGGAAACATAGCTAGCTATAATTTAGGTGGCATGGGGTGCAGTGCAGGTGTAATTGCAATTGATCTTGCCAAGAAACTACTTCAAGTACATCCAGGTACATATGCTTTGGTAGTAAGCACAGAGAATATCACCCTTAATTGGTATCTTGGAAATGATAGATCAAAGCTAGTTTCAAATTGTTTGTTTAGAATGGGAGGTGCAGCTATACTACTGTCCAATAAATGGACAGAGCGACGAAGATCAAAATATCAACTTGCACATGCTGTCCGTACAAACAAAGGTGCAGATGATAAATGCTTTGCTTCTGTAGTTCAAGAAGAAGATGATAATGGAAAACTAGGTGTTTCCTTATCGAAAGAACTCATGGCAGTGGCTGGAGATGCCTTGAAAACTAATATTACTACCCTTGGACCCCTAGTGTTACCAATATCTGAACAATTGCTTTTCTTTGCTACACTAGTTGGGAGGAAATTGTTTAAAATGAAGCTGAAGCCTTATATTCCTGATTTTAAACTAGCTTTCGAGCATTTCTGCATTCATGCTGGTGGAAGAGCTGTTTTAGATGAGATAGAGAAGAATTTGCATCTTACTGAATGGCACCTGGAACCATCAAGAATGACATTGTATCGTTTTGGCAACACTTCAAGCAGCTCTCTTTGGTATGAATTGGCTTATACAGAAGCCAAAGGAAGAGTAAGGAGAGGTGATAGAGTGTGGCAGATAGGATTTGGTTCAGGATTCAAGTGTAACAGTGCTGTGTGGAAGGCTTTGAGGACAATAAAGCCAGCAAAGGAAGTGAACCCATGGATGGATGAGATAGACAAGTTTCCAGTGGATGTCCCAAAGGTAGCAAACTTTTAAATACCAGATGGCGATCGTCATCTCGAGACAGATCCAGGATTTAACTATAGTTGGTACATCTGTACAAACACACTTATAACAATTTTCTCTAAAGTTTTCTACATACATTTAGTTAAGTTCGAATCAGTGAATGCACATGCACACACTGCTTATATGTTGAATTAGCCTCCATTGGAAGTTGTTTATTTTGATTTTATGGGGCAACTTAGTTAGCTTTGCCATGGGAATGGCATTGTAAAAAACAATTTTGCATCTTACTCCAAGGGTCTTCATCAGCAGTGGTGAATCTGCTTTTGAAGAAGCTACCTTTGGTAGTTTGACATGACGTATACTACAAGCAAGGACCTTTTGTTCGTTTTCTATACGAAGAATCTTGTCTGTAGATGATACTAATTTGTTCTATAGTTCAATCAACTTTTTCTAAAGCTTGTTTGGTTGTAAATTTTGATTAAGAACTTGCGATCTTGTTCTTGTAAAGATAATGTTAAGTGTTGCTTTCTAATACTGGTGCAAAATATTCAACAACTGTATAATCATATGAACAGTGCAACTTCAAGTTGATGCAATAACAAACTTTAAATTTCTATAGCTGCCTGTGTAGGACTCAATATCCTCACCATTGACCGTTTCTCCAACTTCCTACAACAATTTATTTTCAAAATGCAACTTGAGAAGAAGATGGTCCTCTTTAAACTTCTTTTCTACAACTAGGTTCTGTTGTAGAGTTGAGGTTTATCAAGATTTTAAAGTTCCCTGCTCCGCTGAACACCGATCCAATCTCATATAAATGAAGGCCATTTACATCTATCATCCTAAGGAATAAAGAAAGTCCAAATACGAGATACACTTGAACATGATCAAATTCCAGTGATCTAAGTTGTACGTTAAGCTATTGAGTTGAATTGGAGACTTGCCCTTTTTTAACACAGATAAAACCACAATGACAGCTTTGGGTAATATAAGAGATCTTAAACCATGAGGAACATATCATACCACGTCTCAAATCCATCCGGCACTTGTCCGGATGGAAAGAGTCTAAAGACAAATACCGGAGACTAGTAGAATCTAATCACCACCACGACCACATGCACAATTCACAGTCATGCAATGTCAGTATATCAGCAATGAAACAAGTCTAGAATACCTAAGGAGAACCTAGACGGAATATGCCAACATATTGAATAGACAACTTGTAAACAGGCTTAGTTTTACTCCTTAGAAGATTTGTTGATGAGCGACTTGTGAATGTGTGGTATTACACCTCCTCCAGCTATAGTTCCTTTGATCAGGGTATCAAGTTCCTCATCACCACGAATTGCTAGCTGCAAATGTCTTGGAGTGATACGTTTCACCTTCAAATCCTTGCTTGCATTTCCAGCGAGCTCCAATACCTCAGCAGTAAGATACTCCAAGATAGCAGCAGAGTAGACAGCTGCTGTGGCTCCCACTCTCCCATGTGCATTGGTTCTCTCCTTCAGCAATCGATGGATACGCCCAACTGGAAACTGAGGAACAGGCAAACAATTTAGAAACCAAAAAGAAAGATACTTGTAGGATCCCAACACTGGCCATGCATAAAGGTATATGCAGAACCAAAGTCATGTAATCCTCTTATTAATCAAACTAGATGCCGATGAACAAAAATCAAGGACATCACTGCACAGGACAATATAACCAGCAACACTCTCCTAATGCCATTTTGCCAGGATGCATATAGGATGCTATATGGATGCCTATGCTTTGAAACAACAAAGAATTAATGTTAACAATAACTGATGAGTCAACAAAATGGTCCCTTAATTTTATCTACTAATCAGCTTAACAGAGATAACTACAGTTTACAGCCATTTTCAGGCTTGCAGAACGGTCCAATTCAAGAGTAAAAAGAGTAACAGACCTTACTGATCACACAAGCTGTGCATTGCTTAGTGAAATTAGAATTATCAAATTATTCAGCTATCATTCTCCACTTATCACAAGCAGGTTATCATTGTCAAATTTATCAGGCAAAGAAACAAGGACCCAGATCCTAGCCCCCTCACCCTATAAAAAATTCATGGATTAAAAACAATAGTCAAGGAGTTAAAAGGCATGGTGCCAACTTGTTTAACTTATAATGTCAAAGGTTGCTGCCACAATGAAAAGAAGCTATTGTATTTTCAAGATCACAGCAATTAAGTTACTGGAACCCTCACCGTCGTCCTGCCTTCTAAGGTCTACAAATAAAGGCAGGCCAAGCCCTTAAGTTCATCCATTACAAGTTCAACCGATCCTAACATCTTATAAACTTCAGTATGCCATGCCTGGAAATATAAAAACTTGTACAGACAAAGAGAATACAGCCCCCAAGTCGAAGCTGCACGAACCACAATGTCAATGCTCATTAATTACCAAGATATAAGAGCTTATATAGCTGGTAATGATTATTTGCTGTTTCTATACCAAAACATAGGTAAATTGAAGAATAGTAGTCTTTGCTTCCAAAACTGCATCTCACTAATAAACAGGCTAAGCTCTACCCCAGAGTTTGAGCACACTCTCTCATGACAGAGAGCAAAGTGGCCATGTAGGGTTTTTCTTCCTTGGATAGGAGCGAGAAAGAAGCGGTTACTCATGTCATAGATCAAACAAGGTGGTCATGTAGGAAAGCAAATGTCTTGTAATCTACCCTTCCCTGTACTTCCCTCAGTGCCCCTGCATCAGGTGATGCATATGCACAAAGACTTTCACCAGAAAAGGAAAAAAACTATCTTTCACTGGTTTGGAAAAAAGAAACGAATAGAGACAGATCCTCCAACAGCATCTTCTCTAGAATTTGCATGACCTCCAATGGATATTAATTAGCTTAAAATTTAGCCTAATGACGACATAAGCTACTTGTCCAGTGCCACCCAGTGTTTTGGTGAGCGAGAAGCGCAACGAAGCGACAAGGGCCCTAGCGCTTCAAAGCGCGAAGCGCAAAGGGAAGCGCGCGCTTTTTATACATGAAGCGCAATTTTAAAAAAAAAAAACAAAAAATTATTTTTGACTACATAAGCCCAAGCCAGGTCTTTCCTTTTATCAGAATTATTTGATGACTCCATTACAAACTACCAACTCATCACCTATCACATTTCCAAATTAGCAACTACAAGAGTACAAGTACAACGGAAAAAGAGAAAAAACTGTACATAAAAAAGAAAAAAAGAAAAAAAGAGCTTAAAGAAAGGCAGTGAAACAGAGCAGGAAGGAAAGTGAAACAGAGCATAAAGAAAAACGGTGGCGAGATAAAAAAAGGAGATCGAAGGAAGAAAGGAAGAAGAAAAAAAAAAGAGTCAGCTTGTTAACAGAAAAAGAAAGAAGAAGATGAAGAAGAAGAAGGAAGAAAGGAAGAAGAAGGAAGAAAGGAAGAAGAATGGAAGAAGAAAGAAGAGAAATTACCTGGTCTGCTTGTCAAAAACAAAGGCGTGATGAGAGAGGCTGCGTTTCTTTCTTTACTTTGTGTCAAAAACCCTAAATTTTAGCTTTATATATTTTTTTCCTTTAAAACAAATCAGATTTTTAACTTTTAAAAAAAAAAAGCGCAGCAAAGCATGCGCTTCGCACTTTTTCCCCCACTTCGCTTCACTCATAAAAAGTGCAGGTACTGTGCCTCGCTGCGCTTCAAAGCACGAAGTGCGCACTGCCACCAGCTTGTGTAGGCAAGCAGTTCAACAGCATAGTTGGGGAGGCGAGGGCTATTGCAACAGGTAGCTGCATCCTTGCACCAGTACAGGAGCCGGATAGGTTTAACAATGGAAAATCACTTAATGTTTTGTCCCCACAGACATTTGAACCCTTATCTACCAAGGCTCTTCTTTTTCTTCGGTATTTCTAATTATTTCTTAATATAACAACACAAAGGAAAATTAAAAAGTTAAGGCCATTACACACAGGATAAAATTCAAGATTAGTTAATCGAGAGCTCGTTCAAGCTTTGATTTACGTAAATAAAGATTGTTTTAGTATCTCTTGCCTTCTACATCAAAACTCAACCCTAGCACATCCAATGTACAAGAATGCAAAGGTTCCGGTTTAGCTCAACCATAAACGAAATTGAGATTTATTCACAAGCACCCTGTAATCAGCGGGGTAAAAAGACCAGTCTCATGGCAGAATAAGACTAAGTATCAAAGAGAAAAAGCTGTGGTTAAACAAATACAAAAGCACAAAAGGCTCCAATTCAGCTCAATATTATAACATGATAAAGGTTATAAATTTACATACTTCACATAAAAGAATGTGATAAGAACCTTTCTCCAATTCTATAAAGGTCTTTTTTTATTTCATTTCTGGTGTAAAGGGGTCGTTGAAGAGAACATAGACTCTATTTCTGATTTCCTAGATTCCCTGTAAGTTGAACAGGGGCAGTTTCTGATTTTTGTTGTTGTGCATTTGATTTCCGGCACAATCTTTGTGCTGTGTATATATAAAATTGCCGTTACCTTCTTCAAAAATTCTATAAAGGCCATACATATTTTTTTTTCATAACCGTGTTGTCCGGACTAGCTGCTCGAACCTCAACAAGTTCCACGGGGTACCTGAAACCTCCCACCTACCAGCTCAAGTATCGGGCAATTTGGTCCACTAATGCTTGGGCGGAAGAAATCAGCTAGTGTGTTTGAACCCAACAGCTCATGATTCTTACTCCACTTCACTGACCACTAGGTCACACCGGTGGATGCTTACCCCACACACATTTTTCAGATTTAATTTAACTTGCCAAGTAAAGAGAGAACTTTAAGTCCGATTTTGACTATTTATTATTAACAACAACATACCCAATGTAATCCCATAAGTGGGGTTGACTATTTATTATCATCAGAAGTTATTTATTTATTTTTTATAAATGTGGTGTCCGGGCCAGCTTAAGTGCACCTCGACTAATTCCACCTCTACCCACCAAGGCTTAAATAGATTGGAAGAAACATAGTGTTTTTTTTTTTTTTTTGTCTCCGCTGGGATTTGAACCTGAGAGACCTCATGGTTTTGATCCCATTTCCTTGACCAAGGATGTGGTCAAAAATTATTTCTATACTAAAATCATTCTATAACTCAATTTGATATCGTTGGTTTAATTTTCTTCAGTCGAGGGTCTACTCGAAATAACCTCTCTACCTCTTACAAGGTAGGAGTAAGGCATGCGTACATCTCACCCTACCTAGACCCCGCGTGTGGGATTATACTGTGTACGTTATTGATAGCGTTAGAAACCAAGAAAACCACAAAGACGGTCAAAAGGATCAAGAAATTGAAACATGTCTAATAAAAATCCCTAAGTTACGACAACCAACAATCTATCTAGCCAGTATGGTCCTACAAGTAGGGTCTAGCCTCGAGTAAGGTAGAAAGACCGTTTCCAATAGACCCTCGACTCAAGAAAACTAAATTACGACAACCAATAAAACAAAACCCATATAATAAAAAAGGTCAAGAAAGTAATAAACCTGAAGACCAGCACGAGAGGAACGAGAAGTAGGTGCTTTTTTCTTGTCTTTGTCTTTGTTACCTGATGTTTTTCCCATAATCAAACCTTTTGCTCCTTTTCCAGACATTTTTGTTTAACAAATTTTTATGATTTGTTTGTAGTAATAATAGAAAATTAGACTTATCTGATTCTCACACACAGTCGATGAGGAGGAGAAGAGAATACAATGTGATTTGGGGTTTTTATGTTGCAATTTGGGGGTTACGTGTGGAATTAATTTGACTTTATTACCCTTGCTTTGTGCTTGTGCGGAAGCACGTGGTTACTAGATAAAGGAGGGTGAAAGAGTAAATTACTCTCGGAAACTCAATTACAAATACATCCACTATTTTGTGTAATTTATATTTCTAGAAATATCCATCTAACTAAGTAGATTTTTTTTAAAAAAAAATCAGAAATTTCACTATATAGGAACTTAAAATCGGTAAGATTAACAACAACGATATACCCAGTGTAATGCTACAAGTGAGGAAAAATTTTGAAGATTAAAATCCTTAAATCTTGATAGTAGTTCATGAAATACGGAAAAAAAATTATCTACACCGGATGTATACACCTAACCATAGTAACAAATCATGGTAAAGTAATTTAATGAGGGTAGAATGTATATTAAATAACCATGATTGAGTGATAATAATGTATTTATAAATAAATAGGTGCATTGATTGATTGGGTGTATACACCTGATGTAGGTAAGTATCTCCCATGAAATACTACTCAATCTTCTCCCTCCCCTCCCCCAAAAAGATGCAAACAAATAGAAAAGAAAGAAGAGTATAACTACAATAAAAATATACTAGTTTACATGGTAAATACCATGCAACTTTATAAATTTGAATTGCTTACTCTACAAAATATGATATTTAGCATATTATCGTAGTTAAGTGTAATTTATATTATGATATTCAGCATATAATATTAGTTATTTAGATTCATTCACTAATAAAACGCGTCAGCTGGGAATTGATGTCCCCTTGAAACTTAAGAGACTTGTGAGCAGAGCACCTACCTAAAAATTTCATGACTTGAAAAGTCGATGCAATTAGTCAAGTTTTGGTCCCCTAACCATCTTGCACGTAATAGGTGTCCCCAAACCAACCTTTTTAACTTATTTATTACTCCTACTACTTCCAAAGTAAAATTTAACTTTGCTGAATTCCACTGTTTCTTAAAGTAACTTATAACATTCTTTAGCCAATTCAGTGTTCATAGTACATTTTTAGTTGTCAAATAACTTAATTATGTATTCTTCAATACCACTAAAAAGTGCGGTGGAATGATTGGAATTCATTTATGCTTAATTCTCGATCTCGATCCTTGAAAATGAAGAATCTCTCGATAGGAAGGCTTTACCTTTTTAGTAGGCCTAGGTACATTCTTCAATGTGCACGCACTTGACAAAAACGACCAATTATCTACTTACATCTATACGAGTTAAAATCTCTTCAACAAATAAGAAGCCAAAACTATAGTGTAACATAGTCAACTAATAGTACAAAAACAGGAAAGGTCTGGTAATCTTCCATAACAAGGTACAGAAATTGAGTGAAAATTTTCTGCTTGCATATTTTGACAAGGTCAATTTGCAACAGTTAACAAAAATGAAGTTGGAACATAGTTAAAAGACCAACAATTTTCATGCAAGGACAATATTTTTCTTTAATGGCATGGCTACAAATCCTACTATTTTGCAGCTGTTGTAGCTTCTTCATGAACCTTTCTTATTCACAAACAGACACAATATTTCAAGGGCAATTGTTAAGTGTTGGAGAGAAGTTGGAATCAGCAAACAAGGAATTCAGGCTGGAGTTTTTCAGCCCTGATGCCAATAAAAGTCACTATATAGGCATGTTCTACAACTTATCCTCTGGCAAGACATTATACCCCGACGACTATCGTCCCGTTTGGATTGCTAATCGAGACAATCCTGTCCCATATGCATCAGGAAATCTTACAGTGGATGGTGATGGAAAGCTAAAAATTGTCTATGGAAGAGGGAATTTTGTTTTGTTAAGTTCTTATAATGGAACAGCAAGAAATGCAAGTGCTACACTATTGGACAATGGTAATTTTGTATTGATGGAATTGAACACTGATGGTTCAATGAATAGAACTTTGTGGCAAAGTTTTGATTATCCTACTGACACACTTTTACCTGGGATGAGACTTGGGAGAAATTTTAGAACAGGGAAAACATGGTCATTGACTTCTTGGATAAGTGAAGATGTACCAGCCACGGGGTCTTTTTCGATTGGTATAGACACAAATGGAACTGATCAATTGATAATATGGTGGCAGAGAAGTGTGTATTGGAGAAGTGGACGCTGGGTAAATAATGGGACATTTAGTAATGTAGCCAGAGTATCTCACTATGACTATGTGAACTTGAGCTTTGTTTCAACAGAGGATGAAAGGTATGTTACTTACTCGGTCAATGAGAATCGAACTTTATCTAGATATACAATAGATCAATTTGGTTTAGTCAAGGAAAGAGGAGCAGCAGGACCTTTTGGAGTGTGTTTTTACAAGCCTAGTGCTGGTTGTGTGACAGTAGAATCGATCAAGTGCCCAAGAAACGATTCGTGGTTTGAGAGGATGCCAAATAGTGTCTCTGGTAATAGTTTTAGGTATCAAAACAACAATATGAGTCTATTTGATTGCAAGAGACGGTGTGAGAACAATTGTACCTGTTCTGCTTTTGCCTCCATCACAGCTACCGGAACTGGCTGTGAAATTTGGAGTAATGTATCTATCTTGAGTTCAAAAAATCAAGATGTTTTCATTCTTGATACTGGAAGAGGTACTGTCATGTTTACCTCTTTATCTTCTCCTGTTCATCTAGTAAGCTTTTGGTTAGACACAAATATTGGAAGGTTAACACAAATATTGCCTCAAAAAACTAAAGAGATGTATTCTAGGAGGATGTCTGGATGCATGATTTTCGATCAACATGAACATAAGCAAACAGTTGAATTTACTTCTCATTTTATCAGCAGAAATTTCATACTGTGATTTGCTCTCTTGCAAAACAATGTCTACATCTAGCAAGAAACTAGAGTAAGCAAAGCTGGCTCTAACTAAAAATTGTGTAACTTGTTTTCCTAGACTTGGTGCCAGCAACAGATGGGAGACCGGCAGAAGGACCAAACGCAATCTCACTCCCTCCTGGTTTGTCACCATCATCATCTCCCAATTCAGTGCCAGTATCATCTAAAGGAACTTGTATGTATTGTGTTCAAAATTAATTTTTGCACTATATTAGCTCTTCAATTAGTAGATTAACCTCACTTTTTTAACTGCATTTTCTACAAGTTCCTGACCATTTTCCCTTTGAGATGGTCGTCATAGTAAATCTTTTTTTGTTTCTTGTAACTAAGGTCAAGGAGAGAAGGTAAACGAACATGTGCTAGTTTCCAGCCAGTCCTTTATTAGATCATCTGTTTGCAACTTTAGAATGTAAAATCCATCTCATTGTTGCAAATTTAAGTGTGCAGGATAGATACATGTATATATGTGTCCAAATATATGACTTTAGAAATTTTGGGAATTTTAACTCATTGCGTTGATACAGCAATAAAACGGTGGATATGGCTTATACCTGCAATCTGTTTGACAATATTAGTAGGAGTTACCTCCCTATGCTATCTTCTGCGCGGAAAAGGTGAGCACTTGCAAAATTTTAGAAGCTTGACAAAAATAATCTTCAAAATTAAGCTTCAGATCTCACAACATTCTCTCTCACTATCAGGGAAAGCAAAAGCAACAGCTTTGCGATTGCTTAATCAGTTGAAAGCAATCGTATCCCCTGCAATGATACAGCGAAGAGCGAATAGATCTAAAGAGAGAAAAATAGACAAGAAGATGAGCAATGAAGTGCAGTTATACAGCTTCCAGAGCCTGGCTATAGCCACCGACCATTTCTCACCAGGAAATAAGCTTGGAGAGGGTGGCTTTGGACCAGTTTACAAGGTAAACCTGAAGATTTTAGATGAAGGTGATTCCTGCAAGCATAAATACTGAAATTGGTCATTATTTTCAGGGAGAGTTGCCTGATGGGCAAGAAGTAGCTATAAAAAGGCTTTCTACAAGTTCTGGACAAGGCCTGCTGGAGTTCAAGAATGAAATTCTATTGATTGCAAAACTTCAACATACTAACCTTGTCAGGCTTTTAGGATACTGTACTCAAGGTGAAGAGAGGCTTTTAGTATATGAATACATGCACAACAAAAGCCTGGACTTCTTCCTATTCGGTAAATATCATACTTTTCATCTTCAACAAATAGAATACTTGCAAGCAACTTGCAATGTATTTGTCTTAAAAGCTGCTTTTTGTTCTGTAATGATATGAACAGATGCTAACAAGAAGGAGCTTCTAAAGTGGGGCACCCGATTCAGAATCATCGAAGGTATTGCGCAAGGTCTGCTGTATCTGCATAAATATTCAAGGTTAACAGTGATTCATAGAGACTTAAAGTCAAGCAACATCTTACTTGACGGTGACATGAATCCAAAGATATCAGACTTTGGCATGGCTAGAATATTTGGAAGGCAAGAATCTGAAGCAAACACAAAAAGAATTGTTGGAACACAGTAAGTAAAGAACAAAATTTGCAACCAAGGAACTTAGTCATATACAAATTTGTATTATTCTAAATACACTTTTTAACTACAATTTCAGTGGTTATATGTCTCCAGAGTATGCCTTGAGAGGCATTGTTTCCACAAAGACAGATGTATTCAGCTTTGGAGTTCTACTCTTAGAAATTGTTAGTGGAAAGAAAAACAACAGCTGCTATGATTCTGAGCATCCACTAAACCTCATAGGACTGGTAGGTCCCTTAGACTTGTGAACTTATCTCATAAATCAACCATGAGTTCTGCTATATGATATGTTATGTGCAATATTATGTCTGTTACGTTTCAGGCTTGGGAATTATGGAGAAAAGAGAGAGCGTTCGAGCTAATAGATGCAACACTGATAGAAACCTGCTCGCGTGATGAAGTAATGAGATGCATTCATGTGGGACTATTGTGTGTGCAAGACTATGCAAAAGATAGGCCTTCAATGTCAAGTGTGGTTTCCATGCTTACAAATGATACGAGGCAACTGCCACCACCACCACAACGACCTGGATTTTTCATAGAGAGAGGGGATCAACAGGCAGAGATCTTCGAAGAAGTACAAAATTATTCGATAAATGGCCTATCAATATCAGAGTTGAAAGCAAGATAAGTCAACCAATACACTGAAAATTGAAAGTTCAGGTGAAATACAAATTGTTATAATATTCTTTTGTCTCATTTATTCAAGTGTATAAATCCTCCCAGCTTCAAAGACCAAATAGAAGAGCTGAACTTTGTGTTCAAGTCTTCATATGTACAATCTTATTAGCAGGATTGATTTTGAGTCCCATTTCTTGGTATTACATGATTATATCTTAAATTAGAGGTATTGATCATCATGATGGGTGAAATTCTGATGCCTCCAAACATCAAAAGGTGCATTATAGATCATTTAATGAGTTTTATACTGAGACTCAAATAAACTTTCATACAGAAATCATTATTAGAGCATAAGGTAACAAAGACAGGGTTGTACAACTGCTAGCAGATAATCAAAGGACAGAAGTTTCAAAATATTTTGCTTGATTCCGATGTTAAATGTCCATGTTACTTGCTAAGATTCACACACCTAGTCGTTAATAAAGTATGAGGAGAATCATGAGGTCAAATTGCAATTACTTTTTTGTTTATGCCATTAAATCGTTCACATAAAATTAAATCATGGTTTAAACTTAATACTTTTTTTATACTTAATACTTTTATGTGAACGATTAATGTGATTAACGGGTTTAAACAAGTAAAAATGATGCCTTAAACTTAATACTTTTTTGTTACATAAAATTATATGGGTAAAAATGATGCTTTAAACTTGATACTTTTTTGTTACATAAAATTATATGGGTTTATTATTAAATGTCGTTTCTTTAAATTTGTGGTGTTTTTTTTCTGATTTTGGTTTATTGGTTGTCGTAAATTAGTTTTCTACGTTACTCGAGGCCAGACCCCACTTGTTAGAAAATAGACTTGTCGCACATTAGTTGTATAAGTGGAAAGAGACTTATGAACTCGATTTGTTCATTAGACTAAAGAAGAGTGAAGTATAATTCAAGAGAAAATTATACGAAAAAGGAGTAATTTTACATTTTTGGTTTTCACCTCAACTCACCACCATTCTGATGATTAGTTTCATTGCTTTCTTTATCACTAACAAAAATTAGACGATCACCGTCTCGTATCAACTCTATATCATCAATTTCAGCTCCTTCCTTGCTTAGAACTTTGGCCTGTAATATTCCATATTTGCTAGAACCAATTTGAAGTAGCTCTTGGAAAGTCTGCGGAAGTAAAACAAGCTTTCCTGCATTGTCCCCTTTCTCAGGGCAACACACTGTCACTCTAGGAGCACAAGTCTTGGTTGTCATGGCACTTGCATTAGTCTTGTTTGCAGATAAAAGCAAGTCATGCTCATTGGTTTGGACCGTGGACAGTATCCCGAATAATGAGTTATGGAAGTTATTAGTCCTACGTCTAGGACGTGATCGCCCTGATGATCCATCTGATGCTAGAAATGAGACTCCACGGGATGCAGGGAAGATTGTTGGCTCGCTCTTGAATCTTCCAAGAAACCGAACCCCATGGCGTTCCTCGGGGACAGGGTCAACTGATCGAGTTCTCATCGCCATCCCCGAATTAAAAAGTTCTTTGATGTCTTCATGTCCTTGTTGCTCAGCAAGGTCCCGGGGTGTCCAACCATGTTCGTCTACTTGGTCAACATTAGCCCCAAGATCCAAGAGATATTTCACTATCTCGATGTTTCCTTCACACACAGCAACATGAAGTGCTGATGAACCATTGATTTTGGGACGTGTGACATCTCCGCCATAACGGACAATATCCTTGAGCAACTTCAAGTTGTTTTGTTCAGCAGCAACGCAGGCGAAATGTCCCACATCACCAGCTGATAGTTTAGCACCATTATCAACAAGTAATCGGATCACTGACTCGTGCTTCCCCAGGATGGCCTCCCACAATGGCACATTGCCTTCTGAATCTGTACAAGAAGAAACAAACCAAGAACTTACATTTAATAAAACAAAAATCCTGAAAAATATATGTACACATTCTGACAACTGTTTGTTTTGCCAAGGTCAATCTGTAACCATAAGCTATAAAGAAAGCTTTCCAGGGAAGATCAGTAGACAAGGTGAAAGATACGGAATACATGCTTGCATAGGATCAAATATAATAGATTAATCTTACTTGAACACAAAGTGGATAATATTGGAAAGGGGGATGAAGAATGCGCAAATTGTAGCTCCATTATACGTGGGATGAATAAACTAATAATGAGAACCAGCAGCATTGTTATCAAAGAAAATGATCAAGAGAATAACGGCTAAATAAGGTATAATGTTGACTATAATCATAGATGTGAGTAGAGTTTATGTCGCACCATCTTAACCTGTAAGATTATTACGATTTTAGGGACTTATACGAAGATGAGGGGCAGTATTTTTTTTTTAATCATGATGAAGATGAGGGGCAGGTTTCAGAAATGGGGAAGTGAAATGAAGCCTATGAAGGAGGACTAGAAATTTTGACAACAATACATTGGAAATATAACTGAACCATACCTATACTGTTGGGATCAGCCCCAAAATCCAGCAGAAGAACCACACAGCTCTCAAGTCCTTTAGACGCTGCGATATGCTGATGGGGAGAAACCAATAAGAAGGAAAAAAAATGAGAAAAGAATTCACATAAAATCAAGCTTGGGCAACAAAAAATATATGGGTACAAACCAAAGCAGATCTTCCGTTGTTATCTGATTCATTTGGATCAAGACCCCGCTTCAACAACTGATGCAACAATAAGTCATCACCTCTAAGTGTTGCAAAGCAAAGGGTGAGAGGCAGGTCCATCCTACCACGAGCAAGCATGTGTTCTGTCTCTAGAAGAACTCCCTCCATAACTGGATTCTTCATGTCCTTCAAGTGCTGCTCAGCAGAAACAGAAATGGTAACAGCCATATCATAGTTAATTCAAGTTATTGGAAAATCATCAAAATCAGAAAATGATTGAGGCATTCATACCTCAAGGAGATTATTCATGATTATGGTTCCATCACCAACATTGGCCTGGATAATATTAAGAAATGTGGTACGGTTCATACGTAGTAGCTGGCACAATCTCTTTGTTCGTACTGTAAATAGTTGAGGCCTATAACAAAGAACCCCAATTTCACCACAAAGATCACCAGTCTTGGCCTCTCCAACAACCTGAAATATCCATTTTAGTTTCAGCTCACCACTTTTGGTTTGGGAAGGAGAAAAATTGAAGAGTGCCATATCAAAAGAACTGAGTAAATGTATTGAAAATGTGAAGTTTTTTGCATGTCTGAGTGAAGTTCTGAACTATAAGTCTTCAGATGAAACTTGCCTGTTCAACTCCATTTTTAAGCACCACTAAATCCTGTGAAAGAGATTCAACATTAGAGTAGTGCAATTAAGTGATATACTACAGTTACGATGCATGCGTAAATATAAAGCGTGTCAAGCTGAACTTTTGCAAGATCAGATCACAAAAAAGAGTTCAAAATTACCACAGCTCCTGTTACAAGAATATAGAAGTCTGTTGGTGCTTCATTCTGCAAAATGACATCCTCCTTGGGAGGAAAGTATTCTGCCTTCATCTCTGAGACCTTGAATCATGGAGCAAATGTCAAATATAAAAGAAAACATGCTTAAAGACTTAAAACGGTGATTAATTAGCTGTTTCCTAAGTTACCAGCTGAAAGAGTAGATCGTTTGACACTCCACGAAACAAGTACACCTTATCTACCAAAGAGTAGAAAAGAAAATGTGAAATGCTTGACCGGATGGCTTTAGGAAGAGACTCAAGTGTCTCTTGCTGCTGCAGCCCCTCTGAGTCTGTTCTGAACTTCAAGCACAAGTGCGCAAGCATCTGATCTTGGAGGCGAGCAGGCAATTGGTTCCTCTGAGCAAAGCTTGAAGCAGCTTGAATTGTGTCTCTCTGTAGTAGAAGAACAGATACATATGAGCCACCGAGCTTCAAACTAATAAAATTATACCTTTAATGATAAAACAATCAAGCTAAGATAATTTTACTCACAAATCTTCTAGTCCTACTAGTCCCGTGCACAACCAAGTTGGTCATGTTTCCTATTAAATATGCAGTTAACCCCAAGTTAAAAAGCATGTAGAAAATATCAAAGATCATCTCCCGTGTATTCTCTGGATGCAGATCACCATAACCAACTGTAGTCAGAGTAGTTATTGACCAATAAATAGAGGTGATATAACGAATCCATATGCTCTGCTGGAGGAAGTCTTCCATAGAAGCACCAATCCATGTCTTGCTTGGGTCAGGATAATGAGCTGCGATCAGATAATAAAAGCATCCAGCACAGTGAACAGCAAAAAGAGTGACCTATAGAGCAAAAAGAAACATCTCACTGATTAGGACTACATCAACGCTTTATCAAAGAAGAGCTAGATGTACTTACACAAATCAGCTTTGCGCATCGAACCCAAAAGTAATTGAAGTTCCTATCTTTCTCCAATCTGTTTCAAACAAAGACAAGGTTGGTAATTCACTAACCTATAAGGCAAAATGATATGCATATAGCATTAAATATTGATCACTTAGAAGCCCAAGAAAAATTTACCTGGCAAACATTGTACTAACTCTTCGCAGACGCCACAGACGAAGCATATTGAATAAGCCATATTGACGTAAAGGTTTCGGTGAAATCTTCCGTGCGAGTTCTGAAGGGATTGTTGATATGACATCAAATAATAGCCAAGTACTTGCATACTTCCAAGCAATCTTTTTGGGATCATCAACAAGTAGGTATGTAGTTCTGTCTAAGTAAGCTACAAAGAAGGTGAGAGCGATATCAATTGCGAAGAAAAAATTGACAACATTATCGGTCACAGAGAGTGGTCCTGTTGGTCTTTCCAGAAAGCCAAACTCAAATGGGGACACCCAAGCAGTATAGACGACCAGCACGACTAGAAATGTCTTCCATAACCTGCAAATATCATTTTAACCTGAGCTGATTTTAGAAAAATTCCTGTTCATTTTTATGAGTCAGACATCTTTCACAGTGAAAAGATCAGCTATCAAGTATATTAACTAATCAAAATCTCACAGAAAAATGATAGTAACTCGTAAGTTTAGAATAAATTGCACAACTTATTAGCACATTATTATGATGCTTGTCATTCCCATGTTGAGGTCTAATTTTATTAAATAAATAAGATAAGCGGATGATCATAGGCTACAAGAATATGAAGAAAATTTGTCATCCTCTTCTTAAAAGGTGAAGTTATTATATCAACCATAACAATAAGGCTATAGCAAGTACCAGTAGCTTGGCAAACTAAACCAATGTTGCCAAAATTCAATTGTCTTAGACGTTATACTTTGCTGCGACAAATACACGTATTAGACTCTTTTGATAACTCTAATTAAATCCTAGAGAAGTTTTAAGTCTCCTAAATATGCCTGTCACTAGGACTAAACTTATCTCTCTGCAGCTATTATGAGCATTAGTCCCTTATATTTTTTGGCTGGTATTGATACTACAATTTTTAGATATTAGTACCTCTTAAGACATTGTAGTAAATACTATGAGTTAGTCAACCTTATTAGTAAAGATACAAGGGAGATATTTTAGGGAGCAGGAATTGTCAGTTTGTGATTTCATGGAAAATGTCAAATATGATTGAAACCACCAAAACGTGAAACATACTAGGCTGATCTCATACAACTATGGTCCAATAGAGTAACATCAATATAAGGAAATAACTAAACTTTATTTTGTTATGCCACCTTCAAGTTGATATAACCAAGATACTTTTTTTCTTTCACTAAGCAAACAATCTAGAATAGCAATAAAACAAAGGAAACAAAACAAAAAGTGGGGGTGAATAAAAAGGATTTGCTTTGTCAAAAACTGGCAACAGAAAGGGATATCAGTGAAGAATATTCTAGCTTAAGCTACAAATTGGCAGTCAATAATCAGCCTAACTTTATTTTGTCCCCCACCCACCCAGAAAAGAACAACCCCCTCCCGCCCCACCCAACCTTCAGGTTAAAAATTTAGTCCTTTTTCCTTTCAAGCACTAGCATGTGGTATTGACTTGTTGAATATGAAGTAAGACAGTAATTCTTTTCTTTTTTTCAAATTTACACTAGGTGATTTTTTTTTGTCTGAGTGAGTATAGAACGAATTATCTGGTAATTATAAGTAGGTATTTCGACATAGATTTGGTTTGAAACTTGAAAAAAATGAGCATTTGAGGTTGAGTTAAAAAATAGTCTTTGAAAGTTGAAGTTATATTTAGACATACATTTCACTTGAAAAATAGTTGAAGTTTTGTGAGTGAAAAAGAGTTTTTCATCCAAAAACTAGTATTAACCCATTTTTGGGTTTCGAAAATCTGATCTGCAAAATTTGCCAAACACTCACTACATTGTATCGCCGGACGACATTTTAAAATTATTTTTTGACAAAAAAAGTGAGTCTTTTCTATGGCCAAACGAGCTAAGATACTCATAGGAATAGTTGAGTGCGTGGAAACTAGCCCGAACACTAGTCAACACCATAATTTTTTGTAAAAATGAACTAGAGAAAATTCACTATGCAGAATATTTGAGAACCATTCATTGCAAAATTTCCTTAAAGAGAATGGAAAGACACGGAGTAACACACGGAGAAAATAAAGCATTGGAAAATGGAAAATTATTAGACACCGATACTCGAAGATTCTATCTTTTTCTCCAACCGAATATCAAAAAGAGACAGTGGGGCTAAACTTTGTGAAAGGATTTTACAATAGTCAAAAATAAAACTCATAATATAAAGTTCTGGGTAATCTGAACCTTTTAAATAATCCTATTCACAAAATCAAGAATTAATTTGCACTGAGGCTTAAAAATTCCAAAAAATCATTCTTTTCAACTAGCCCCACAAGAAAATTAAACAAAGATCAATAACCAAATAAGTCAAACTCAAGAATGCAAGATGTCTTATTGTACATAAACACAACATCGTGCTGGAGCATAAAGAGAAGATTTTATACATTAAAAAAACCGCGAGAATGGAGACCCTAAAACCAACTTTTTAGATGGAAAAAAAACAGCAGAAAGAAAACAAAAGTATGTACATTTAATATGTTAAACTATTGGAAATCAGCGGTTATAAGTTTTTTTCAGTAGGTAGATTTAGTAGATACTTTTAAATTAAATAGTATAATAATAACGCAGCTGGTTAGGCGGAAAAAGAACTCATTTTTTTACGTTACTATCAAGAATCAAATACCCTTTTATTTCAATTATTGGTCCGACTAATGCTAATTCATATTAACGTCGTATAAGACAACTAAAAATTTATCCATTTTCAAAGCTAAACAACTAAACTCAATCCTAAACAAGTCGGGATCCTACTATATCGAATATCCATAATAATCAGAATATTTTTCCATTGTTAAAGAAGATCATATGAGAATAAATAGAAGGAAAGAAGAATGGAGAACCTGTAATGGCGATTATAAGGAGAAACAATACAGGTACGAAGCTTGACTCTACGATTACTTCTTGCACCAAGAGAAGGAAGAATTCCAGTAGAAAGACTATAATGACTGCCATCTCTTGACAATTGTTCTATTTCTTGTGCAGCACCACACATAGAAACTCCAAATACTCCTGCTCTATTTCCTCTTACATCTTCCATGTCTAATACCTCTTGTTTTCTCAGACCTTGAATATTGCCTATTTATATATATATATAGAAGGAGAATCCAAGAATGGTCAAATAATTAATATGGTAACTAAAAGAAGAAGGAAATTTTTTACAAAGAAAGCTTCCTTTTGTAGGAGACACCTATAGCCTCGTGACTCTTTAACACATGTTGGTGGTGCAAGTATTGGGCGTTTGACTCATATGAGAATAAAAAAATAAAAACTTTTACAGGTTTCTCCTCACTTTCTTTTCTTTTTAATCATCTGCCTATCTAATATTTATTGAGTTGACTAATAGTTGGGGTGGACACTATTCGGATTAAATCGAAAAATCAAATCGAATTGAATTAGTTTTTTAATTTGGTTTGGATTTTTAAATAATTGGTTTGGATTGGATTGAGAATATGAAAACTTTTTTTGTTTTGATTTGGTTTTGAATTTCAAATCATACAAACCGAAAAATCGAAAAAAACCGAAATATATATACACACACAAAGAAAGGCTCTCATACTTTTATGATTATCTCTTAACCTAAACTTGTTTAAGGGTTTTAGAGTTTGAATAGTTCAATACTTTATGCCTTCAATACTTTAACCTCTTTGTATTATGGTATAATACGTGTGAAAGCTTACCTCAAAAGTTTCAATCAGTTTTTACCTCTTGAATGGTAAGATCTCCTTTTACCTAGGATTCATGTTCTCTCTTTATCTAGAATTATGATTTAGATTTAATGTTTAATATTTTGACTTGTATTTATATCCTTTCAAGTATTTCATTTTAAAGTTTGTCTTATATGACAAAACCGAAAAAACCGAAAAAAAAATCGAACCGAAAAGACGAAAACCGAACCAAACCAAATTTATTTTGGTTTGGATTGGATTGAAGTTTTTCAAAACCGAAAACCAAAAAATCAAAACCGAATAGTTAAAAACCGAACCGCAAAACCGAATGCCCACCCCTAACTAATAGTCTGTTTGGTTTAATTTTTGTGAAGCCACAAACTCACTTTTTGATAGAAAAGTTACCTTTTGGAAAATCTGAGGGATTTGCAAAATCTAAAAGTATCTTTGAGTTGGGAGAAGGTACAAATTTTATTTATTCCTCAAAGGAGAAATATTTTATTCATTTTTCAGGATAAAAATATTCTTATCAAAAAATTTTATTTGCCCGATTATTTAACTTAAATTTAACTCATACGTCTTTTAAATATAAATCAACTAGCTCTCCTCTTCCCTTTTTCGGTTAATTTTATTCATATTAATTAAATGCTTTAATATTTATATTTTTATTTGTGATTAACATTTTAACTAAATAAAATAAAAAATTAAATTAAGTTTTTCTTAAAAAATATTTTAAATCAATCTATATTTAAAAACTATTAATCACAAAATAAACTTTAGTATTTTCAATTTTCGTAAATTGACGCTTAAAATTATTTTTTTGTAAGGATTTGCCTAACATAATTCTTTTAAAAAATACTTTTCAAAAGAATTGAACAAATACAAATTATTTTTCTCCAAAAGTACTCCTATGCAAATCTATTTTGACAATGTATTTCTCAAAATAAATATTTTTTATATGATCTGCCAAACATACTCTAAGCTAGCGTTTGGACATAGATTTGGTTGAAACTTGAAATTTTGAATATTTGATGTTTAGTTGAAAAATAGTCTTTGAAACTTGAAGTTGTGTTTGGACATACAATTTTACTTGAAAAAAAGTTGAAGTAATATTTCAAATACTACTCCCAAATTCTATGAACAAATGGGATCAATTTTATGTTGAAACTCGACGTTGTTTACCTAGAATTTATCCATTATTAGAAGGAAATAGACTGCCAAGAATTTATCCTCAATTAGGACTCGAATTACTTCAGATATGAAAAACAATTTTATCCCGTCACACCATATCCTATGTGATAAGGAAATGGTTTGTGCACACGTATGGCAAATATATAGTCTTCTTGTCTTTTCCTTTTAAGATTCGGAAGTCGAAACTACTTGCCTTTTTTTTTTTCCTCTAATTAGGGTGGCTTTGGTATAAATACAAGTTTGACACAACCCTTATGGGAACCAAGAGTTGGACACCTTTCTCGTGTATGTCTTATCACTAGAGTAACTAAAGTGTAACAAAAAGAATATAAAAGTTTGAATATGGTTCCACTGGTATCAAAGCTTAATCATCGGTGCTACTCTATTCCAGTTGTTAGCACCAAATTTATTTCATATTTTGCGGTGTTTATGCTTATTGTTTGTCGGAGTTTTGTTTTAAAATATTGTCCGAAAGAATGACGTACTATATATTTGATAAAATAAAAATGATTTATCAGTACAATTTAGCATATTTTAGTAATTTAGCTAATATTATTATTAAGTTTCCAAGTAATATTGATCGTGAAGATTTACTTGTAATTATCCTAAAAGTAATTAAATTTTGTAGATATTTGTATGTTTAGACACCAGAATTATCGCATTTCACGAGAATCCTGTTTAATAATGAAAAGGTGCACAGATCATGGAACGAAATCGCTAAAAGGTATAACAAGAGATCAAGTGAAGTCATGATACAGCTACACTGTACACGGTTGATGGCCAATTATTTGGAGAATGCTTTCTCTAATATCATTTTGATAAGGATAATTTCAGTAAGGTCATTAAACTTTTAAGTTTGTAATAGTAAAATCACAAAACTATTTTTATAGCATAAAAATTATTAAATTTTATTCTATGTAATACTAAAATTATAAAACTATTTTTTTAATAAGTAAGTCAATATGCACTAGTTGCACCTAAGGCTGTCCACCGGCCCGGTCCGGTCCGGTTCCGGTGCGCCTTCGCCGGTCCGGTCCGGTGTTGATTAAAAAAAAAAAGGTCGAAACCGGTCCTGTCCCGGTCCGGTCACATGGTGCATTTGCACCAATGCCGGATCGGAACCGGAACCGGCAAGGTGAGACCGTTCCGGTCCCGGTCGAACCGGTCCGGTCCGGTTTCGTTAATTTTTTTTGTTTTTTAACTTATGTTTTTTATTGTTTGAAATAGATAAAAAAAAATTAAAAAAATATGGTAGACTAAATAAACAACACAAAACACACATTTTATTCAACAATACGATAGTACATTAAGTTGGAAATGCATAATTAGAAAAAAAAAAAAAAACTAGAAAATAGACTAGAAATTAGAAAAAATAACATAAATCTTCAACTTCAGCGACTCAATTATCACGTGGTTGCTCACGAGCTGCCCATTCGGGGGCATGATGGTATTTCAAGTGAGTCTTAAACTTCCCCGTCCCTCCATTGTGTGATCCACTTTCATCATTCCAATTCCAAACTTTCTTACAAAGAGTACATTGAGCTTTGCCGGTATCATTATTTTTTGTGATAAATTCCCAAACTTGGGATCTTCCAGTTCTTGGACTAGACGGACCTTCTGTAGTAGCACCTTGAACTTGAGTAGGATTATTTGCATTTGCAGCCATTTTGATAGAAAATTTATAAAAATAGCCTTTGTTAGAATTTTTTTAAGAGAAATGAATAGAAAATATTGAATTGTGATTAATTTGATGAAATATGGGAGTATTTATAGGAAAAATAGGTAGGGGAGGGCTGTTGGGGCGTTTATGGGTGTGGGGGTGGGAAAAATAGCCGTTTATGGCTGTTGCCAACGGCTATTTTTCAAAAGGGAGCGGATTTGGAGTTGTGTTGGGCCTGTCCGGCCCAGTTTGAACGTTTATTTTTATTTTTTTATTTTTTTGGTTATTGTTTTGTTTTTAATAGCCTTTGTAGTTTTTGAAAAATAATAACAAAAATATAAATTTTGATAGCAAGGCATCTATTTTTTAATTTTTATGTAATAACTTATATAATAGTATTAAAGTATTAATTATGTAGTATTTTAGTATTTAATATTTAAGTATTAAACTGCAAAAAATATAATTGAGAATATATGTTACAATGGTAACTTAGTAGCAAGACATAACACTTGTTATTTTTTCAAACTTAATACTACGTATTAAGTTAGTAGTATTTATTATTTAGTATTTAGTATTTAGTATTTAAGTATTAAATTGTAAAAGTATAATTGAGAATATATAAAACAATGATAACTTAATAGCAAGACATAACACTTGTTATTTTTTCAAACTTAATACTAAGTTAGTAGTATAATAGTATTTAGTAATTAGTATTTAGTATTTAGTATTTTAGTATTTAGTATTTAGTATTTACTCTTTAGTATTTACTAGTAGTATTTAAGTATTGAATTGCAAAGAGATAACTTAATAGCAAAGGATAATTGAGAATATAACAAAGGATTATAATTTATAACTTAATAGCAAGGCGTAACGCATTTTATTGAATAATGGTTGAATTTTTTTTTTGCAAAGTACATACTACATAGATATTAAATTGCAAAACTACATATTAATAAAAAAACTTCTCATTTTCTGAATAATTTCTTCTGGCACCTCTGGAGGAACCGGTGACAAAGATTCATCTTCTTCATAATCATTTTCATTGTCCACACTTCCATCGCCTGATAACATTTCATTTGCTGCTTCTGCATCTGCTAGTTCATCTTCTGCAAATCCAAAATTTCTTCGCTCCGATCTAATCCAATCTCTGAATAATACGGCCGTCTCCATTGCTTCTTCCTTCAATGAATGTCTATGATCTCCAATTTGTAATCTTCCTTGGCTAAACGCGCTTTCTGAAGCAACTGATGATGCTTGAATAGTTAGAATATCCCGCGCCATTTTTGCTAAAACTGGAAACTGTGCTTGTTGATCCTTCCAAAATGGCAGTAGTTGATCGCTTCCAAAATAATCAATTTCTTTGCAAGCATGAAGTAAATAAACATCAAGCTCGTTGAACCCTCCGCTGCTACTCGAATGCCTGCTAGAAAGCCTTTGATTAAGGCTGGAAAAACTTCCCAATCCGGCTGCATCTCTTTTACTCGCCTGCATTGAACTTGATCCAGCTTCACTTGGAACAACATTATCAGCTGCACTCCTATATCTTTCATAAATCCGCTGGCAATCTACAATTACCTGCACACAAGCTGTTTCTACACTTGGTGTTTCTTTATCAGTAATTCTCAAAGTCCGATAAGTTTCTCTAATAAGCATTTCGGTATTAAAACGTTTAAAACAGGGATGTAATACAGAAGCAATGCAATAAAGTGGTGGAATAGGAAAAAATATTTTTTAAATTTTTCAATCATTGCTTCTACGGCAACTTCATAACCAGGCACTACTCTATAATCGTTAAGTAATTATGCTATTCCAACTATAAAATACAACATGGTAGTAACTGTAGGATAATATTGACCGAAAACTTCTTTAGTAGCATAAAAAAACTTTTCTAAAAAAAGAAGAAGACACTCAACAAGTTGCCAATCAGATTCTTCTAGGTGATACTCTACAGCCACTTTGCCATTAAAATAACTAGTTATAGACGCTCGTAAAGTGTAAGCAACAGACAAAGAGTCATATACAGTGTTCCACCTAGTTGAAATTTCCTTAGGAACTCTTCTAGGCCGCAAACCTTCATTCACACACTCTACCTGAAAGTCCCTCCATCTATCCAGTTTTTTAGATTTAAAAATATAACTAATTGCGAGTCTAACCTTGACAATAGTAGGATCAAATAACTGAAGGCCATCTTTTACAACTAAATTATATATATGACATGCACATCTAACATGAAACAATTCATCAAAAGGGGGATGCAATGCGGGTTTTAACTTACTAATAGCAAAATCATTGTTTGCAGCATTATCAAGAGTTATACTTAAAATTTTGTCACTAATAAAATACGCCTTACAAATATCAGAAACTTCTCTCTTAATAAATGCTCCCGTGTGTGGTTCATCGACAGCGGAATATGCTAAAATTCTTTTTTGCATTACCCAGTTAAGGTCTATCCAATGACAAGTAACTTTTAAATACTCATACCCATTAACACCACGACCCAAATCAGTAGTAAGACAAACTCTACAATCAAAGTGATAAAATATATATCGTAAATATTGTCTATATTCATTTTTAAATTTTATAATATCACTTCTAACCGTAGTTTTTGGAAAACCTTGAAAAGATGGATTATATACGGTTTGAATATAACGAATAAAACCTTGACAAGAAGCAAATGTAAAAGGTAAGCACTCTACCGCAATCATTTTTGCCATTTGTTCCCTATCTTTCTTCTATCATAATGCATAAGTCCCCCCGTCACTGGGTTAATTTCCTGTTAGACTCCACTACCTTGCGATGGAGCCATTCTGTTCCCTGAACGAGTGCCACCCGGCCTCCTTTCCCATTCATCCTTATGATGGTTTTCTAAGTGTGTTCTCAACTTCCCCGTCCCACTATTATGCTTGCCGGTTTTAAAATCCCAAACTTTTTTACAAATATTACATTTAGCGGTCTGAGCCGGAACATTTTTAGTCATAAATTTCCACACATCCGATCTTTCGGGTCGTACCGCTGGTTCTCTACTAGGAGGCATAGGTGGTAATTCAGTTTCTTCAGGTTTACTATGAAATTGACTAGTGGGTGTTTCATCATCTAAATTAGCCCCTTCGGTATTTTCTTGATATTGTGTCTCTAACATATCATTATCTAGTGGTTGATCAAAATCTATATCATGATAAAATTGCGTGTCATCTTCCTGAGTAAAATCATCTAGATGAGAAGGAGCGCTAGAAGTACCAATTGGTCTTTTACCTAAAGCACGACTACGTCTATCATCCTCCCCTCGGTTAGAAGCACGTGATCTACGACCGCTACCCGTACGCCCAGTAATTGATCTCCACATTCCAGACATTTTTATAATTTATAAGTAAATCAAACAAACAAATTACTAAAATATGCTACAAACAATAATATTGCACAAAAATAAAATAGATAATAAAAAGTAAGAACGAGTTTACTTGATATCGTGAACTTAGAATGTAGATTGTAGAACTTAGGAAGTAAAGGTTGAAACTTGACCGGAACTGCACCGAACAATTTTCCACTTCACTCCAAATATTTTTTTTGTAATGCAATTTAGCACTTAAACCCTTTTTGCAAGAGCAACTTTGAATTATTTAGCAAATAGCCTTTGTAGAAATAAGAGAGATTTAGAGAGAATATTAGAGAAATTGTGAATAAATTGATGAAAAATGATGGTATTTATAGAAAAAATAGGTTGGGGGGTATGGGGGCGCCTAGGGGGGTGGGGGAGCAAAACTAGCCGTTTTTGGCCGTTGGGCCAACGGCTGTGCGTGAAAGAGCCGTTGCCCAACGGCTATTTTTTGCACAAAGTCCACCAGATTTTTTTTATTTTCCCGGTCCGGTCCGGTCCGGACCGGTTCCGGTGCATTTTTTTCGGGTTTGGTCGGTGCATTTTGGGGGTGCCGGGTCGGGGAACGGACCGTCTATTTTTTTTTCATTTGGCCCGGCTTGCGCCGGTCCTGTCCATTACCGGTCCGGTCCGGTCCGGTCCGGTGCAAACCGGGCCATTGGACATCCTTAGTTGCACCAAATATAAAAGTCATCGAAAAGTCGAATCACCGGTGTTAAATCGACATATCATAATTTTGCTATCGTATACTTGTCAGGCAAATTGTTCTTCTTTATTAGTTCGTTCAAAAAGAATGATAATTTTTTAAATTTAAAAATAACTTAACTTTAATTCTACTACTTTACTTTTAATGAAATAATTTACAACCACATAAATATCAATTACTTGTTTTAAATTACAAATCTCAAAAATTATTTTTTTAAACTTTGTGTCTATTTAAATTATGACAGACAAAATGAAAGGGATAGAGTAATACTTTACTACTCCTAGGGTCCAAACTAAATAACGTGCAAATTCTGAGAAAGAAAAAATGATAATTTGAGGAGATACGTTGGATTATTTAGTCAAAGGGAGCTGCTATTCGGCCACACTCTCCTTGTCCCAACCTTGGCCACACCCCTAAAATTTCTAATATATCCTTAATGTGTGTTTGGCCTATTAAACAATTTTTTCCCTCCAAAACCTTCCCTCCAAACTAACTATTAAATGTTGTTTATTCCCAAAACATTGAGCCATGCAAAAACATAATGCTAGGGAGATGGAAGGATTTCAGAATTAATAGTACTTGGTATACGTATAAGTATATGTATACGTAGACCGTATTTATACGTATTTCTATTTTTTAAAATACTCTTTATTAATTAAGTGATAATTTAATTTTATACGTATTTATGTTTTTTAAATGTGGCTTCTTTATTAATTTAATTATATTTCTTATACATACACATTTTGACTACTACCACCAACTACATGTCTATTAGTATTCCATTGTTATTCCTATACCGTTTTGAGTAACACCACAAACCCTAATCACAATCCACACCCATTTCTAAACATGAACACCAACCCATCAAGTCCTAATACGGATGAACTAAGAAATGAATTACATAGAGCTTTAGGACTGGAATCCGACGATAGTTTGATGAATGATGAGGATCATTTGGATGACCTTGACTCTGACGGGGCCCACAATGATGTAGAGAATAATGAAGGTGATGATGATATTGATGTTGAAGATGATGAAGTTGTAGAAGTGTTAGAAATTGGAGAGGACAGGGAAATGGGTGATGATATTTCTCAAGAGGATCTTGCAATAGTGCCACTTCCTGGAATGAAATTTAAAGGTAGTGGACATATGTATGAATTTTACAAAGCACATGCTAGATTATTAGGTTTTTGTATTGTCAAACGAACATGCAACAAAAAAGGGGGGGATACGGTAAGGTATGTGCAGTTTGTTTGTGATAGGGCAAGGAAACCAAAACATAAGATATCCGGCAAAAGAATGAATTGTATGGCTAGAATTAATGGAATTTTTGAAAATGATGGATCATGTCGTGTTTCTAAGGTTATTAGAAAGCATAATCACAAATTGGAACCATCACTATCACGATTGATGGCTGGACACAGGAATGTTAGTAATTCCCTTAAGAGATGGTTTCAAGCTAATTATCTAGCTGGCCTAAGACCATCCAAGAACATAAGAGTAGCCGAAGTACTTGCTGGTGGGCCGGAGAATTTGGGTTGCACTACTAAGGACTGCAGAAATTATGAATAGTAGGAGGTTTGAATTGCAAGAAGGGGACCTACAAGCATTATTGAGGTTCTTTACTGATATGCAACAAAAAGATAGGGAATTTTTCTATTCAATTGATGTTGATAGCGTAGGTAGGATTCGTAATGTCGTATGGGTGCATTCTCACTCAAAAGTAGCATATGATACGTTCCATGACGTTATATGCTTCGATACAACATATCTAGTGAACCGGTATAATATGCCATTCGCTTCGTTTGTTGGTGTCAATCAACATAGAAAATCTGTACTTTTGGGGTGTGCTCTCCTTTCGAATGAGGATATTGCAAGTTACTTGTTGGTGATCTCTACATGGCTTAGGGCCATGGGAGATGTCTGTCCACTGGCTATCTTGACCGACCAATGTGAAAGCATTAAGGCAGCTATACATCAATTGATGCCAAATACGGTACAAAGATACTGTGTATGGCATATATTTTCTAAGTTGCCTTTGAGGTTAAGCGAGGTTAGTGATTCTAAAAGAGCAAAGTCAGAATTTAAGGCCATGGTGCTTGAAAGCGTTACTACAGTTGAGTTTGAGAATATATGGGATGAATACATTGCAAAATACAACTTGAATGGAAGAAAGTGGTTTCTTAAGCTTTATTTAGAAAGGGAAAAATGGGTTCCTGCATACCTAGATGATCATTTTTGGGCAGGGATGTTGTCTACTCAAAGAAGTGAAGGAATGCAAGCTTTCTTTGATGGATTTATCACCCGTCAAAGCACTCTTAAGCAATTTGTTCAGCAATACGAGTTAGCGATAAGAGATAAGTTTGAGAAAGAGCTTGAAGCAGAATATAGGTCCAATTGTTTTGAATTAAAGTGTTTGTCTGAATTCCCGTGGGAGGCACAACTTCAAGCTTGCTATACTCGTGAAATATTTGAATTGTTCCAATAGCAACTAAAGAAGCACATGCATTGTGAAATCAGCAGCTTTGAGGATGATGAAGCAGAACCTGGCGTGGAGAAATTCCTTATAACTGATTATTCAAAGAGAAGTTTTAGTCGTAGCGATCCGTTTTTATTCACTGTTAGGTACAAGGCTGTTGGTGAGCATCTAAGTTGCTCCTGCAAATGGTATGAAAGTAGAGGATATCTATGCTGCCATATACTGAAGGTTTTGTCTCACAAAAGGATTGAAACTGTTGACCAAAGGTATATTTTGGATAGGTGGAGAAAAGATATTGTTCGTCCGCACTTAAAACGATTCTTTTTAGGAGGTTATCCCCATATGACTTCCGAGTACATGATGTACAAGGATTTGCTTAGGCATTTTGAGCGGAATTGTGATATTGCATTGGATAGTGAAGTGAAGAGGAAGTATATGAAGTATATGATGATCAAAATTGAGCATGATCTTTCAAATTGGAATGATGAAATTATCGAGCAATTTGTCCCATTGGAAGAGTTGAATGAGGTTGATGTTTACGTTGACCCTGTAAGTGTGGTTGAGGGTGATGCAACTATTTTACGTAACCCTCGATACACTCGTTCACGAGGACGTCCACGGTTGAGCCGGTATAGAGGACGACTTGAAACATATTTTAGAAGTTCACAAAGTGGTGGTAGAGGAGGTGTGAGTAGCAGAGGTGGTGGTAGGGGTAGTAGAGTTGGTGGTAGAGGTAGTAGAGGTGGAGGTAGAGGTGGTGGTAGGGCCGGTGGTAGGGCAGGTGGTAGAGACAGTCAAGGCAGTCAAGGCATTAACGGGCAAGATGAAGGAAATGAGGTAACATTTATTCACTATAGTTCATTGAATATTTGTTTTAACTATGGCATATTTTACAGTAATTAATTTTTTCTCATGTTGCAGCAAGGTGGTGCTCCAACATCACCACTTCGTAGCTTGCCCTATCTAAACGATGACATTGAAGACTTGACGATTTAATTAGATATAAGTTTGAGCTTTTTTTTTTGGTTGGTTTTGACATAGAATCCTTCTTAATTTATTTACATTCTTTTTGTAATGAAACTTAATGAAAATCGACTTATGTAAGTTCCATTCATAGAATGATGATTTTTTCATGATAAATTTTTGCAACTTAAATAGTATGAATTGATGTATCCAATGTTAGGGTTACTTAACTTAAATCCTAGTTCAAAGCTTGTATGTCCAAACTAGTTTATAACAAACTATACAACTAAAACTTGGATTATTTACCTAGTCTCTTTGTCCCACATCGAAAATTTTATGAAACCTTTTAGTGTTTTTAAGGGTTAATCAACTCTCCTTCAAGTAAATTAATGTATTGTCTTGGTAGAGACTCTACAAAGACAGTACATTAATTTTATGCACGACTACTTTTTATTTAAAACAATCGATAATGTAGTAATAATTATAGTGTCTGGGTTTTATTTAAAACAATCGATAATGTAGTAATAATTATACTGTCTGGGTATAATTGCATGTTGTAAAAAAGGAACACGGTGATATAGCTTATCTACATTACTACTACATATACTAAGTAATTATACCCAATTAAAGTATATAAAAATACTACAATTAAAGTATTAGAATTCCTATTTGTATACTTCACAAGCTAATAGACCTAAATTGTGCCAAAAAAATAGACCTAAATTGTGCTAAACTAGTGTCGAACCCTATACCCCAACCTCCTAATATGTAACTTATGACCATTTTGCTGGAATAGCATCATCCGCTCTTCCACAAACTTTATCATATTTTATAACAAACCATACAACTAACCATTGAATGGGTATGCCAAAAAAAAAAAGACCTAAATTGTGCCAAACTAGACTCGAACCCTATACCCCAACCTCCTAATATCTGACTTATGACCATTTTGCTGGAATAGCATCATCTGCTCTTCCACAAACTTTATCATATTTTATAACAAACCATACAACTAACCAAAACCCTAACCATCACCTCTTCACCTTTCCTTATTTAAAGAGACACAAAGGTTGTACTTCCTTTGTAAGAAATCTGAATATTTTTCTACTAACTGTTAACCCACAAAAAATGGAGGCTGATGCAACCAATCTTAAGTATTTTGGACCTGGAACATTTATAAACACTGTTGGTAAGAAGACCTTTCTTGCGAGGTTAACCAAATCATATGTAACTACGGATGATTTTGTAAGTTTTTTTGCTTATCTTTTTAATTTTTTGAAAATATCCATAGTTTCTAATATTTTATTTTGTGATTTTTTCATGTTAATAGATTTTTCCAAAATCTGTACTCCCTTTTTTGCCTGATGAATCAGTTCCTACTCGTGTGCTATCTGGTAATGATGTACATGATATGCGCTTCGTTATAAATAAAGGGAGGAAAAGGCTAGGGAATGGTTGGTTAGAATTCATAAAGGCCAACAATTTGAGGGTTGGTAAGGCAGTTCATTTTAGTTTTGTGGAAGGTTTAGATGATGGTAGATTTGTTTGTCGAGTTCACATTATGGGACAGCCTCGTGATCTTGCTGATGATTTTGACAATGAATTATCCAGTGCATCAAGTTCTAGTGATGGTTATGATTTTAGGGTGATGATGGACTTTGATGGTTCTGGAACAAGTGCAGATCCTCTTCAAATTGATTGAATGTGAAATGTTAGGGTTACTTGGTCTATGGTTTTTGGTGACATGTATTTTCAAGACTTTTGTTGTTGTTTATGTTAAGTTCTTAATATGTCCAATGAGCGGTTTGTGTATTTTGTCTAGGGTTTGTTTGGTTGAACTGTTGCTAAGATGTGTAAGCAACATTTCTTCTTTGTTTTATCATGTTTTTGTTATGTTAAGACTCTATGTATAATATCAAGATGTTGTTATGTCAAGACTCTATGTTTATATCCAGATTTGTAGTTGTTAAATTATCACTACTGTTTAGTCTACATTTTTTTGTCACATTTGAAAGACGAATAATATCAATTGGGATTAAATAACTTGTCAAATAAATTGCAATAAGTCATAAAAGATCACACATAGACAACTATTTTCCATAGCATTTGATTTTGATTTAAGAAGAAACAAGCCTTCATACATTATCCTGCTTACATAGCACCCACTAAACCCAAAAAAAAACCTAAAAAAACTTCCCCACACCACTTGAGCTTGGGGCTTCAACAATAAGTTTGTTAGATTGACACTTGCTCTCAATCCTACTTGCAACAGCTTCCATACGAGCCATCATCTCGTCCTGGCTAAGTTTAACTTGATCCACAAGGCGATTAAGATTGGAAATTTCACCACGCAGTTCTTGCACCTGAAAATTAACATTGCTCACTGTCCAGTTTACAGGAAAAACTTGTTCATCTACACGACGACTGAGATTGGCAATTTCAGAACGAAGTTCTAGCATATGAATGATAACATTGTTCAATGCCCAGTTGATATTCATAATATGCTGTGAAGTAACAACAGGAAAAGGATAATTAATGTTCATCCTGCGAAAAAGTTAAACGATATTAGTAAGAATTATTGCATAGCTGAAAACTTGATGTAATGCCTGACAAGATTCTTCTACCATGTGGGAGATTACTTACCCGAGTTGTCTTGCAGAGTTAGAAAATGAATGATTATACATGGAGAAATATGTGAAGTTCAAAGATATGATATAGGATGATGATTACACATTGGAATGAGCTAGGGTTTAAATAGGACGAGTATTGGGCAATGTAAAGGCAATAGCTATTATTTGATGCATGAATTGTAAGAATCAATGCACGCTAAACCAATTAGAGTGGTGCCTTGTCTTGGGATTGAAACAAATTTGTGTCTTTTGCTATGTCCAATGTACACAATCTACACACATTCACTTATTATTAATGACTATTATTAATGACTATAACTGACCTAAACCCTTAGTTAGCTCTAATTGATCGGTTCAAATCACATTTACAACCACTGGTTATAATAGGACGGTGCTATTACTTGCTTACATGAAATAACAACTATTATTTATGATGTAAATAGTAACGTAATCCTACTTATGCCTTATTGCATCGAAATCGAGACGTTTAAATAAGATTGTTCATCCGTTTTGTAAAATAATTGGTAGAATTTAAAATTTGAGAAATTTTCATATTTTATGTATAAAATATGCATTTATAATCTGCCTTTATGTACATTATGAAATTTCCATAAAATGAAGTCTCTTCATCTTAGAACAATTTTTTCGAAATTAAGAGTGTGTGTGTTTTGAATGTCAATGGTGGTAAACAACAACAACAAAAATTAATAACAAACATTCTTAGAATTTATTTTTTTTTTTTTTGGTAATTTAATATTTCATTTCATTACCAAAGAAGCATTACACATCAAAGTCTCAAAACATGCACTTCAGTCTGGCAACATTTTTGCCCAACACTGAAGGGTAACACCGAGCTCCTATTACATCATACTCTACCTACCTGTACTTAACAAATTAAGGATAGAAATTTAGGGCATCTACAGCTCTATCTAGTTTCCTAGTAAAACTACACACCTGTACTACATCTTGGATGGTCTTCCTCGTAATCTGTCCAGCTTGCTTCTGTTGATGTTGAAACATTCTGGCATTCCTTTCTTGCCAAATATTGTAGATGGTAGCAGCAAGGGTTGCTCTGTATATCTTGGCTTTTGCACTATTGCTTCTGCTATTTGTTATTGCCCATTGAAGTTCTTGGTCCCAATTCATAGCTGCTCTTCTGATGTTTAGCCACTCCAATAGCTTACCCCAGATAGCCATTGAAAACTCACAAGAGAAGAATAGGTGATTGAGGGTCTCGGCTGCCTTGTTACACAGCACACAGTCATAGTCACTAAGGTGCATCCATTGTCCAAGCCTATCCCTTGTCTGCAGTTTACCATGAACAGCTAGTAGCAAACAGAAGGTCCATTTAGGTAGGCCTGGGTTATTGCATGTAAGCTTCCTCCATTCAACTTTTTGATACTGGCCCTGCAGTACCTGGTACATCTTCTTAATTCCATATATTAATTCATCATCACAGTTTAAGATTAACAACCATCCAAAACATAATAAAACTTAAACAAAAACAACAATCCCCTACTAATACATAACCGGCACATCTATCCAAGTAACGTACCATGAGTTATGGGGGGTTTAGGAATTAAAACATACAACTAAACTAGAAACTGGGTGATGTTGGAGCAGGAACATAATCATAGGGATGAAGGCCGGCACCACTAACAGCAGCCTCTGATAACTTCTCAATCCTGTCAAACATTTTCATAATTTTGGCCTGGTTACTCTCAAGAACCTTCACAAGGTCTTCAATGTCCTCAAGTTTGCACTGCATGTCGATAACACGCTCACGAACACACTTATCCATGCAGAAAATATTGTCATACTTGCTAGTTGGTTTCCACTCGTTGTTTGTTTCATTCCACCCATTGCTTTTTTCACCTTCCATGACTGAAAAAGGAAAATCAGAGTTAATTTACAATAACATCATCCAAAAATTAAAACAAAAACACTTATAAAATCTAAGAAATTTAAACAGAAATGTATCAAACCATACTTCTCTTGTCAAGTGGATTTCTTCTCAACAAATGAAGGGACGGTTTTAGTTGTAATGGGGGTAAGGAGCACTGATTACCTTCTTAAATAGAGGTTGTTATACCCATTCAAGATGGGGTGCGTCGTTTAAAATACATACTAAACAGGTGGGTCGTTTAATTTTTGCACACTTAATTGCGTAAAATTGTAAACATAAATATTAATAAATTAGTGTGTTTAAATAATGACCCCAAATTGCATAGTTTGGACTTTGGATTGACATTTCAGTGTAATATGACACCTACTCCACTTAATTAATAAAATATTTAAATATTTTATGACATTAGTAATTAGACATGAACAATGTTATTAGCTATGATTACTCAATTTAACTGTCACAATATCACAAATTTATGTGATCGCATTTATACAATAGCATGATGAAAACTACGACTTGTTACCGGTGTTAATTAAATCACCACAAGGACCAATGTGGGAGGTGTAAGGGTGGAAATTACTAAATTGCATCATGAAGTCACAAGTATGGAAATTATGTGTTCGCTTGTATACAATTACATAATTAACACTACGACATTATGCCGGCGACCTTAACTCACCACATAGACCAATATTGGAAGTGTAAGGGTGTCAATAACTATGATCAATCACTACAATTGCCTCATGAAGGGAAAAATATGGAAATTATAAGTGATCACTTGTACATAATAGCAACACGCACAATACGACATATTATCGGTGATTACTAATACATTGACCAATGATTGATGACTAGCATCAATTGCAACATGTAGGAACAAGAAAATGTGTTTGAATTGATACATTATATTACTAATATAAGTATGAATATTATGAAATTGCATTAGTAAATCTTAGAGTGTAAGGTTTACGGTTTAGGGTTTAGGGTTAGGGTTTCTATAAGAATATATTTTAAGGGTGTCGTTACCTATGATCACTCACTACAATTGCATCATGTAGGCAAAACAACACACTTAAGTGTACTTGTTTGTAGAGATTTATACCGGTAACCTTAAGGAGTCGTTTGGTTGGTGGGACTACATATCAAGAAAATCCCCATAAATAACCCCACCACCTCCTTGGTATAAGTTATCAAAATATTTTAACAATAATCTAAAACATGACTTAATTAATATTACTAATCAAACGTGGGTTAATTGTTCTCCTTATCAAACCAACCAAACGACTCCTAAGGGTCTAGGGTTAGGGTTTGGGGTTTGGGGATAGGGTTTCAATATGCAGATTTTTTAAAAAAAGGAAATTAATTAATTGAGCCTATCAAGACTCGAACCCTAAACCACCACATCAAGTTACTACACTAAACACCACTATGCTGGATTAGCGTGTTCTGGCAATTTAATTATCTTTAATTAATGTTATAGTTGGTCTCAATATATGTGTAATTTAATTCAGGCGCACTTAACGATGTGAAATTACAACTATAATCATTAATTACACTGCTTCTTTCAATAATGACCCTAATTACATATGTTGGACTGATATTATGCTTTTATTTAATTAATGACTCTATATGAATTATATTTAATAAAAAAAATTAAAAAATTATAATTTTATGTTAATTAATCTTGAAAAAATTAACATATGAGACATTTAATGGTATCATTAGCTATGTTAATCATTTTAATTGGATCAAGTAGTCACAATAGTACAAATTAATGTGATCAAAATTATACAATAGCATGATGAACCCTACGACATGTTCCCGGTGTCGTTAACTCACCTTAAGGAACAATGTGGGAGGTGTAAGGGTGTCATTACATATGATCACCCACTTCAATTGCATCATGAAGGCACAAGAACACAATTACAAGTATCACTTTTATACAATAGCATCATAAACCCTACGACATATTACTAGTGACCTTAAATCACCACATGGACCAACGTGGGACATCTAAGGGTGTCGTTACCTATGATCACTCACTACAATTGCATCATGTAGGCAAAACAACACACTTAAGTGTGCTTGTTTGTAGAGATTTATACCGGTAACCTTCAGGAGTCGTTTGGTTGGTGGGACTACATATCAAGAAAATCCCCATAAATAACCACACCACCTCCTTGGTATAACTTATCAAAATATTTTAACAATAAAATCTGTAACACAAATTAATTAATATTACTAATCAAACGTGGGATAATTGTTCTCCTTATCAAACCAACCAAACGAATCCTAAGGGTTTAGGGTTTAGGGTTAGGCTTTAGGGTTTGGGGATAGGGTTTTGAGCACTGCCCTTAAAAAAAAACATAATAAAAAAGGAGCCTAACCAAACTCGAACCCTAGATCCTCACCTCGTTCAATATACTCACAACCACTATGCTAGAATAGAATCATCTGTCTATACGACTAACTTTTTAATTTTTTATTTACTTTTGTAGCTTATATTTAGGGGGAATTCATGGAGGGAAAATAAAATTTTGTAGCTTATATTTAGGCACAGATTTTTAAAACAAAAATATCAAATAATTTTCGTGGAGGGAAATTCAAACAAGAGGAGGGAATTATTAAAGGTTTAGTGATGTTTTGGACTCTATAAATTGTTGCACCATCCATTGTCACAAGCACTTCTAAATCAATAAAATAGTTAAAGCAAATATAAACTAAATGGAATGCGGATGGATTGAAGAAGATTTCATAACATGGTTCGAGATGGAGATGCCCTATTCATACATTACTCGTGATGCATTGGTACCTTTTTTTTAGCCTTACACTTTTTTAATTCTAATATAGGAATTTACCTACGACAATAATATTACTCTTTCTTATGTTTCCGCAGTGCCTTCCAAAGAAAATCTATCAGTATCTTCCTCCTACTATGGTTGAAACAACTATCCAATGTAAAGGGAAGAAATGGACTACAACACTGAGCAGTGGTGTTCGGCGAAAACTCGTGAAGGGATGGAAAAAATTTGTCAAGGACAAATTCATTAAAAAAGGACATGTTCTTATCTTTGAACTTGTTCAAGCTACACCAACGACTGTTATGTTCAATGTTGAAGTGAGCGTTTGAGAAATTTTTTCAATGTTGAACTTGTATTACAGTTGTTTCACCTTATCAATGGAACTAGTCATTATGTTTTGATTTTTAATACGTGACTATTTAATTTCATTGACAACTTATAGTATATGTTGCCACACATAACAAATGTTATTTGCAAACTCAATTTTCTACACTTAAACGATTCTTATGAACATGATAGACAAGTGCAACCTCAAACAATTTTCTAAGTCAATTTATTGTAGCTAGGCTTGTCCTACAGGGAAGTGCAATGGCTGCACAGAAGAGTGGAAAGGCTGCATAGAGAAGTGAAATAACAACATAGAAAGCTTAAACAATTATGAGACCACATAGGGATTAATATACTATTTAATGCGGCTAAACAAAATAAACCCCTATAAATAGTTTCCAAAGTCAAATTACGAATCCACTTCTAATCCTAATCAACTACCTTTTATAAGCATTACAATGGACAGGACTCCACAGAAGAACGTTGTTGCACAACCACTGCAAGGATCACCAGTTAGCCATAACATTTTGTATCAGGAGCTTAAGAATATACATAGGAAGCTAGAGAGTGAGGTTAATGAATTGCTAGGGAGGTTGGTTAGGGAGAGTGACATTGTTTACATCCAAAGTCTTTTATTGGAAGGCACGGTCCCCTTAACCACTCTTTACACCATGCTTGATGACCTACCCATCCCAAGCAACGAAAGTGAGCCCAAGGAGAATTCTGTTATTGTTATCTCTAGCGACACTGAATCTGTTAACAAGTCTTCTAGGTCTGTGCCTGATACCCCAAAAATTGAGTAGTCCATTATGAGCTTGTCTCTCGTGCATGCCATGCATATAGCATGGTATGCTAGTGTAGGTGTTTTTGTTGTTTATGCCTATGGTTGTCTAGTTTGGTTCTTGTCTTGACTTGGTCGTGGTATTATGTAATGGAATATCATTCCATGAACAATCTATTAATGAATCTTATATTATGGTAAAATTATTCTCCAATTCTTCTTTGCTTTTAACACGATTGATTACTAATGACTCCATCCTTATAAATATGAATAAGGTTTTCACTATTAATTGTTGAATCAAAACAGATTTTATGTGCAACCAAACTAGCTCCATATTGCAGCTTAGATCATTGGGTTCGAAATCCATACTGAAGGTGTGGTCATTTATTACAAGCTTTTACTTGCATTATCATGTTTTTTTTCTCCAAGTGTATGCTATAATCAAACTTCAAAAGGCTAAACTCATGGGTTCACAATTCATAAACTAGTTTTTCAAACAACTTGAATTTCATCTAACTTAATGAATTTTGCGTTAATTAAAACTATGTATGACACATTAGACAAATGTACTTGAAACAAATTTATAATTGCTAGTTGAGAAAATACTTTATCGAAAAACAAGTAAAATGATATGCCTAATTGATTAAGAACTTTACTTTCCATTAACGACTAAGAATAACACATAATCAGTCATTTCATGATTGGAAGCATATTTTAACAATCAACTTGATAATTTCATCCCTACAAACATTCCAGCTAATAAAGCAGATGAAATAACACAAGATTCATTATCTACTTCAAACCCTACAACACTTTCATCTACTAACGAGCTTGAAGAATGATCTTTATGACCAGTATTATTTTTTTGATATTCATATAAAGCTTCTTTGGCTTCATCATAAGTCTTGAAAGCCTTGAAGATGCTACCCTTGAAACCTACTACCATTGGAGCACACTCATGCCAAGAGTTGTACAATCCGGGTCTCTTACCATAAAATACCACATACACTTTGGATTGGGACTTGTTCTTAGCTTGATCATTCTTTTGGAAGTCGTTGAAAGCTAATATGGCTTCATCATAAGATTTAAAAGCTTTGAAGATGGGTAGCTTTGAAGATGCTACCCTTGACTCCAATAACCATAGGGGCACACTCACACCAAGAGTTGTATAATCCCGGCCTCTTACCACGAAATACCACATAGATTTTTGATGATTTATTCTCATTCACATTGACCATGGTTCAATTGTCCTCCTTACTCTACTGAAGTGAAGATAGGAGGAAAGTAGATATAGAACTACTTTAGGAGAGGCAATCAACAATTAAAAGCGTATATATATTGCAAAAAGTAATAGGGTTAGACAATGACCAATCAAAAAAAAAAGAAGTGAAATTAATAAATAAGCATATAAAATTTTGTTGTAAATACACAAAAAATGAAGTATTTTCGTATGTATTTTGATTGTATTTCGTATGTATTCCGTATGTATTTTGTTTTTCTACCAACCTAATTAAATACTTTATGGGAAACAAACAAATGCATGGTTAGTTGTGAAAGTGCTTTGAAAATGTAAAAAATAATTAATAACATGAGAGAGAGTTAAACAAATTCAAAAAATTAACCTAAAATCTGATTAAGGGTATAAATGGAAGAAAATTAACGAACTAATTAAAATGGCGTGTGAAATTACTATATTACCCCCATTTGGGACATTTGGGCCAAGAATGGTGTGGTCAATTATATTTATCGTATGACTATTAGTGTGTTCAAAGTTATTCCATTATGTTTTTTAATTGTTGTTAGTAACAACGTTACCTAAACTCGGTCAACAATTAGAAAAAGTAAAAAATATCAGTAGTGGACATTTTCTGATGAAATTGGGGGTTGCGAATAGAATTTCATCAAGTACAAGTGCACACTAGTATTTGCTTATTATCCTAATAAAGTTGGATATACATTCATTATCGTACGTCTCTTTTTTCATTAATTTTGATTTCCTCGAAGAGTAAAATTTTGCAAGTTTAGACAAGTATTAACAATATAATTCAAATTTATTTAGTAGTAATCTTAAAGAAAGTGATCAAAATGTATAAGGGATTTGGTTATGTATTTGATAATATTAGAGAGAGAATAGCATAGAGCAGTACGTTATAGGTGAGCTGGGGGAATAGTACAACAGAGTAGTGCAACCACATAGGTTGAGACTGCTGTTATTTGTTCTGGGTGAGTATTACCTGCAGTCTGTTGCTTTTTTGTCTTTTCTGGATTGAGATAAATTATGTTACTATGGACTAGTACTAATATATTTAGGAAATGTCATAATAATACTCCAATTCCTACGTCTGAGATTAAAGGGACGAGAAAGGAGTGTTCGAAACGAAATGATCAATTGACTATTTTGACATGCACAAGATTTGTAGATCATGAGTTAGACTTTCTAATTTGTTCTTAATTTAATTTCATGATGGTGTTGACAAAATCTTTTCAAATATTCCTAAGCTATTTCCCTTTAGGAAATGTCATAAGAATATTCTTTCTTCTTCGTAAAAACTGTAGTCTAATGGAATTGTGGTTTGTAAACTAAGAATCGTTGCTTCTGATGAAATTGGGGTTTGGGAATAGAATTTCATCAAGTACAAGCGTATACTAGTAATTGCTTATTCTCCTAATATTTTAACGTAAGCTACTCATTTTCTTTCTTTTTAGCCGACATTAGTCTCTTTGACCATTTGAAAATAGGGCTTCAATAACAATTAAAAGAGTATATATATTGCTAAAAGTAATAGGGTTAGACAATGACCAATCAAAAAAAAAAAAAAAGTGAAATTAATCAATAAGCATATAAAATTTTGTTGTAAATACACAAAAAATGAAGTATTTTCGTATGTATTTTGATTGTATTTCGTATGTATTCCGTATGTATTTTGTTTTTCTACCAACCTAATTAAATACTTTATGGGAAACAAACAAATGCATGGTTAGTTGTGAAAGTGCTTTGAAAATGTAAAAAATAATTAATAACATGAGAGAGAGTTAAACAAATTCAAAAAATTAACCTAAAATCTGATTAAGGGTATAAATGGAAGAAAATTAACGAACTAATTAAAATGGCGTGTGAAATTACTATATTACCCGCATTTGGGACATTTGGGCCAAGAATGGTGTGGTCAATTATATTTATCGTATGACTATTACTGTGTTCAAAGTTATTCCATTATGTTTTTTAATTGTTGTTAGTATCAACGTTACCTAAACTCGGTCAACAATTAGAAAAAGTAAAAAATATCAGTAGTGGACATTTTCTGATGAAATTGGGGGTTGCGAATAGAATTTCATCAAGTACAAGTGCACACTAGTATTTGCTTATTATCCTAATAAAGTTGGATATACATTCATTATCGTACGTCTCTTTTTTCATTAATTTTGATTTCCTCGAAGAGTAAAATTTTGCAAGTTTAGACAAGTATTAACAATATAATTCAAATTTATTTAGTAGTAATCTTAAAGAAAGTGATCAAAATGTATAAGGGATTTGGTTATGTATTTGATAATATTAGAGAGAGAATAGCATAGAGCAGTACGTTGTAGGTGAGCTGGGGCAATGGTACAACAGAGTAGTGCAACCACATAGGTTGAGACTGCTGTTATTTGTTCTGGGTGAGTATTACCTGCAGTCTGTTGCTTTTTTGTCTTTTCTGGATTGAGATAAATTATGTTACTATGGACTAGTACTAATATATTTAGGAAATGTCATAATAATATTCCAATTCCTACGTCTGAGATTAAAGGGACGAGAAAGGAGTGTTCGAAACGAAATGATCAATTGACTATTTTGACATGCACAAGATTTGTAGATCATGAGTTAGACTTTCTAATTTGTTCTTAATTTAATTTCATGATGGTGTTGACAAAATCTTTTCAAATATTCCTAAGCTATTTCCCTTTAGGAAATGTCATAAGAATATTCTTTCTTCTTCGTAAAAAATGTTCTAATGGAATTGTGGTTTGTAAACTAAGAATCGTTGCTTCTAATGAAATTGGGGTTTGGGAATAGAATTTCATCAAGTACAAGGGTATACTAGTAATTGCTTATTCTCCTAATATTTTAACGTAAGCTACTCATTTTCTTTCTTTTTAGCCGACATTAGTCTCTTTGACCATTTGAAAATAGGGCTTCAATAACAATTAAAAGAGTATATATATTGCTAAAAGTAATAGGGTTAGACAATGACCAATCAAAAAAAAAAAAAAGAAGTGAAATTAATCAATAAGCATATAAAATTTTGTTGTAAATACACAAAAAATGAAGTATTTTCGTATGTATTTTGATTGTATTTCGTATGTATTCCGTATGTATTTTGTTTTTCTACCAACGTAATTAAATACTTTATGGGAAACAAACAAATGCATGGTTAGTTGTGAAAGTGTTTTGAAAATGTAAAAAAATAATTAATAACATGAGAGAGAGTTAAACAAATTCAAAAAATTAACCTAAAATATGATAAAGGGTATAAATGGAAGAAAATTAACGAATTAATTAAAATGGCGTGTGTAATTACTATATTACCCCCATCTGGGACATTTGGGCCAAGAATGGTGTGGTCAATTATATTTATCGTATGACTATTACTGTGTTCAAAGTTATTCCATTATGTTTTTTAATTGTTGTTAGTATCAACGTTACCTAAACTCGGTCAACAATTAGAAAAAGTAAAAAATATCAGTAGTGGACATTTTCTGATGAAATTGGGGGTTGCGAATAGAATTTCATCAAGTACAAGTGCACACTAGTATTTGCTTATTATCCTAATAAAGTTGGATATACATTCATTATCGTACGTCTCTTTTTTCATTAATTTTGATTTCCTCGAAGAGTAAAATTTTGCAAGTTTAGACAAGTATTAACAATATAATTCAAATTTATTTAGTAGTAATCTTAAAGAAAGTGATCAAAATGTATAAGGGATTTGGTTATGTATTTGATAATATTAGAGAGAGAATAGCATAGAGCAGTACGTTGTAGGTGAGCTGGGGGAATGGTACAACAGAGTAGTGCAACCACATAGGTTGAGACTGCTGTTATTTGTTCTGGGTGAGTATTACCTGTAGTCTGTTGCTTTTTTGTCTTTTCTGGATTGAGATAAATTATGTTACTATGGACTAGTACTAATATATTTAGGAAATGTCATAATAATATTCCAATTCCTACGTCTGAGATTAAAGGGACGAGAAAGGAGTGTTCGAAACGAAATGATCAATTGACTATTTTGACATGCACAAGATTTGTAGATCATGAGTTAGACTTTCTAATTTGTTCTTAATTTAATTTCATGATGGTGTTGACAAAATCTTTTCAAATATTCCTAAGCTATTTCCCTTTAGGAAATGTCATAAGAATATTCTTTCTTCTTCGTAAAAACTGTAGTCTAATGGAATTGTGGTTTGTAAACTAAGAATCGTTGCTTCTGATGAAATTGGGGTTTGGGAATAGAATTTCATCAAGTACAAGTGTATACTAGTAATTGCTTATTCTCCTAATATTTTAACGTAAGCTACTCGTTTTCTTTCTTTTTAGCCGACATTAGTCTCTTTGACCATTTGAAAATAGGGCTTCAATAACAATTAAAAGAGAATATATATTGCTAAAAGTAATAGGGTTAGGCAATGACCAATCAAAAAAAAAAAGAAGTGAAATTAATCAATAAGCATATAAAATTTTGTTGTAAATACACAAAAAATGAAGTATTTTCGTATGTATTTTGATTGTATTTCGTATGTATTCCGTATGTATTTTGTTTTTCTACCAACCTAATTAAATACTTTATGGGAAACAAACAAATGCATGGTTAGTTGTGAAAGTGCTTTGAAAATGTAAAAAATAATTAATAACATGAGAGAGAGTTAAACAAATTCAAAAAATTAACCTAAAATCTGATTAAGGGTATAAATGGAAGAAAATTAACGAACTAATTAAAATGGCGTGTGAAATTACTATATTACCCCCATTTGGGACATTTGGGCCAAGAATGGTGTGGTCAATTATATTTATCGTATGACTATTACTGTGTTCAAAGTTATTCCATTATGTTTTTTAATTGTTGTTAGTATCAACGTTACCTAAACTCGGTCAACAATTAGAAAAAGTAAAAAATATCAGTAGTGGACATTTTCTGATGAAATTGGGGGTTGCGAATAGAATTTCATCAAGTACAAGTGCACACTAGTATTTGCTTATTATCCTAATAAAGTTGGATATACATTTATTATCGTACGTCTCTTTTTTCATTAATTTTGATTTCCTCGAAGAGTAAAATTTTGCAAGTTTAGACAAGTATTAACAATATAATTCAAATTTATTTAGTAGTAATCTTAAAGAAAGTGATCAAAATGTATAAGGGATTTGGTTATGTATTTGATAATATTAGAGAGAGAATAGCATAGAGCAGTACGTTGTAGGTGAGCTGAGGGAATGGTACAACAGAGTAGTGCAACCACATAGGTTAAGACTGCTGTTATTTGTTCTGGGTGAGTATTACCTGCAGTCTGTTGCTTTTTTGTCTTTTCTGGATTGAGATAAATTATGTTACTATGGACTAGTATTAATATATTTAGGAAATGTCATAATAATATTCCAATTCCTACGTCTGAGATTAAAGTGACGAGAAAGGAGTGTTCGAAACGAAATGATCAATTGACTATTTTGACATGCACAAGATTTGTAGATCATGAGTTAGACTTTCTAATTTGTTCTTAATTTAATTTCATGATGGTGTTGACAAAATCTTTTCAAATATTCCTAAGCTATTTCCCTTTAGAAAATGTCATAAGAATATTCTTTCTTCTTCGTAAAAACTGTAGTCTAATGGAATTGTGGTTTGTAAACTAAGAATCGTTGCTTCTGATGAAATTGGGGTTTGGGAAAAGAATTTCATCAAGTACAAATGTATACTAGTAATTGCTTATTCTCCTAATATTTTAACGTAAGCTACTCATTTTCTTTCTTTTTAGCCGACATTAGTCTCTTTGACCATTTGAAAATAGGGCTTCAATAACAATTAAAAGAGTATATATATTGCTAAAAGTAATAGGGTTAGACAATGACCAATCAAAAAAAAAAAAAAAGAAGTGAAATTAATCAATAAGCATATAAAATTTTGTTGTAAATACACAAAAAATGAAGTATTTTCGTATGTATTTTGATTGTATTTCGTATGTATTCCGTATGTATTTTGTTTTTCTACCAACCTAATTAAATACTTTATGGGAAACAAACAAATGCATGGTTAGTTGTGAAAGTGTTTTGAAAATGTAAAAAAATAATTAATAACATGAGAGAGAGTTAAACAAATTCAAAAAATTAACCTAAAATATGATAAAGGGTATAAATGGAAGAAAATTAACGAATTAATTAGAATGGCGTGTGAAATTACTATATTACCCCCATCTGGGACATTTGGGCCAAGAATGGTGTGGTCAATTATATTTATCGTATGACTATTACTGTGTTCAAAGTTATTCCATTATGTTTTTTAATTGTTGTTAGTATCAACGTTACCTAAACTCGGTCAACAATTAGAAAAAGTAAAAAATATCAGTAGTGGACATTTTCTGATGAAATTGGGGGTTGCGAATAGAATTTCATCAAGTACAAGTGCACACTAGTATTTGCTTATTATCCTAATAAAGTTGGATATACATTCATTATCGTACGTCTCTTTTTTCATTAATTTTGATTTCCTCGAAGAGTAAAATTTTGCAAGTTTAGACAAGTATTAACAATATAATTCAAATTTATTTAGTAGTAATCTTAAAGAAAGTGATCAAAATGTATAAGGGATTTGGTTATGTATTTGATAATATTAGAGAGAGAATAGCATAGAGCAGTACGTTGTAGGTGAGCTGAGGGAATGGTACAACAGAGTAGTGCAACCACATAGGTTGAGACTGCTGTTATTTGTTCTGGGTGAGTATTACCTGCAGTCTGTTGCTTTTTTGTCTTTTCTGGATTGAGATAAATTATGTTACTATGGACTAGTATTAATATATTTAGGAAATGTCATAATAATATTCCAATTCCTACGTCTGAGATTAAAGGGACGAGAAAGGAGTGTTCGAAACGAAATGATCAATTGACTATTTTGACATGCACAAGATTTGTAGATCATGAGTTAGACTTTCTAATTTGTTCTCAATTTAATTTCATGATGGTGTTGACAAAATCTTTTCAAATATTCCTAAGCTATTTCCCTTTAGGAAATGTCATAAGAATATTCTTTCTTCTTCGTAAAAACTGTAGTCTAATGGAATTGTGGTTTGTAAACTAAGAATCGTTGCTTCTGATGAAATTGGGGTTTGGGAATAGAATTTCATCAAGTACAAGTGTATACTAGTAATTGCTTATTCTCCTAATATTTTAACGTAAGCTACTCATTTTCTTTCTTTTTAGCCGACATTAGTCTCTTTGACCATTTGAAAATAGGGCTTCAATAACAATTAAAAGAGTATATATATTGCTAAAAGTAATAGGGTTAGACAATGACCAATCAAAAAAAAAAAAAAGAAGTGAAATTAATCAATAAGCATATAAAATTTTGTTGTAAATACACAAAAAATGAAGTATTTTCGTATGTATTTCGTATGTATTCCGTATGTATTTTGTTTTTCTACCAACCTAATTAAATACTTTATGGAAAACAAACAAATGCATGGTTAGTTGTGAAAGTGCTTTGAAAATGTAAAAAATAATTAATAACATGAGAGAGAGTTAAACAAATTCAAAAAATTAACCTAAAATCTGATTAAGGGTATAAATGGAAGAAAATTAACGAATTAATTAAAATGGCGTGTGAAATTACTATATTACCCCCATTTGGGACATTTGGGCCAAGAATAGTGTGGTCAATTATATTTATCGTATGACTATTACTGTGTTCAAAGTTATTCCATTATGTTTTTTAATTGTTGTTAGTATCAACGTTACCTAAACTCGGTCAACAATTAGAAAAAGTAAAAAATATCAGTAGCGGACATTTTCTGATGAAATTGGGGGTTGCGAATAGAATTTCATCAAGTACAAGTGCACACTAGTATTTGCTTATTATCCTAATAAAGTTGGATATACATTCATTATCGTACGTCTCTTTTTTCATTAATTTTGATTTCCTCGAAGAGTAAAATTTTGCAAGTTTAGACAAGTATTAACAATATAATTCAAATTTATTTAGTAGTAATCTTAAAAAAAGTGATCAAAATGTATAAGGGATTTGGTTATGTATTTGATAATATTAGAGAGAGAATAGCATAGAGCAGTACGTTGTAGGTGAGCTGGGGGAATGGTACAACAGAGTAGTGGAACCACATAGGTTGAGACTGCTGTTATTTGTTCTGGGTGAGTATTACCTGCAGTCTGTTGCTTTTTTGTCTTTTCTGGATTGAGATAAATTATGTTACTATGGACTAGTACTAATATATTTAGGAAATGTCATAATAATATTCCAATTCCTACGTCTGAGATTAAAGGGACGAGAAAGGAGTGTTCGAAACGAAATGATCAATTGACTATTTTGACATGCACAAGATTTGTAGATCATGAGTTAGACTTTCTAATTTGTTCTTAATTTAATTTCATGATGGTGTTGACAAAATCTTTTCAAATATTCCTATGCTATTTCCCTTTAGGAAATGTCATAAGAATATTCTTTCTTCTTCGTAAAAATTGTAGTCTAATGGAATTGTGGTTTGTAAACTAAGAATCGTTGCTTCTGATGAAATTGGGGTTTGGGAATAGAATTTCATCAAGTACAAGTGTATACTAGTAATTGCTTATTCTCCTAATATTTTAACGTAAGCTACTCATTTTCTTTCTTTTTAGCCGACATTAGTCTCTTTGACCATTTGAAAATAGGGCTTCAATAACAATTAAAAGAGTATATATATTGCTAAAAGTAATAGGGTTAGACAATGACCAATCAAAAAAAAAAAAAAAAGTGAAATTAATCAATAAGCATATAAAATTTTGTTGTAAATACACAAAAAATGAAGTATTTTCGTATGTATTTTGATTGTATTTCGTATGTATTCCGTATGTATTTTGTTTTTCTACCAACCTAATTAAATACTTTATGAAAAACAAACAAATGCATGGTTAGTTGTGAACGTGCTTTGAAAATGTAAAAAATAATTAATAACATGAGAGAGAGTTAAACAAATTCAAAAAATTAACCTAAAATCTGATTAAGGGTATAAATGGAAGAGAATTAATGAATTAATTAAAATGGCGTGTGAAATTACTATATTACCCACATTTGGGACATTTGGGCCAAGAATGGTGTGGTCAATTATATTTATCGTATGACTATTACTGTGTTCAAAGTTATTCCATTATGTTTTTTAATTGTTGTTAGTATCAACGTTACCTAAACTCGGTCAACAATTAGAAAAAGTAAAAAATATCAGTAGTGGACATTTTCTGATGAAATTGGGGGTTGCGAATAGAATTTCATCAAGTACAAGTGCACACTAGTATTTGCTTATTATCCTAATAAAGTTGGATATACATTCATTATCGTACGTCTCTTTTTTCATTAATTTTGATTTCCTCGAAGAGTAAAATTTTACAAGTTTAGACAAGTATTAACAATATAATTCAAATTTATTTAGTACTAATCTTAAAGAAAGTGATCAAAATGTATAAGGGATTTGGTTATGTATTTGATAATATTAGAGAGAGAATAGCATAGAGCAGTACGTTGTAGGTGAGCTGGGGGAATGGTACAACAGAGTAGTGGAACCACATAGGTTGAGACTGCTGTTATTTGTTCTGGGTGAGTATTACCTGCAGTCTGTTGCTTTTTTGTCTTTTCTGGATTGAGATAAATTATGTTACTATGGACTAGTACTAATATATTTAGGAAATATCATAATAATATTCCAATTCCTATGTCTGAGATTAAAGGGACGAGAAAGGAGTGTTCGAAACGAAATGATCAATTGACTATTTTGACATGCACAAGATTTGTAGATCATGAGTTAGACTTTCTAATTTGTTCTTCATTTAATTTCATGATGGTGTTGACAAAATCTTTTCAAATATTTCTAAGCTATTTCCCTTTAGGAAATGACATAAGAATATTCTTTCTTCTTCGTAAAAACTGTAGTCTAATGGAATTGTGGTTCGTAAACTAAGAATCGTTGCTTCTGATGAAATTGGGGTTTGGGAATAGAATTTCATCAAGTACAAGTGTATACTAGTAATTGCTTATTCTCCTAATATTTTAACGTAAGCTACTCATTTTCTTTCTTTTTAGCCGACATTAGTCTCTTTGACCATTTGAAAATAGGGCTTCAATAACAATTAAAAGAGTATATATATTGCTAAAAGTAATAGGGTTAGACAATGACCAATCAAAAAAAAACAAAAAAAGAAGTGAAATTAATCAATAAGCATATAAAATTTTGTTGTAAATACACAAAAAATGAAGTATTTTCGTATGTATTTTGATTGTATTTCGTATGTATTCCGTATGTATTTTGCTTTTCTACCAACCTAATTAAATACTTTATGAGAAACAAACAAATGCATGGTTAGTTGTGAAAGTGCTTTGAAAATGTAAAAAATAATTAATAACATGAGAGAGAGTTAAACAAATTTAAAAAATTAACCTAAAATCTGATTAAGGGTATAAATGGAAGAAAATTAACGAATTAATTAAAATGGCGTGTGAAATTACTATATTACCCACATTTGGGACATTTGGGCCAAGAATGGTGTGGTCAATTATATTTATCGTATGACTATTACTGTGTTCAAAGTTATTCCATTATGTTTTTTAATTGTTGTTAGTATCAACGTTACCTAAACTCGGTCAACAATTAGAAAAAGTAAAAAATATCAGTAGTGGACATTTTCTGATGAAATTGGGGGTTGCGAATAGAATTTCATCAAGTACAAGTGCACACTAGTATTTGCTTATTATCCTAATAAAGTTGGATATACATTCATTATCGTACGTCTCTTTTTTCATTAATTTTGATTTCCTCGAAGAGTAAAATTTTGCAAGTTTAGACGAGTATTAACAATATAATTCAAATTTATTTAGTAGTAATCTTAAAGTAAGTGATCAAAATGTATAAGGGATTTGGTTATGTATTTGATAATATTAGAGAGAGAATAGCATAGAGCAGTACGTTGTAGGTGAGCTGGGGGAATGGTACAACAGAGTAGTGCAACCACATAGGTTGAGACTGCTGTCACTACTAGAAAAAGCTGAATCTGAGACCACCATCATGCGACCGATTTTCGGTCTCCACAGTTGTGCGACCGATTTTCGGTCGGACATTCAACGAAAAAAAGTGGCGACCGAAAATCGGTCGCACAACGGTCACAGAAAAATTAGTCACAGCTATGCGACCGACAATCGGTCGCATGTCGGTCGCATAACTGTAACTAAAAACGGGGCAGAACCCCTTTCTTCCCCATTTCAAATATCCCAAAACCCACCCAATCCCTAAAAACCGAACCCCCCCCCCCCCCACCCCATAATCAACTTCCCACCATTATAAACCCCATATAACTTTAAATTACTACTCTATTACCTCCAACATAACATTTAACACAATCTAAACCTACAAATTCAAGGTAAATTTCATTTTTATTAATTTGTTTTATTTTTTTAAAAACTCATATAATGACTTTTTAATTCACTTTTTTTGTAGTTATTGGGTGGATAGCACATTGGTAACTCATACTTTCTTGCCATTGGATCCAATACAAAGTAGAGGTAATTTTTTTTTTTTTGGTTTAATAATTCAAATTTAATTAATACTTTCTTGCCATTGGCTCGAGTTAACTCAATTGTTTGAATGCGATTCGAATATCTTCACATTGATAAAGCTATGGATGTTGTCCTCGGAGGCCTTTTCTTTGTTGGTTCTTCTTTGGAGAACTTCTTCCTCTGTTCAAGCATTCATTATACTTGGACAACATTTTTTATACACAACTTGTAAATGATTACTTCATGGCTATAGTTGATGGTGCAGTTTTTCACTGCTTGTAAGTGCAGTTTTTTTACTGTCGCTTAAGTGGTTTTTTAAACAGTTTTCCACTGCCTGTTATTGAATAAAAACTGCAGTTTTTTCACTTCTTGTTGTGCAGTTTTTCACTCCCTAAAGGTGCAGTTTTTCACTTGTCGATGGTGCAGTTTTTCACTGCCTTTAAGTGCAGTTTTTCACTGCCTTTGCTTACGCTGTTTCTGTGCTTTTTTTGAGCAATTTTTCACTGCTGTTTCTGTGCTTTTTTTATGCAGTTTTTCACTCCCAGTCAGTGCAGTTTTTTCACTGTTGCGTATGCTGTTTTTTGAGCTGTTTTCTATGCTGTTTTGAGCTGTTTTTAAGCTGTTTTGCACTCCTAGTCAGTGCAGTTTTTTCTCTGCTGCGTATGCTGTTTTTTGAGTTGAGTTTGAGCTGTTTTCTATGCTGTTTTTATGCAGTTTTTCACTCCCAGTCAGTGCAGTTTTTTCTCTGCTGCGTATGCTGTTTTTTGAGTTGTTTTTGAGCTGTTTTATATGCTGTTTTGCACTCCCAGTCAGTGCAGTTTTTTCACTGTTGCGTATGCTGTTTTTTGAGCTGTTTTCTATGCTGTTTTGAGCTGTTTTTAAGCTGTTTTGCACTCCCAGTCAGTGCAGTTTTTTCTCTGCTGTGTATGCTGTTTTTTGAGTTGAGTTTGAGCTGTTTTCTATGCTGTTTTTATGCAGTTTTTCACTCCCAGTCAGTGCAGTTTTTTCTCTGCTGCGTATGCTGTTTTTTGAGTGGTTTTTGAGCTGTTTTCTATGCTGTTTTGCACTCCCAGTCAGTGCAGTTTTTTCACTGTTGCGTATGCTGTTTTTTGAGTTGTTTTTGAGCTGTTTTCTATGCTGTTTTGCACTCCCAGTCAGTGCAGTTTTTTCACTGTTGTGTATGCTGTTTTTTGAGCTGTTTTCTATGATGTTTTGAGCTGTTTTGCGCTCCCTGTCAGTGAAGTTTCCTCCCTGCTGCATATGTTTTTTTTTAAAGATGTTTTTGAGCTGTTTTCTATGTTGTTTTTAAGCTCTTCTTATGCTGTTTTGAGCTGTTTTTATCCTTCTTTTAACTTGGTGAAAATGGTGTACGACAGGTGCCATTGGATCCAATCTCAGCACTTTACATTTATGTTTTCTCATAATTAATGAAGCAGAACTAATTTGAATGTTTCAACAGGTATGGACAAGTTCTGCCCCAAAGTTTTTAGCAGAAGGCCTGGCAAGAGACCTGTGGGCGAGAGTTCAGCTTCTGCGGGTGGTGACAGTCAACAATCACAGGTCCCGCATTCGCTGCCTACTGATGCCCCACCTGGCTATGATCCAGCTTTTTTCAGGCCCCCTGGCCCATATCAGGTACCATTTATTACCCCGTCTCAGTTGCCTCCTGATTGGCAATGGCCATTCCCTACCGTTGATTATACTGAGACACAGGTCCCTCCCACACAGGGCGATCCCTCCCAGGCTGATGACAGTGAGACTCAGCCCCCTGAATTCCCCCTAGATAGTTGTGACGACCCACCGAGTCAGCAGGAGCTCATGCTGTATGATCCTCATTCGCCTTATTACATTGGTGAGCCTGGCGCTCGGCTAGATGGCAGGATGATTATTTATCCCGAGGCGGATAAAGGGTAAGCTACCTAATTTCTTAAGTTCTTGTCGATTAAATAATTAGTTCCTACTTTAATTGCTAGTATTATGAATAACTCTTGTTAATTTTTTTGTAGCTTTTGCCCAAGCGATGACTCCACTAAAGTACTGACTGCGTGCATGAGAGCGCACTGGAACCAGCCTTGGCGAATATGGAGCGATGTGCCCCAGCATGTAAAGAAGCAGATATTGGTAGATTTTGAGGTGATACATATGCATTTGGTTTAAAACTAATTGTAGTTTTTTAAACCATGAACATGTTTAAAGAAATTATTTTGATACGATTTCAGGGCAAATGTATCTGGCATCAGGGGCTGGATTATAACATTCGCAGCATCTTCCCAAAGAAATGTGCTGCGCTATTCAAGCAAACCCTTTACAATTCGCGGCATAGAGGTATAAGGCCCGGCTTCCTCCAAGGCCCTCAGTGGGCGGAGCTGGATGAATATTGGCACACGCCCGAGTTCGAGGCGAAGAGCGAGCAAGGAAAGGCTGCGCGAGCGTCGGATAAGGGTGGATCGCTCCATACCGGTGGCTCAATTAGCGCGGCTACACAAAAGATGCGCTTGGTACAGTATATTTAATTGTTTGATTATTTACTTGAACAGTTGCTTTTTTGTCTAACATATTATGTTTTTTAATTTGTAGGAAAAGAAAGAAAAGCGCACTATTCCCATGCTCGAGCTGCACAAGATCAGGCATACAAAGGGTGGCAAGAAGGGCGGTGGAGAGTGGGTCGAGCCCCGCGCAAAAGAGGCATGGGTAAGTTTGTAAAATTCGATCTTTAGTCGCCTCAATCCTTCAACGTTTAGTCTTTCTATTAACATCATTACTATATTTATGTTATTCAGGAAAAGGCTACAAAGGCCGTGGAAGACTGGACATCGACCCAAGCATCGGACGCAGGAAGCAGCACCCCGGCTCCCTTGACGTTCGAGAAAGAAAAGCAAATATGGGTCGATACTGTTGGAGGGGTTAAGAAGGGGTATGCTTATGGTCTTGGATCGCTATATGCTCCGGATAAGCATAATTCTCGCTTTTTGGGCTCTTCAGCTACTTCTTCTCCGGCGAGCTCCGTTGATCCTGTTGAGATGGCTCAAATGAGAGAGCAAATCGTACAGCTGTCGAGGGTAAACCAAGAAACGCAGGACATGATCAGAAAGCTCCTTGCCAAAAAGGAGAAGAAGAAATCGAGAAGAAAGCATAAGAGCATGCATCGCCGCAGCTCCTCTTCCTCTTCCGAGACCGGGTCTAGCTCAGCCTCGCCCGAGCCCCAGTAGTCTTTTAAATGTTTGTGAAGTTGTATTGTTAACAACTTTAGGATATAACTAATGATGTATGGATGTTTTTGAAATATTGGATGTTTTTGAAATGTTTGGATTGCTGTTTTATTGCTGTCCAGGTGCATGAATAACTCTGGTTTTTGCTGTTGCGACTGCCTGATTGCAGGATTTTTATTGCAGGTTTTTACAGGTTTGGCGACTGATTTTCGGTCGCACAGAGGTCACAACTGAGACCAAGTATGCGACCGATTTTCGGTCGCAATTACTGTGCGACCGAAATTCGGTCGCATACTTGGTCACCATTAATTCCAACAAATGAGACCAAGTATGCGACCGATTTTCGGTCGCAATAGGATGTGCGACCGAAAATCGGTCGCATACTTGGTCACTGTATGTGAGCTGTTGTGCGACCGAAATTCGGTCGCATAGTGGTCGAAGTGGCGACCGAAAATCGGTCGCAGGGCAATTTGCTACCATTTATTCTCAGACCACCCGGATCGGTCGCCGATCGGTCGACCTGGCGACCGATGTGCGACCGATTGAGTGGTCGCAGATTCAGCTTTTTTTAGTAGTGTGTTATTTGTTCTGGGTGAGTATTACCTGCAGTCTGTTGCTTTTTTGTCTTTTCTGGATTGAGATAAATTATGTTACTATGGACTAGTACTAATATATTTAGGAAATGTCATAATAATATTCAAATTCCTACGTCTGAGATTAAAGGGACGAGAAAGGAGTGTTCGAAACGAAATGATCAATTGACTATTTTGACATGCACAAGATTTGTAGATCATGAGTTAGACTTTCTAATTTGTTCTTAATTTAATTTCATGATGGTGTTGACAAAATCTTTTCAAATATTCCTAAGCTATTTCCCTTTAGGAAATGTCATAAGAATATTCTTTCTTCTTCGTAAAAACTGTAGTCTAATGGAATTGTGGTTTGTAAACTAAGAATCGTTGCTTCTGATGAAATTGGGGTTTGGGAATAGAATTTCATCAAGTACAAGTGTATACTAGTAATTGCTTATTCTCCTAATATTTTAACGTAAGCTACTCATTTTCTTTCTTTTTAGCCGACATTAGTCTCTTTGACCATTTGAAAATAGGGCTTCAATAACAATTAAAAGAGTATATATATTGCTAAAAGTAATAGGGTTAGACAATGACCAATCAAAAAAAAAAAAGTGAAATTAATCAATAAGCATATAAAATTTTGTTGTAAATACACAAAAAATGAAGTATTTTCGTATGTATTTTGATTGTATTTCGTATGTATTCCGTATGTTTTTTGTTTTTCTACCAACCTAATTAAATACTTTATGAGAAAACAAACAAATGCATGGTTAGTTGTGAAAGTGCTTTGAAAATGTAAAAAATAATTAATAACATGAGAGAGAGTTAAACAAATTCAAAAAATTAACCTAAAATCTGATTAAGGGTATAAATGGAAGAAAATTAACGAACTAATTAAAATGGCGTGTGAAATTACTATATTACCCCCATTTGGGACATTTGGGCCAAGAATGGTGTGGTCAATTATATTTATCTTATGACTATTACTGTGTTCAAAGTTATTCCATTATGTTTTTTAATTGTTGTTAGTATCAACGTTACCTAAACTCGGTCAACAATTAGAAAAAGTAAAAAATATCAGTAGTGGACATTTTCTGATGAAATTGGGGGTTGCGAATAGAATTTCATCAAGTACAAGTGCACACTAGTATTTGCTTATTATCCTAATAAAGTTGGATATACATTCATTATCGTACGTCTCTTTTTTCATTAATTTTTATTTCCTCGAAGAGTAAAATTTTGCAAGTTTAGACAAGTATTAACAATATAATTCAAATTTATTTAGTAGTAATCTTAAAGAAAGTGATCAAAATGTATAAGGGATTTGGTTATGTATTTGATAATATTAGAGAGAGAATAGTATAGAGCAGTACGTTGTAGGTGAGCTGAGGCAATGGTACAACAGAGTAGTGCAACCACATAGGTTGAGACTGCTGTTATTTGTTCTGGGTGAGTATTACCTGCAGTCTGTTGCTTTTTTGTCTTTTCTGGATTGAGATAAATTATGTTACTATGGACTAGTACTAATATATTTAGGAAATGTCATAATAATATTCCAATTCCTACGTCTGAGATTAAAGGGACGAGAAAGGAGTGTTCGAAACGAAATGATCAATTGACTATTTTGACATGCACAAGATTTGTAGATCATGAGTTAGACTTTCTAATTTGTTCTTAATTTAATTTCATGATGGTGTTGACAAAATCTTTTCAAATATTCCTAAGCTATTTCCCCTTAGGAAATGTCATAAGAATATTCTTTCTTCTTCGTAAAAATTGTAGTCTAATGGAATTGTGGTTTGTAAACTAAGAATCGTTGCTTCTGATGAAATTGGGGTTTGGGAATAGAATTTCATCAAGTACAAGTGTATACTAGTAATTGCTTATTCTCCTAATATTTTAATGTAAGCTACTCATTTTCTTTCTTTTTAGCCGACATTAGTCTCTTTGACCATTTGAAAATAGGGCTTCAATAACAATTAAAAGAGTATATATATTGCTAAAAGTAATAGGGTTAGACAATGACCAATCAAAAAAAAAAAGAAGTGAAATTAATCAATAAGCATATAAAATTTTGTTGTAAATACACAAAAAATGAAGTATTTTCGTATGTATTTTGATTGTATTTCGTATGTATTCCGTATGTATTTTGTTTTTCTACCAACCTAATTAAATACTTTATGAGAAACAAACAAATGCATGGTTAGTTGTGAACGTGCTTTGAAAATGTAAAAAATAATAAATAACATGAGAGAGAGTTAAACAAATTCAAAAAATTAACCTAAAATCTGATTAAGGGTATAAATGGAAGAAAATTAACGAATTAATTAAAATGGCGTGTGAAATTACTATATTACCCACATTTGGGACATTTGGGCCAAGAATGGTGTGGTCAATTATATTTATCGTATGACTATTACTGTGTTCAAAGTTATTCCATTATGTTTTTTAATTGTTGTTAGTATCAATGTTACTTAAACTCGGTCAACAATTAGAAAAAGTAAAAAATATCAGTAGTGGACATTTTCTGATGAAATTGGGGGTTGCGAATAGAATTTCATCAAGTACAAGTGCACACTAGTATTTGCTTATTATCCTAATAAAGTTGGATATACATTCATTATCGTACGTCTCTTTTTTCATTAATTTTGATTTCCTCGAAGAGTAAAATTTTGCAAGTTTAGACAAGTATTAACAATATAATTCAAATTTATTTAGTAGTAATCTTAAAGAAAGTGATCAAAATGTATAAGGGATTTGGTTATGTATTTGATAATATTAGAGAGAGAATAGCATAGAGCAGTACGTTGTAGGTGAGCTGGGGGAATGGTACAACAGAGTAGTGGAACCACATAGGTTGAGACTGCTGTTATTTGTTCTGGGTGAGTATTACCTGCAGTCTGTTGCTTTTTTGTCTTTTCTGGATTGAGATAAATTATGTTACTATGGACTAGTACTAATATATTTAGGAAATATCATAATAATATTCCAATTCCTATGTCTGAGATTAAAGGGACGAGAAAGGAGTGTTCGAAACGAAATGATCAATTGACTATTTTGACATGGACAAGATTTGTAGATCATGAGTTAGAATTTCTAATTTGTTCTTCATTTAATTTCATGATGGTGTTGACAAAATCTTTTCAAATATTTCTAAGCTATTTCCCTTTAGGAAATGTCATAAGAATATTCTTTCTTCTTCGTAAAAATTGTAGTCTAATGGAATTGTGGTTTGTAAACTAAGAATCGTTGCTTCTGATGAAATTGGGGTTTGGGAATAGAATTTCATCAAGTACAAGTGTATACTAGTAATTGCTTATTCTCCTAATATTTTAACGTAAGCTACTCATTTTCTTTCTTTTTAGCCGACATTAGTCTCTTTGACCATTTGAAAATAGGGCTTCAATAACAATTAAAAGAGTATATATATTGCTAAAAGTAATAGGGTTAGACAATGACCAATCAAAAAAAAGTGAAATTAATCAATAAGCATATAAAATTTTGTTGTAAATACACAAAAAATGAAGCATTTTCGTATGTATTTTGATTGTATTCCGTATGTATTTTGTTTTTCTACCAACCTAATTAAATACTTTATGAGAAACAAACAAATGCATGGTTAGTTGTGAAAGTGCTTTGAAAATGTAAAAAATAATTAATAACATGAGAGAGAGTTAAACAAATTCAAAAAATTAACCTAAAATCTGATTAAGGGTATAAATGGAAGAAAATTAACGAATTAATTAAAATGGCGTGTGAAATTACTATATTACCCACATTTGAGACATTTGGGCCAAGAATGGTGTGGTCAATTATATTTATCGTATGACTATTACTGTGTTCAAAGTTATTCCATTATGTTTTTTAATTGTTGTTAGTATCAACGTTACCTAAACTCGGTCAACAATTAGAAAAAGTAAAAAATATCAGTAGTGGACATTTTCTGATGAAATTGGGGGTTGCGAATAGAATTTCATCAAGTACAAGTGCACACTAGTATTTGCTTATTATCCTAATAAATTTGGATATACATTCATTATCGTACGTCTCTTTTTTCATTAATTTTGATTTCCTCGAAGAGTAAAATTTTGCAAGTTTAGACAAGTATTAACAATATAATTCAAATTTATTTAGTAGTAATCTTAAAGAAAGTGATCAAAATGTATAAGGGATTTGGTTATGTATTTGATAATATTAGAGAGAGAATAGCATAGAGCAGTACGTTGTAGGTGAGCTGGGGGAATGGTACAACAGAGTAGTGGAACCACATAGGTTGAGACTGCTTTTATTTGTTCTGGGTGAGTATTACCTGCAATCTGTTGCTTTTTTGTCTTTTCTGGATTGAGATAAATTATGTTACTATGGACTAGTACTAATATATTTAGGAAATATCATAATAATATTCCAATTCCTATGTCTGAGATTAAAGGGACGAGAAAGGAGTGTTCGAAACGAAATGATCAATTGACTATTTTGACATGCACAAGATTTGTAGATCATGAGTTAGACTTTCTAATTTGTTCTTAATTTAATTTCATGATGGTGTTGACAAAATCTTTTCAAATATTTCTAAGCTATTTCCCTTTAGGAAATGTCATAAAAATATTCTTTCTTCTTCGTAAAAACTGTAGTCTAATGGAATTGTGGTTTGTAAACTAAGAATCGTTGCTTCTGATGAAATTGGGGTTTGGGAATAGAATTTCATCAAGTACAAGTGTATACTAGTAATTGCTTATTCTCCTAATATTTTAACGTAAGCTACTCATTTTCTTTCTTTTTAGCCGACATTAGTCTCTTTGACCATTTGAAAATATGGCTTCAATAACAATTAAAAGAGTATATATATTGCTAAAAGTAATAGGGTTAGACAATGACCAATCAAAAAAAAAAGAAGTGAAATTAATCAATAAGCATATAAAATTTTGTTGTAAATACACAAAAAATGAAGTATTTTCGTATGTATTTTGATTGTATTTCGTATGTATTCCGTATGTATTTTGTTTTTCTACCAACCTAATTAAATACTTTATGAGAAACAAACAAATACATGGTTAGTTGTGAAAGTGCTTTGAAAATGTAAAAAATAATTAATAACATGAGAGAGAGTTAAACAAATTCAAAAAATTAACCTAAAATCTGATTAAGGGTATAAATGGAAGAAAATTAACGAATTAATTAAAATGGCGTGTGAAATTACTATATTACCCACATTTGGGACATTTGGGCCAAGAATGGTGTGGTCAATTATATTTATCGTATGACTATTACTGTGTTCAAAGTTATTCCATTATGTTTTTTAATTGTTGTTAGTATCAACGTTACCTAAACTCGGTCAACAATTAGAAAAAGTAAAAAATATCAGTAGTGGACATTTTCTGATGAAATTGGGGGTTGCGAATAGAATTTCATCAAGTACAAGTGCACACTAGTATTTGCTTATTATCCTAATAAAGTTGGATATACATTCATTATCGTACGTCTCTTTTTTCATTAATTTTGATTTCCTCGAAGAGTAAAATTTTGCAAGTTTAGACAAGTATTAACAATATAATTCAAATTTATTTAGTAGTAATCTTAAAGAAAGTGATCAAAATGTATAAGGGATTTGGTTATGTATTTGATAATATTAGAGAGAGAATAGCATAGAGCAGTACGTTGTAGGTGAGCTGAGGCAATGGTACAACAGAGTAGTGCAACCACATAGGTTGAGACTGCTGTTATTTGTTCTGGGTGAGTATTACCTGCAGTCTGTTGCTTTTTTGTCTTTTCTGGATTGAGATAAATTATGTTACTATGGACTAGTACTAATATATTTAGGAAATGTCATAATAATATTCCAATTCCTATGTCTGAGATTAAAGGGACGAGAAAGGAGTGTTCGAAACGAAATGATCAATTGACTATTTTGACATGCACAAGATTTGTAGATCATGAGTTAGACTTTCTAATTTGTTCTTCATTTAATTTCATGATGGTGTTGACAAAATCTTTTCAAATATTTCTAATCTATTTCCCTTTAGGAAATGTCATAAGAATATTCTTTCTTCTTCGTAAAAATTGTTGTCTAATGGAATTGTGGTTTGTAAACTAAGAATCGTTGCTTCTGATGAAATTGGGGTTTGGGAATAGAATTTCATCAAGTACAAGTGTATACTAGTAATTGCTTATTCTCCTAATATTTTAACGTAAGCTACTCATTTTCTTTCTTTTTAGCCGACATTAGTCTCTTTGACCATTTGAAAATAGGGCTTCAATAACAATTAAAAGAGTATATATATTGCTAAAAGTAATAGGGTTAGACAATGACCAATAAAAAAAAAAGTGAAATTAATCAATAAGCACATAAAATTTTGTTGTAAATACACAAAAAATGAAGTATTTTCGTATGTATTTTGATTGTATTTCGTATGTATTTTGTTTTTCTACCAACCTAATTAAATACTTTATGGGAAACAAACAAATGCATGGTTAGTTGTGAAAGTGCTTTGAAAATGTAAAAAATAATTAATAACATGAGAGAGAGTTAAACAAATTCAAAAAATTAACCTAAAATCTGATTAAGGGTATAAATGGAAGAAAATTAACGAATTAATTAAAATGGCGTGTGAAATTACTATATTACCCACATTTGGGACATTTGGGCCAAGAATGGTGTGGTCAATTATATTTATCGTATGACTATTACTGTGTTCAAAGTTATTCCATTATGTTTTTTAATTGTTGTTAGTATCAACGTTACCTAAACTCGGTCAACAATTAGAAAAAGTAAAAAATATCAGTAGTGGACATTTTCTGATGAAATTGGGGGTTGCGAATAGAATTTCATCAAGTACAAGTGCACACTAGTATTTGCTTATTATCCTAATAAAGTTGGATATACATTCATTATCGTACGTCTCTTTTTTCATTAATTTTGATTTCCTCGAAGAGTAAAATTTTGCAAGTTTAGACAAGTATTAACAATATAATTCAAATTTATTTAGTAGTAATATCAAAGAAAGTGATCAAAATGTATAAGGGATTTGGTTATGTATTTGATAATATTAGAGAGAGAATAGCATAGAGCAGTACGTTGTAGGTGAGCTGGGGGAATGGTACAACAGAGTAGTGGAACCACATAGGTTGAGACTGCTTTTATTTGTTCTGGGTGAGTATTACCTGCAGTCTGTTGCTTTTTTGTCTTTTCTGGATTGAGATAAATTATGTTACTATGGACTAGTACTAATATATTTAGGAAATATCATAATAATATTCCAATTCCTATGTCTGAGATTAAAGGGACGAGAAAGGAGTGTTCGAAACGAAATGATCAATTGACTATTTTGACATGCACAAGATTTGTAGATCATGAGTTAGACTTTCTAATTTGTTCTTAATTTAATTTCATGATGGTGTTGACAAAATCTTTTCAAATATTTCTAAGCTATTTCCCTTTAGGAAATGTCATAAAAATATTCTTTCTTCTTCGTAGAAACTGTAGTCTAATGGAATTGTGGTTTGTAAACTAAGAATCGTTGCTTCTGATGAAATTGGGGTTTGGGACTAGAATTTCATCAAGTACAAGTGTATACTAGTAATTGCTTATTCTCCTAATATTTTAACGTAAGCTACTCATTTTCTTTCTTTTTAGCCGACATTAGTCTCTTTGACCATTTGAAAATATGGCTTCAATAACAATTAAAAGAGTATATATATTGCTAAAAGTAATAGGGTTAGACAATGACCAATCAAAAAAAAAAAAAGAAGTGAAATTAATCAATAAGCATATAAAATTTTGTTGTAAATACACAAAAAATGAAGTATTTTCGTATGTATTTTGATTGTATTTCGTATGTATTCCATATGTATTTTGTTTTTCTACCAACCTAATTAAATACTTTAAGAGAAACAAACAAATGCATGGTTAGTTGTGAAAGTGCTTTGAAAATGTAAAAAATAATTAATAACATGAGAGAGAGTTAAACAAATTCAAAAAATTAACCTAAAATCTTATTAAGGGTATAAATGGAAGAAAATTAACGAATTAATTAAAATGGCGTGTGAAATTACTATATTACCCACATTTGGGACATTTGGGCCAAGAATGGTGTGGTCAATTATATTTATCTTATGACTATTACTGTGTTCAAAGTTATTCCATTATGTTTTTAAATTGTTGTTAGTATCAACGTTACCTAAACTCGGTCAACAATTAGAAAAAGTAAAAAATATCAGTAGTGGACATTTTCTGATGAAATTGGGGGTTGCGAATAGAATTTCATCAAGTACAAGTGCACACTAGTATTTGCTTATTATCCTAATAAAGTTGGATATACATTCATTATCGTACGTCTCTTTTTTCATTAATTTTTATTTCCTCGAAGAGTAAAATTTTGCAAGTTTAGACAAGTATTAACAATATAATTCAAATTTATTTAGTAGTAATCTTAAAGAAAGTGATCAAAATGTATAAGGGATTTGGTTATGTATTTGATAATATTAGAGAGAGAATAGCATAGAGCAGTACGTTGTAGGTGAGCTGGGGCAATGGTACAACAGAGTAGTTGAACCACATAGGTTGAGACTGCTGTTATTTGTTCTGGGTGAGTATTACCTGCAGTCTGTTGCTTTTTTGTCTTTTCTGGATTGAGATAAATTATGTTACTATGGACTAGTACTAATATATTTAGGAAATGTCATAATAATATTCCTATTCCTACGTCTGAGATTAAAGGGACGAGAAAGGAGTGTTCGAAACGAAATGATCAATTGACTATTTTGACATGCACAAGATTTGTAGATCATGAGTTAGACTTTCTAATTTGTTCTTAATTTAATTTCATGATGGTGTTGACAAAATCTTTTCAAATATTCCTAAGCTATTTCCCTTTAGGAAATGTCATAAGAATATTCTTTCTTCTTCGTAAAAACTGTAGTCTAATGGAATTGTGGTTTGTAAACTAAGAATCGTTGCTTCTGATGAAATTGGGGTTTGGGAATAGAATTTCATCAAGTACAAGTGTATACTAGTAATTGCTTATTCTCCTAATATTTTAACGTAAGCTACTCATTTTCTTTCTTTTTAGCCGACATTAGTCTCTTTGACCATTTGAAAATATGGCTTCAATAACAATTAAAAGAGTATATATATTGCTAAAAGTAATAGGGTTAGACAATGACCAATCAAAAAAAAAAGAAGTGAAATTAATCAATAAGCATATAAAATTTTGTTGTAAATACACAAAAAATGAAGTATTTTCGTATGTATTTTGATTGTATTTCGTATGTATTCCGTATGTATTTTGTTTTTCTACCAACCTAATTAAATACTTTATGAGAAACAAACAAATACATGGTTAGTTGTGAAAGTGCTTTGAAAATGTAAAAAATAATTAATAACATGAGAGAGAGTTAAACAAATTCAAAAAATTAACCTAAAATCTGATTAAGGGTATAAATGGAAGAAAATTAACGAATTAATTAAAATGGCGTGTGAAATTACTATATTACCCACATTTGGGACATTTGGGCCAAGAATGGTGTGGTCAATTATATTTATCGTATGACTATTACTGTGTTCAAAGTTATTCCATTATGTTTTTTAATTGTTGTTAGTATCAACGTTACCTAAACTCGGTCAACAATTAGAAAAAGTAAAAAATATCAGTAGTGGACATTTTCTGATGAAATTGGGGGTTGCGAATAGAATTTCATCAAGTACAAGTGCACACTAGTATTTGCTTATTATCCTAATAAAGTTGGATATACATTCATTATCGTACGTCTCTTTTTTCATTAATTTTGATTTCCTCGAAGAGTAAAATTTTGCAAGTTTAGACAAGTATTAACAATATAATTCAAATTTATTTAGTAGTAATCTTAAAGAAAGTGATCAAAATGTATAAGGGATTTGGTTATGTATTTGATAATATTAGAGAGAGAATAGCATAGAGCAGTACGTTGTAGGTGAGCTGAGGCAATGGTACAACAGAGTAGTGCAACCACATAGGTTGAGACTGCTGTTATTTGTTCTGGGTGAGTATTACCTGCAGTCTGTTGCTTTTTTGTCTTTTCTGGATTGAGATAAATTATGTTACTATGGACTAGTACTAATATATTTAGGAAATGTCATAATAATATTCCAATTCCTATGTCTGAGATTAAAGGGACGAGAAAGGAGTGTTCGAAACGAAATGATCAATTGACTATTTTGACATGCACAAGATTTGTAGATCATGAGTTAGACTTTCTAATTTGTTCTTCATTTAATTTCATGATGGTGTTGACAAAATCTTTTCAAATATTTCTAATCTATTTCCCTTTAGGAAATGTCATAAGAATATTCTTTCTTCTTCGTAAAAATTGTAGTCTAATGGAATTGTGGTTTGTAAACTAAGAATCGTTGCTTCTGATGAAATTGGGGTTTGGGAATAGAATTTCATCAAGTACAAGTGTATACTAGTAATTGCTTATTCTCCTAATATTTTAACGTAAGCTACTCATTTTCTTTCTTTTTAGCCGACATTAGTCTCTTTGACCATTTGAAAATAGGGCTTCAATAACAATTAAAAGAGTATATATATTGCTAAAAGTAATAGGGTTAGACAATGACCAATAAAAAAAAAAGTGAAATTAATCAATAAGCACATAAAATTTTGTTGTAAATACACAAAAAATGAAGTATTTTCGTATGTATTTTGATTGTATTTCGTATGTATTTTGTTTTTCTACCAACCTAATTAAATACTTTATGGGAAACAAACAAATGCATGGTTAGTTGTGAAAGTGCTTTGAAAATGTAAAAAATAATTAATAACATGAGAGAGAGTTAAACAAATTCAAAAAATTAACCTAAAATCTGATTAAGGGTATAAATGGAAGAAAATTAACGAATTAATTAAAATGGCGTGTGAAATTACTATATTACCCACATTTGGGACATTTGGGCCAAGAATGGTGTGGTCAATTATATTTATCGTATGACTATTACTGTGTTCAAAGTTATTCCATTATGTTTTTTAATTGTTGTTAGTATCAACGTTACCTAAACTCGGTCAACAATTAGAAAAAGTAAAAAATATCAGTAGTGGACATTTTCTGATGAAATTGGGGGTTGCGAATAGAATTTCATCAAGTACAAGTGCACACTAGTATTTGCTTATTATCCTAATAAAGTTGGATATACATTCATTATCGTACGTCTCTTTTTTCATTAATTTTGATTTCCTCGAAGAGTAAAATTTTGCAAGTTTAGACAAGTATTAACAATATAATTCAAATTTATTTAGTAGTAATATCAAAGAAAGTGATCAAAATGTATAAGGGATTTGGTTATGTATTTGATAATATTAGAGAGAGAATAGCATAGAGCAGTACGTTGTAGGTGAGCTGGGGGAATGGTACAACAGAGTAGTGGAACCACATAGGTTGAGACTGCTTTTATTTGTTCTGGGTGAGTATTACCTGCAGTCTGTTGCTTTTTTGTCTTTTCTGGATTGAGATAAATTATGTTACTATGGACTAGTACTAATATATTTAGGAAATATCATAATAATATTCCAATTCCTATGTCTGAGATTAAAGGGACGAGAAAGGAGTGTTCGAAACGAAATGATCAATTGACTATTTTGACATGCACAAGATTTGTAGATCATGAGTTAGACTTTCTAATTTGTTCTTAATTTAATTTCATGATGGTGTTGACAAAATCTTTTCAAATATTTCTAAGCTATTTCCCTTTAGGAAATGTCATAAAAATATTCTTTCTTCTTCGTAAAAACTGTAGTCTAATGGAATTGTGGTTTGTAAACTAAGAATCGTTGCTTCTGATGAAATTGGGGTTTGGGACTAGAATTTCATCAAGTACAAGTGTATACTAGTAATTGCTTATTCTCCTAATATTTTAACGTAAGCTACTCATTTTCTTTCTTTTTAGCCGACATTAGTCTCTTTGACCATTTGAAAATATGGCTTCAATAACAATTAAAAGAGTATATATATTGCTAAAAGTAATAGGGTTAGACAATGACCAATCAAAAAAAAAAAAAGAAGTGAAATTAATCAATAAGCATATAAAATTTTGTTGTAAATACACAAAAAATGAAGTATTTTCGTATGTATTTTGATTGTATTTCGTATGTATTCCATATGTATTTTGTTTTTCTACCAACCTAATTAAATACTTTAAGAGAAACAAACAAATGCATGGTTAGTTGTGAAAGTGCTTTGAAAATGTAAAAAATAATTAATAACATGAGAGAGAGTTAAACAAATTCAAAAAATTAACCTAAAATCTTATTAAGGGTATAAATGGAAGAAAATTAACGAATTAATTAAAATGGCGTGTGAAATTACTATATTACCCACATTTGGGACATTTGGGCCAAGAATGGTGTGGTCAACTATATTTATCTTATGACTATTACTGTGTTCAAAGTTATTCCATTATGTTTTTAAATTGTTGTTAGTATCAACGTTACCTAAACTCGGTCAACAATTAGAAAAAGTAAAAAATATCAGTAGTGGACATTTTCTGATGAAATTGGGGGTTGCGAATAGAATTTCATCAAGTACAAGTGCACACTAGTATTTGCTTATTATCCTAATAAAGTTGGATATACATTCATTATCGTACGTCTCTTTTTTCATTAATTTTTATTTCCTCGAAGAGTAAAATTTTGCAAGTTTAGACAAGTATTAACAATATAATTCAAATTTATTTAGTAGTAATCTTAAAGAAAGTGATCAAAATGTATAAGGGATTTGGTTATGTATTTGATAATATTAGAGAGAGAATAGCATAGAGCAGTACGTTGTAGGTGAGCTGGGGCAATGGTACAACAGAGTAGTGGAACCACATAGGTTGAGACTGCTGTTATTTGTTCTGGGTGAGTATTACCTGCAGTCTGTTGCTTTTTTGTCTTTTCTGGATTGAGATAAATTATGTTACTATGGACTAGTACTAATATATTTAGGAAATGTCATAATAATATTCCTATTCCTACGTCTGAGATTAAAGGGACGAGAAAGGAGTGTTCGAAACGAAATGATCAATTGACTATTTTGACATGCACAAGATTTGTAGATCATGAGTTAGACTTTCTAATTTGTTCTTAATTTAATTTCATGATGGTGTTGACAAAATCTTTTCAAATATTCCTAAGCTATTTCCCCTTAGGAAATGTCATAAGAATATTCTTTCTTCTTCGTAAAAATTGTAGTCTAATGGAATTGTGGTTTGTAAACTAAGAATCGTTGCTTCTGATGAAATTGGGGTTTGGGAATAGAATTTCATCAAGTACAAGTGTATACTAGTAATTGCTTATTCTCCTAATATTTTAATGTAAGCTACTCATTTTCTTTCTTTTTAGCCGACATTAGTCTCTTTGACCATTTGAAAATAGGGCTTCAATAACAATTAAAAGAGTATATATATTGCTAAAAGTAATAGGGTTAGACAATGACCAATCAAAAAAAAAAAGAAGTGAAATTAATCAATAAGCATATAAAATTTTGTTGTAAATACACAAAAAATGAAGTATTTTCGTATGTATTTTGATTGTATTTCGTATGTATTCCGTAAGTATTTTGTTTTTCTACCAACCTAATTAAATACTTTATGGGAAACAAACAAATGCATGGTTAGTTGTGAAAGTGCTTTGAAAATATAAAAAATAATTAATAACATGAGAGAGAGTTAAACAAATTCAAAAAATTAACCTAAAATCTGATTAAGGGTATAAATGGAAGAAAATTAACGAATTAATTAAAATGGCGTGTGAAATTACTATATTACCCACATTTGGGACATTTGGGCCAAGAATGGTGTGGTCAATTATATTTATCGTATGACTATTACTGTGTTCAAAGTTATTCCATTATGTTTTTTAATTGTTGTTAGTATCAACGTTACCTAAACTCGGTCAACAATTAGAAAAAGTAAAAAATATCAGTAGTGGACATTTTCTGATGAAATTGGGGGTTGCGAATAGAATTTCATCAAGTACAAGTGCACACTAGTATTTGCTTATTATCCTAATAAAGTTGGATATACATTCATTATCGTACGTCTCTTTTTTCATTAATTTTGATTTCCTCGAAGAGTAAAATTTTGCAAGTTTAGACAAGTATTAACAATATAATTCAAATTTATTTAGTAGTAATCTTAAAGAAAGTGATCAAAATGTATAAGGGATTTGGTTATGTATTTGATAATATTAGAGAGAGAATAGCATAGAGCAGTACGTTGCAGGTGAGCTGGGGGAATGGTACAACAGAGTAGTGGAACCACATAGGTTGAGACTGCTGTTATTTGTTCTGGGTGAGTATTACCTGCAGTCTGTTGCTTTTTTGTCTTTTCTGGATTGAGATAAATTATGTTACTATGGACTAGTACTAATATATTTAGGAAATATCATAATAATATTCCAATTCCTACGTCTGAGATTAAAGGGACGAGAAAGGAGTGTTCGAAACGAAATGATCAATTGACTATTTTGACATGCACAAGATTTGTAGATCATGAGTTAGACTTTCTAATTTGTTCTTAATTTAATTTCATGATGGTGTTGACAAAATCTTTTCAAATATTCCTATGCTATTTCCCTTTAGGAAGTGTCATAAGAATATTCTTTCTTCTTCGTAAAAATTGTAGTCTAATGGAATTGTGGTTTGTAAACTAAGAATCGTTGCTTCTGATGAAATTGGGGTTTGGGAATAGAATTTCATCAAGTACAAGTGTATACTAGTAATTGCTTATTCTCCTAATATTTTAACGTAAGCTACTCATTTTCTTTCTTTTAGCCGACATTAGTCTCTTTGACCATTTGAAAATAGGGCTTCAATAACAATTAAAAGAGTATATATATTGCTAAAAGTAATAGGGTTAGACAATGACCAATCAAAAAAAAAAAAAAGTGAAATTAATCAATAAGCATATAAAATTTTGTTGTAAATACACAAAAAATGAAGTATTTTCGTATGTATTTTGATTGTATTTCGTATGTATTCCGTATGTATTTTGTTTTCCTACCAACCTAATTAAATACTTTATGGGAAACAAACAAATGCATGGTTAGTTGTGAAAGTGCTTTGAAAATGTAAAATATAATTAATAACATGAGAGAGAGTTAAACAAATTCAAAAAATTAACCTAAAATCTGATTAAGGGTATAAATGGAAGAAAATTAACGAATTAATTAAAATGGCGTGTGAAATTACTATATTACCCCCATTTGGGACATTTGGGCCAAGAATGGTGTGGTCAATTATATTTATCATTAGTCAAATACTAGTAATTCTTATGGAACTAAATAATTTTCTTTACACGTTTGTTAAACCTTTAAACGACAATTAGATAGGATCGAAGGGATTATAATATTTATGGCAACAAATCCACAACATATATACTCCCTCCGTCCCAAATTAGTTGTCGCTTTAGGAAAAATGGTATGTCCCAAATTAGTTGACACTTTAGGATTTCATGACAAAGTTCGTTAGTCTTTTCCAACTATACCCTTAATACTTAAAAGAATTCTCAACAAAATTTAATAGCCAAACATTAAATAGGGATAACATAGTAAAATACACACTCTATTTAATGGTTTTCTTAATGGGCGTGAAGAAGCTAAAAGCGACAACTAATTTGGGACGGAGGGAGTAATAGCAAAGATGGAAAATGTTAAGGAATTAAGGTAGTTCTTCTAATACGGAAATATTTACCATATATAGTACTACGCACTTCAATATGGAAATATATGTATAATACCATATATAGTCCATTGGAGAAGATGGTAGTTCCTTTCATCAAGACACCCAAGTGAGAGTCCCGATGTAGTTATGGCGACCTTCACAACGTACCTAGAAAAACTCTTCCATGTTACTCCTACACTCCAACTTTGTATGTTTATTATTGGTCAAAAACATTGTCAGCCTTTCATACTTGACACTATATTTCATTAAGACATTCCAATTAATGCTCTTTTCAGTTAAGCACTTGAATTTTTTTTTTGAAAGTGTTCATCTAGATACTTTCCGCCCACATGACTTATAAAGTGTCTTTCACACCATTTAAACATGTGACCATGAAAAAAAAACATGTTGAGGTGTCTTATAACGGTAAAATTTATACACTTCAAGTCATATCCACATATATTCTATCCCTTTCACTCAATTTTGAACATTAATTTTCCTCTCTCTAAATTAGCTTCACGAATAAATCTTTCTCATCTATTCTTTCTCATGTCTCTTTATTTAACAATTCCCTTCAAAAAAGTAAAATTTTCAAGAATATCAATTCATCTAATCCCGAATTTAATGGACCTTATTTTTGCTATTGTGGTGAATACCCAAAACTGAGTACGTCATGGACATAAGCGAACATAGGAAGGAGGTTCTATAGTTGTCGATTTGATAGGGTTAGTTTGAACTTGTTATATGATGTGTCCAATTATAGCACGTGGCATATTATAAATGGTCACTTATCCATGTAGGATTCATGTACAAAACACGCGTGTGGATTTTTCATTAGAGTGGACGGAAAGCATCTAGATGAACACTCTTAAAAAAGGTTCAAGTGCTTAATGTATTGGATAAAAACTGACATCATCTAAGTAGTGACACGTGGCACGGGCAGAAGTTCCACCGGGCAGATATCTCGTGAACAAATGACTAGCCGAATGGTTACCACGGACAGACCCAATGCAAATACGTAACGCCTCATCAGTCAACACGATATGAATGAGCAATTATTAACCTGATCATGAGCGATCACTCAGTAAATAGTCTTAAAGGCAACAATTACTACCCAGCAGTTATATATCCGATGGCTACGTGCTCAGCGGTTACAAAACCCAACGGACGCCTATCATGCCTATAAATAAGACTCGTCCTATACCATTGAAAAATAACCTTTACTCTCTGTCTACAACATCAATAAGAATCTGTTCTTGGCTTGCATACTTTATTCTTTAGTCTCTAAGTGCAATTAGTAAGGTAGAAGTCTCATCGGGATCAAGCGATCCAGCACGGTTACTTCTATTTACTTCATTTGCTCTTTATCGTTATTCATTTCCGAATATATTTGATTTTCATATTACTAGTTATCATTTGGGAATCGCGAATATATTGATATCACGGTAACCAACGCAGTTCTTCATTTTAAACTCTTAATCTAAACTATTGATCGTGACTCCGCAAATACAAATTTAATTGTTAATTGGCCTAAAATCGGACATAGGTTAAACACTTAACTGAGAAGGGCCTTAGTTTGACTGTCTAAGTGGAATATAATGTCAAGTTCAAAGGGCGGGTGATGTATTTATTTATTATTTATTTTAATTAAAGGATTGAGACTTTTTACACTGTTAACATAAAAATAAAATTACAATATGGAGTCAGTGTTATTTACAGCTAAGCTTTCATAAAATTAAAGTGATACTATTTGTAATTTTAAAAATATGATGGATAGGTTAACTATTTTATTGTCAGTGTATATATAATGTATATATAAGATAAATTATTACCTATTTTATTCAACCGTCCAAAGATATAACACAGTCGTGGCCCCACAAACAGTGAACTTCTGCACAAGATCCAGTAATCAACCCCAATTTGGCATTGTAGTTGACTTCTTGTAAATGCGATGTTCCATCCACTCTTGCATTAAAGTAGAAATAAATTCACTTGTTCTATTTGACCTCCAACATTTTTTATTTAGGAGACGTTTCTTACTACTGTAGTTGTTTTCAAATTTTTTTTTTAAAAAAAACATTGTTTCTTGATCTGCACATTTCTATTCACTTAACATTATTTATATACTTTTCAATCATTTAACTCTTTATCTTTAATATGATATGTTGTCTGTCAAATGGATTTTCAACCAATTAGTTTGATATATTTGTTTAATACCACTAATAGTATATTAAGATCTTAAGCTCGATGTCCAACTAAACATGGTTAATGAATGAAACGAAGATAGTCTTATTTTATTATTGAAATCAATCAGATGCTTAAGGAAATTGACTAAACATGTTTGTTTTCTTTTCAACGAAATTAGAGGTGTCCGGTTATGTGCCTATCATGGTTTAGAAATTAGAAATACGTGATGTTCATTCCTGATTCTAATTAAAATATGAACTCTGACCTTGTTGGAAATTAAATGATGTTATCTCAAGTCTATCCATATGAATTATTTTTAAAAAAAAAATCCTCAATTATCTCATTTGACGTTGAATAAAACAATGATGTTTCCATTTTCAAGAAAGTGCCTGCATGTCAGTTACTAAAAGCACTTCCAATTATTGAGATTCGTCCTCCATGCTAGTACTAGTACTAGAAATGTAAATAAATCGTGAATAATACATGCTCATACTCTAATTCGAAGATCAAGATTTTCAAATGATTTATATATATAACTAAGTAGTAGTAAGTATTGCTTATCATTCGCCTGCCCTTCCTTTAAATTCCCCAGTTCTCCTTCCTAATCCCCTTGAGATCATTCAATAATGTTCCATTACTAAAAATGGAGTACATGATAACTGAGTCAAACATAGTATAATCCTTTTTTGAGTAAATATTGAATTACAAGAAAACAAAATCTCATCAAATACTAGTATAATTTTGTCATATCCAAAGCCAAAGGTGTGTAAGCTAGTTGACTTTGTAAAAAAGAACTGCGTGATGCAACAAGCGGGATAACAAATCAAAAGAAAACAGGACTTAATTAATTCTGCCTCCTCCCCAAGAGATGGATTAGAAAAACAAATAAAAGACATCAAAATTTAGGGAAAAAAAAAGGGAACAATTTCGGTGTACTTAAATGTGGTATAATGCTTACACTTTATTTATTTTCTTACCGGGTAGATCTGCCTCTGCCTCTAATATGCCTCAGTATAATACTACTAATACTTAGGATTCAAATATATACCTATGAGCTAAAGGAACTTTTGAATGGCATTTCTCGCTCCATTAGAAAATTTTATTCGTATATCCGAGATATTTAACAGTTTATATATATAAAAAATGTTTAAACTCAATTTACACATTATTCTGTTTGAACATAAGGATTCAATAATAGAACTCTCTTCGAACGGTATAGTTCCACCCCGATGCCAGAGAAGGGAGGTTAATTATGGGAGAGGGCAAATACATTACATTCAGAAGTCAACTAAAGAGGTGACAATTTATGCACACAACATGGACATGACAACAAGGCCTGAATAATGGTTGTAATAAATTAACTTAATTGTTTTAGTCAGTATCGATATTCAAGGTCAGAAATAAATAAATGAACATAGTTATTTGGATTTGATTTTGGATAGGTTAAAATAATTGGTTGAATATCTAGCCTTTGGATTTTTCAGGGGTTAGGTCTCAGGAGAGGAAATTAATGTGACCCTTGGCCTTGGAAATTCATATGGTAGTGAAAATGAATTGCATCGTCCAACACATACACATATTGATTTTATATAAATATACAACACATATTGAATTTCCTTTATATAAGTCAAAACTCTTGCTCCGTGGATGAGGGGGTTGAAAGTACTTTTTAGGTTGTAGGTTCGATATACAATTTTAACATTCTTTTTTTAACCCCTTACTCGAAATTCTACCGCTGCCTTCGGATACGTTGTCACTATATATCGGGATAATAGAGTACCTATATTCCAAGCTAATGAAAAAATGTAAATAAAAAGCTAGTACGATTTTTTTCCACATAAGTTGAAACAATTGGTATCATATTTGAGAGGCTCAAGACCAAAAATAAAAAGAATAATAAGCGAGGCTCAAGCGTTAAAGGAAGTGAGTGTGTGTGTGTGTGAGAAAGAGATTGTTAATATCAAGAGAGGCATATCATGGTTTCAAATAGCAATTCGTTTAACCTTTAAACTTTTAAATTACCATCTAAGATATTGAGCTTTTGGAACTCTAGGTTCAGAATTCTGATCTCGTCCAAAGTTGGCTAGCAGCCTGACATGAGCGCATTACTTGAGAATTTTGTCCTCATTGTCACATTAATTATATTATATTATTAGTGGATTCGTCAATATATGACAGTCGACCAACAAAACACATGGTGAAAAAACTCAAACTATTAACATTTTACGAGATTCATACTTAAATTATGATATATGTGTTGGTAAAAAAACCCTGAACTACTATATTTAATATCAAAATCCCCTAGACAAAATTGAATAAATGTTTGTGTTTCATGCAGCTGACATGTGTTAACTAGAGTTACGTGGCACGATAAGTTATATTTTCACGTAAATTTTAAAAATCAATAAAGGTTGGATTGTAATCTCCATTATCATTCTCAAAAGGAACAATTTAATAGCGTCCCAAAGGTCACAATACCAACCATAATGAGTAGAATATAATCGTATTCCAGTGATACCATGATCGCAATTGCCAACATAAAATCTTTAATTCTAAGTAATATTTTGATCACTACAGTTGCTTTTTAACTTCATTAAAATAATAATGATTGCTGGTGTTATTATAAATGATTAAAAATCCCGTAAATTATCAATGTTGAATTCAGATAAAACCTCAATTAACTTGATGAATTCATAAAGATGATGTTTGCATAGATTTATATACATTTGGTAAACAACAGATATGTTATAAATCAAAATCACCTTATAAACGTTATAAGTTAGAAGTCTCTCCAACTAATTGGTTTTTAAACTTTAAAAATCAAATTATTTATCCATTACTATATCTTTATATTTCTCAAATTAAAGTACCCATCTTAACACAAAGCTATCGTTCCATTTCCATCGTTTGTCCTTCTTCCACAAAAATATTTTTGTATATAGCTAATTTTCACTTTATGATAGTCATTTTCTATCATCATATTTTCTCAAACAAATCAAATGTTTATTGGTATCACTTCACTCCAAAAATTGTAACTACTTATTAAAAGTTCATTTTCAACAACTAGCTCATCAACTAATTTAATCAATTAAGGCAAACAAGCTCAAAATTAAACTACAACAAAATACTTGCATATATTATCCATATTGAAAAGGCCAGTCGCAGGCGACACCCCATATAGATACATGGGAAACCGCATTTGTCTTAGCACCGAAAAAGCTAAAGCTCCCATCATCGTATTTCCTTTTAGATCTTTACATCTTCCCAACTAACCAAAGATGGAGAAAATAAGAAGAAGAAAAAAATAACGAACGAGGAACATGTAATGGGGGCCCTGTTAATGTTAGAATGTTCTACTAAACTCTATAATATTCTTCTTTCTGCTTCTATAATTTCATTACCATTGTCTATTGTGGGTGGCTAATAAATCTAGCCATTACTATAATGATTTAGAGTAATCCCTTAGCTAATCACCGTCCAACAGGTCCTGTATAAAATTAGGCTCAATTAACCTTTAGTCTATTTGTCAGGGAACCATTTGTGTTTAAAGTCCAAGAGCACTATCAATTAACATCTACGTAATAATCATGAAGCACAAACATATTTAGTTTGCTTTTTACTACTTTTCTATGTGAACATGGATGCTTTAGTTGCTAAAGATACCTATCATTTCCAAGAAGTACGTCCAATTCCTCTTCCCTTTTCCAAAGCTAAAGCGCCTAGGAATAACGAGCAAGTTGTAACTGTTCTTAAATACTCCCTCCGTTCCAAATTAGTTGTCACTTTAGCAAAATATATTTGTCTCAAATTAGTTGTTACTTTAGGATTTCAAGGCTAAATTGATTAGTTTTTTCCAGCTATACCCCTAATAATTTAAAAATTCTCAAAAAACGTTAATAGTGAAACATTAAATAGGGATAAGATAGTAAAATAAACACCCTATTTAATGACTTTCTTAATGGGCGTGAAAAAGCTTAAAGCGACAACTAAAATGGGACGTAGGGAGTAGAATGGAGTAGTTGATACATCTACTATTCTGCTTTTTGTATCATTGTACTCAGTGACATATTCGAGATTTAAATTGAGTAATTTAAAATAAGCGTGATCTTATTAATATTATTTTTATTATACAGATATATAGTTAGAAATAATAATTTTTTTCAATTAAATTTACCCACCTCAAACAAATATAGCTTCTCTGTTTTGAACTTATACTTAATTGCGGGAAGTTGCCAAAGTACGAGTACGTATAAAAAAATACACCTATGATTATGATATTTAACTGTCAAAACTAACTCACGATAACTAAAAAAAGAAAAAGGTAGTATGAGTTGAATAATGTGATTTCTCAAAATAGATTATGGTCAAACTAGAATTTTCTCCAAAGGAGGGTGGGAACTGCAAAGTACAAGAAAGCGAGGGGAATCTGTGAAGCTTAGGGTCCACAATATGGATTCTGTTAAAGGTTGGCCCAAATGGAAGGAGTTTGGATTTCCGTCGAAAGTGCCATCACGTCATATTAATTATTCCTACTTAAAAGTCACTTATTTTGACTAATTTAGATTTACTTTGCACAATTTGTGCCTAAAACTTGATCAATAGAAAAACAGTTAAATTTTATGTATCCCTCACACAAAAAAATAAAATATTGAAGAAACAAGGGTAGAGTAGAAATTGTATTGCTTGAATATTAGATAAAAGAAGATTCTAGCTGAATTCCAGGAATTACAATAGTGTGATTGTAGTATTTATAGGCTAAGTTTCATCACAATACCTATTCTAATATAACTCCTTTCATGAGGCACAAAACCTTTTTACATGAGGCGGTTGCCAAATTTTACCCTAGACAGAAATAAGGTTAAACTAAGGGGCGGCTAAACTATCGTAACGCGCCTATCGGTCATGCATCCGTGCGGCTCATGCTGCCGTAGCTGAAGAAGCCGACGTGTCCACCTTACACTTTTAGCGCCCGTTTGTTCCTTTGGCATATTCCATTTGAGCCAGCGGGCCTTTTATGTCCGTTATTACACGTAGCGTAATTTTTGCTCACACATGCACTCGATAGAGCAATCTTGTGCAAAAAATATGCAATTCTCAAAATCCAAACTCGACATCTCTTATTAAAGAAAAAATATACTTATCATCCTACTATACTCTTAGGTGGTGTATCACAAAATTTCTTAAGTCTAGTGGTGGTGGGTCTCGTCGCCCTCTCGATCCTTCACTACTAAAAAAACCGGGATTTTCGACCGCCCAATCGGTCGAAATTCGGTCGACGCATCGACCGTATTTCGACCGATTGTGGTGGTCGAAAAAATTAAGGTCGAAAATAGGCCTTCGACCGAATTTCGGTCGAAGGCCTATCGACCGAAATTCGGTCGAACAGTATTTCGACCGAATTTCGGTCGAAAGGCTGGTATTATTTTTTGACCAACTTTCGACCGAAATTCGGTCGAACACCTGTAATTACCTGCAACATAAAAGCTGAAATTAGCCTACACCACCTGTAAACACGCAGAAAAACCAGTCACAAGACATTCATAAACGCTATTCAAACAATGCTAACAAAGCCAAACAATAGAAATGAGTCATTCAACATTCGTTCAAGTTTTACAATATTCAAACAAACTAAACAAACAGTTTAAAGTTCAACTTTCACTACTAATGGCTAGAAGCCGAACTAGACCCGTCATCAGGCAGAGATGGTGAATGGTGGCGATGTCTGCTCTTGCTCTTTCCCTTTCCCGAGCTATCACGCTTTCCTTTGCCTTTTTTCTGGTTCCTGAGGAGCTCTTGCATCATTTCTTGCATTTCTCTCTGATGCGCCTCCTGTGATGCGCGCATCATTTCATGCACTTCTCTCTGATGCGCCTCCTGTGCTAAGCGCATAGCTTCATTTTGTCTTCTCAGTTCTTCGATCTCCGCTTGCATCCGAGTCATTTCTGGAGCGGGAGCAGAGCTTGTAGGAGCACTTGAACACGAGCCCAAATAGTTCGCTTTATGTTTGGCAGATGAATACAGAGTTCCAATGCCATAAGCTGACCCCTTCTTCGCCCCTCCGACCGCTTCCAACCATAAGTTGGTTTCTTGCTCGAGCGTTAGCTGTACTGGGGTACTGCTTCCGCATTCAGATTGCTGAGACGCGGTCCAGTCCTCAAAGGCCTTTGTAGCTTTTTCCTGAAAAACATAAATATATGAACGGTAGAACTATGAAGTTTTAAACTTGAAGGATTGGCGCGACTTTAGTTTAAATTTAAGTACTTACCCAGGCCTCTTGTGCTCGGGGCTCGACCCATGTTTCTCCGCCCTTTTTATCTTTCTTTATATGGCGGATCTTGTGCATTTCGGAGAGTGGAATAGTCCGATTTTGTTGCTTTTCCTACAAATTAAAGAAGAGAACAAGTTAGATAGAAAATAAACAATTATAGTAATTCTTATAAATTAAATTACTTTACCAAACGCATCTTCTGCGTCGCAGCGCTAACTGCGCCACCGGTATGCAGCGATCCACCCTTAGTAGATGCCCGAGCTTTCTTCCCTTGTTCGCTCTTGGCCTGAAATTCCGGAGTATCCCAATACTGCTGCAGCTCTCTCCATTGAAGATCATAGAGGTGGCCGGGCATTTTCCCTCTTTTGCGCGCACCATACATTGCGTTCTTGTACAATTCCGCGCATTTTTTATGGAAGTTAGAACGGATTTTATAGTCCAGCACCGGATGCCACTTACACTGAACCTGCAATCCATTCATCAAAATATTTTATTAAACATAATCATTAAGAAAACCTGCTATGAATGGAAAACCGTATGCATACTTATCACCTCAAAACCTTGCATTATCTGTTGCTTTACGTGAGGGGGCACAGCGCCCCAGGTTGGCCATGATTCCTTCAATTGAGATTTCATGCATTTACTCACCATAGGAGTAGCATCAGTGTTGGGGCAAAAGCTACGTAAAAAAACAGACGGGTTAATAGAAATACTAATATTTAAAAGCTTACTGCTAAATAGATAAGAACTTCATAAATACTATACTTACCTCTTATCCCCCTCGGGATAAATAATCAAACGCCCGTCTTCCCAAATGCCAGGCTCACCGATGTAATATGGCGATCTGGGATCATAGTAAGGAATCTCCTGCTGTACCGAAGGGCAGGTAGGGCTAGATGGGTCGGAAGGTGGCTGAGTCGACCCAGACGTACTAGTGGACTGTGTGGGATCGCCTAGTCCGGGGACGCCCTGGGATGGACCGTCCTGGCTCTCGGTCATGTCATAACTACTGAAGTGATGCCTCCAACCAGGATGGCTCTGAGGCATGCCAGGTGGCCTGAAAAATCCGGGACTGTATCCGGCAGGTGCTCCGGTGGGAAGCGAATGCGGCACCTGAGAGGTAGGAGTTTCCGGTGCCGGCTCACCTGAAGGCTCACCTGCCTTTCCTTTCCCCTTCCTTCTTGAAAACACCAGAGGGGGACGAGTCTCCTGCTGTGCCGGCTCACGTGAAGGCTCAGCTGCCACATTCTTTCCTTTCCCCTTATTTCCTGAAAACAAATTCTTCATTCCTGTTGACACATTCATTGCAAAAAAATTAGACGGGTTAAATAGATTAAATACACACATTCATTGAAAAAAAAAGTCCAATTAAATAGATTAAATACACACATTCATCCTAAAAAACATTGCAAGATTGAGAAACAAAATAATTAATAACACCCTATTAATTAATATTATCAAAGCAATTCAAACAAACAAAGGCTTATTCGTTTTAGGCATAATGTTATAACTTGTTCATCTTCTCAACAATACCAAGGCAAGAACACATTGCAAACAACACTACCAAACAATACCAACAACTACTACAATCCCAAACAAAACAAACCTAACTTTGATAATAGCTAACAACACCAAACAACTTGTTCAACATCAACAATAACTACAATAAAGTTTGCTAACTAATAATTAACTAAATATGCAACATTATAGGCCAAAGTTAAAAAATAATTAAAAAATTAATTAAACTCGGATTAAATAGAAAAAAAAAAAACGTACCTAGACGTTGATTTATGCTCCTATAGCACCTACAAATGATTCCCCACTAGTTATATGCTTCAAAACTACAAAAAAATTGCGTTAAAAAGTTAGGGTTCAAGTTTTACAAAGTAACAAAAATAACCCTAAAATTAAGAATTTACCTTGAATTTGATGTTATGGGTAGTGATTAGGAGGGTAGATTGTGTTTAAGTGTTGATTTTGGGGGTGGGTTATGGTGGATTTCGTGTATGGGGGTTGGGGAGGGATTTAAAGGGTGTAAAATAATTTTGGGGAAGAAGGAAATGAGGGAAATGAAGGTTCTGCCCGACTTATTAACGGGCCCTTCGACCGCCTATCGACCGAAATTCGGTCGACAAGCCCAACAGGAATTTTAGCCCATCGACCGAAATTCGGTCGAACAACAATTTCGACCGAATTTCGGTCGAACACTTGTGACAGTCAAAGTGTTCGACCGAATTTCGGTCGAACACTTGTGACAGTCAAAGTGTTCGACCGAAATTCGGTCGAAATTGTGGTTCGACCGAATTTCGGTCGATAGGTGGTAGTCGAATTTTCCCTGTTTTTTAGTAGTGCTTCCATCAAAGGCGGTTTAGGATTTCAAGAGGATGGATTCACTATTACCAGAGACGTGAGCTACAATATCACATGGGTGATTGGTGAACATGCTTAGTCCGAAAATTATATTGTGTATATTAGTCAAATATTACGTTATGTGTTGATATATAAAGTTTTGAACATCTATACATTACCGACAACGGCAACCTAGTGGCCAAGGGTGTATAAAACTTGCTAATTATTGAAGGTTTATATCACCCATACAGAAATTTGCCTCCTTTTTATGTTAAAAATTGGACTATTGTAACTAATATACCGACAATATACCCAGTGTTGACCCACTACTAGAGCTTGGGGTGAGATGTACGCAGATCATATATTTAAAAAATAAAAAAAATTATTTTCGATAGACCCTCGGCTCAAGGAAAGCATTATAGAAAACAAGTTTGAAAAATCAAGGTGTAGAAACTGACATAAAATACCATAGGTAAATAGAGTAAATACATAAACAATAACAATAAAGATGAAGCATAAGAGAATTATTATAAACAAAAATAATACGACTGCTAATATGTCGACTACTCTCGATCCTTCTACCTTGTTCCTCGACCTTCACGCTCTCCTATCTAGGGTCATATCATTGGTGATCTAAAGGTGTTTGTGTCCTACTTAATCACACCCGCCCTCTTTGGTCTACCTCTACCTCTCTGCAGGTTCAGCACTGGCAACCCTTCGCACCTCCTAACTTGGGCATATGTGCTCCTTATCTTCACATGTTCAAACCATCTAAGTCTCGCTTCTCGCATCTTGTCAACCATTGAGGCCTACTCCCACCTTGTCTCGTATGGTCTCGTTCCTAATCTTATCCATTCTAGTACGCCCAAACATCCATCTCAGCGCTCTCACTTGTAGTGCTTACATCTTTTGAAAGTGTATGTTCTTGACTGGCCAACACTCCGTCCCGTACAACATAGTTGGTCTAACGACCACTATATGGAACTTACTTTTAAGTTTGGTCGCACATTCTTATCGCATAAGACGCTGGATGCGATCTTTCATTTCATCATCCCCTTCCCAATATGATGTGTGACATCATCATCGATCTCTATGTTTCTTTGGATTATAGACCCAAAATACTTGCAGTTCCTTTTTTTTCAGACTAGTGTAAGTAATAGGAAGGGAAAAAAATATACCAAAGGAGTATTGAATGGGATTCGATCCATGCTCTTGATTTTGAGTGAACCAAATCTTGATCAAGTGAAACACTCAAGTTTTAGAGCATGCATGGGCTCATAAACATTGTATTAGACGTATTTACATAAATATGTACTACATAATATATCTTATTTGGTGGAGGGATTATAGGCACCAGCTACCATATAAATTCTTCCCTGCCTTCCATCTTTTCGTCTAATCTTGGAAATTTGTTTTTTTTTTCTCTTAACAAATATCTCTAAGTATACTTATATATGACAAGTGAGGGTTGCTCAAATAAGTAGCTGAGCCAGGATTTTTACTAAGGGGTATCAAAATATAAAGAAGTAAACACACAAAAAAATTAAGAAAACTTAACATATAGTGTGTGTGTATGTGTGTGTGTATATATATATAAGCAAAAAAATTACCTATGGAAATAGTGTAATTTTTCGGCGAGCTATATGTGGCTCCGTGACTCAAATGGTAATCACCTTCTACAACCAGAAAATTTTGTGAATTTATACTATCAAGTCACATAGCACAACACGTAATTTTTGAATAAGTATGCATTAGTGACGTAGAAAATAAGATAGTATATCATTTTTTCGAACATGCAAAATAATAAATACGTTGATAGCATAAAATGTCTTATCCAGTACCGGTGTCCATTCATACTTATCTACTTCTTTTATTTCTAATCGAGGATTTGAGAGGGGATAGTGAAAACTGCACTCGCAGCTATTGTGTGAAACTCTTTAATTGTCCAATTGTTCTCTATTCCATGCACTACTTAATTAGCCTTGGCACTCTATGGATACTTAGCCATGCCCACACAACTAGCAAAAGACAGTGACTAACTAGATTATGGTCCATCACCGTGGACATCTAATTGCAGATTTGATGTTTTTATCGTAATTCTAATTAGATAAACCAATTTGCTACTAGTAGCAAACTGTGAGAGATATATCAAGTACCTATTTCAAAATTCTGGACCATTTCTAAATTCTAATACTTGGACTACTACTTGATGATTTTTAACAAGTTGGCTCTTCGTTTACCCTTCTAGACAAAAACTTTGGAACTATTTTTGGCCTCATTCATTTGAGGTCCAGTTAAAGTTTGGATCCATCTTTGATTTATATGATTTGGACAATTATTTGCTGTTTTTAGTGACTTTTACTTTTCCACAATACATAACAAAGATTTTTTTTAACGAATAGGAGTAATTGACAATGTTGTCATTTCGTTTTCTGAAAATGGTTACTTTTAAATTTGCACTGTAACTATAGATTTTATAGTTGTTTCAAGCGTAACAAATTGATTGGAAAATGAAATGAATGGGGGAAAGGGGGGAGGGTGTAAGTATTTACTTTGAAATTTTGTGACATTAATTTATAGGATAAAAGGTTTAAACTCTTCCTAAGGTTGTTTCACTAACCAATTTATAATTGGACAGGTACATACATATAGTCATGGGAAGCTAGCTTTTAGGTTAGAGGTTCAATTTAATTCCCTCATACAATATGTAATAGGTAAGAACCTTATTTAAAAAAAACATAAAAGTCACTGAATCCCCTTAAAATGAGAAAAATCTAGTGAAGTGGCAAAGGTGTTAAAAAATTACTACAGGTCAGATATTCAAATCTCAAATACGCAATTGATGGACTCCTCTTCTTGGCTCCGCCCCGAATACACAAGTTCAATGAACTGATTTGATCTAAGAAAGGTTGTAGATAGAGCATTGTGGGAATTCAATGTTTAACTAGACATATATGTCAAACTTTGAGATCCAACCAGCCCATTAAGGTGTAGAATTTTGTAGTAATTCGTGGAAGTCTCGCACATGATAACATTACCAGAAAAGTCGAAAAAATGCTTTTCTGATAGTGCAAGTGTGAATTCAATTCTTAATAAATTTTTCTTCTTCCCTTTTCTCGATTCAATTGTAATAGATTTCTAATGAAGACCGAGAAATGGCTTAAACATAGCCCGAACACGCCACATTGGAACCTTCTCTGGATGTATTTCTATCTTTTTCTTATTGCAGTGTCTTACGAAGAAATTTCTGCAATAACTCTATTCATCACAAACAACAACTAGCACTAACTCTTCAGTGGAAAAATAAAAAATAAAAATAACATAAAAAAAACTCAAGAAATATCTGATTGAATCGTAATACACGATACAAAGAGGAGGAAAAAAAATCAAACAACCATTCTATGTAAAACATAATATCTGCCAATTTTTTCTACATAACAAGTATTTTAAGATTTTTCAAATGAATTTCTATTCCAGCATTGGCCCACCACCGGAGACAAAGCCGCCATCGCTTCACCGCCGGCCGGCGGTGGCCGGTGGCCGGAAAACGAAAAATTCACCGGATCTCGCCGGATTTGCTTATTTTATTTGTGGATTTGTTTAAATAATTATTTTTTGATAATTTTATACACCTAAATCTATCAAAATAATAAATTATACATGTAAATACATAGAAAAATGTGTATGCAAGAAGGAAAATACAAAAATATACACAAAAAATATAAATTTTATACAAAACATTCATAAAAAGTGCACAAATCTGATATTTATACAATTTTATTCATTGTTCATACACGCATATACAGCTTTATACAATTTTACAATGCATAAAATGTGTTTATACACTGTCAATACGTACATTTACAGATTTATACATTTTTATACACGTTTACAAAATTGTATAAACTTGTATAAAAGTGTATAAACTCAGAAAAATAATTTTAAACAGTGCCTGAGACAGATTTTACACAAAAGCTTAACAAATATCCAAGATCTATACAGTTTTATACAAGAAAAACACTAGATCTAAACTTTAAACAAAAGTTTTAACAGAAAACTAGTAGATCTCAACGAATTTTTATGAAAAAAGTGAAAAAAAGAAGAAACTTGATAAATAAATTCCTCACCGGAGTTTTGATCGGAATATACAACGAAAATCAATATTGTTATTTAAAAAGCAAAAAAAAAAAAACGAAAAAAAAGAAGAAGCAGCGGCGGTGGTGGTGGTGGTGGTGGTGACCACGGCGGCAGTGGCTTGGAGGAGAGGGGATGACGGTGGGGCAGTGGTGGAAGGGTTGGGGGATGGCAGCGGCGTTAGGTTTAATGGGGAAGAGAAGAGAGAAAAATGGGAAGGAGAGAAGGAGAAGAGAGGAAAAATGGGGGCTAGAATTTTTTTTCTTTAAATAGGGGGTACTATAGAGTGAAAGAAAAATTTAAAAAAAGAGAAGGGGGTGCTATGTCGGGTAAAATAGCAAAATAGGGGTCTTTTTAGGTAATTTTCTCTCAATGTAATTGTCCCTAAAAGATTTGTGATGGAATCCCAATAAAGTTTTTACGTGAAATAGGCACTTCAAGAATCGCTCCTATAATTTTAACCTAGATAAGAAAAATCTTAAGAAAATGGCCTCCATAAAAAAAGTTGTTGGCGACCGCCAACTCTTTGCTAATAGAAATAGCTGGCGATGGCCACGAATGTTTTTTTTGGATGCCATTTTTGTACGCTTTCATTATGGGGGTTGAATCTCTGATGGGACGCCAACAAGTATTCTACTTCAGAAATCACCCAATCCAAATAATTATTCAACTTATGCCCATGTGAAGGCAAAATTGGCACCCATAGTCACTTCTTAGAAGCAGTAAATGAGTTATATTGAGCATTTACAATGTTATAGATGAATACAACATTAAAATGCGGAAGGTAATGAAATGCTGAGATTTATTGTTAAAAATGTTGAATTTTAAAAAAAATCGAGTTTTAAGCTAAAGTTCTTATTTTCTGATGAACTTCAAACCCGAGAATAAATTGCTAAATTTGTAGTTGTATATATTGATTTTTAAGGAAAAAAACTGAGTTTGACCTGAAGTTTGTATTTTTTTTTTACTTAATTACAAGAAAATGCTAAAATTTGTACTAAAATTCATATTTTTTCATCATGAAGTTTATCCAGTATAAACACTCAAAATTCTGTATTTAAAATATGGTGAGTTTTAAAAAAAGTACTGCATTATGAACTAAACTTAATATTTTTTATTATAGAGTTCAAAGTACAGTATGAAATACTAATAACTTGTAGCTAAAAACTTTTACTAATTTTATGTAAAAATTTAACTTTGGAACATTAAAAAGTATATCGTCGTTGAAGTACGTCCACTCGTAACTTGCAGTGTAATGATCGCTTACTTTGAAAACTGTGACTATGACTTGTTGAACAAGCTAAATAGTGACCATTTATCAAAATTTACCCCTCTGAAGACAGTTGGCATAATGGGCTACATTTGCAGCTTATCCACCCGACTTCCTTCTAAGTTTTTGTGCGAAATAGACTTATCCGGCGCTATTATTATAGTTTTGACTTCTATAAGAAAAGTCTTACAACTTTAGCCCTATCAAGAAAAGTTGATGGCAACTGTCTGAGAGAAGCTCCTGGAAATCACCAGTCTTACTAATAGAAAGATCTGGCGATTGTCAACAGCTTTTTTATTGGGATCAAATTTGTAATACTTTTGTTAAGAGGGCCAAATTTGTAATAGGGTGTTAGAAATGTCCTATTTATGTAATTCATCCATTTCCATCGTGAAAAAACCCATTTTTAAGTTTAGGGAAGTTTTGAAAATTTGCCAGCCCACACTAAAATATTACCCGATCATGGCTCAGTATATAATCGAAGCATGATTATATTGTGACAAATCAAACTTGTAAATATACCATTGTGGAAATACTGTGGCTATGGGGTATACTGCGACTGTGAAATGAAATACTTCTAGCTAAATGGCCAGCTCAGGTAAATATTTTTAAATATGGCTATTCTTAGTTCAAAATAAATGTCACTGGACATACAGGGTAAAAATCTCTTAAGTTTATATAACGGCTGAATTGCAAAACTGTGACCCCATATGCAATGGTTTACGTTTTTTACCCCACATAACAATAGTTTAACAAAATGATTTCTATTTGGTTGAATGAATAAATTACAGACAGAAATACCTTTATAATCTTATAATGAATCCCGTATACTCGCCCTCCCTTTTTCCGTAAGCACAATTTAAGAGGCAACACTTGCCTTTGAACCCTCTTTCTCAAGCCACACTTGCCCTTGAATCTCCAGGTGGCACTTGCTCCCCCTTGAATCTCCAGGTGGCACTTGCTCCTTCAAATCCTTTTCCGCTTTCTCCTAGATAACTTGAAGCGTTCTACTTAATCCCTTCCAAAATGGATGTTAGGGGGTAAAGGGTAGTGCAGTGCATAAAGCATTCCGTAGGGTCCGGGGAAGGGGTCGCACCCTAACGAGGGTGATGTATAGAGCCAAGCATCAATTAGATGTTTCCACGACTCGAACGCGTGATCTATAAATTACATGAAGACAACTTTACCAGTTTCTCTAAGGTTTCACCCTACTAGAAGTATGTAATAAAAAGATGTTAGGTGACCCATATAAAGTTGAAATTTGATTGTTCCTTTTAACACTTGAGTAGTACATTGATTGTTATTAAGGTGAATAACATATCTCTATATATTCATCATTATTCACTAGTTTGGTGAGTATAGCTAATTGTATTATTCGGTTCAAATTAAATATACTTTCTTTTTTGTTATTTCCATACCCTAAAAGAACGTTGAAAAAATAGTAACATATGGACATAGATTTTAGAAACCTTTTTTCAAAACAAAAAAGAAAGGAATTGTTTGTTTATAGATTTTGACAGTTTTTCGGCAGGTTTTTGAGATAAAATTTTTAAGTTTTAAAAAAATTGTTTGAAGTAGTTTTTCAAAATTTAAAATTTTTTACTCATAAAACTTCAACTAATATGCATATTCCTGACAAAACTTTAACTTTCAAAAAATTATTTTTCAATTTCAAAGATTCTTTAATCAAATTTCAACCAGATTTATGTTCAAATGCTAGCTATATGTGTAAGTGCTAAACAAAGACTCATGCCTGACACAAGAATAGGGATAGCAATGGGATGGGGCGGGTGCGGGGCGGGGAGGGGTTTAAGAATTATGCGAGGCGGGTTGAGTCAGTTTTCAAAATTCTGAAATGGGGCGGGGCGGGTTGCGGGTTGAAATGCTTTACTGATTACTGATTTTCACTGCCAGCATATAATTGCTTTATCAATGAGTTGCTGTTTACTGTTCAACAAGGAATGCTCCAATTTGTCATATGTGATGTCATGGACTAATTCATATTATAAAATGTACAATTATTTTTATTCCAAATATAAAGCTTTTCCTTTTTTTTTAATAATAATAACTAAATGCAAATGAACTGATATAACAAACGTCTAAAAGTGATTGTTAACTCAGACAACTCATTCCATCACCTACAGCCTCATTGAAAATCAGTTTAATCACTTTTTTTTTTAATGATTAAACCATTTTAAAGAATAATAAAATGTTAAAGTTATTTAATTTTAGCCTAATAAGAAAATACAAATTTTTTTAAAAAATCTGCTGGGCGGGGCCGAGCAGGTTCAAAACAGAAAAAATTGCTACACGGAACGGGACGGGTTAAAACTTTTTTCTGGTTAAGCTTAGACCTGCCCCTCCCCGCCCAGTTGTCATCCCTAGTTACAGACAACAATATCAGCATGAGACCACTTGTGTAATTATATGAAACCTTATGGACCAAGTGCAAAATAATAGCTTAAATCTTACAAAAGTTAAACAAATAAACAGGAAAAAAGTAATAGTAATTCAATTGTGACACACGAAAAGTAGAAATTTGAAATTCAAATGTAGTAGTAGTATCTTCTAGAATAAACGTAAATACAACAAAGCTATTTAGTGGCGTCAATACAAAGCTAATTAGAGCACGCGTCAATACAAAGCTAATTTGCACAATTTATAAACCCTAACCTTCCCCCAATTTATTTACATTAAACAAACAAACCCCTACTTCTCTCTACAACCTTTAACTCTCTTCTCTATGGTTAGTTAATTTTATTTATAATTTATAGGATTTGTTTATTTGGTGAAATTGTTTTTTATAAATGAATTAATATTTTGTTTACAGGCTTTACCTAATCAACAAACAGTGGATTATCCAAGCTTTAAGCTTGTTATTGTTGGCGATGGTGGAACTGGTACGTTTTCTTATGCTTAACATGATGTAAACGTGAACGCGGGATGCTTTGTGCACGGGCTGGCTGCCCTTTTTATTTATTTGTCTATTGTTTCTATAACTTTCGTATCGTAGAGAATGACTAATCTTGATCGATTGTATTTAAGTTACCTGATACTTGTGCTGGTAGTAGCCTAGGCGTAAGCTAGCTTTTAGGAAGGAGATTTAATTGAATCCCGTTCCCTAAAAAAATTATATGTTGAATGATACTGTGGCGATTGTGTTTTTTTATCCGTTTTTATAAAAGCTGTTGAATCACCTTGAATTGAGGAAAAATTCTTAGTAAAGTGGCAAAGGAGTTTCGAAAATTGCTTTAGGTCACTTGTTCCCCTGAAGGAAGCATGTAAATTGTGGAATTGGAGGTGTGCGAGCTGTTAGCTGGCTCAGACACCACCATCATAAAAAAAGAAAATTAAGAAGTTAAAAAATTATGTTCTATCAGACAACGACAGACCCCCGTTCTAATCTTCCGTGAAAAGAAAGAATTTCTGCATATTTTGACCAATTCAAGGTAAAGAATTGTTCACTCTAAGAATTATGTGTTGTACGATGAATATGTGAAGAAGTGCTTACTCCAAGAATTATGTGTTGTATGATGGTTACCCTCTATTTGTTGAAGCCAAACAAATCTTTGTATATTGAACTGAATGTTGTTCAGAGATTTTAGTGGCTTGGTTCCTTTCTTGCGAGCTCTAAGTGGTGGTTCCTGTTGTAATTGGTATTGTTGTTCTGCAGGGAAAACTACTTTTGTCAAGAGGCATCTCACTGGTGAATTCGAGAAGAAATATGAACGTAAGCTGATTTCTTGTTCTGATGGAATAAATTGTGGTTCACAATAGTTGTGCTTTGTTTCTTGTTTTGTTGGTTTCTTAGGAGTTGATTGTTTGTATGTTGTTTTCAAACAGCCACCATTGGTGTGGAGGTTCATCCGTTAGACTTCTTCACAAACTGTGGGAAAATCCGTTTTTACTGCTGGGATACTGCTGGACAAGAGAAGTTTGGAGGTCTTCGAGATGGTTACTAGTAAGTTACTCTCTAGAAGTAAAACCCTTGTTTCTTCAAGGCTTCTGCTGCACAAAATTTTTTATTTCTGTTTGAATGCTTTTACTGTGAAACCTTAAGATTGAATCTGTAAAACTAATAGCTTCCAGATGAAAGAATGTTGATGTTAGGTTGTTAGCAGCCATCAAACTCAGTCCATTGGCTGAGTTGTTGATGTTGGTTGTGCAATTAAGAGTTAGCAATAACTTTTGAAATATTGTATTCTTCTGTTATGTCTTAATTGTAAAGAATAATTGAAACATGTACTTCTACGACATATCAGAGGTGGCAAAAATTAGGCTCATACTTACTCTCATCTCTTGTGTTAATCCTGCAGCATCCATGGGCAATGTGCAATTATCATGTTTGATGTTACAGCCCGTCTGACCTACAAGAATGTTCCTACATGGCATCGCGATCTTTGCCGGTTTGTCACTCTTCATAGGGCTGTCACCACTATACTCGGTGTAATATAATTGATAACATGCGATTAAATCTGAACTGGTTTTTCTGTGGCTTCTGTTTAGGGTTTGTGAAAACATCCCCATTGTGCTTTGTGGAAACAAAGTTGATGTTAAAAACAGGCAGGTTAAGGCAAAGCAAGTTACCTTCCACAGGAAGAAAAATTTGCAATACTACGAGATCTCTGCTAAGAGCAATTACAACTTTGAGAAGCCGTTTCTGTACCTTGCTAGAAAGCTTGCTGGGTAATGCTAAATGTTATTCTGTTTCCTGTTTTAGCGAGTCACATATAATGGTGTGCTGGAATGAACTCAATATATTCTTGTCCTTTCAGCGATGCTAATCTTCACTTTGTGGAATCACCTGCTCTTGCTCCCCCAGAAGTATACATTGACATAGAAGAACAGAAAAAGTAAGATCCCTGTTACTTGTGGTGTTCTATTTTCTTGTGTTTCTACTAATATCAAATGTCTATGTGTATATTCCATACCATTGAGAGCCTTGTCAGAATATTGTAAAATTGTGCTAGCTGTTTATGTGACTAACTGTACTCTGCATACTTAGGAATGAACTACAGATTGAACAAGCTATTCACCAGCCACTTCCAGATGATGATGATGAATCCTTTGACTAGAAGGAATAGCTCAGAGCGGATCAGTTGCACCATTATACATTTCTATATTCCTAGGTTCTTTATTTTGTATTTCGCATATTAGGCTTTTAGGCTTTAATCAGGATTTTACTAGTTGTGTTCGTCTGAAGCTAGAGTCAGTGGTGCGCACTTCGTCAAGATTCTGTTTGAGCTTATTATACATTCAATATTACTTTTATATTCCGATCCTGACGTGAGAGTGCACTTTGTCAAGGCATTGTGTCAGCTTGTTACATTCAATATCAGTTCCCTCTTGATTCTTAGCTCCCTTGAAGTTCCAGAGCCTCTCTCAACAGTGGTAGTGATAGTGCTTGTACGAGGCTTCCTCCACTACGAGTTCAAAGTTCAGTTATTTTCTATACAATATTCGTCTAGGATCAAATACATTGCAAAATTAACAACGGTTACTCTGTCTTATGATGGGAAGAGCTCTCCATTGGTTCAATCTACGAGCAGGATGAATAAAATGGTTTTTGAACCAGACATCTTTTGCGACACCAGTTACCTCTTTTCATAGGCATAAAGCTGGAAACCGTGAATGAACATGATCGAGAGATCTAGCCAAACTTGGTCCACTAGATGAAATGAATAACGGATACCTAATCTGAAATTTTGGTCAAATGCAAAGTCCAACGAAACAGGAAACAAGAAATGCGAGGCCGTGCGTCGAGATATGAAGACACCTCAAAGGACTAAGTAGTAAAATGTTGAAGCACAGAATATACACAAAGAATTGTTCCCGAAGAGATGCTCAAGCTGTAATCTCATTGGATATGGAAATAGAACTTCCTTACCAGGCGTACTGCTGACGGTGTTCATCCTATATGAACAGAGTAATAATTAGAGGCACACATCATCGACTTAGCTCGACAGATCGTGGGAAGGAAACAAAATGAAGGGTAAAAAATCCTTATGAGGGTACGGGTACATGAGGGGGAAATGGTTCTCCAAGGAGACGTATACCGGATTAAAGAATATCGGCCACTGGTATATGAGGAGCCAAACTGATCCTCTTAATCATACAGCAATAAGGAGTCAAATTTGCAAGCTCTATAGTAGGAGAATCCCTAGAACAATGTTTAATAGCAGTGTTTCCCAGCAGTGTCTTTCACATTAGGCCAGATACATGCAAATCCATAGGACTGTGTGCTCTCATTTGTCTATGGTGATCAAAACAACACTAGATTTGATTTCTCATACATACAAAACAGCCTCTACTGTTGTACTAGCAGCTTTATAGGTGATTCTTGAATATTCAATGTGAATATGTGATTATAAATGTGAATGAATATCTGCAAGGAGTTTCTTGCTATCTGCAGGTCGTGACTACCTTCACTGACTCACTAGAGCAGACTGATATTGAGAAAATACCAGCCAGGGGAAGTATCCTCACTGGTCAAATAGCAGGACTCTTCAAGTAAACTTGAGAAAACACCATGCAATTTGCATTAATCCCAGTTCCCCAACTGTGAAGCTATTTAAGTTTTGGGGAGCCTGGAGTTTCAAGTGAGCTAACAAATACTTGCACTCTGAGAAAGACATGTCAGATTTCCTATATGTATAGAAGATAGGGTGACATTTGTGACGAATAATGTTATTGTTGGGTATTCCAATATTTGCTATATGCGAAAATCGGGCAGCAGCTGCAAGTAGGTTAAACAGCTCTCGAAACCAGAACGTACTATGTACCAAATTCAAATAGCAACTATATGTTGTGCAAACTCCAATATTTGCATGCTAGAGAAACTTAACTAGTATAAAGAGACTGTTACGTGATCATGCTGAGGCTGTAAGATGGAGGAGTTGTGTAGAGCAAAATCTAGAATTTTGAATGAAAGAGATGTAATGCATTCATTCTGTTTCACAAAAATGTGCCCACACAGGTCAAGGTACAAACTCCTGGTACTGGAACTGAGGATGGAAGGATATGTATGAGGAGCTAAACCAGGAGGTTGCTTCCTTTTATATGCTTCTATTTAGTGGATGGAATCATGTTTATCCAGGAGAGGGAAACTACCTGGTTCTGGCTGTAATTACCAAAATGTCAAGGAGACAAGTCTCATAGCAACAAATATATGATACAGTAATGTCAATAATGAAGAAGAATTAAGAATTTACATCAGACACTACGCCAGCATAATTGTTTATTATCAAGAATGACCTTATACTAATACACCTTCTTCAGCTATGAAATCCAACCCCATTATCACCTCGGTAACAAGGTTAAGTTCTCACACACACTAAAATTCAACGACACACTCTTGCTTGATTGTACTATGTAAGTTCACCTACGTGATCACAAGGTTAAGCTCTCACACGCTACGAACGAGTTTGACATATTTTGTGATCTATGAAGAATGTTATGGAACTTTTTATTACTAGTAAATAATTAGAAAGCTTTCGTTAGGGGAAGAAAAATATTGCTAACACATCATGGTTAGGCATGAACATGATAGGGACAGTATGTCCTCAATGTTAATATTGCCAAAGCACATTATATTACACTATTAATTGGAACTTTATTCTATCTAGATGTGCTTGACATATTAGTCTTCCCTTCAAAGTTTACTGATTGTACCATGTTTGCGTACAGAGTGCTAGATTTTCTTTTATATAAAACTGAATGATTCCTTCATGAGGCTTTTCTTAAAAGTTTCCTTTCAAAGGTTCAGATTGGCACAGGGCCTAATAAAAGGTCAATGACAAAGCTGTTCTATATATGGATTAACTGATACCTCTACTACTAAACCTAGTGCAAGACTAGACATAATTAATCTGGCGGAAGTAAATTAATGTTGTATATTAAAAATCTTATAATTTGCTAAGTCACATAAAGGAACACCTAGAATGGAAAACTTGGCATGGTCTCTAAAAAAATACCAGCCAACTAAGTTCGCTTGTTATGATAGTTACCTGTAATTATCTTTCAAACAACTCAGATTATAGACGTCTTATTTTTACTGCGGAATATGGCCCGCAGTTAGGTTTTGAATTTATGGCTTTTGTTATGGACTGAGTTAGGCTTAGTCTGTGATTTTCTGGGCCATGCACCAAAGGTGGGTTCTGATAAGATTTTATGGGTTAGTAAGAAGCAAAAGCTTTAATTTGTCCAAGAAAGGTCCAAAATCTGGGGACTAGAAGGGTGCAGAAAGACAGAGCATGCTTATGGTTCCTTTTTTTCCTGCCTGAGCTGCCAAGTTTGTTGATAAGTATTCCAACAACTAAGATAAAATCTTAATAAGCCTCAATCAAGAACTTGTTTTTTGAAGTTACATTTCAGCTACCATCTAAAAGACAATAGTCTTTAGACATGCAACCATAATAAGCCATGGGCTTCATTTTTGTTGGGCCTCCATTGTGGGACACCTTTGAAAAAGCCCACTCATAAACTCATCTGCAGAATAAATGTGATGTTCTATTCTTTGTCCATTATGAAAAGACTGGAACCTTCTTATATTTAAAAATACTTCAATCTTAACAATGTTGTTGTCCTTAATGACATACTTTTATAAGAATTGACATGATTGCTATGTTTGATATACATTTATCTATGTGTCTATCCAAAACTTTGTATCTAGTCAATTATTAACGTATAAAATAAAATTAAATAAAAGGAGTAATACGAATATCTTCTCATTAAAAGGCAAATTCTAAATTTTAAGTTACAGAATACCACTGCATTGGTTACTCTCTATGTTAAAGGTTTCAAACTTAACATAAATCTATATGTTTTAACCTAAAATCATCTATATAAAACTCGAGTTGAAGATGGAGGGTGCAACTGCACTGTTGATGATACAAGACACCCATCACTGTTTGTACTGTTCTCCTTTTGTTCTCAATCTTTAAACAAACTTGAGTAAAAACAATCAGACATTTATTAAAGGGAGATGTCTGGTTTATTTAATTTGTCTAGTCCAAGTTTAAACATTGAAACAAAGTTCAGTAAATAACAAATGATCCATTAAGTAGTTGGGGGTGCACCCTGTTCACCTTATCAACATAGTGCCAATAGATGTGTCTCTATCCATGTCGGTTCAAACCACATCCAAAGCCCATACCCCCACCCTACCCCATATTTTGCACCATTATAGTCTGCTATAAGGCCTTCCTTTTAAAATTATCCACGTTGCGGAAAAGAATTAAAGTAAATCCATTACCACGGAGAATGAGTCAAGTAATCTGTGCAAGAGCATGATTTACTGGAATTTTTTCTTCAAAGAACAATTTCAAGACATTTATGCAAATGCCCCCCACCCTATCCCCACTTCTTTACTGGACTTAACACACTGTATATTGCCCACTAGGCCAACCCCATCATTCCAACCCAAAAGTGGGTGTACAAAAGCTGGTCTGTTACTTCACCAGCATGTTCAAAAACTAAGATGAGGGGGTGGCCTTAAAAGTACACTACTCTTAAAAATTTTCTTGGCCCATCTGAAGTTAATGGGCCCATGGGCCCATTTCTTTGCATTAGTTTTGAGGAGTTGAAGGCAACAATTAGTAACTTTCATTGTCGGTAGGTAGTTGTTTGCTACTATACATTTCAAAAACTGCTACTATATATTTTTCTCATACATCTTTTCAAAAGTCATCTTCTATTACTACTATCCTGAATGGTTATCCTTTGCCTTTGTCCCTACTGTTTTGCTTCTCTTTGGTGAATTGGCCATTCATTCTTTTCCTTTATTATCCATCTGTCTTCTTACATATATATCTACATATCTTCTAAATATCAATTTGAACTCAAGTGCAATCCATATATGAACAAACTTGTAACGTGTCAAAAACAACAGAATAAAAACTAAAATCACATGCATAAGCTAAGCTGTGTTATTTTCTTTTCATATTTATGATGACACATTACGGGTAGTGATATATGACACTCACTGAAGGACGACAAAGAGCTCTTGGAGTAATAAATTTGAGAGTTCTCTGGCTAGGTCACATGGGACTATCATGTGATGATATGGAATTTCAAGAAACGAATGCATAAATCCTTTTATGGTAGGGTAAAGGATACGTACCTTGATCATGAGATGAGAGGGAGAGAAGAATGTCGTACACATGATCGAGCTAGCTAATTAAGAAAGTAAAATCAGTGGGTTCTGAATGAGCGTGATCGTTTTATATGTACACATTTTAATTCTATTACATATGTAAATTACATAGTTTGAGTATAATTCAATTAGTTTCGTTGAACTCGCACTAGACTAGTTCTGCATGACTACAATCATTTCATCTCAAAGAAATAAATGGCAAACAAAATGCAAAGTAAGAAAGGGGGGGGGGGGGGGGGGGAATGCTTTGTAACAGGACATGTTGGGGCATAGTGGCATGTGGTTAAGGTCACAAAGGGAGAAGCAAAAATAGGAGGATAGCAAGCAACTGTCCTTTTCTTTGCAGCAAGTGATACTAACAAGTGAGGCATATATGAAGTAGGGGAATATGAGATCACTTCATTACCTTTTTCTCATTCTTTCGTACAGGCCTGAGTAGGTGGCTAACTGAATTTAATTTGTTATGTTATACTAATCTCTATATAAGATTGAATTTGCTTTTTATGCAAACTGGAACACCAAGAATATTACTAGAATATTGCCATCCCAAAGATTATGAGGCCCAAAAGATCAGTTTCCTCTCGCATTGGATCGAAAATTTAGACGTTGTGAGTCCTATTTATACTTAATTTGTCTGCACCTATTGTTGAATCCGCCACTATGAAAAGAGAGGCTAAATATTAGGAATGGGTTAATTTGTGAACAAAGCACAGATCTTGGCCTAAATCCTCATTGGAGGAAGTGTGATCTTGCAATAGTATTTATTTGATAATTACCTGTTGATAATAGAAGTAGACGTAACTTCTAATTAAGTCCTAAGAAACATTATTAAAAGGATCTTATTCGAGTTTACACTTAAATAGTAGAAGTGTTAGTTTATTAGTGGACATTATCTCTAATTAGGTGCTCCCACTTTATTATCAAATGACCATATATACTTGTATAACTAACCTTTAAATTGGATTTCTCTTCTTGAATCTTCTTTTCTGTAATGAGTAAGCACATTATGATCATCGATATCACCTCAGATTTTATAAATATCGTAGTTAATTACGTTGTTCTTAGCCAGTTTGCTTTTCTGTCCACTCCGATCTAAAGACAAATATTAACAAAACATTGACATTATTATATATGGGGACACAAACTTACAAAGTTTCTTTTCAATCAAAGTTTTTCCATGATACATATGAATGTAAGTGCCTCATCCATTTTTGCTACAGGCATATTTGAAATTTCGCGTTGAAAAAATGCATTAAACTATTGATTACATTTTGAAGGCTATATATAAAAACATTTCAGATATTTTAACGTCTATATCATCTGTGATAAGTATTGATTGTCTACTTGTTTATAACTTAGGTATCGGAAGCTAATAGAAACTCAAATAATCTCACTAATTAATGTAATGGTTTCACATATTTCACCATAATAAAATAATCACACAAAGAATGCAATATAAACTCAAATAAATAAATAAAAAGTAATTCAGCTATAAACTAAACTTTTAAAGAAGAGTGATTGACACAATTTCAAAATTATTTACTTGTTACTTTTATACGACGTAGAAGACGAACAAATATTCTGAGAAGAAAAAATTAGAAGGTATGACCGTTGGGAAAAGAGATATGCACACAATAGTTGTTTTAAAGGGACAAGACATTTAGCATGAAATGCAGCATTGATTAACAAATAATCAAACCTAAACTTTATTTTAATTAGCCAAACAATTACTAGTACATTGTTATTCCCAAGTGAGTTAATTTGCTAAACTATGAGGGGTTTAACTGAAAAAGCAAAAAACACAAAGGCCTCGATTCGCGAGGGTTTCTGAGCAAAAAAATTAAAAGAATCAGTATTTTAAATATGACGAGAAGTTCGAAGAAAAGTACGGATTGGTCCGTGAAGATTCTCTAACTGGCAGTGACAGAGTTTGTTATCTTTGTGTACTTAACAAACCAACCTGACAATTTTATCTTTTTACACTTTATTGAACTATGTGAATCTTCCTTTCCATTTCTACCCTTGTCAATCAAATTAACCAATCCAGCTTTTTGAGTTAATTACACTTAAAGCTGCAATTTGCAACTAATCATGGACTGTTTGCATGCCCTCATTATATAATTGCTAGTATTACATTAAATAATCTCATTTCCCAAAACAGAACTATCAGAGGTGGTTTGGTTCAAATGTAGGATATTCAAGGATTAATAATCACGAAAATAAAATTGAGACAAAAAATAGACAAGTAATTTTACCTTATTTATGAGATAAGTAATTCCATAATTTTGGGATAACTTTTATCCCAATTTGACTTATACCAATAACTAAAAATTGGGTAAACTTTATCCCAAATCTTATCCAGGATTATAATCTCACTCCTCTAAACCAAACTACCACTTAAAGTTCATGGCACTAGGTTTTCTTTAATTTCCTTAAAAACAAAATATCCTTGGACTATCTCAATTTATGCGAATTTACTGGATTTAACATATGGTTTAAGAAATAAATGAAATTTTTTAAATATTGCGGTCCTAGAAAAGACATTGTACTTGTGTGGCTGCTGTTGCTCCCAAAGGCACACGCAAGTATACGTGGTCGACAAGTAATAAAGTGATAAATCGAGTATCGTTCCCACGAGGACTATGCAGACTAATACTTAACAAACAATTTCTAACTAACTATCCAGGGATCTTTTCCAATAGTGATGAGTTTAGCATCTAAGGAACAGTAAGTAAGAGGGTAAAGGTGAATTCAAACAATGGATGCAAAAATTGGTTGTTATCAGTAATAAGGAGACGATCCAGGGTCAGAGTTACGAACAATCCAATTGAGTTCTCCAATTAATTCCACTTCTTAAATCCCGGGTTACTAACTAACAGATTAAATGTACCCGTGAAAACCTTTCGATTCTTCACGGTCTATGCAGGCTACTCCAATCCCTATATGTCTATGGGTTGAATCACGTGCACGCATTAACGAATTCTGTAATTAGTTAAGCTAGGCGAGCAAGTATATGTCTATCCTACTCACAAATTGGTTCCCCGATGCCCGGGTTCACAAACTAGCCCTACTCTTTCTTATTGCGTTAATAAATTCCCTCTTTCGAGTTCAATCTAAAAACCATAGGTAATGCGTAATAATCGGGCCCTGACAATTACACAAGTGAAATCAAGAAAGAATAAGTAACCCCTTATGGGATTCAATTAATGGAAATCAATCTTCAAACATCAACTTTCATGTAATACTCTAACCCTAGAACGAGAGAATTAGCTACGCATACTCATAATAACAAGACAAGGATTTGATGAAATAATGAAATAATGATGTAATAGATTAATGGAAGGAAGAAAAACCCTTGTTCTTGATGTTATGAGCTCTCCAATTACTCCAAAGTCTGCACTTCCTTCAAAAACTAAGTAAAGGACCATTTATAATGTTTACAAACACCTAGTAATAAGTTAGACCCAATGCTAGACAGAATAGGAAGTAAAAATACGCACAAGGGGCGCTATAACGAGCGCCCCGTGCCTCGTAACGCGCGACTCCAACCAGAAGACGTCGAAATCAGCCCGCTTTTGGGACGTGGCGCGCAGCCAAATGCGCCAGAAGCTGGGCGCTTTGGCTGGCGCGGCGCGCCCCTGGTAGCGCCAGGCAACTTTCTTGTTTTCTTGCTCCTTTGCTCGCTTTGTGTTGTGCCTTTGTGTGCTCAATCCAATCCTCAATCAAAATTCAATCTTTCCTTGCTCAATCACGCCCTATAAAGCTCCAAATGCACTTCATAACAACCTACATACACACGACATAAAATTAGTGCAAAACCACATTCATTAACTATAAAACGGGAGAATAACAAGCTCAAACATGCGGAAATATTAAGGAAATATTGGCATAAAATGACAAACATCACCACCCCACACTTGAACCTTTGCTCGCCCTCGAGCAAGTCACAACTAACTTCCCAACCTAGGTAAAACAGGTCTGCCTATGACTATGGTTGATACCGACCATTGAACAAATGTACACATGACTACTATGGGTCCACAACATGCCAACAATTTACCAAAACCAAAAATATGAGAACAACCACCCTAAAATAGCTCAACTGCACAAACTCAATTTAATGCAACCATGCTCCCATAAAATCACACCTATCTACTCAACCAAGAACCATCAACTTTACCTATTTCATGCAAACCATGTGCCCTCACCAATATGAAGCAAAAGAGTGCCCCCTAAAGGTTACACACAACAATAAATATCATGAATAGAACGGGGGCAATAAGAAATGAATTCACTCACTCTCATGAAAGTCTCACATGTCACAGACAACGTACCATAGGCTTGCCCGTAGTGTAGGACTCCACTAATGTAAGCTCACTCCAATCGGGATTAACTAGGACTTTAAAAAGGTTGTAATGTAGGCTAAGGGGCTGGTAGGATACATATGGGTAATAGTGACTACCTCCCTAAGCACTTTAATACATCACAATTAATTTAAGCACAAATCTCATCAAAGCCACCCAATCAACAACTTCCACACACCTTCTCAACAAGTAGCAATATTTTATTTTAAGCGCACACTAGCAAGGATGGACATCTTTTTCTCGTTATTTCTTTTTATTTTTTCTTTTTCCACAATTTTTCTTTTCAACTTTGCTATTTTTTCTCTTTTTTTTATTTTTTTCAATTTCATTAATTTCCAACCTTGCCAATGCTCATAAACAACTACTACACAATTTTAACAATTATTCCCCTTCATTAGCTCCACTCAAAAACCTCCCAATATCCAACCACAACTCCCACATAACAACACAATATCAACTAAAGTGCTTAAGGAGTAAAGGGCCAAAAGAGACAATTTAGAACAAATGGGTAGACTCGGGGTGTGGGTGCTAACAAAAAGGTCAAAGAAATCACACAACAATTTTTTTCTCAAGGTATATATGTAAGGGTAGGCAAATCAAAAGAAGGCCTTGTATCATCTCCCGACTAGAGCAAACCTAGGATTTCGCTTTGCACACACACGGGGCAAGTTCTAGACACCAATATGCAAACATGGAGTAAACAAGAACATGCCTCACACACACATTACACATGATCCACACAAAAAGGTTCCATCAACAACTCCCAATCAAGCATCTAGAATGCAACTTGTGGAAATTTAAGCACTAATGCACAAAGGTTCACAACAAAGTCAAGCAAGCGAACTCAAGCATCTCAAGGGGGTTGTTCCATTTTTTCTCTAGTCATGCATCACAATTTAAAACCAAGGACACCACAAATAGCACATGCAATCAATTCAAGTCCACCGGTATCAAACAAATCAAAGGCACCTAACATTCTACCTATTTCCTTCGTCTAGTGACGAGGCCAAAGTGTATAGAAATTAATGCTCGTGCTAAGTCAAATTATAATATAGTTTAAGATATCGTCCCACAGAAATTGGGTGAATCTATTCTACAGACTTGTAATATTTTCACTACTATTTGAGAGAATCAAATTGATGAAAGGAGAGTTTTTTGAACTTTTAATTAACTTTAACTAAATAAAGGACTTTTGGAAAATTTCAAATTTAAAAAGAGTTGGGAGTCATTGAATTCACTTGGTAATATTCATAATACAATCTCAGTTTTGACATGTATTTCTCTAAAGAAAAATTGCTTATTGCTAATACAATTTTATTTTGCTCACTCAGAAATAATAATTAAATACACTCTGTGAGGTTATGTATATTAATTGATTTATGACTTTGTGACGGTTAAACCGAAATAATATTCTTGCCTGAATTGTGCTAAAAAGGTAGCAAAAACTTCGTGAGAATATTTTCACTAAAACCAACAATCTTGCTTACAACAATTCCTCCGTGAGAATTAAAACTGAGGGAAACAAGATTACTGACTTGGAATGATAGGTTACTATAGGTTCCATTCTCACTCTACTATTTTATTCATCAGTCATCATATATTAATTTTGCTCCGTGAGAATTACAAAATTAATATACAATAACCTAAAAATAGATAGATGTGAAAATGAAGAGTAACAGAACTATCACTCTAGCACAGTGTGAAAATGCAGATATAAAGTTTCAGGCCAAGCATGTACTAAAACTGAGGTAGATATTACAAATATACCAAGTTTCATCAACTATCCCAACAGAAGAAAATTACTCCATTATGGAGTGATAAAAGCTAAAAAGGAATTTAGAAGACTTTGGAAATATTTCTACTACAAAAGAGAGAAAACAAGAAATGAGAGAATTCTTGATTTTGGCTAATGAAAGGTTGTTTTCTCTTTACAAGTTTGCTTCCTATTTATAGAAAAGTCTTTGGTGTTGCGACATCAAGTCAGAACATGAGTTGGTGTTGCGACTTCAAGTCAGAACATGAGTTGGTGTTGCGACTTCAAGTCAGAACATGAGTTGGTGTTCTGATTTCAACAGTTACCGTTGCGACATGAATTGGTGTTGCGACTTCAAGTCAGAACATGAGTTGGTGTTGCGACTTTAAGTCAGAACATGAGTTGGTGTTGCGACTTCAAGTCAGAACATGAATTAATATCATTTCTTCTTTCCTTTATACATCACTCTTTTTTGTTCTTTTTTTCTTCTGTTTTTGCTTGTAGTCTTCATTCCTCAATTGAACTTTCACCGCAAAACTTGTTAGAAAATATAATAAAATATAATATATTTATTTATTATAATATTTAAAATATTTAAATTTATATATAAAAATACATGAATAATTTATATTCATCAAATTCCCCCATACTTGAACTTTTGCTCGTCCTCGAGGAAAAATATATATATATATATATATATATATATATATATATATATATATATATATATATATATATATATATATATATATATACATATAAAAAAAAATTTATTATTATTTTTTTTATTTATTTTTTATTTTTTAAACTCATGATCTTTGTAGCATAAAAAATTTATTCAAAATAAACTTCCTTCATTATCTTTAATGCAATCATCCTTTTTAAATCACCAAATTCATTACCTTGTTTTTGAATTCCACTTCGATCAATAAGAACTTGCATTTTCTCCCCTTAAATCTTTCAGAATTGATAGATTTATGATCACTCATTCATTTAGTATCATCGTCTGGTCCATATGCTTGCTCCTCCTGTTGATCTCCACTAATATAGATTCAACACTGATTTTCAAAATCTTTTTAGGACTTTTCTCGGTTTGTAATATTAGGCTTCATGCTGGTAGGGTATATGGATATATTTATAGTGACTTTTCCTCTTCCAGCTTTGAGCAAACATTTCTTAATCCCCAGTATTTCCATCATTTCACAATACTTGTCTTTTTTTTTTTTTTGGCTCCTTCTTTTGAAAAATCATAACAATCATACAAACTCTTTTTTTTTTTTTCACAGTATTTCTTTCTTTCATTGATGTCAATCTTTGCTCATTCATAGCTGGAAGAAATAATTATTATATTTAAATATGTATATACAAATGTGTATATTTAATGCATACTATATATATTATGAGATTTTTATTCTCTCTTTTTTTTAAGAGAATTATGGTGTTCGAGAAAAAAGATTAAGGTTGAAAGAAGGGTTCTAGGAGGTAATATATGTGTATTTGGATGAAAATAAAGAGGTTAGAATTGTGTATCAAAGAAGGCCTAATTTCATTTTTTGAAAATCAGTGTCGTCTATTATTTCGCCTCGAAAAACATTTAGAGCAAGTTCTAGCCAAGTTTGTTGATTCCATTTGCTTTTGTGATCATAACTTTTCTCAATTCAAATGATTACCTGAGTTGAAGATGCTTGCTCTTACTTCACAAAATAAAAATCATCAACATGACAAATCATATGGTGAGGATAGAAAGAAATAATATTAAACATAATGAGAAAAAATTTAATTTGTTAATTAAATACCTACAAATGATCATAGTTAAGAAAAAAATATTATACCAATATATATATATATATATATATATATATATATATATATATATATATATATATATATATATATATATATAAACTAGAACAACCCTCCGCCACACTTGAACTTTTCATTCTCCTGAATGAAAACACATCTTTTAAAAAAAAGTGAAAGAGAGGGAATTTTTTTTTTAGAAAAAAAAAATATAATTAAAAAAAATATATAATAAACTAAAATAGAGAATAAAAATCTTTTTGGCTTTCAAATTTACAATCACAGAAGAAAGCTTGAAAGAAACTGTGATCACACATATTCTATGTGTAATAGACTGAACTAATTTTTCACCTTAACAGTCATGGGGTCCTGGTTTAAATATAAACCAGAAAATTACCTGAGCCAACATTTGATTTGCATAATTAAATGGCTAACCAACCAGTTACTTAGGCATACCGATCACCATGGAGTTACTCCTGTGTAGGTGACTCTGTTTTTGTAGAGGCCTTCATGAGATGTTCTGGTTGCACAATAACCTGGATATTAACCAGATCAATTGGTTAAGCATTAAATTACCCAAATCTATATTGGACTTATGAGGCTCCATTGCTTCACCCTCAATGGCTACGGGTAAGAAACCGTAGTTCTGAGTTTAACGTCGCCAGCTCGACGTAGTAACTGTGATATTTATCAGATTATCATGGTTACTGATGGTTGTTTCTCAAACTGTCCTCCAAAGTATAATTTTAGCCTGTGGCCATTTACTTTGAACTTGTCTCCTCCATTGATCTGTTGAATTTCAATTGCTCCGTATGGAGTAACATCTGTAACAATGTAAGGACCTGTCCATCTGGATTTCAATTTTCCTGGAAATAACCTGAGTCGACTATTGTAAAGGAGTACCTGATCTCCAATTTTGAAACTTTTTTGTCGAATCAAGTTGTCATGCCATTTTTTTGTTTTTTCTTTGTAAATCTTGGCATTTTCATAAGCTTCCAACCTCAGCTCTTCCAATTCATTAATCTGAAAGAATCTATTTTTACCAGCAGAGTTTAATTCAAAGTTCAGCATTTTTAATGCCCAAAAAGCTTTATGTTCTAATTCAACAGGTAAATGACAAGCTTTTCCAAAGACTAATCTGTATGGGGATGTACCAATTGGCGTTTTGAATGCCGTTCGGTATGCCCATAATGCATCATCTAATTTTAATGCCCAGTCTTTTCTTGAGATTCCAACTGTTTTTTCAAGTATCCTTTTTAATTCACGGTTGGAAACCTCAACTTGCCCTTGTGTTTGAGCATGATATGGTGTTCCTGTTTTGTGAGTCACACCATATTTGGACAATAAAGCAGAAAATTGTTTATTTATGAAATGAGTTCCTTGGTCACTAATGATGACTCGTGGTGTGCCAAATCTAGTAAAAATATTTTTTCTAAGAAAATTACACACGGTTCGAGCATCATTTTTTCTCGTAGGAATGGCTTCAACCCATCTTGAGACATAATCCACAGCCACGAGGATATATTCAAAAGAATGAGATGAAGGAAAAGGGCCCATAAAATCTATTCCCCAAACATCAAAAATTTCACATACCTGTATTGATTGCAAAGGCATTTCATCTCTCTTGGTGATATTACCTGTTCTCTGACACCTGTCACATTGTGCAACATATGCACGTGCATCCTTGAAAAGTGTTGGCCAAAAGAATCCTGCCTCCAAGACTTTAAATGCAGTCCGATTTGCAGCATAATGTCCTCCAATTGCACCATCATGGCAATGATGCAAAATCTTAGTCATTTCATCTTCCGGCACACACCTTCTGATAATATTATCTGCACAAATCCTAAACAAAAAAGGTTCATTCCACAGATAATATTTAGCATCAGAAATAAGCTTTTTCTTTTGCTGGTAAGAGAGATCTTGGGGTGTCCATTTTCCAACCAAGTAATTTGCAATATCTGCAAACCAGGGTGGTTGAGTCACAACTGAGCTGACAGAAAAAATATGTTCATCAGGAAACTCTTCTTTTATATCACAAATCTCAAGAGGAGAGTTCTCGATTCTAGACAAATGGTCAGCAACTTGATTTTCCGTTCCTTTTTTATCTTTTATCTCAAGGTCAAACTCTTGGAGGAGTAAAATCCATCTTAGCAATCTAGGTCGGGCATCTTTCTTTGCTAAGAGGTATTTTAAAGCTGCATGATCAGTAAAAACAGTGACCTTGGTTCCTATCAGATAAGAACGAAATTTATCAAATGCAAATACTACTGCCAGTAGTTCTTTTTCTGTTGTGGCATAATTCAACTGAGCTTCATTCAAAGTCCTACTGGCATAGTATATAGGACGAAAAATCTTATCTTTTCTCTGGCCTAAAACTGCTCCAACTGCTGTATCACTAGCATCACACATGACCTCAAAAGACTGATTCCAATCAGGGGACACAACTACAGGAGCAGTTGATAATTTTTCCTTAAGGGTGTCAAATGCTTTCAAACAATCACCTGAAAAATTAAACTTAACATCTTTCATTAAAAGGTTAGTCAGAGGTTTTGAAATTTTTGAAAAATCTTTTATGAACCGTCTGTAAAAACCTGCATGGCCTAAAAAACTTCTAATGCCCTTAACAGTTGTAGGAGGGGGTAATCCTGCTATAAGATCAATTTTAGCCTTATCAACTTCTATCCCTTTAGCAGTGATTTTGTGTCCTAGGACAATTCCCTCTGTAACCATAAAATGACATTTTTCCCAATTAAGAATCAAGTTTGTCTCTTCACATCTCTTAAGAACTAAGGTCAAATGGTGAAGACAGTCCTCAAATGTTTTGCCAAAAAGTGTGAAATCATCCATGAAAATTTCCAAAAACTTTTCGGTCATATCTGAGAAAATTGCAGACATACACCGCTGAAATGTAGCAGGTGCATTGCATAGACCAAAGGGCATTCTCCTATATGCATAGGTTCCACTGGGACATGTGAAAGTTGTCTTATCCTGATCTTCTGGTGCAATTGGGATCTGGTTATAGCCTGAATATCCATCAAGAAAACAATAAAAACCATATCCTGCCACTCTTTCCAACATTTGGTCAATGAATGGTAAAGGAAAATGATCTTTTCTGGTGGCATCATTGAGACGTCTGTAATCAATACAGACTCTCCATCCTGTAACTGTTCTAGTATGTATGAGTTCATTATTTTCATTTTTTTATAACTGTCATACCTCCTTTCTTTGGTACCACCTGAACAGGACTTACCCAAGGACTGTCAGAAATCGGGTAAATGATACCTGCTGCCAGAAGCTTAATGACTTCATTTTTCACCACCTCTTGCATTGCTGGATTCAACCGCCTTTGGGGTTGGACTATTGGTTTGTACTTATCCTCCATGAGGATTCTGTGCATGCAAACAGCTGGACTAATCCCTTTGATGTCCGCAATAGTCCATCCCAAGGCTTCTTTGTGTGGTCTCAGTACTTCAATTAATTTATCCTCCTGTTCTGCAGTTAGTGAAGCTGAAATAATGACAGGAAATAATTCAGGCTCAAGATAAACATATTTTAAATGAGAAGGAAGAGTTTTGAGTTCAATTTTTTGTTGAACTCCTTCTGATTGAATTCCTTCATCCTCAGAATATCTTTCCAGTATTTCTGCTTCACTTATAATGGTGGGATCATCATCCTGTGTTGTGCCAGAATTGGCCAAACACCTCTCAATCGAGTCTGAAATCAATTGATCATCTTTAAATTCATCTGCAAGATCACTAATCATGTCAATTGTAAAACAAGAAGATGATGACTCATCTCCTGGAAACTTTAGAATCTTTTGCATGTCAAAAATGACTCTTTCTTCATCAACTCTCAAAATTAGTTGTCCTTGATGAACATCTATGATTGCTCTACCTGTAGCAAGAAAAGGTCTACCCAAAATTATTGGTTCATCAGGACATTCTTCCATTTCAAGTACTATGAAATCTACAGGGAAGACAAATTTATCTACTCTCACGAGCACATTTTCAATAATTCCCTTAGGTTTCTTAGTACTTTGATCTGCAAACTGAAGAGAGACAACCGTATTTTTCATCTCACCAAGATCTAACTTTTTAAAAACAGAAAATGGCATTAAATTTATTGAAGCTCCAGAATCACAAAGTGCTTTTTCAATATATACCCCTCCCAATGTACACGGAATTGTAAAACTTCCTGGATCACCGAGTTTTTGTGGTAGCTTATTTTGAAGTATAGCACTGCATTTCTCAGTAAGCATTACCACAGAAACTTCTTCCAATTTCCTTTTGCTTGACAAAATTTCTTTCAAAAATTTAGCATATGAAGGCATTTGCAACAAAGCATCAGTAAAAGGAATATTGATGTGAATTTGTTTCAAAATTTCCAAAAACTTTGCAAATTGATTATCAAGTTTTTCTCTTTTCATTTTTTGTGGAAAAGGAATTGTCACTAGGAGAGGAGTCATTTTCTCAATATTTTTTTCTTCATTTTTCTTGACTTCTTCATCTTGTGACAATTCAGAGGGTGTTTCAACATTCTTACCTTTATCTACCTGCTGTTCTGGCTGATTCTTTTCTCTGTCTACATATGGATCATTAAGAATCTTACCTGACCTTAAGGCAATGGCCTTAAGGTGTTCTTTTGGATTTTTCTCTGTATTGCTTGGTAAAGGACCTTGAATTCTTTCTGAGACAAGAGTAGCCAGTTGGCTTAACTGAGTTTCCAAATTTTTGAGAGCAGAATTTTGGCTCTCCATTTTCTCGTCAGTGGCCTTAATGTACTTATACAAAAGGTCATCAAGACTTGGATGGGCTTGTTGAGGCCTTTGCTGATATGGAGCTGCTTGCTGATAGGGCTTGAAATTTGGCTGCCCTCGGTTTTGATTCTGGTACCCTGGTGGACTTTGTACCTGTTGCTTTTGGAAGCTTTGAGAGTTGTCAGCACCGTTTGGATTGCTCCATTGAAATCCTGGATGTTTTTGTGCCATTGGACTTCCAAAAGGATATGACTTGTAACCGATGACATTGATATGTTCATCATTCTGATTGATTGCTTGGCATTCGTGGTTCAGATGGTTTCCTCCGCACATGTCACAAGTCTCAGACTGGCTTGTTTGTTGCGTATTCACCTGAAAAGATTCAAACTTTTGTGCCAAAGAAGCAATTTGTTGTGTTAGTGTATTTAAAGCATCTGCCTGATTTACCGTAGCAGCTTTCTTGATGATCACACGATCAGATGGCCACTGAATGGCATTCTCAGAAATTTCATTCAACAATTGGAGTGCTTCTTCTGTGGTCTTTCCCATTATAGAACCTCCTGAAGCAGCGTCAATCACATTTCTAGAAGAGGGTTTTAACCCGTGGTAGAAAATGTATAACTGCATATGTTCAGGAATGTCATGGTGTGGACATTTTCTCAGCATTGCTTTCAATCTTTCCCATGCTTGATAAACTGACTCAGTGTCAGTCTGCAAGAAATTAGATATCTCTTGTCTCAACTTTGTTGTTTTAGCAGGGGAAAAATATTTGTTCAAAAATTTCTGAGTCATCTGGTCCCATGTGGTAATGGACCCTTGAGGCAAACTTCGCAACCAAGCTTTGGCCTCGCCTTTTAAAGAAAAAGGGAATAACCTTAACTTGATTGCTTCAGGAGATACTCCATTGTACTTAGCAGTTTCAACCAGTTCTAAGAAATCGATTAAGTGACTGTGTGGATCTTCACTTAGATCACCAGTGAAAGTGCAAGATTGTTGAATTGTTTGAATCAGGCCGGTCCTGATTTCAAAGTTGTTGGCTGCCACTGGGGGTTTTCTAACACTAGATTCACAGTTGAAGTGGTCTGGCCTAGCATAATCCCTTAGGATTCTGTTTGCTGGTCTTGGCACCACTTCGTCAAACTGCTCTTCTACATGGGCTGGTGGTGGAATTCCCAATGGGTTGTTGTCTTCTACTCCTTGATGCTCCATTCTGTCACAAGTTACGTTCTGAGTAGATAATTGTTGTCCTTTCCTACACAATCTCAAAGATCTTTCAATTTTAGGATCGTAATTAACCAACTCTTTATTAGAAGACCGGGTCATACACTATTTGAGATTCTTTAGTAAAAAAAAGTAATAATAGTAACACTAAAAAAAATCTAAAAGTAATATGTAAAATATTAGTATTAAATATAATAGTAGAAGTAGTAGTAAAAAAATAGAAACACAAAAAAAAAAAAAAAATTACAACGATGATATAAATAATAGGTAACTAAACAAAGCTAATATTAAAATATATAATAAAATGAATAAGAAAAAAAAATAATAATAATAATAGTAAGTTCTCAAATTAGTAATAAAATATTTAGTCTGAAGTAGATCTGCGCCAATCCCCGGCAACGGCGCCAAAAATTTGACGAGGCCAAAGTGTATAGAAATTAATGCTCGTGCTAAGTCAAATTATAATATAGTTTAAGATATCGTCCCACAGAGATTGGGTGAATCTATTCTACAGACTTGTAATATTTTCACTACTATTTGAGAGAATCAAATTGATGAAAGGAGAGTTTTTTGAACTTTTAATTAACTTTAACTAAATAAAGGACTTTTGGAAAATTTCAAATTTAAAAAGAGTTGGGAGTCATTGAATTCACTTGGTAATATTCATAATACAATCTCAGTTTTGACATGTATTTCTCTAAAGAAAAATTGCTTATTGCTAATACAATTTTATTTTGCTCACTCAGAAATAATAATTAAATACACTCCGTGAGGTTATGTATATTAATTGATTTATGACTTTGTGACGGTTAAACCGAAATAATATTCTTGCCTGAATTGTGCTAAAAAGGTAGCAAAAACTTCGTGAGAATATTTTCACTAAAACCAACAATCTTGCTTACAACAATTCCTCCGTGAGAATTAAAACTGAGGGAAACAAGATTACTGACTTGGAATGATAGGTTACTATAGGTTCCATTCTCACTCTACTATTTTATTCATCAGTCATCATATATTAATTTTGCTCCGTGAGAATTACAAAATTAATATACAATAACCTAAAAATAGATAGATGTGAAAATGAAGAGTAACAGAACTATCACTCTAGCACAGTGTGAAAATGCAGATATAAAGTTTCAGGCCAAGCATGTACTAAAACTGAGGTAGATATTACAAATATACCAAGTTTCATCAACTATCCCAACAGAAGAAAATTACTCCATTATGGAGTGATAAAAGCTAAAAAGGAATTTAGAAGACTTTGGAAATATTTCTACTACAAAAGAGAGAAAACAAGAAATGAGAGAATTCTTGATTTTGGCTAATGAAAGGTTGTTTTCTCTTTACAAGTTTGCTTCCTATTTATAGAAAAGTCTTTGGTGTTGCGACATCAAGTCAGAACATGAGTTGGTGTTGCGACTTCAAGTCAGAACATGAGTTGGTGTTGCGACTTCAAGTCAGAACATGAGTTGGTGTTCTGATTTCAACAGTTACCGTTGCGACATGAATTGGTGTTGCGACTTCAAGTCAGAACATGAGTTGGTGTTGCGACTTTAAGTCAGAACATGAGTTGGTGTTGCGACTTCAAGTCAGAACATGAATTAATATCATTTCTTCTTTCCTTTATACATCACTCTTTTTTGTTCTTTTTTTCTTCTGTTTTTGCTTGTAGTCTTCATTCCTCAATTGAACTTTCACCGCAAAACTTGTTAGAAAATATAATAAAATATAATATATTTATTTATTATAATATTTAAAATATTTAAATTTATATATAAAAATACATGAATAATTTATATTCATCATCTAGGGTCACCTATACTAACTATTCTAATCCTAAAAATACTACCCGGTTCAAAGGTCTCCCCGTGGAAAAGAACCGAAGCCATAAGAAAAACCACGGGGTGGATGGCATGTACCACTAATAAAACTAAAAGGAAAATCTTTTTGGAATTTTTCATTGGTTTTCTAATTTTTTTAAATTTTTCATATATTAAAGCAAGAAACAAATCAAAATAAAGTCAAGTGACAAAAGAAAATTCTACGGTACATGCATCCCTAACCTCAAAAATAGATAAAGGGTAGTTCCCCACCCCACACTTAAACTAAGCAATGCCCTCAGTGCTAAAAATAAGAAAGTGCAAGGGTAAAGAAAACTTCCCTGAAGACTCTAGTCCTTGGTGCTAGCATCCTCCAAGCTTCCATATAGTATGAGGTACTCAGACTTCCCCCAACAAGTCATCAATATTAGGCAACGGTGAGGACACCCCACACTTAGCCTCGACATTACATGAACCTACAATCCAAGGAAAAAATAAAAACTACGTGACACTATAGATAAAATAATACAAGTACAAACTCGGGTTGCCTCCCGAGAAGCGCCTTAGTTAACGTCGTGGCACGAGGACACTTTCAGCTCACTTCAAGCATTTATGTCTTCTCTTCTTACGACGAGCCTTTGCTTTCTTCCTTCGTTTGAGAGAACCCATCTTCAACTTCACATTTGGTTTACTTCCATGTTCTTGTTTGACACATTCAATCATAGAGCACTCTTCAACCTTAGTTATGTGCTCCTTCTCATTATACACCTTGAAAGTAACCTTTTCTCCATGCGCTCTAACAGTCATCTCACCCAGCTCCATGTCAATAATTGCCTTCGAGGTGACTAAGAATGGTCTCAACAAAATGATTGGAGCTTCTCGGTCCTCTTCATAATCTAGGACTACAAAATCAGCAGAGAATGTAAACTTACCAACTTTTAACACACACATCCTCCACTTTACCGTTGGTGTGAGTGAGTGATCCATCCGCCATCTTAAGAGTAACTGAAGAGGACTTGATTGCTCCTAGCCCTAACCTTTTGCAAACAGAGAGAGGCATGAGATTTATGCTCGCACCCAAATCACACAAGGCACCAGTGATACTATGACCTCCAATGGTACAAGGAATAGTAAACTTCCCAGGATCTTGCAGTTTTGGAGGTAGCTTGCTCAAGATTGTGCTACACTCCTCAACTAACTCAACTGAATCAATCTCTTGAGGCTTTTTCTTCTTGACTAAAATCTCTTTTAAGAACTTCACAAAGGATGGCATCAATTCAAACACATCAGTCAATGGAATATTAACTTGAAGTTCTTTCAACATACTCACAAATTTTTGTTATTGGGCCAAATCCTTCGATTGTATAAGCCTCTGCGGAATGGTGGAGGTGGCAGAGGTGCCTCCTTTCTCTCTTCTTTCTTCTTTACCTTCTCCACTTTGTCAACTTTTTCTATTTCAGCTTTCTCCTCATGCTTGGCCATCAGCTCTCCACCTTAAATTAAAGTCACTGCAAGACATTGTTCAGGCTCTTTTTTAACAGTGCTTATTTCTCCCACCAACTGCCCCAACTGGTGCTCCAGGTTCTTGCGAGCATTGGCCAGATCTTGTATGGCCTGTGCATGGGCTGCAGTGTCAGCTATCATTCTCTGCTGGCCCGTCTTTATCTGCTTTAGCATCTCCTTAACTGAATTGCTAACCTGCTGTGGTGGAGCTAGAAGTAGGTAGTAATTATTCGGGGCTCTCGTATTGCCTTGATAATAAGCATTACCAAACTGATTTTGACCCTACAGCCTGTTTTGATTACCCACGTAATAAACTGACTCTGGATTAGAAGAGCAAACCTCTGTAGCATGGTCTTGACCACAAACCTCACAAAAACTCTGGAGTTGTTGCACTGGAGCCACTGATTGCTGAGTCTTTGGCAGAGCTAACTTGCTAATTTGATTGGAAATAGCATCCATCCTCGCCCTTAGCTCTGAAACTGCATCTAACTGAAGTACCCCTGCAGATTTCTGCGTAATAGCTATACCATCTCCCTGCCAATCAGGATTGCTCTGCGAAAACTTATCTAGTAAGTCATAGATCTAGTCAAAATTTAAGGCTAATACTTGGCCTCCAGCAGCAGCATCTACCACGATCTTAGTATGCGCATTCAACCCCTCAACAAAAGTGTGTGCAACAACCTCATTGGATTGGTTGTGGTGTGGACAATCTCGCAATAAAGCTTTGAATCGCTCCGAGGCTGAATACAAAGACTCTCCTTCTAATTGTCTGAAGGACATAATTTCACTCCTCAGCCGAACTGTCTTGGCAGATGGATAAAATTTAGCCAAGAATTTCTTAGCCAAATCCTCCCAAGTAGAGATAGACCCAGGCTTTTCAGCCTTTAGCCACTTCCTTGCTGCCCCAATCAGTGAAAACGGGAACAAAGTCAATCGAACATAATCAGTAGGAACTCCCGATGGTGTATAAGTATCACTGATCTCCAGAAAATTCTGAATGTGTTGCTGCGGATCTTCATGAAGTAATCCAGCATATTGCCCAGTCACATGCAGCAACTGAATCATGCCGGACTTAATCTCAAAGTGCCCGGTGATAGCGGGCTTAACTATGCTAGACGCTACCCCTTCCAGGCTGGGGAGAGCAACATCTCGCACAGCTAAAGCTAGTTCTGCTGCCATTCCTGTAGGTAAAGATCAAGCAGGACCTAATACCTGAAACAGCACAAAACTCAAAACAAAAATTAAACCTGAATAGATAATAAGTAATTGTTCAAAAGAAATCAGTCAACGACTAGTCCCCGACAACGGTGCCAAAAACTTGTTGCTCCCAAACGCACACGCAAGTATACGTGGTCGACAAGTAATAAAGTGATAAATCGAGTATCGTTCCCACGAGGACTATGCAGACTAATACTTAACAAATAATTTCTAACTAACTATCCAGGGATCTTTTCCAATAGTGATGAGTTTAGTATCTAAGGAACAGTAAGTAAGAGGGTAAAAGTGAATTCAAACAATGGATGCAAAAATTGGTTGTTATCAGTAATAAGGAGACGATCCAGGGTCGGAGTTATGAACAATCCAGTTGAGTTCTCCAATTGATTCCACTTCTTAAATCCCGGGTTACTAACTAACAGATTAAATGTACCCGTGAAAACCTTTCGATTCTTCACGGTCTATGCAGGCTACTCCAATCCCTATATGTCTATGGTTGAATCACGTGCACGCATTAACGAATTCTGTAATAAGTTAAGCTAGGCGAGCAAGTATATGTCTATCCTACTCACAAATTGGTTCCCCGATGCCCGGGTTCACAAACTAGCCCTACTCTTTCTTATTGCGTTGATAAATTCCCTCTTTCGAGTTCAATCTAAAAACCATAGGTAATGCGTAATAATCGGGCCCTGACAATTACACAAGTGAAATCAAAAAAGAATAAGTAACCCGTTATGGGATTCAATTAATGGAAATCAATCTTCAAACATCAACTTTCATGTAATACTCTAACCCTAGAACGAGAGAATTAGCTACGCATACTCATAATAACAAGACAAGGATTTGATGAAATAATGAAATAATGATGTAATAGATTAATGGAAAGAAGAAAAACCCTTGTTCTTGATGTTATGAGCTCTCCAATTGCTCCAAAGTTTGCACTTCCTTCAAAAACTAAGTAAAGGACCATTTATAATGTTTACAAACACCTAGTAATAAGTTAGACCCAATGCTAGACGGAATAGGAAGTAAAAATGCGCACAAGGGGCGCTATAACGGGCGCCCCGCGCCTCGTAACGCGTGACTCCAAACAGAAGACGTCGAAATCAGCCCGCTTTTGGGACGTGGCGCAAAGCCAAACGCGCCAGAAGCTGGGCGCTTTGGCTGGCGCGGCACGCCCCTGGTAGCGCCAGGCAACTTTCGTGTTTTCTTGCTCCTTTGCTCGCTTCGTGTTGTGCCTTTGTGTGCTCAATCCAATCCTCAATCAAAATCCAATCTTTCCTTGGTCAATCACGCTCTATAAAGCTCCAAATGCACTTCATAACAACCTACATACACACGACATAAAATTAGTGCAAAACCACATTCATTAACTATAAAACGGGCGAATAACAAGCTCAAACATGCGGAAATATTAAGGAAATATTGGCATATAATGCCAAACATCAGCTGCATTCTTTTAAAAACTTAAAGGATTCATACAAGCCTCTTGCCTCGCATAAAATCTGAGATGTCTATCCTAGGGGTGTTCATGGGGCGGTACGGTTCGGGTTTGAGCTTATCGGTAACGGTATATCGGTTAACGGTATGTAATTATGTAAAACCAATACCGTACCAATAAGCTATCGGTTAACGGTTATCAGTTCTAAACGGTTCGGTAGTTAACGGTTCGGTAACCAGTACACCGAAGTAATGCGTGAATTCTTGGTGGATGGTTGTCAATAGGTAATATTTTTAATTAATATGAATAACCACTAAAGTAATAGACAAACCATCCACACAAACTAAGTAAACAAGTGCAATCAACAAGTCTTAAGAATATGCTAACATAACACAAAATAATAAAATAGAAAAAGAAATGATAAGAAAGTCTGATCAATGATCCAAGAAAGCAAAATTAATTATAAAATAGGCCGGACTCATTAATAATAATAATTGAAGTTTAACCTATAAGTTAATGTTGTAAATTAAGAGTTTAAATGACTTAATAACTAATAATAAATAAAATAAAATATATAAAAATTATAAAAAAAAATCTTATCGGTTATCGGTATGGTAATGGTAAAGAGATATAGAAACCGTTACCGTACCGATATCTTATCGATATTGGAAATTAATACCATTACCGAACCAATAACCATTATACCGATACCGTTATACTTATCGATAGCGGTAACGGTTCGGCTATCGGTACCGGTTCGGTTTTGCACACCCCTAGTCTATCCCGTACTTAATTTACACTTGTCCTGTAGATCAACTGTTAGTTTACATATTAGTAAAACTGTTCTAATCCTCCTTGTAATGTGATTGCTCACCAAGTGGTTTCCAAACAAGTAAAATCCTATATTCTGCGGAAGACTTTGAAAAAGTTGTAAACACCCAATGCATAGCCTCTTGTGTGATTTTATTAAGAATATTTGCTAGGGATATTCAAGGAAGTTCAAGATTTAACAAATCCAAATAAAGAGTTATATTCGGAGGTAATTCCTAAAATGGTACTCAACTAGCGCAAATAACTTAAAAATGTCAACTTTTTTTTTAGACAAAAATATCACTCAACTTATTCAAAGTACGTTAAAAATCATTCTCCCAAAAAATGGTTAAAGTTCACCGAAAAATACTAAGGTGGCATTTTATATTAGTTATTTTTATTAAAAATAGATTCAAACAACTATTTTAAACTAAAAAAATTATTTAATTATGAGAAATCCATCTACTACCCGACCCAAAACCTAACCCAACACCCAAAACGGGTCTCTTTAAAAGGCAACCATCCGTTAAAATAAATCTGATGTATAAATTCTTATTATTTTAGCACAAAATTACTAGATTTGACAAATTATGTTGAAATTTATATTTTGTTGATTATGTAGAAGAGGAAGCACAATATGTGTTCAAACTGATCAACATATTACTAATGAAGTTGTTCGGTTATCTATTTCTAAGAGAGAGAGAAGACAATTTAAAAAGAAAACTCACGAAGGAGTATGTGTTTGTCGTTCAGATGAAGACAAAAAATTCTACCAAACTGCAGATTGAATTGTCTTGAAAATTATTTTTTGTTGTTTATGTAGAAAACTTATTTTGGCACAATTTTTTTTTATTATTATTATTATTATTATTATTATTATTATTATTATTATTATTTTGACAATGATGCTATCAAGGTTTGGTGGGACTATTCGACGAGTTTTTGTTTGTTTGAAAATTTTAACAGTAACATTTTTTGCTTATAAAAACTTGGTTCTTGAATTAATTAGTACAATTTTTAAGGAATTGATGCTACATATTAACTGTTCATTCGTGTTTTATTTTAACTTTTCGTTGTTGTTTCTCCTTGGATCATATAAAAGCAGGACGAGGACATAAATATACTTCTTTATCCTTGTTAAAAAATTCTAATTTATCAAATCTAGTAGTCTTGTGTTAAAGTAATGAAAATTTATACATCATTTTTTTTAAAAATATGTGGTTGCCATTTAAAGAGATCTGTTGTGGGTGTTGGGTTGGGTTTTAGGTTGGGTAGTATGTGGGTCTCTCATAAATAAATAAATTAATATTTATTTTTTAGTTTAAATAGTTGTTGTGTCAACTTTTAATAAAAAGAACTAAAATAAAATGTCATCGCAACAGTTTTCGGGTAACTTTAACACACTATTTGAAAAAATGACTTGTGATATTTTTGTCCCAAACAAAAGAAAAATGACTTTTTTAGATCATTTGTATTAGTCCTGGCCATTTTAAAAATTAACTCATGATATTTGAACTATAAATACAAAGTACAATATATTTTTCAATAAAAAGTGTTCAATTAAGCTTTTTGCTTAACTCTACACCCAAATATATCCGCGCTTTGGATACACTAGGGAAAGCAAGAAAATCGAAAAAGAAAAAAAGGGGAGTTGAGTTGAGTGAGTTAGGTTGCAAAAGGGTATGAATAGCAAGTGAGGAAAACAATTCAAGAATTGTGTGTAGAATCAAGAACAGGGTGATGACTTGGTCTGATTTGGTGAATAAAAACAAAAGAATAGCTGGAAACTTAAAGAGGGAGCTAATAACCTATTGCCTATCAATCCCTCTTCACCTGTTAATGTATCTTTTGACATTTACCTGCAGAGCTAAAGCTCATCTCACCTTTGATGTAACTTGACAAAAAAGGTAATATAGATGTGGACAAAGCAGAAATAAAACTATCTTTATATGATTGGATGACACCTGCCTTCCCATGATTAGACGTAGCTGTAGCCCACATTCAGACAGTTGCAAAACAGACTCGTCACAACCACTGTTTGCGTGGACGAAACCTTGTTAATTAGTACTACAGTATTGCAAAGACACAATTCCACTTGAACTGGATTTTAGGAAGTACACACGACTTTTAAAATTAGTAGTCTAAAATAAATTATAAATATTTGTGTGATAAATTATTTCATTTAGAATAAATTTGTAAGTTAAATTGTGTTTCCAAAATTTAAATTATATCATTCTTTTTTATCTCAAAAACTCAATGAGATCATATCAAATCTCAAAAATTCGGGATCCACAAATATTCAAGACGCCAAATATGTCTTTCAAGCAGCTTCTTGATAATCAAATATTTCAAGAAGATCTATATCTTTCTACATTCGGGAAACACGCTATTCTAGCCCTTGAATTATCGATAAATTCTAAGGGAGAAGAATCAAAAGAATACACAGAATTGTAACTATAATTGTGATGAATAATAAATTCATTCTTTTCTTTAAAAAAAGAAACCATTCATTTCTTAATGAACTTATAATTAGATTTAGTTATGTTTTTGGAACAAATGGGATACATTTTTATTTACAACTGTACTTATGTCACTGGATATTTACTGCCCGATATTTACTCACCAAACCTTAGATAAAGAAATAGATAAATCACGTAACTATAGTATCTTTTTATTTTTTAAAGTTGAACATTATGCCACATCTTTAAATATGACAAAGGCTTATTTAATGGTACATACAAATATTATACAATTTTCTGATACTAAGAGTGCGGTTTCACATATCATTGTAGGAGTGTTCTTTGTATCAGATTACCGTTGATGTTTAGTTATGAATTTATCTATCATTGCTTTATAAGCGATCTGATTTATATAAATACTTTTTACAGTATTGTCCAAAATTGCATTACCACCCGTAACGAATCGAGGAAGAAGAGTTACGAAGTTGGTAGGAATATACTCCCTCCATTCCAAAATGGATGACGCTATTTTTTTATTAGTCCGTTCCAAAAAGAATGACACAATTCTAAATTTGGAAACATTTTTGAGTTGAAACTACTACTTTACCCTTAATGAAATGCTTTATAGCCACATATTTATGTAGGGCTTCTTTAGGACCACGAATTCCACAAGTCTTACCATATTTCTTAAACTCCGCTCCATGTTAAACTTAGAAAACCATTTTAGAACGGAGGGGGTATATTCATAATAATTGTACTCAAGGAAAAGGCAGAGGAAAAGGGGCAAAGGCTAAGACAAATATAATTTTCATGCATTCCCCATAACTGTAAGAAAAGATATGGCAAAGTTAAAGCCATGCAGACATCACTTTGTAGTATCCAAAAAGTCATGCTACCTGTAAAAGTTTGTTAGCTTTGGACTCTTGTACTCCACACAATTTTTTTCACAAATTTGAAAAGGTACTACACATATATATGTATTTCATGTACTTTCCCATCATATTTCAGAATCGATGTAACTACACAAAAGATAATGGTTTCTACTATGCCATCTCATTTTCTTGACAATTCTCAAAACTACTACAGTATTGTTATTCAAGATAACACAACTCGATTTGAAAAGCAAAGTGGATAAAGCAACTGTGTCGATTGAGTGAAGTTGAGCTCCGAATTATTGAGCTTCACCTGGACTTGATACTAAAACTAATTGTTTGGTAATTGAGTCCTAAGTCAAACTTCTGGTGCTTCTTGGTTTTATATACTTTAATTTTGATAATAGTGAACTAATTAAGATAAAGTTAAGTGTAGCGACATGGATGGTGAAAGTTTATATAATAGACATTAACTGATATTGAAGTGTTGTGTACTTGTGTTCATGTAATTTAGCAATTACACATTCAATTCCATAACGAAATGGAATCCATGATATATATTTTTTTTTTGGGTAAGGAACGACATTTATTCAAAGATAAAAGGACCTAACTATTATATTTTTGGACTGACTTAGGCAACAAAGCACTTAGATTGTCCTCATCACAATTGTTCAAAATATGTAGATTACTAACTGATCTTTGCACCATCGTGCCAAGATTGTCTTGTTCTAAAATAGTTAATACATAATTAGGAGGTTCATGATAAATTCTAAGGTATTCAAAAGATGAACTACAACCCATTTTTTCCATCTTGTCCGCAGCTTTGTTAGCCTCTTTATAGCAGTATTGTAGTCTTTGCCCTCCTGCTCTACTCAATAGGGACCTGCAATCAATTAACAAGTTTAAGTATTGGCCTTCTCCATCAGAAATCATATTGATTATATCTTTGCAATCCGTTTTTATTAACAAGTTGTTAAGGTTCCTTTCAGAAGCAAGCTTCAGCCCTGATACAATGCTAACAATTCAGAATAGATACCATTCAAAACTGGAATAAGCTTATTGAATCCAACGATCCAATTCCCATTCCAATCCCTGATCACACCCCCTATTCCTCCCTTGCCCGAGCTCTGATCATAAGCTCCATCTATGTTTAGCTTAAACAAGTTCAGGTCAAGAGGCTTCCATTTAATGAACACATCCTCCTTAAGCATTCTATCTTCCTCATCGGTGAACAATATAAACTCCACCGCTATGTTTAAAATCCATGATATATTGACTTTACACACTTAATTGATCTCGAGCTTATAACTAGTTATTGGAAGACTTTTTTTATTTGAAAGAATCATTTTCTTTTTGAAAACTTGATTCATGTAAATTTGTATTCTTCATCCAATTGAGCCTACATATGCTATAGCATTATTCATGAGCTTTGCAAAATTTTGATAGAATTCCAATTGTGTAGCAATGTACCACTTAACACGGATTTCACTCTTAAAAAAGTTCAAGAGTGGTAATAGTATAGCAATTCACGGATTTTTGGGTCATCTTGCGACTTGTGATTGTGAATAATTAGAAGTATCTTTTGATTTCATGCGCAATAATGCGTTTGATTTGATTTGTGGAGTGCCTAATGCAAAAACAATTATATACATAGAAAGGCCTTTTCACTTTAATTCGTTGAGCGGTTAATATTACAAACTTTTTTGACCAATCTAAAGGATATTGACTGATGTTAACTTCCATTAATTAACAGTGTTCTTGTTGATAATAACGGTATATAAAGAAGATAAACCTCAAATCACTAACTATAATTTTCTACTTGTGATTGTGAAGGTCTAAGGAAGCCTATCAACCTTTTAATCATGAGTGTATAAGCATGATTTGAGGATCTTGAAAATTAAATTAGAAAAGGGGTAAAGAAGAAACAGTGACAAGAAAAGAGTTTACTTAATGGGGTCTTGGCCTTCAAAATAAAAGTGTCTATAAATAGTAATGATAGAACGATTCATGCCCTTGAGGGGGATTGTGGGGAGTTTCTTTATCCATGTTTGGAGGATGAATTTAAGCTAATCTTATGCAAAAGATGTGATATGGTGGGGTGAGATTTGCTACTAGATCTTTGTGCATATCCCTTTTTTTGCTCAATTGTTATTTGTCTTTACTAAGTCTTGTACCACTTTTGAATGTCTCCTCTCTGTTTTTTATATTAAGGAAAAATTTATAAATAATAGAGCATATTCTGTATAATATAAATTAATTGTCTTACATAGGTTCAAGTTTATTATTCACATTCAATCATATTATCCCATTAAATATATAGTTCTTCATTTTTTGTACACCTAGAACTGTTCGTTTGTTTTTGTCTCAATTTACAGTCCAAAGCATAGTATAATTCAATAAAAAAAATGAAGGATAAAAATTTTAATTTTGTCTTTTTTCCCATTTATGGACCATTAATAGTGTCTTGCAGTGAAAATATTGTACCCTTCTCTTTTTCCCACAGAATACTTCAGATCGATCAATGTCCTCTTCCAAGGTCTTTGATACCCTACTCAAGCAGGTATACTAATTAGAAATTGTTATCTACTCAACTACTAATTTGAAGATAACGTAAAGTATGCATAACTTGGTTTAGATTATATGAGTAAATAAATGATAATTAGACAATATTCACTTTACGAACTAGCTTTTGGAACTAAATAATTTCAATATCTATTTTTTTAACATGGTATTAGAATCAAATCCGTTCATATTCTTAATTTAATAAATGTTGGACCTTCATATTGTATTGGACACATATGATATCTACTGCGTTCGGGAGAGTGTTAAGTGTGCCATAATAGTTCAGGGAACTGATTTTTGTTTCCTCGTGCGATTTTGTGCAAGTTTTATTACTGAGCGATTTTGATGGCTGATTTATGTTTTAAGACAGTTTTTTTAATAGGTTTTCTTGAAAAAAAAAATAGAAGGAACTGTGTAAATTAATCTGGTAGCCGTAGATGGAGCAGCCAATAACCAATGTAGACATGACAGTTGATTTTTTACCTTACCCTCCAATTCTGAAGCTGATTGGCAGCCTTTTTTGTTATCAATCTTACATTAAAGTAGCACTAAAAGAATTGAAAGAAAAGAAGAACTTATAAAAGCAAAAGTTAAAAGTGGATAAATATTGCAAAATCATAAAGGTACATCATCAGCTGCAGGCTTTGTTTGTTAAATTGATGTTGGTCATTTTCGATAGTTCCAAAAAATGTTTGTGGGATTGCATCTTCTGCTTTGTCCTCTTCTTCCTACTGATTTATTCCTCTTTCTAAAATTCTGAAAGTTGCAACAGTAAAGCTAGGCCATGAACAGGTAAATTTAGGACCAAGTTAGATCTTCTTTCAGAGTTGATATCTCTGTTTGAGTACTAGTAGTGTAAAAGCCAAAAAACCCAATAGTAATGAGCTTAATATGATGGATAAATGCTCATATCTGAGTTCTATGATTGATAATTTGATATATATAGACAACATTCAATTGTCATTAAATGGACATCAAACTGTCTGCATACAGTGGATGAGAGCATTCGACACAACGGAAGTCATTTCTATATTCAAAGGTTGGAACTTTGACAAAATTGACACAATAAGACACAAATTTTCGGATGAAAAATTCTCACATTTTCTCATCACCAATAGGGTTTATGTACAAGTATAAAACTTAGCTAATGGACTTGGTCCAAGACACAAACAATAAAAAATCCTAGCTAATTAATTACAACTATGTCCCTAACTCCTACTATTAACATATACGTCATTATCCTCACCCTCCCTTAAGCTGGAGCATGCGGATTCTTCATGCCCAACTTGTCAAGGAAGTAATCGTATTGTGCTCTTCCAAGAGCCTTTGTAAAAATATCTGCAGCTTTGAGCGTCCGTTGGCACGTGTCCGAGACGGATTGTGCCTACGAGGATTTCATCCCAGACAAAAGGACAGTAAACTTCAATATGCTTCATCCGTTTCGTGGAACACTGGATTTCGAGCTATATGCAAGGCTGCTTGACTATCATATTTAAGTTGTATCGAGAACGGATGACTGACTCCGAGACTCCACAAAACTCCCTTAAGCCATTTCAATTCACACAGGTTCATAGCCATCGATCGGTACTCAACTTCAGCCGAAGATCTGCAGACTATCTGCTGCTTCTTCGTTCTCTAAGAGATCGGTGAGTCTTCCAACGAGACATACCATTCGGTAAGAGGGCGTCTGGTCAACGGGCATCCTGCCTAGTCCGAATCACACCAACCGTATAAATAAATGTCATAACAAGAATTCATCACAATGTCTTGACCCGAACAACCCTTCAAATAACGTGTCACTCAGAGAGCTACTTCCCAATGCTCAATCCGTGGTTGTTGCATAAATTGAGACGATATATGAACACTGTATGATAAAATCCGGTTGGGTAATATAAAGATAAATCAATCGTCTGACCAGTCTTCGATAACTTTCTTGATCTTTCTCAAACTGACCACTTGCATGTGTCAACCTGTGATTCTGCTCGATCGGCGTAGCAACCGGACGAGCACCCAACAAACCAACTTCTGACATTATATCCAAGGCATATTTTCTTTGACTGAGGAATATCCCTTTAGGACCCCTCGCTACTTCAACTCCTAAAAAATACTTCAACAGTCCGAGATCTTTCATGTGAAAACAAACAAAGAGTAATCGAATCATTCCCAGAGATAATCAAATCATGCACATAAACGAGTATATTCAATCGATTGTTTCCATTCTTCATCCCAAACAAAGAGTAATCAAAATATAACTGTCGAAACCTATAGTTTTTCAAAGCAGCCGATAACTTTGCAAACCAACAATGGGGAGCTTGCTTCAAATCATAAAAAGATTTTTGAAGACGACAAACCTTTCCGAACCCATCAATTAGATACCCCAGAGGCAACTTCATATAAACTTTCTCACAAAGATCACCATGTAGAAAAATGTTATGAACATCCATCTAATGCAATTTCCAATTTTTAACAGTCGTTGATGACTAGTATCTATCTTAGCTACTGGTGAAAAAGTTTCTGTGTAGTCAATTTCTTTAACTTGGTGATTACCAACAATCACCAGCCTAGCTTGTACCTCTCAATGGTACCATCAGAGTTGTACTCTGCCTTATACACGCATCGACATCCGAGCGCCTTCTTTCCGGGAAGCAAGCACTCGATTTCCCATATCTTTTTTTGCTTCCAAAGCTTGGATCTCTTGTTGTATAGCTGTCTGCCACCTTTCATCTTTTACGGCTTCAAAAAAAAATATTGGTTCATGTCCCACCATTATCGCTGCAAGGAAGCTCACATGATTCGACGATAAATTATCACAATTAACATAGTGTGCTAAAGGATAAGGTGTACCTAAGGCTTGTTGAGGCTCGAGTGAACAATCGGATTTGATAAGTTGGTATTTCACCAACTTAAAGACTACTTTAGACTTATGTTTTTAAATGCAAAAGTATGTTACTAATGCTATGATTTGCTAAGTTTCAGGTCAAAAGGAGTTTACAAGAGTTAATACATAAAGATTGAAACTAAAGAGCAAGAAAATAGATCCAAAGTGTGAAGAATGCAGGGTAGGACACCCCACCCTCATCATTAGGTGGGCCGCCTAAGGAGATCCAACGAACCATCATTCCAAGATTCTAAATGGGCACCCCACCCTAAGGATTAGGCGGACCACTTAGAAAGGTTTAGAGAGTTGGATAATCTGAAGCATGAAAGGGCTCCCCGCTCTAGTGAGTAGGCAGACCGCCTTTTGAAGTTCACAGAGTTGGAAAACCTAGAGCATGAAAGGGCGCCCCACCCTGATGATTAGGCGGATCGCCTCCTGAGATATAGAGAGTGTGCAACTATGAAGCTGCAAAGGGCGCCCTGCCTCGAAAATTGGGCGGACCGCCCAAAGCCTACAAGAAAGAAGCCTACGGTTAACCACGTCACAAAAGGGCAGATCGCCCCTATCTTTAGGCGGGTCGCTCTTGCCAAAATAGAAATTTTGTATTAAAATCCATGCATAGTATAAATATAACATAGTAGGGTTTCATCACTATTCTATTCCATATTACAAACTACTACTACTTGGGCTAGACTTAAAAGACAAGTACAAGGTTTTTATTGATTTGTAAGCTCTTTCAGTTGTACTTTAGAATCTTTAATCATATATCAATACATAATTCATGTTCCATTTCATATCATATTGCCATTATATGATCATGTCTTTGATTCAAACCCCTAGTAAAAGTAGCTAAACTCATATTTAGGGGTGTAAACATGCTATAAGTGGTAGAAAATCAATGGATGTTGCTTAGTTTCACCAAACATAACATGGGAAATGATTATCTAACTTCTATAATATTAACATTAAAACTTTAGTGATCATGACATTAGGGTTTCATTTCTACTTTCCTAGTTAAAGACTCGGGTGGATTAACTAGTGTAGATTAGTGGAGTTAACAAAGATTTGGGTCTTGTTGGCTAAAACTTAGCCTGACCCATCTAAAAGAAGTTACACTCGGAAGAGATCTTCTTTCATTGAGTCCATGAGTTAGATCTTTATGCGCCAAGCTATGGCTCTGACGAGCATAGTGAGGTAGACTTCTTTTAGGCCAGGCGGATTCTAGGGGTTACCTTAGAATGACTTGACCATTTTCATACCCATGTTAGGTTGGTGAAAACACTATACTTATTGATTGGACACCACTCAAGCCATTTACACTCTAGGTTCCTTCATATAGAATCAATACTTGTTTTACATACTTGTAATTAGCTTATGGTAAATTTTACAAAAAACACCCCTACTATCTTAGTCTATCAACTAACATTATTTGATTGCCTATTTGCGACACTCTCACTTGAACAAGCTAGTTTCCTTGGAAAATCAACCCCGACTCATATCAGGTATATATCTTTGATGACCACCTCTCATGATTCATGGTGTAGGATTGAGCATGGATCAGGATTTTTGGACACATGTTGATACACAATGACTCTGTTTCCGGACATGATTAGTTGCATACTCTCGCAAATGAACACTCTCTGTCTTTGTTCGCTTCCCTCGACCCAACTCTTCCTCCATCTCTTTTGCTTCCAAGTGTCAAAGAATGAAATCTAGGTTCGGATCATTGTAATACGACCCCTCATTCTCCGAAATTCATTCCTCCTTCTTCTTTTACGCTTAATCCACAACATGTATTGAGGGATTCCTAATACCTCCCCTCACTCCTAAATTCTTCTCTTCTTCAACTACTTCACTTATTTGAACAACATCATTACTTGGACTCTCTTTCACCCCATCCTTTGGTACAATCAGAAACTCGTTATCATTAAACGTAACACCCCGAGACATCAAATACTCTTTTGCATCCAAATCATACTACTTTTATGCCTTCATCCTTTTCAGATATTATAAAAATACACATCTACGACTTCTACTTTCAAACTTATCACTCATTCGTCCTTGATTACGGGCATAGCATAAGCATCCAAACACTCTCAAGTGATCATATTCCGGTGTCACATTCATCAGGACATCATATGGTGACTTTTCATTAAATGCCAAAGAATGAGTCTTTTTAATCAAGTAACATGTTGTCATAATACACTCTCCCCAAAACTCAATCAGTAAGTGTGTTTAAACTAAGTGCTCGGGCTACATTCAAAATATGCGATGTTTTCTTTCGATTTTTCCATTTTGTTGTGGTGTCCCTGCACACGAGGTTTGAAAGATGATTCTTTGTTCATGAAAATATGCTTTCATACTTGTAAACTCGGTTCCACGGACAATCTTGATATATTTATGAAATTATCTTTCTACCATTGTAAAGAAATATATAAATGCTCGGCCGACCTCTTTCTCATAAATCAACAAGATCGCTCATACAGATCGTGAAAAATCATCAACAATTGTAAAAGAATAAGAGACATCACACGAAGTTTCAGTTCTATACGATCCCCTACAAGTCACAATCCATCAACTCAAAACTCTCAGTGGCTTTATTTTCACTCAAATGAAATACATTCCTAGTCTTTTTTGCCCGATGACATATATCACATGCTTTTTTATTTTTCTTACCACTACAATTCCTAACTTCTTGAATTAGAAAATATTTTGTATCTTGAATCAAAGGATATTTCAACCTTTGATTCCACAGATCCAACACATCCACTTTCAAGGCCTTCATCCGTGATACTGTCTGGAAGTAGTACAGTCCATCCGTTCATTAACCCATGCCAACCAACATACCCATGGTCCTATCATGCATAGCACACAAGTAATTAATGAATTGCACACAACAATCAAACTGATCAATTAACCAAGACACTGAAACTAATTTGCACGTCATTCCGAGCATATAAAGAACATTTTGGAAGGCCACATGCTCATTAATATGGATAGACCCTTTTTTTGTAGCCATGATGCTGCTTCCGTTAGGCAAACCAACCGGATAATGTGTAATGTCATGTAGGTCTCTCAATATTTTCAACTCGTTGGTCGTACGATTAGAATCTCCAGTATCAATTTTTCACGGACTATGAGTTGTCGTATCATTCACTTGATCATTTGTGTCTGACTTCTTCTGATTCAACAACACATGTGCATGTTCACTACTCAATTTAGGGATACCAGAGTTCCCGGATTCCATTTCATTTGCCGCATGAACAGCATTGGCTTGTGTTTCTTCACGACCACTCGAAGTCTTATCGACCAAATATCTTTCATCACTATTTGACACTTCATCTCGAGTACACGGCCAATTCTCATTCTGTGAGCCAAATTTCCACCACTTTGGCTACCTAATAACTGCATAGCAATATATTGAGTTACGCCCTGAACGATCACAATTCTAACACTTCATCCCTTGCCACTTAATATCCATACTTCTCCGGGAGAATGTTGCTCTCTCTCGGTCGCTCTATCCCTAAGTTTTCCTTCTCATATGTTCTTTCAACAAATCTTCCGAACTCTTTTAGAATCACTTAATGGTGTCGTCCCTGTAACCTGTCTTCTTCAGGGCACTCGAGATTGTCTGAACCAGTTTTGCCCTTTCTTCGTCGGACTTGATGACGGCCTTGTCTGTCGCAGACCATTCCTTCGACGTGGCTTTTGATGACTGCGATGTCAGTTCATTTCTATCGAACAACCATCACTACACTCTTCTTCTCACTTCTATGGAGAAATTTTCATGATTCCGGTCACTTAATAAAGTTTACAAAAATTCTTTAAAATATAAAAAGAAATATTTAAAATATGAAGTTTACAAAAGTAAATCAACATGTAAAGAATTATATCACTTCTTGTGGTATAGAAATAGATCAACTCATTAGAAAAATCCTACATGAAAAATAATGTGGGATCCACATGTACACAAATAAAAATTAAAATGCCACGTCTGATTTCCGGTAAGGTGACTGTGCAAAATCCGGCTACAATAACTTTTGATGAGAATTACCTTAAGTTGAGTGACTTTATTAATACATTTCAAAGCAAAGTGACTTTGGTCACTCATTTCTCAAAGTTGAGTGACCATTTAAGTATTTTACTCTAAAACTGATGGAGAACCAATGTGGATTTATGCTCGAATGATCTACGATAGTGGCAATATTCTTATTAAGAAGATTGATGAATATTTATGGCGAAAGGAAGGAAGACCTACCTGTGTTGTTCATTGACCTAAAGAAAGCACATGATAGAGTGCCACGAAAGGGAAATAGAGAAGAAAAGAATTCGGATTAAATATACAAATATCATAAACAACATGTATGAAAGAGTCGTCATTAGTGTGAGAACAATAGCTAGTAAGAGACACAAAGGAGTTTTCTGGGTTACCCCGTAGATTGATATTGAGCCCCTACTTATTTACCCTAATTATATATAAACTAACAAGTACAATACAAGATGAGGTTCTATGCATGGAGTATGTTATTTGTTGATGATGTGATATTAATTAATAATACCAATAAGAGTGTCAATAAAAAGCGTGAGCTAGGAGAAGACTTTAAAGGCTAAGAATTTTAGGATAAGTAGAAATAAGACTGAGTACATGCACTACAAGTTCAGCCAACAGGAGATGAGCAAAGTTGAGGTGAGGATAAATGGGCTTGCGATTCCAAAGTGCAAACGATTTAGATTTAGATTTAGATTTAGATTTGTGGACTCAGTTTTCTAAGATAATGGAAAGATAGTTGAAGAAGTCAGCCATATAATTAAAATTAGATGGTTAAAACGGACAGAGAAATGCTACCGGAGTGCTATATGATAAAAGGATGCTTATCAAAGCAAAAGGTTAATACTACAGGATAATTATTAGACCAATGATGTTATACGGATGCTAAGACGGAAATACAGCCACACAAGATTAGATAAGATTATAAATTACCATACCCGACAGATGTACAAGCTGCATTGATTAAGGATAAAATTAGCTAACATCATTTGAGATGGTCTGGTCAAGTCTTGTGCGACCTGCTGATGCAATAGTCGAAGGTGTGAAACTATGGTGAGTAGTGGTGTTAGAAGGGAACAATGTAGGCCTATAATTCAATTGACTAAAGTTATTTCGAAGCACCAACATTTCCATGGAGTAGAGACGCTAAAGCCAGGGGTGAGTATCAAAACGCCATAGGAAAAAAAGGGATTAGCTCTTAGTTCGCTGGTAGTACTGATACAATCAATATGTACACATATTAGGAAACTAAAAAATAGAAAGATCCTTTCAAGGCCGCCCACGGTATGCGCTATATGGTAGTTGTTTATGTTAGTTGCTTATCCGGTGCCTTGCACAATGGAAGAAATTTTTTTTATAGATTATCTATTACTTGGCAATTATAGGGGCTTTTCTAATACTAGTAATTAATTTTTTTGTTATGACTATTATTTTCATGTCTCTTATTCTCTACTATTTTTCCTATTTGATCACATGAATTGAGTTTTAATAAAAATTTGATCAATAAGAATTTATATAACCGACTCCAATTATTTGAGATTGTGGCTTAGTTGCCGTTGTTGTAAACCTCATATTCCAATATAAATGAGCCTTTTGACTTCAATTAGGTAAGACTATCCTAGAGAGGAACTTGTTCACAATACTTTTTGGAAATGAACTACGGTTGTGCAGATTTTGACAACCTTGTGTATGGTGGGTCGCACCTATTGAAATAACTCAATTTCATATGCTTGTACTTCTCCTCACCAATTAACTTTGAGAATACAAAGATGCCGCAGCTAAGCTGTATTTGATTGCTAGTCCTTCGACATTAGGAACTGTAAATTGTACCTATATAGTTTTGGATACTCAGGTATTTACCTCGATGACTTAAATTTAATGAACTTCAGTGTAGACCCACTGGTATCTTAATTATATAGGTCACATGACTAGAACTTGCCACTACATGTTAGTTACTTTATCATTTTTCAACCAAAAAAACTATACGTACAAAACAAATATAATCTTGATGATAAATTTTGAATGTGAAAACAAAGCACAAAGGGATGAATCCAAGATTTGATACATAACAAATTAATAATAATGACAATAAGGCACTTCAATCTTGTCAAGAGGAAAAAAGCTGCCTCACTATTTTAGTTACGAGAGACAAGGCAGAGGCAAAAAAATAGGTCTAAATGTTGAGATTGTTTGTATGAATATCGTAGGACCCATGAAGGGCACATGGCTCAAACATGTCTTGGGATTATTAAGACAAGATTTGGGGGAGTTGCCCTTTGGTGGGTACTCCTTTGTTGGGGCTCTCACAGCATATTTCCCCACCAAAACCCACACAGAAGAGAGCCCTTAAATAGTCATCCTTGTTCCCATGTGCTTAAATTTAATAGCAACATTCCAAAAAATTAACCCCTCCTTTGTGACACCCCCTTTCCCTTCTCCCATAAACTTCTCTTTTCCAACATATTTGTGATCCCCTATTCACTTTTCTTCCTTCCTCCCTTGTTTGGAAAAGCAAGGGAGGAGGAGCGCGTCAATACTCATTACTCTCGGCTCAATCTTTATGTATTGTTTACGTTTGATCTCTATATAAACAATTAAAGAATACGAGGATACATATATTTATATTAAAATATTCTTGTTTACGATCATAAATGTATAGTGGATTGATATTAGATGAAAAACTTAAAATTTTGAATGCGCCTCTTTTTTAATTTGCTTAAGTGCTTGTTTGTGTGTAGCTAAATGGGATCATCTAATCATTCCACAAATCTTTTGTAAATGAGGTGGCGAGGATGTTTGATAATTTATGATTTGTCTAATGCTAGAGAAGAATTACTTAACTGTCGAGGAGTTTGTCTTCATGGAATTCAACATTCTATTTGCGCGAGGTCATATATTTTGGTATGAAGTTGAGTCAAACACATTTTCTACATCCTTGACTTGTACCTTATATATTGCTCTTTGTTCCTTTCACTCAATAATAATCAAGGCAAATGTCTGGTCCACTTGAAATAGGGCTAAAGGCTTTACCCGTCGTTTTCCCATTTGGAAGCTCAAGAGATCAATATATCCATTCCATACAATTTAAATACACACACTCCGTTATTTAGCTATGTTCTACAAGCAAAGACATCGTGGAACATATGCATGACAAATCATACCAAATGATTTGTGAAAATTAATAAGCGATGCGTCTAATTCGATGGTCTTTTCACTATTGTTCTTAGCCTTCTTGTTTAGCTCTGGCTCAGTCGCAGTTAGTTGGTCTAGCGTATATATGAGTCTTATAATTTGTTAGAATGATCCTATAGTAGATGTCTAAGATCAGATCTACGCTGAGTCAAAGTTTAAATCTTTAGAGCAAGCAAATTGTGTATCACATGAATAAATGTTTAGCACTTGATGAACAAGAATTAGAATGTGAAACTTTGTCTTGTACTAATAGCTAGTCAATGTTCAACGGGAAAAGATATCGTAGCAAGTGTGCAGTATGACAATATAGACGATAAATCAATAACTATATATATTTGCTCAAGAATAAAGCGTTTCGATTTAACTTTATCAGGAGTTTTGGAAAAATTAGATAGCAACGTTTGGTGGTTGAAAGTGCAACATTTCTGACTACCAACCTTTTTCGGTAAGTTACACAATTTTCTTTTTCTCCTATGTTTAATATTCATCCTGAAATAAAGACAACTACCGATAGCTAGGCTTTATTTTCCCGTTTGTCTTTTCGAGAGATTTCATACATCTAATTAGGGTTGACATTATTGTGAATCTGCTGAAAGTTGTGCGACGATTGAACGACTCCAAAAATAAATAAAAAAACTTTAGTGTGGAGCAATTTATAGAAACAACAATAATATATTCAGTATTATCCCACTAGTGATATTTTTTTTCTTTTGTGGAGCAATTTACCCCTTTTAAGTATTCTGCCCTCGTAAGGGAATCCGAAGTAATTTAGTTATTGTGTTTAAGTTACCGAATGGTTAAATTAAAAAAATTAAAAGTTGTAGTTGGACAACCTAATAATTGAGTACTTGACTACTATTGGAATCATATGTCATGCATATAAAATAACGTTAACTTATTTACGATGTGTAGCAAGACGCATTTGCTTTCATCTGTTTGTGCTTATATTTTCGTATATTCAACTTAATGCATGGAAAGCATGACGCGTTTTGGTTTAGAATTCAAATAATTTCAAAGAATTTTGGCCATTGAAAGTAAAGAAAAGCTGTCTGTCACATAGAAAGAAAGAGAACAAAAAAACAAGGCGTTGGTTAGTTTACATTATATACTTGAAATGACTCCTCAACTAATTCCATTCAGGCTGAAAAATATTTAATATATAAAAGAGTTGAACACGTCGTTTAAACTAGTGGATGCAATTTTTATTTATACTCGTAACTAACAATTATACCATCAAGCTCAAGCTATTTAATTATTTCATAGTAATTGATAATAGTAGTAGTAATTGAGACTAGCTAATACTTAATAAATAGTGCATGTAAAGTGTTTTAGAATAGTAATAATTTTTATTAGCTACTACAATATTTACGTCCTTAACGAACAAGAATACTAATTGGTAGCCTATTGAAGTACATATAAAGCTGACCAGAGGACTAACAATTTTTCAAACTTTTTTAAAAGAAAAAGTAAGGCTTCCATTTAGAAAAAGAAGGGGATAAATTATTTTAAAATAAAAGGTTAGGAAACCGCAAAACGACCGATACTGACGCCAAATAGCTGGTTTCCTCGTCATATAATTTTTCTTTGATATTTTCAGCTCAAAATGTTCACACTAATTCGAGACTTTAATAAATCAACATTAATTCTTCCTTGAATTATTTGTGTTTTATCCATGTTCAAGAATATGAGAAAAACATGAAAATTCATGCAGAATAAGTCTGCGAGACAGGACAAATCATATATACATAAATGTGTGTATTATTGGTGGAATGTCAACTGATATAGCTCAATCATATTTAGCAAATTATACATGGTTCTTATTCAGAGTCTATTAGGATATCTCGCAAGGGACTCTCATGCAGAATCACCATGTATTATTTTTACTAAATATGATTGAGTTCTATTGTTAGACATTCCACTTATAAAATTCTTTTTTTTTCTTTTATATATAAATCTTTTTCTTTGGGGGGAAGGAAAGAAGAGGGTTGTTAGTAGTTGCATAAAATTTGATAACATGTGACAACATATTCCTAAATTAATATAGCAAGCTTACACCTCATGCCTGTCTGTTATCTCCTAAGGTTGCCATGAAATGATGCTTGTGATTGAAATTGCCATACACCTAATCAAAACACATAAAATATTATTACTCATGAATTAGATCATCCATACGATCATCTTATTCAAGCATTTCTACTAGCTTAATAAAATACCCTTTTTCTCAAAGCATGCTACGTTAAACCCTTTATTATTGTTTTTATTGGTCAATGATGAAAGGCCAATTCTCATACTGGAAATTCATCTTTAGAAAATTGTTTTGCCTGCTTTCAATATTTTTGTGCTCAAAATTGAACCTTTTCAAAGACAAAAATGGTGGTAGGACTTTGTTTATAGCAAGTTAGCAACTCATCTCTTTTGATGTTGGTAGGTTTTGCCGAAATAAGAAATGTGATGGTCTCATTTTCATATTCAGTTTTTTAAACATCTACTTAATATGTAAAACAGCACAATCCAAGTAAATAAGGTCCAAGATAGGAGACATAACGATGTTTACCAAAGTAATTTATAGGAGACATAACGATGTTTACCAAAGTAATTTTTGTTTGCAAGAATATGATTGTGACCCTCTTAATAGAGATTAACAGGCTTCTAAAGATAGGGTATACACGAAGACGAATCGCACATCGAAATGGTAGAGGGAAGCGAAGGACTTTATAATGCATAGCATAAGTTTAAATGGTACACACAATTTTATGTGTAGCCTGAATGACAAATCTATGTGTGTCTAGGCTCAAAGCGCGGATAGTACGTACGTACCATGGATTGGACAGTGAAAAATATGGTATTAGAACCAGCATTCTCTCAGTACAATGGTATAGAAAATCTCAGTGAGGACTCTGAGCCCCTTTGGGAGATTGTGACGCACCAAACGAAGAGGACGCTAATGAGGATGGATCAAGCAGGACTGACAAGCTTTTGAAGATTAGATGCGCATGAGATCTTAAGAGAATCTCACAGTGGAATTGGAGAGTAAAATGAAGGATTTTATAGGATATGACACAATTTCACATAGCACATGAGATTTTAGTGCTCGATATGGCGTACCCCAAACCATAAGTCTATATAGTTGAAGCCAAAAAGTAGACAATACATACTGTTAGCCCCTTAGACTCGGCGGATTATGGCACGATATGGCTATGACGGGATTTGGGGTGTTGCTCCTAGTTGTAGCTAAATCCAGATTGAAAGCAACATGAACGTTAGTTGATTTGTCAAGGGCGGGCTTAATATGACTTGGTGGGATCAAGGCATTGATGAGCTGATTGACAAGCGATGTTGGTGCAACGGCTAGGCAGCCTTGTGCCTTTGTGAGTATTAAGATGGCAAACGGGCAGCTTGTGGTGGCAAGCAAGCGGGCAAACGACTTTGTGGGCTAAGGGGTGTCAAGACTTGGTGTCTTGATGCCAAGGCAAGACAATGATATAGCATAGCTAAATGTTGAGTGCATGGCATTTGGCTAAGTGTGGATGATTGAGCAGATTTGGGCGAAGTGAGCTGAACGACATGGGCAGACCGGCTGAACGTAGGCACAGTCTTGGGCAAAGCTGCAGGCAACGCTTGGCACATGTGCAGGGCACATGACCGGCCAGTTGAGCGGCCAAACATGGGCAAAATGTGGGCTGATGTGGCTGAGTAGTGCGCTGAGTTGGCTAAAACGTGGCCTACATGGCCTGTCTAGTGTCAAAAACGCCCCAATCCTATTGTACAAGCCTTTGGCTGATTCCCCTTATGTATATAAGTCATTTTGCTGCCATTTTATTACTTAGACAGAATTTACTTAGTTTTCTTAGGAGAGAAAACATTAGCCTTGGTGGCTATCTTTTGTATTTGGTGTGAATAATATAAAGGTTGAGATTTTCCCGTACTTGGCTGTCTCGTTTTCATTTATGCCTTTATCGTTCATTGTTGTGTATGATCTTTACTTCAATTTACTTCAATCTTATGCCTAAACAACACAAACATCGCTGCCTATTTTCAAATCTAAAACAAACGACCCTAAAAATATTCTAAGTGTAGAAAACAGCTGAGCCTTGCGGGCGGGCTGCTTGGCTGCCGCACGGGGCAAACCTCGACGGGTTTGATTGATCAAAATCACCCCGTGACACATACCATGATGTAAGAGTATTAATTTTTGTATAAATTTATCAATTCTTAAACACAAAAAATACCCTCAACGAAACTTATAGCTATGCCGTAGCTTTATATCACCACACGACACTCTTCGACCTTCGTGGTCATTTTCATATTGTTATGTAAAGTTGAAAAGGCCAAAATAGATTCAAAGGATATAATGAAACTACATAGAAAAGACAAGGGCAACATTGTCTCAAAAAGTTATCATTAAAAAATAATAATAATAACCATAATAAAATTAAATAAAAAATTTTATTTTTAATTCGTTGACCCTTATAATTCCAATGGCGGCCCCTACGCCGTTGGCCTTGCCAAACAAACTACTCTCTTTCTCTCTCTCTTACAAAGCATTAAAAAGAGAAGACACTTGGAAAGAAGCAGCCAACATATTTACACACATAACATTTCATTCACAAATATTACATACAACAAGAAGAGTTGTGTTGTTATGTTTGAGCTAGCTAAAGAGTACTTGAAAAAGCTAGCTCTAATGGAAAAAGAAGTGTTCACAAATTGGTTCAAGATTCTTGGTATTTCATTCTTGGTTTATATTTTTATGATAAGAGTTGTGGCTTATTTATGGTTAAGACCAAGAAAAATTGAAGAGCATTTTGCTAAACAAGGCATTAGAGGTCCTCCTTATCGTTTCTTCATTGGAAATGCTAAAGAAATTGTTAGTCTTATGTCAAAGGCTTCTTCTCAAACTTTGCCTTATTCTTCTCATAATATTCTTCCTAGAGTTCTCTCCTTCTACCATCACTGGAAGAAAATTTATGGTAAGTTCCTCTTTTTTTCTTTACGCTTTTCAAGAATCTTGAGTCGAGGGTCTATCGGAAACAACTTTTCTATCTTTTTTAGTAGGAGTAAAGTCCGCGTACATCTTATCGCCTCGGAGTATATTGTTGTTTCAATTTTGAAAGCTGGCTTCTTGTTTGTACTTGTTTTAAGAACTCTTTATGTCTTTTTACTTCTGTTTGATGAGTTGGTATAGTTGTGAAGTTCAGTGTTTCAGAAACACTGCTGCAGCATTCTTTTTTTTCTCTTTTAATTACCTTTTTTTTATAATATTTTAAAATTAATTATGTTTGTGGTCCTGCAAGAACTGTAATCTTGTTTGTTTTGTATTGTTTTTGGAACATCATAGTAATGGTGTTTTCATAAACTTTATTCAGCTTTGCTTTTGTCTTTATGGTTGTTTGTTTTTACATTTTGTGTAACAAACTTAATTCTTGATGATGAAGTTTGTATGTACATATGTTTGTTAGTAGTTTTTTTTTTTTTTTTGAGTTGTCATTTTACTACCTTCTTCTTTTGTTTTGCTCTCTTTTTTTCTCCTTTCTGGTTTTTTGTTTTTGTAGGGTCTACACTATATCCATCCTTTTTCTGAATCACTGCTCTGCAGTCTTTTGTATAATTTTCCTTCTCTTTCCTGTTTTGTGTTAACTTGTTGATAAATACTTGTTGCTTTCTGTCATTACCTTTTTTGTGTAAATTCTTCACTTCTCATTATTACACAAGAATCTAATTATTTAATGAGTTGTAGTTTTTTTTTTTTTTTTTGTGTTTTCTAATTTTATTTTTATTGCAGGTGCAACATTTCTAATATGGTTTGGACCAACACCACGTTTAGCTGTAGCTGATCCTGATCTTATTAGAGAAATTTTCACTACAAAATCTGAATTTTATGAAAAAAATGAAGCTCACCCTTTGATTAGACAACTTGAAGGAGATGGCCTATTAAGTCTTAAAGGTGAAAAATGGGCTCATCATAGGAAAATTATTACCCCTACTTTCCATATGGAAAATCTCAAAGTAAGTAAAATTCCCTTTCTTAGTCCATTTTAATAAATTTTAACATGACCAAGTACTAAATTAATGTAATTTTTGGTTGCTGCAGTTGTTAATACCAGGGGCAGCTAGTAAAGTTATTGAAATGTTGGAGGAATTGACACCAAATTCAAAGAATGGAGAGATAGAAATTGAAGTGTCAGATTGGTTCCAAACTTTAACAGAAGATATTGTAGCACAAACAGCATTTGGCCGCAGTTATGAACAAGGAAAAGCTATTTTCAGGTTACAAGCTCAACAAATGGTCCTAGCTTCTGAAGCTTTCCAAAAAGTCTTCATACCTGGTTACAGGTACTAGTAATTTTATTTTTCTGTAAGCGCGTCGTTTTTCAGTAATAGTCGAAAAGTTAAATTTAATTGCCTTTAGGTTCATGCCCACGAGACGAAACATCAAGTCGTGGAAACTGGACACGGAGGTTAAGAAATCGTTAATGAAAGTGATTCAAGAAAGGACAGAGGATTGGGGGAACGAAATGCAAGAAAGTGGCCCAAAAGACTTGTTGGGCCTTATGATACAAGCAAGTATGAAAGAATCATCATCATCTACTAATAGTAGTCCAATTCATTCTCATTCTGCAACACATTCTATGATCACTGCAAATGATATTGCTGAAGAATGCAAGACTTTCTTCTTTGCTGGTGAACAAACGACGTCGAATTTGCTGACGTGGACGACCGTTTTGCTAGCTATGCACCCACAGTGGCAGGACCTAGCACGTGATGAAGTGATCAAGGTGTGTGGATCATGTGACATACCTTCCAAAGATGATCTTGCAAAGTTAAAGATGGTAGGTGTACTCTAATTCCCTTTCATAATCGTGCAATTAAGACAAAGAAAACAAAACATTCATCTTTTGTCTTTTAGTAATTAGCTAGTAATTAGTTACTGAAAAGTGATAATGACTCGTACTATTTTCTCCTTTTTATAACTCAATATGGAAATTAGTTTAATTTTTTTGCTTAAACATGGAGTTGGAGTACCACTTGTATAGTACTAAGAACAAGATTGCTCTATTGGCAAGTTTGTCATTGTCATTACACAGTCAATATTATGAATTACTACTATTTTTTTATGGGGTTTAATTTGCTGTGCAGCTGAGCATGATACTCAATGAATCCTTGCGTCTTTACCCTCCAATTGTTGCAACAATAAGACGAGCAAAGGCTGATGTAGATCTTGGAGGTTGCAAGATCCCTCTTGGCACTGAAGTCTTGATTCCCATACTAGCAGTTCACCATGATCAAGCGATATGGGGCAATGATGCTAATGAGTTCAATCCTGCGCGATTCTCTGAGGGAGTCGCGCGAGCAGCTAAGCATCCTGTGGGATACATTCCATTTGGTCTCGGAGTTCGTCAATGCATTGGCCAAAATTTAGCGATCTTGCAAACTAAGTTAACTTTAGCCCTTATACTACAACGATTCGCCTTACGATTGTCCCCACAATATAGACATGCTCCAACGGTTCTGATGCTTCTTCACCCTCAATATGGTGCACCCATCATCTTTCAACGTTTGCCTGACCCCACAATTGATCATAATCAGGGCCTGGCCAAGAAAGTCGTAGAACTTTCAAATTCAAAGGGACTTGATAAAACTTTGATCGCCAAAAGATCTTGACAAGTCTATCCTTTTAGCTGTGTGAGTGCATATATGCTTCTAAGTGAATTTGGGATAAAAGAAGAAGAAAAAAGCTAAGTAGAACTGTATTGTTGCAAAGCATAAATTATAGGAAGTGTAGGAGAAAATTTATTTCATTCCTTTCTCTTCATTTGTTATTTTTTTTCAACTTTTCGTTTTGTTCACCAAATAGTAGTGCTAACCCATCAAGTAGAGTCATGCCTTGTCTTTATTTTGCCAAAATTGCTTGGATTTTCGGCATGCTTATGTTAGGATTTTACATTGTGACTCAATAGGCTTTCCCATTTTCTCACCCTATGTATATATATGTGAAATGTATGTATATTGGCTCAAGCCCTAACACAGTTTTGTAATATTGTCATGTATACCTTCGTTTTGATATTGTAGAATTTGTGTTGTATCACTTCTTGTAACTACTCCTTAGCAGGGTTGTCACAACTCGCTCCCGGGCCCCACAACCCCTCAAACTTAGATAAAGAAAAAAACAATAAAATACAATCACCAGCCAATGGTAAAATTGCCACTTGTTACATTGGATGGTGCAAGAATGAAAAGAAGATTCAAAGAAAATTTTGTTGTGTGTCTTTGTTACCAATATATTGGCAAAATCGATACAAAAATTGGGCATTGAATCTCGCTAGTGAGCCCATTGTTGCCGCATCAATTGTCCCAACGAACACTCATAGGATTTTGGACAAGATGTGGAAAACATAAACTCTATTTTCCAGAAAATTCAATCTTTTAACGTTTCGATGGGCTATAAAATTTTTGTTTTTCAAGGAATGTCGTTTGGCGATGACATAGTTGAACTTTTAATATATAGCACACCCGTATCAGAGAAACAGTAAGGATGAGAACTTAAAAACAGAGCATTCAAAAAGTTTTACCCATCGTCCTGTTTTATTGGTCTTCATTAATAGGAGTCTCGTTATAATGTTGTGTGACTCACATAATAAATTTCTCCAAGAAATTATCAAAAGGACTGCAATTTTGACAACACAAGGATATAAATGTATCTAAGAGATATTACCAATTCGAATTACTCCATCTGTCCCATTTTAGTTGTCACTTTAGCAAAAACCTTGTGTCCTAAATTAGTTGTCTTTTTAGAATTTCAAGAATATTTTTACTTGTGGTTTCCAACAATACTCTTAATTATTAAAGGTATTCTCAAAAAAATTTAATACTCATATATTAAATAGGAATAACATTGTAAAATATATACTCTATTTATTGATTATCTTAATGTACGTGAAAAAGTTGAAGGTGACAACTAAAATAGAACTGAAAGAGTAGAAACTAACTAAATCAAATTTAATTTTGAGATTAGACAATTCACTTCACTAAAATATGACATTATTATCTGTGAACTTAAATTCGCTCCTGTTATTTAGTTAGAGTTAGTGAATTTAGGTCAACCTCTCTTGTCACCTCCTATTCTTAAGTTCAAATATTATTACGGAGTTTGAAGGTCATATCATGTAAGTTTGTTTATTGAATTTGATATTGATTTCTTACTTTGTGAAGGTGAAATTATATTTGTAAATTAAATGTATATAACAAGTAAGTACTAGAGATAATAATTTAAACTATTTTTAGAATATTTAGAAGTCGTAACCATGACCTTCTAAATAGTAACAATGGTAAATTAGATGGCAAGGAAGGTAGAGTTTGTTTAAGTTTGTTTTGCAACGTACATTCGTGGAAGCTTAGGTGCCCTAATAAAAGAGGCAAAACTCAGATGTATTGTAGTATACATATAGCTTCATGAATGGACAATGGTGTTACTATGCCACTAAGGATATCAAGAAAATAAAGAACATTTGCAATGCCCAAGAAAAATGAGATGGGGCGGGGCGTTGTTTATATCTAAGCATGCATAGAATGCAACTTTTTAGGGCTTTGAATTGTAATTTTGCATGTAGCAAAGATCAAAAGCAACAAATTTCCCTTTTTGTATTACTTTTTGGCCTTCTCTTAATTCTTCTCATGCTCTAAGAATTTTGATGGTCCCCATGAAATTGCATGTTCTTGGGACTTGGTAGAGATTGTAGTAAACAATTAGCTCTCTCAGTTACTCTCTTCTTTCATCCAGTTTCGTTATTAATTTTTTTTGATTAAAATTTATCTGTAATTAAATAGGAACCAAAGCATGTATTAAAATTTAATTGTACTAATTCCTAGAACAATCCTTTATATATTGTTTACGAGCTGTATCCATGCAACAGTACCGCGTTTAGTGTCACTAATTAACATTTTATTATTGCGTCATTAACCTCGACTTATGTGCTACGAAGAATCATTATGGATCTAATTTGCACGCTCATTCGTTTAAATTATGTTACTCTAGAGTCGATTTGCAACTATCCACCTATAATTAGTTATTATTATCGTGTACGCGTAACTTAGGAACACATTAATCAATTTCGTAGAACTTGAAGATACAACACATCTCTTTCTTTTAAACTAAAAAATTAGAAGAGGTCAATTGCTTTGGTGCCTATAATTATATTCTACGCGACATGCAACAAGCAGGAATTAAACTCGATTAATTAGTATTTGAAATCCTGATTATGATCCCTTGATGGCATTAAATTATAATATATTCTTTTGTTCTTTTAAAATGGACACCCTTTGTTTCATCGTCATTATATGAATAATCCTAATCTCTTAGTACTTAAACCAAAAATTTAAACAGAGTTGTAGTAAGCACGCTTCTAGATATGAGCTAAGTGCCATGTTCTCAGATATCACTAGACGACAAACTAAACATTCTAAACTAGTGATAAACATGATTAAAATTATTGGCCATTGAGCAGTAGCGTTTTAAAGAATGCGAGATGTCTCTTTGTAAAACTAAACAGTTACGTAGGGGTACACTAGCTAGAGAGAGAAAACGCTGAATAGACATTATTATATATCATACACTTGAGTTTGAGAAAGAATTACTCATTTCTTGGGAAATTCGATGCTGGAAAAAAATAAAATTTAGTTCTAACTTTGAAATTTTATAGGGCAATTAGTCCGATCCAATGGTGAAAGATTGATAATAACTTACTTGTACTTCATATTTATAATTTTACACCAAACATATAGATTGTCACGGGCCGCACCTTCCCAATAACAGCGGCATACAATTGGCCCTTGCTGCGCTCGTAGTCTCACCTGACTATGAGCCAGCCTGCTCCTCGTCCCAGGTTTCTTGGAAGCTCGCCTCAGTGGCCTAGCTTCAACTGTGCCGCCCGAAGGTCCTCCCTTGTGCGCATCTCGTATGCGAAAACTTCAGTATGCGCACATCTGGGTTTGGCTAAGGACCTGCATGTCCCTCGCCTGGTACTAAGCGTCGCTCCTGCGCGCGAAGTGCAATCCTCAAGTTTGGCTCTCGCCTTGTGCCCTGGCACTTGGCTTGGCTTCGCCCGAGCAAGACAACTCTTAAGCCCTTGGCCCTTGTCATGTGCGTCTCTAAAGATACCTCCCAATATTTCCTGACATTGGCAAGCGTAGCTCTCGCATCATGCCTCCCTCCTGAGTAGTGCAGTGTCACCCCACGACTGCACGTCTATGCCAACGAGCCTTTGCTTGCATGGTTAAACCCTTGTCATGCTTACAAGTCAATACACGGGCCTTTGTCATGTGCGTCTCTAAAGATACCTCCCAATATTTCCTGACATTGGCAAGCGTAGCCCTCGCATCATGCCTCCCTCCTGAGTAGTGCAGTGTCACCCCACGACTGCACGTCTATGCCAACGAGCTTTTGCTTGCATGGTTGAACCCCTGTCATGCTTACAAGTCAATACACGAGGCTCTCAATAGCTCCTCGAGTACTCAATCAGCATAGAGGTCTTTATCTTATCCGAAGACAGCCCGCGGAGCTTAGTCTTTCCTTCTGTCAAGCCTCTGCCGCCCGTTGTGCGCCCAACGCTGGCCCTCTGGCCACACGTATGGATACCAGGAACACTCCTCTGAGATGTCCAGGCAGGCCCTTGAGGTCCTTCCTCAAGGCAGCTCACTTGGTGCGACTTCCTAACAAAGTGCACGGAGAGGGCTGGTAGGCTGTCACCATGTTTGCCCCCCTTATATATGTTCTTAAAAGATAAACCTATTTCACAGCACTTGACATCCTTTGTCCAGAGAATCGTATAAGGGTCTAACTTTCCACTTCGACCTCCAAATGAGGTGTCGTTTGTTCCTAGAGATTCCTATTGACTTACTTCACACCTCCATGAAGTTTCATCTCATTCCCATACTCGTGGAAAGAGATATATCCCTCGAAAGATCAGTATAATTACCACAATGCTACTACTTCTTGGCTAAGTCAAGCCCATAGGCAAACAAGCTCCGATCGGCACCAAACTTGGTATGCACACTCTATAGCATCTTAGGAACAAGGCCCTCATCCTATGTTCCAAAATTCTCACTATAGCTCCAAAACGCGCGGCACTGACACTCATGTCCGCACACAGCTCACACGGCTGACACTCAGCCTTCGCCTAGCTGATAATCGTCCAGCACCTTGCGGGCCCTCATCTATCACATGTCTAGCACGCGTCTAGCACAAGGCCAAGGCTTCCCCTCAAGTACGCGGCTGACACTCGTCCAGCACACGACTAGCCCTCTCTAACCGACTGACACTCGTTCAGCACACGGTCGACACTCGGCCGAGCGGCTGACACTCATCTGGCCCGCCTGTGGTGCAAAGACGTTGCGTGCGCAAAGACATCAAAAAGGCTCCGCGCAACAAGATGCATGCATGATAAAATGTATTGTTCGAAAAAAAATAGTGTACTACTCGAATTATAAAGAAGGAGTAGCTATTAGTGCTAAATGCTTCAATGGCAATAACAACACAATAATTACGGTTTAACTATTGTTTTGTCATGGGTTAAGACCCCACAAAAAAAAAAGAAAAAAAAAGTCTTTTCCATTTTAGCTCTTTATATCAAAGGACAGTTCTAGTAAGTTTAGCTCTTTATATTAAAGGAAGAGCGAGTTCTAGTAAGTTTGTTTCTTCAAATTAGTCAAAATAAGGGCTCGCGGAATGTTACTAAAATTGCAATTAATCAGGCAAGTACTAAGAAACTTTACAATTATGTACTAAGCAAAGATTGCAAGGTTTGCAAGTCTGACAACTAACTGCCAACAAGTATCAGATAAATATAAACCCAAGTAGACAAAAAATTCATGTGAGCTAAAAAAGTTAATGGATATATACATTTCATATATATTTTTGTATGTTTCTTGAAAAAGGATCCAAAATATCAGAGGGTTGACAATCCATGACAACAAGAACAAAACAACTGGCGACTTATATTATACTAGTACTCTTCTAAAACATACTCTGCATATTTTCATATCCATAGGAACAAAGCCAGCGCATTTGCATTTTGGAGGTTTTAGTAGATAGCAGAGATCCCAAGTAAATGCTTACTTAAGATCTGGGATAATTAATAATAATAAGAATAATTCTTAGTGTTGTTAATTTATATAGATTAATGAGTAATGTCTTAATAATGCCAGAGGAACTAAGTTGGCTTGTGTCTGCCCAAGGTTAATGCTACTTGTCTGAGATGTCAAATACCAAAGTGGCAAAGGGCCATTCGTTTGTATTATTGAGGAATAGCCTTTCTTGCCCATCATTCTTAATTACTACTCCATACTATCCATATCATAAGTTTTTGTTTTTTAAGGTTTTTGCACATTCGCTTATAGAGATATTGAATTGCTTTAAGTATATGAGCATTTGTCTAAACTACGCTTTATCACCCTTAAATTCTCACTTAATTAACACTTTAATTAAACCAGTAATAGTTAAGTTGAAAAATCAATGACCTCTTTTTTCCAGTCAAATATTTCCAAACAAAATTTTAGAACGAAAACAGTGACATAACCAATATTACTCTCTTTGGTGGGATAGGGGGGGCAAGGAGGTTGAGAAGACTGCACCATTCCAAGAATATTGACATCTTTCTGCCATGATGGGTACATTATTTTGGTCCCAATTAATGATGGCTATATAAATTTATACAAGGATTTCAACTTGTATAAAATATGCTTCTTTTGCATTTATACATTATTTATCTATTTATTGTGTTTTAATGTATACTCAAACTAAAGGCGCAGGTATCATGTGACACTAGGTTGGGCTGAAAATGCAATGTACCTATGCTTCTGCAATTTAAAGCAGTGACATGACAACAACGAAGGGAAAATGACATTCCAAATTCTGAAAGCTATAAGAAGATGATGACTAGCGCATGTCATATGGCAAGTAAGTCACATGTCCTAAGTGTGGGTGTGTGTGAGAAACTGGGGACCAAATTGAGCAAAGTCATTTTGTTACTAAAAAGAATGTAATCACTCAAATATTTCTTAAACTCACACCCGACTTAAAAAAGATTAATAGTGGTCTCCCTTACATTTATACAAGTATACAACTCAAACTTCTATCTATCATTTGGCGATAAGAAATATTACTAACTTATAATCTATAGTATTGGAAGTGCAACAAGTTTAATGGTACGAACATAAGTTATCGATCCCATCAAATTTAAATTTTTTATCCGACTATTATGTGCCCAAAACCTTCAATCTCTCTTATTGTGTGGAGTATTATCTGACTCATACTTGTTATTCTATGGGATATATTTAATTCAAATAAGACAATAATTTAGATCATGGAGGTCTAAAAGCCCAACCTAGACTCATTTACAATTCTCTTACTTCCTTCCTGTGAGATAGGAGGCAAAATCACATGGGAGTAGCAATCATGAAAGATGCTAAAAAGACAATGGCAGAGGATTTGGTGGAACAACTTTAAATGTATAACTCATTTGTAGGTTTCTTTCCCAAGGATCTCTATCAATCTTTCTCATATACTAATATAAAGTAGAGCAAAATAAAATCAATAATTTAAAATACTAGAGTATCACTTACAAAGTATCTCCTAAAATTGGCCCCCATCTAAAAACTACTACTATATGTCTTCTGACATTGGATTGATTCATGGAATTTTGTGTTGTATTCCAAGAGAGACATGCACCAAGAGAATGGAAATTACTTTGTGCTTTCTATTATTCACTAGCATTATTACTATTTTCCTCATGAATCAAGTGTGACATTTGGGGTTCAAAATGCAAAGCTTAGATAGAATTCGAAATAACATGAATTGATAATCTAAATTTAAATTAACTCAAAGCAAATATGAAGCATTGATAAGTTTGACTTAAGTAATTTACTGCTTACTCTGTAAGCAAGAAGAGAATAATCACCATAACTCAATGTACAACACGCTAAGCATTTCATCGTAGAACTTACCCGTGAATTTGAGTGTAACCTTTGCTAGACAAATCTATAGTAGATTGCCAATTTCAGCTTGGATAATGACATTATTGACAATATTAAATGGCAAGAATATAGTAAGGTAAAAAAAAATGAAACTTTTTCGTTACCATCCATTCCAATTTCCATATAAAAATTTCATCCAAAGGCTCTTTTGCTACTGCTATTTGGTTTCATGCCACTTTTTTTTATTGTGCAAAAGAAGCCATTTTTAGAACTTCAGTCTTTATGGGCTAAAGTTACGCATTCTATGTCTAAACGTTCAGCACAAGTTATGAAGTTAAGCTCATAATGTCTGAAGTTCAGCTCATAATATCTGAAGTTCAGTCCACAATAGTTGAAGTTCCAAAAAATGGCTAAAAAATAAATAATTTTTTTAAAAAAAGTGACGTCTCCTATAAAGCGAGTCAAAAAGTGGCTATTCGTGCACTTTCCCCAATTTCCATGGACCATCGAACGCAGAATCCAATTCTTCGGATGGCCTGCTGCCGTAAGAATTTTGAACACACGCCAATTTTGTGAGTGTTCTTTGGTTTGAGGCCATTTTTTTTATTGATTTGGCATGAGATGCCACTTTTTGAAACTTTAATCCTTGTAGGCTGAACTTCACACCACAAGGATTGAAGTTCAACTTCAGCCCACAGGGTTGAAGTTTACGCATTCTATGCCTAAAAGTTCAATCTTTGCGGGCTGAAGTATAACTTCAAACTTTAGGTATGAAGTTGTATGAAACTTCATACCAGCCCATAGAGTTTGAACTTCAGCCCACAAGGATTGAAGTTTCAAAAAATGGTCTCTCATGCAAAATTAATAAAAAATATTGCCTCAAACCAAAGACCACTAGCAAAAGTGGCTATTCGTACGCTTTGCCCCCTAATGCTGCTATCGGCCTTCTCATCACATTCGTCTTTTGATGAAGGATTTTTTACATAAATGTACAAGTTTTAGAGCTTAATTACCAAAAATAGCAACATTTTAGTAAAATTACCCTATATAGAGGAAAATACAAGATAATTACAAACATAGCAGAAACATAGCAATATTTTCCCATAACATACCAAACCCTTACATTCTTCCTTATATTTCCCCCACTATCACTTTTGCTCCTCCCATTTCTCCCTATTTCACTTTTCCTCCCACCATTTCCTCCCAATTTCACTTTTACTCCTCTCATTTTTCCCAAATTTACTTTTCCTCATCCATCCTCAATGTATCTCGTTGAATCTCACTATTTCTGTACCGTTTCAACTGTTTCTGCAGCACCATATCTAACTGTTTCTGCACCGTTTCAACTATTTCTGCAGCACCGTATCTAACTGTTTCTAACTATTTCTGCGCCGTTTCAACTTTTTCTAACTGTTTCTGCAGCACCGTATCTAACTGTTTCTGCACCTTCAGGACTGTATCACTGCAAAAATTAAAAAAGGAAGAAATTGGCTTAACAATGTAATCAAATACAGTCTGCATTCACAAATTAAACAAAATTACATATATATGTATGTTTATGTGACTGTATGAGAGCATGTATGCAATGCCAAATAAAAAATTGAAGCAAAAGACTTTACTTTATCATTTACAGTAGAGAATTTCGAATAGAAATTAAAGTCGGAGAAATAAAAGTGAGATAATAATAATCATTTAATGTTAACGAAGTACATATATAAAGGATAAAAAGAACAGTGAACAGACTTATACTATGTGACAAAATTGCAAAAACCTAGGTACATACTTGACCAAACATATAGGGTTGGCGAATATTGAATATACAAATCCAACAACAAACATCAAGGCGTATTGTATTATTGAGATTTTTTTTACATGATAAGAGTGAATTCGATTTTCAATGTCCTCATTTCCCTTCTCCATTACTGATCCTCCAATTGATCTCTTAATAGGCCAGACCTTATTCGAGGTGAATCAACACTGGAAAGACTGTCCTGGGCTATTAAAAAGCTGGAAGATTCTGCAATTTAAGGAGTAAATAAATCATTTAAACTTAAACTGCGATCCAATCATTTAAGCTTAAACGGGTGGTGGGGGTAATGGTGGTGGGGTGGTGGTGATGGCGTTAGGGTGGAGGTTATAGCGTTGGGGTGGTGGGGGTGGGGGTGGGGTGATGGGAGAAAGAGAGAGTAAGTGAGAGAATTTTTAATTTGGGAAAAATAGAAAGTGAAAGTGAAATGTGTTAGATTATTGTTAAATGTGTTAGAAAAATAATGCTATGCATTGTAATTAAATAAATATTGCTATTTTTTGTAATTAAGGGTGAAAATTTGTATATTTGTGTAAAAAACCCTTTGATGAATTGTAACGTAAAAATTTAGCCAGAGGCCACTTTACCCCATACTATCTAGTTTTTAGTCAACTTTAAAAACTATTTAAGTTTTAGCCACTATATCGTACTTCAAACCTCTCATTCCTAAATTCAAACTCGAAAGTGTGGAGTTGAACTTCAAGCCTTGGTTTAAAGATCATACCCCAAGGTCTGAAAAAATTCAATAAATTAAAAATTAAATAGTTTTAAAAAAATGACAAACCGTAATAAGGCCAAACAGTGGCTATTTCTTCACTTCCCTCGATTTTAACAAGTTAACTAAGAGTGAGGCCCAATGGACATAGGGAGAATTGCAGAACTATGACACATGAGGCAATGGTTTTCCTTTTTGACCATGTTAACTGTGATTTAGTAAAAATGACTTCCGCTAAGTTTAATAAATATATTCAGGACGAAAATGCACGTATTCCGCCCTCCCTTTCTTGTAAGTAATGCCTAAGAGGTAGCACTTGCCCTTGACCCCTTATTGCATAGGCAATATTTGCCCTTCAATCTCTTCCCACATTCTCGCAGGTAACACTTGCCCTTTGATCTTTTTTGAAGAGACGGTACTTGTCGATTTATAACTTGAAATATTGCCTACGGATGAAACAGAGACCATCTTGCTAGAACCATCTTAAATAGGGATATAAAGACAGTATCAGTCAGTCTTGAGGTCACATGATGAAATTTATGAGACATATTGGTAAAATATTTCACCGCATGCCCTCCATAAGGAGTGGTTTTGCAAAACTGCCCGCGCTAAGGAATGTTTTAGCAAAATGCCCTTATTTAGTCTGGAGTCAAGACTTCAAGGCAAAAATTTTGTAAGTCTTGGCAATCGGCTATACTTCAAAGACAAGTGCTGTTTTGCCAATACTTCAAGTTATATAGCGAGAATGCAGGGAAGACTGGAAAGGGCAAGTCTTGGCAATTGCCAAGACGACTTTTTTTGCATTCGTCTTGTAAATTTTTTCCACGGGTGAAGGTTTAATGTCTTATTAAATTTATGTCGACTTATGTTTATTTGAACTTTGATTTAGTATAGAACAATACATCACAATAAAATACCTTATTAAAAAATTAAACGAACATGAGTTTAACAGTCGAAATAATGTAAAATAATTGTCTAGCTTTTTGTTTATTTATTCTTACCCATATTGTAATGAATCATTTTAAGCACACTTTGCCAAATATTCAATTGATTGTGATATCATTGTTATCTCTAATATCGTTTAGTACTCTAGTAAGATGATATTTATATTTTAATTTAATCACTAGAACCATATGAATTTTGCAATGAAAGTGATACTTGTTTTTCAATATTGTTGTCTTGTACGATAAAAATTGTAGTTTTAGTCGATAATTTTTTTTATAAATAAAAAAATCGAAAATTAACCGAACCGTACTGAAACCGAAGAGACTGGGACGGTTTTGAAAATTCAAATTTTGGTTATACATTCTAGAGTAACCGAAAAATTGGTATGGTACAAAATTTTCAAAATAACCGATCTAACCGAACCATTGACACCCCCAGCCAGCCGGTGAGAGTGAGAAATTTGGGATATGTTTGGTGTTTCTTCCATCAATCATCCGGATCTATCTATTAGGCTTTGGACCGTTTGGTTCATTCATTCCTTTAGTATCCAGCACTTTGTCTAAAATCCCAGTTAGGGAGTGAAAAATGAACTTTCCAAAATTTTGAATTAATAATAACTTTTGAGTCGTAGTGTACTTAATAAGAAAATTACAATAATGAGTATCTAAATTTGTATATACCTTCGGTTGTAACCTTAGGAGTGGTTTGGTAGCACTTTGGAATGATCTAATGCCCTCATTGAAACTAGCATTAATTTATATCATATTTGGTAGTTTTTTTTTTCCACATAAAACATAACATTGCTAATACAAGATTTGCTTCACGATTTCCTTTTCCACATAACTAATACCCGCATAAGTTATGCATAAATCTATATATTATTATATGCGAGATAAAAGATAGAATTAGTAATATATATATATATATAGTATATTAATAATTTAAAAAATAATTCATATATAATAGTACATGAATAACTAATGCCTGCATAACTTGTCCGTGCCAAACGACTAGTAAGGTAAATAATTTCGCAAGCAAAAGGTTTTATTTACAGTTAATAGTAAGGGATTTTTACACCATATGCCTACACTTAATAAAATATTACATATTTTTACCCATTTTAAACTTCATTTCACTCCATGCCCATTTTGACATAAATATTTACCTTCCATGCCCATATTGACCTAAATATTTACCCTCCTACCCACTCTTTTAATTCTCATATTTCCTCATTTCACAATTCACAGATTTGAGATCATCTAAACTAGCCAAATCTTGTCGATGTCCCACCCATCGCCGGAGTTCCGTCACCGGCGACGGCCAATCATCTCCTCCGGACAAAAATTTTACATGGATGGACTCCTCTCATCACCCTCTCACCATTCCTCACCTTCGTTTCTTCAGAAAGCTGCTGCCCCGCCGTAGATCGAGGCTTAAAGGGTCGTCGAAACCCTAACTCCGGCGACTCCTACTCAGCTACGGTCAAGCCATACATCAACAGCGTCCATTCGATCTCCTCTACATGTTTCCGAAGGTATTTTTCCATGACCCGTTGAGTTTTAAAGATATTCTTAGAAAATATAATTAGGGATGCAATTACTTATACTGAACATGATAGGAGAAAAACCGTTACTGCTATCGATGTTATTTATGCGCTTAAGAGACAAGAAAGGACTCTATGGGTTTGATAGTTAGATTTTAAATTTTGGTGGATTAATGTTTGGTTATGTATTTGAATGAATGGGTTGTTGGATGTTATGAAATGTAATGTTTTGTTTCTGTTTAGATTTGGTTTTGTAGTACTGTTTATGTGAAGAATGTTTTAAAAATAAATGGTGATTAGTGAGTGGCGTTAATTTTCACTTTGAGAGCTTAATTTGTGTTTTGATTAATTATGATAATCCAATTGATACTTTGATGAGTTCTTGCATCCTGCCCATTGTTAACTTCTTGGTAGTGTTGATTTTAACAGTATAATTTTAGTAGTCTGAAATTTATCACATTTCTTGCTCACTTTGGTAATATTTCCTGAATAATCATCTTCTGTTAAAACTAGCAAGATGCGTGTTTTTAGATTTCGAAGGTCACTGACCTCCCTTCAAGTGATTGTGGCAAAAACCTCCTTTGTGGCATCCTAGAATCAGTTTGACCTTGATAATTTCTTGGTAGCTTGCATTTGATTTTTAAACTATGGCATCATTTTTGTTGCTTGTTCTATTCTGCTTTATTTGTCCTTATTATATATTTCCTTCTGTGATAAGTTCCACATTTTATCTACTTTCGATAAGAATTTTTCTTGTTATCTTTGAGTAATTACTGATATACTCATGATCTTTACATCAGATAAAAAAGAAAAATTTTATGAAGATACTACTACATGATAGCAATGGAAGCACTACTTGTAGGTTTACTAAAGTTTGAGTACGTTGTATTAGATAGCTTCCTGCTTTGCCTATACTTCCTTCTACTCCAGGCATCTTTGTACTTTTAATTTTCTTGGCATGATTAATCTCCACGATGCATCACTAAGAACCTAGGCGACTCGCTTTAAAGCGGGCCCTTACTTTTTTTTTTTAGAAAATTGAAAATAAACTAGCCAGCTTCAGATGAAAGAAAGGAAGTAGTTCCTTATAGGAATAGCTCTCTAAACTATTTTATGATCTGAGACCACCAAGGGCCTCTCAAAAGAATTCGACAGAAGAAGATTCATATAAACCAACCTTTGTATAAGCCACTTATCATCTACGCAATCACAAACTTGATTTCTTCAAGGAAAGTGAAATGAAGTCCCTCCTCGCATATAGATCACATCCACAAGTTAGTTTTGAAATCTATGAAGTCACTAAGAGAGTCCAGTCTGTTAGGCCTTAGAGATTCAGCCGTGTATTTAATATTGCTTCAATTTTTGTTTTTCTTCTTGTTACAATGGGTAATTTATTTGATGATTATTTAAAAAGTTATTTATTTGTATGAGATTTGTTAATGTCATATTTAAAGCGCTAAGTTTCTTTAATTGAGCTAGAAATGAGGAATATACTATACAATCTGTAGTAACATATCTTTACTTGCACATATATTGGCAATTTTATTTGTATTTGGTTTGTATCTGTAGGCTCCTTTTAACTTATAAATAACTAGATAACTCTCATTGTAGAGTACTGAAGTAGTTAAGCTTGCTGCGAGATTGCTTAATTTTCCTTCTTTTTTTTGTGCACAATCTTCTATCTTTACCTTTCATTAGTAGTATAATATTATTCATTTTATGTTTAGGTACTATAGTTCTAGTAATGAAAAGTAACAGTTGATCTTGTTTTAAATGTTATACTACACTATGATTAAAATGAAATTCCTTTTGCCTCTGCTATGCCATTTGCATGTTCAATGCAATCTTGTGGTTAAGTCCTTGTAGTAATATGCTATTTGTATCTCTTGAGAAGGCTTCTCAATTTAAGGAAAAAAGTTACTCTCTTTGGGAGCATGTCACTTATGGAGTTTATACTCCTTTGCAAATAAGGAATCTAGTGGTTGTTTATTTCTAGTCTAGATTACTTGTTTAAAAATGGTACAGTACTGGAAATTCTCTACCTACGGGTGATCCTTTTCATGCATTTTGTTTGGAAAGCTTACAATACATTTTAATACTTCTTATATTTTTAAAGAATATATGGCAGAAGAAAGAGAAAGACAGTTTAATGTACTTTTCAGAAGAAACTTGTTACCAGCTTTTATTCTTTCTTTGTAGAATGAAGTAAGATTTAGTGAAGACAAGATGAACATCAAGACAAGCAGCGGGTAAAACAGGATATGAAACAATTTCTGCAATCTCTTCAGGAAAAATTGCTTCAATTCGAGCAGAACTGAAAGAGTTGTAGTACGTATTCACGTCTGATAGTTGTTCGGAAGCCTTGTCTTTTGGTTCCTCTAATTTATGGTCTTTAGTTGTGGACAATTATTTTTTGGCTGGAATTTATCACTTCAACAACTTGTATAAGTTGAAATGTAGTACTCCAAGACAGCTAAATTAATTCAGAGTCTGTGACTTTGGCCTACTTGATGCTGGTGGTGTTGATGACTATTTTTTCATTTGATATTTTAGTGCATTTGATTATTAATATTGTAGTTTTACTCTGAAACCTATTACCCTGATTTTCTTTGTTATTTGGTGGATTTTGTGCAAATGGATTCACATCATACCGATCCGATGGAAGGGAAGAAATATTCTCTAAATGCTTAGAAGTTGTATATACTGGCTAAAGTGTTAATTTACCATATTATTGGGATAGATCGATATTGCCTTTGTAACCTTCAAAATAAATAGAGGGAAAATATCAAAATTAGTATTTAACGTTAATTAAATGACGTAAACAACTTAATGAATGAATGAATTTATGTATAACACGTGTTTTTACATTGTATACCTTTGTAGTATACGATATACCTTATTGGTATACTCTTTTGTGTTTTGGATCAAAGTGTGGGATCATATCGAGCAAATAATTTTTTAATTTTTGTTGTTTTGGACGAAGTATACCCTTTTGGTATACTGTATAAACTTTTGGTATACCCTTTTGCATTTGGATCAAAGTGTGCAAAGCTATCGAGCAAATAAATATTTCAGTTTTTGTTGTTTTGAACAAATTATACCCTTTTGGTATGCCCTTTTGCGTTTGGATCACATCGAGGAAATAAATATTTCGGTTTTGGTTGTTTTGAAAAAAATATACCCTTTTGGTATACTGTATACTCTTTTGGTATACCCTTTTGCATTTTGATCAAAGTATGTGATGCTATCGAGAAATAAATATTTTAGTTTTTGTTGTTTTGAACAAAGTATACTCTTTTGGTATACTGTATACTCTTTTAGTATACCCTTTTGTGTTTGGATCCAAGTGTGTGATGCTACCGAGCGAATAAATATTTTCGTTTTTGTTGTTTTGAACAAAGTATACCCTTTGGGTGTACTGTATACTTTTCTGGTATTACCCTTTTGTGTTTAGATCCAACTGTGTGATGCTACCGAGCGAATAAATTTTTCAGTTTTTGTTGTTTTGAACAAAGTATACCCTTTTGGTATATTGTATACTCTTCTGGTATACCTTTTTGTGTTTGGATCCAAGTGTGCGATGCTACCGAGCGAATAAATATTTCAGTTTTTGTTGTTTTGAACAAAGTATACCCTTTTGGTACACTGTATACTCTTCTGGTATACCCTTTTGTGTTTTAATCCAAGTGTGTGATGCTACCGAGCGAATAAATATTTCAGTTTTTGTTGTTTTGAACAAAGTATACTCTTTTAGTGTGTTGTATACTCTTCTGGTATACCCTTTTGTGTTTTGATCCAAGTGTGCGATGCTATAGAGCGAATAAATATTTCAGTTTTTGTTGTTTTGACTAAAGTATACCCTTTTAATGTAATGTACACTCTTCTGGTATACCCTTTTGTGTTTTGATACAAGTGTGCGATGCTATAGAACGAATAAATATTTCAGTTATTGTTGTTTTGACTAAAGTATACTCTTTTGGTATACTGTATACTCTTCTGGTATACCCTTTTATATTTGGATCCAAATGTGTGATGCAATAGAGTGAATAAATATTTCAGTTTTTGTTGTTTTGAACAAAGTATACCCTTTTGGTGTACTGTATACTCTTCTGGTATACCCTTTTGTGTTTGGATCCAAGTGTGCGATGCTACCGAGCGAATAAATATTTTAGTTTTTGTTGTTTTTAACAAAGTATACCATTTTGGTATATTGTATACTCTTCCGGTATACCCTGTTGTGTTTGGATCCAAGTGTGCAATGCTACCGAGCGAATAAATATTTCAATTATTATTGTTTTGAATAAAGTATACCCTTTTGGTGTACTGTATACTCTTCTGGTATACCCTTTTGTGTTTGGAATCAAGTGTGCGATGCTACCGGATGAATAAATATTTCAGTTTTTGTTGTTTTGAACAAAGTATACCCTTTTGGTATACTGTATACTCTTCTGGTATACCTTTTTGTATTTTGATCCAACTGTGCGATGCTACCGGGTGAATAAATATTTCAGGTTTTGTTGTTTGGAACAAAGTATATCCTTTTGGTGTACTGGATACTCTTCTGGTATACCCTTTTATTTTTGGATCCAAGCGTGCGATGCTACAGAGCGAATAAATATTTCAATTTTTATTGTTTTGAACAAAGTATACCTTTTTGGTATACTGTATACTCTTTTGGTATACCCTTTTGTGTTTGGATCCAAGTATGCGATGCTACTGAGCGAATAAATATTTCAGTTTTTGTTGTTTTGAACAAAGTATACCCTTTTGGTGTACTATATACTCTTCTTATATACCCTTTTGTGTTTGGATCCAAGTGTGCGATGCTACCGAGCGAATAAATATTTCAGTTTTTTATTTTTTTTAAACAATGTACTTTATACTCTTCTGGTATACCGTTTTGTATTTGGATCCAAGTGTGTGATGTTACCGAGCGAATAAATATTTCAGTTTTAGTTGTTTTGAGTATACCTTTTTGGTATACTTTATACTCTTCTGGTATACCCTTTTGTGTTTGGATCCAAGTGTGCAATGCTATCGAGCGAATAAATATTTCAATTTTTATTGTTTTGAACAAAGTATACCCTTTTGGTATACTGTATACTCTTCTAGTATACCCTTTTGTGTTTGGAATCAAGTGTGCGATGCTACCGAACGAATAAATATTTCAGTTTTTATTGTTTTGAACAAAGTATACCCTTTTGGTATATTGTATACTCTTCTGGTATACCCTTTTGTGTTTTGATCCAAGTGTGCGATGCTACCGAGTGAATAAATATTTCAGGTTTTGTTGTTTTGAAAAAAGTATTCCCTTCTGGTATACTGTATACTCTTCTGGTATACCCTTTTGTTTTTGGATCCAAGTGTGCGATGCTACTGAGCGAATAAATATTTCAATTTTTATTGTTTTGAACAAAGTATACCCTTTTGGTATACTTTATACTCTTCTGGGTATATGTTTGGATCCAAGTGTGCGATGCTATCGAGCGAATAAATATTTTAGTTTTTGAACAAAGGATACCCTTTTGGTATACTGTATACTCTTTTGGTATACCCTTTTGTGTTTGGATCCAAGTATGCGATGCTACTGAACGAATAAATATTTCAGTTTTTATTGTTTTGAACAAAGTATACCCTTTTGGTGTACTGTATACTCTTCTGGTGTACCCTTTTGTGTTTGAATCAAAGTGCAAAATGTTTCAGAAGAGATATATATTTTAATTTTTATTATTTTTAAAGAAGTATACCTTTTTGGTATATTGTATTCTCTTTTGGTATACCCTTTTGTGTTTGGATCGAAGCGTGCGATGCTCTCAAGCAAATGAATATTTCAATTATTGTTATTTTGAACAGAATATACCTTTTTGGTATACTGTATACTCTTTCGGTATACCTAGTTATGTTTGGATAAAAGTGTGAGATACTATCGAGCAAATAAAATATTTCAGTTTTTGTGTTTGTGAACAAAGTACGCCTTTTTGGAGAATGAAAAAAAAAATAAAAAAAATAAATATAATAAGATTACGGAGAAAGAAAATAAATTAAAAAATAAAAACATGGGGGGACATGAATAGTGTGCTAGAAACAGGAGAAAGAATAAAGAAAGAAAAAAGAATAAAAAATGAAAAAAAAAACAAGAATAGTGAAAACGGAGAAGGAGAAAAGAATAATAAAAGAATGGGAAAAAATCTATATCTATATTATACTAAAAACATGAAGGCCCTTAGCAAATATTGATTGAACTTTTTGCCCTTCATCAAATGATTTCACAGTAGACAAAATTGTCATTATCATATATTTCCTATATTTTATTTATTATATTTATTTTCACCATAAATCAACCAAACACAGATACAATTACCACTTCGAGTTCAACTTAAACTCTTACGTGAAGGTTTTAGTAGAATTTAAGTTGCACAATAATTAAAATAAAGTCTAAAAATTATGGCTACAGACAGAAACTTACCTTACATGGGATTTCGGATAAGACTTGGCCATAGTATGGTCCAAATCAAAATCTAATACTAAATCTTGCTAATATGTTGCGTATGATACCACTTTTCTCTCGGAAAGAATCTATATCTACTAAACCTATTGCCATGAATGCCTCTAAATCAGAAAATTTCAGATTTTCTCTTGCAACCAACCACTTTCATCTATGGTGTTGTGTTATTTCTCAAGTTATTGTATTAACAAAATTTCTACTTTCTCATGCCCATAGTTATGTCTACCATGCAGTTATTTATTTGCTTTGCCTTTTAATTTATAAGTGTGTATTTCATGTATTAACCCAAGAATAACTTTTCCTTCTGATTACTAATGCAGAACTCTATATGTTGGATTTTAATTTATTCTATTTTAATGAAGTTGAATTTTCGTGTTCCTTTTGTCACATTTACAAACTGACTCATTACTAATGCTTTTTCGTTTTCTTTTATTTGATGTTTAACTTTTTCTTGTTTTATTTTTTTTAATATTTTTTTGGGTGTTATTTCTTTTGTTTTCAGGCTGGAAGAGCTTAATATTCATAAATAAGTGATGGTAAGAACAATTAATACTTATAGTTATAATTAGTTAGGCAAGTCACCTGGATGAGAGGAAACTACATCTCAGTTCTTGAAGTCTGAAGTCATGTATGTTTGCTTGGCCTTTGCAAAAATAGCGCATGATTAGTGGCATTCGATGGCCATAATGTCAAATTATTTTTTAATCTCAATGTCTTATATTTTTCAATAAGAGTTTCAATGATTTTGTGTATGATTTAGTTTGTAGCTGTATTTTACGTCAACTACAATTGAAGAGTTCGTACTTACAACGAAGGCTTCTATGATCAATACAAAACACTATTGCTCGGACACTTAATAAAGTTGCAACCAAATAGGTAATTTGGGAAGATCAAGAATATATATGGTGATAGCAGAGGCAACCAAGAAAGGTAGGAAATAAACGAAGGACAAAAGATAAAGTGGATGAGATCTAAGTTGGATTAAGATAGTTAGAAGGAGGTATGCCAATTTGTTTTGCCACTTTGTCGTTGATTATTGTGGATTCATATATTATTTGTATTTGTAGCCATTTTACAATATTCTTCTGCTGTGATTAAATTTAATATTTTTATTCCTGTTTAGATTTGAAGCTAAGAGGTAAGATATTTGGTTCTCTTTTCAATAATAATGGCAGGTATATGTGATAATTAGGCACGTTGTTTTCAATTGGATTGATTGGTTTGGATTAAGTAGCCTAGCTAGATGTGTGAATGTTCAAATTTTCATACCAATATTCCCATGCATACGTTCTTTTGTTTGATATAAATTTTGATCTTTGGTGTAGTTTGTTTTCTCTTTAAAGGTGCTCATAATTATCTCTCCTTGTACAATCCGCATTAAGCTTGAATGGACGTCGTCCACAGTTCTGAAGAAGTTTAAACCTTTTTTCTCTATATATGATTTCACTTTTGACGATTAATTGTAATATAACAATTGAATTACACTAGGCGATGTTGTCAAAACTGTTTGTTTTTCTAATCTAACTTCTAATATTTAGGTATCTGCACGTACTCAGTGGCTTTAATATATAGAAAAAAACCCTATACTTTTCTTATTATTATTATTATTATTATTATTATTATTATTTATTATTATTATTATTATTATTATTATTATTAATTACCATTAAGCTCTCTTGTGATTATACAAAGGGATACGACAATTTCAGATTTAAAGTAATTTGCTAAGTGCACTAAATCTGGAATTGCTCTTTTTTTTTTTTTTTTGGGGAATTGCTCCTTAGCTTGTGAGTTCTTTAATCTTTTTCTTTATTTATGTCAGTTCTATAGAATATGAGTGTATCCGTTCGTAATTTTGTCTTGCTTTAGTTTGCTGACATGGCTATATATAATTAGTTTTTTTTTTCCTAAATATCTTTCATAACTCAATTTTCAATTACGTTTTCCCCTCTTTTTATAGTTAAAGTTTGAGAGATTTACAAATATATACCATCCTAACACCAAAATTACAAAAAATACCAACATTATTCCATTTTACAAAAATACCAATATTTTTTTACACATTATATACAAAAATCAACATTATATACACATTAGGGTTCCTCCTTCTTCCTACTGCACCCCTACTGCTACCACCCCAGGCGGCGGCGCCGCCTAGTCACCGCCGGCTACCGCCGGCCGCTGCCATCCACCACCGGTTTTTTTTTTTTTTGAATCTAAAAAATGAAATACACATAAATACACATATAAACATTGATTTTTTTTTGAAATTAAAGTTGGAAAATACATATAAACAAAAATACATGTAAATACACAAAAAAATTGTGTTATACATACACTAAACACACACATACATACACGAATCTACAGATCTACAAACGAAACATACAAATTTATGTGTTTAACATTTATTACTTGACATACACACAAAAATACATACAAAAAATATAAATAGATGCTTGGATATACACGTTCATACAGTGATATACACGTACATACACTTGTGTGCTAAAAATAATTACATGTATATACACGAACATACAGATACATACACTTGCAGATCTGAATTTGAATGTGTATATTCAAATGCAAAAAAGAAGAAGGAGAAGCAGATCTGAACTTGTATTAACAAAATACATGTGTATACATAAAAATACACACATATACACATACAAAATGAAAAAAAAAAAAGAAAAAAGAGGAGAAAATGAAAAAAGAGGAGCAGATCTGCTACAATCGCCGTGGTGGAGCCATGCAGCGGCAGCGGCGGAGCAGAGGCACGGGGGAGGGGGTGACGGCGGGAGGGTGGGGTGGGTGGGTGGAGGAGAGGAGAGAAAGAGAGAGGGAGAAGTTAGGGTTTTGGGTAGAGAGGGAAGAAAGGAAATGAAAAATTGTATATTTTGTAAAATGTGAAAAAGTGTTGGTATATATGGTAATTATTTAAAAATATCGGTATTTTTTGTAATTAAGTGGTTTAGTATGTCAATTAGCGTAAAAATGTCTTAAAGTTTGAGCTTTGGAAGGCCCACGAAATTAGGGAGAAAGGCAAACTCGAGAAGGCCTTGAGAACGAAATTGATATGAAATTGGCATATAGTTAGAGACAGAACTCGTTAAATATTTATACAAGAAGACACGTGCAACGCACGTATACTAAAACTAGTAATACAAAATATGAGGAGAGAGAAGAACTTGAGTTACTTGTTTTATGCCTCAAAATAAGAAGGTAATTAGCTAATGGGTATAGAGTATAAATAAGTTATGAGTATAAATATAATGGGTAGAGCCATGTAAATAAAATATGATGTATGTGTATTTTTGTAAATCCCGTAATAGTAACTCGAGCTTTAAGTGAAGGTCAAATAGTTTAGATCCAAAATTGTAGGTTAATTTGTTTGAAGTACTCCTAGAAAAAGCCAAAAGGAATTTAGGGGCAAACTCAAATAAACGTTACGACAAAAAGGTACTCGTACTCTCAACATAAATGTAGAACCCGAACCAAAGATTAATTAATAAAGGAGCTTCTTCAATCTTCGTCTTGTTATCTCTGAGGTAATTATACCATTAAATTAAAAAAACCCTAATTTTTTATTTTTTGCTTGATCTTTGAAATATAAAACTTGTTCTATAAATTTTTTTAAAAAAATTGTCATTTACCTGCCAGCTTGCTACATATATGGGGATTAATTCACTGCTGCAGCCTGCAATCACTGTATTGGATAAAGCTTTTCACCTTGGCTTGAGCAAATTGCCTATATTTTAAATTAAAAAAAATGCGAACTCGTTGATCATTTGAGTTACTGTGTTCGAAATTTAATATTTGTACATATTTAGTAGATTATGTAACACATATCCGGGGTTTGAGCCAAAGCTACTGGGTCTGTCTAACTCGTAGCTTCTATTGGGCATCTGCCCCCTCCCCCCATACCCCCACTTTGCCTTGTGTTGTCAAAGGCGCGCTTAAGCCCTTGCCAATGAGCGTTATCCGAAATAGGCAACTCTAAAGAAATGAAATTTCACTTTACGTTAATTGTTTTCAATTTCATTGTCCATATATTTGTTATTCATGCTTATAATTGTTGGTCTTGGACTACAGAGATGCTTTTGTATTTTTTCCTCAGCTACGCCTTTCTTCAGTAAAGTCCATGCTGTATTTGTGCTTTTTTGCTTTTGATAGCACTGACTTTACCACCTCCTCCACGACCAATTGAAATGATTTCTTTCAATAAGCTAGTTAATTTAATAGTTTCTGAGAGGATGTTTGAGTAGTCACTTCTGTTTTATTTTATTTGGCTGATGTATCCTTTTTCCTAGTGTAGTTTGATTGGAGAGTAGTCGTGTAAGTAGATATTTTTGTTTTTATTGTTTCCTTTTTTTTTTTTAAATGATGTCTGGATTTTTGGATTTTTCATCTGGTCATTTAGTTTTAACTTTTTGGATATATATATTTTTTTCAAACAGTTGGTTGAAAACGTCTGATAGATGTCGACTTAGCTAAAGCAAATGATCCATGTAGGAGATACACACTAGTTGGGAGTACGATATTGTTGTCGTTCAACTTGCATCAGTGAGTGATCATTTAGTATAAGGAATAAATTTGAATCTAGAAAACCCGCTAGTTTTAGAAAATACCTAGGAATTTGCCTTTGAAGACACATTATTTTAGTATTGGAATGATAGGTTTGAGTAAAGCAGATGGATACAACTGAAAACTATTTGATCGGAGTTACAAGCCTCTGGATTTTAATTGATTGACTATATTTTTGGATGATCTTTGTGTTTATATTGCAACGTAAAATGTGATTTATTGTAGCAAGGTGCAAGTCAAAGACACTATAATCGGACAATTGCTTTGATATTATATTTCAAACTTTCAGGTGGCCGTTACTCGCAAAACTGATTTTTGGTGTTTGCAGGTGCCATTGTTGATTAAAATTAGCAGACGTTCAAGTGGAAGCAGGATGAGTTTTACTGGGTCTTCTATGGTTTCTGGTTAGTTTTATGGTTTGTCTTCATGTCTTGGTCAGTGTAGATCTTACCGTTTCATTTTTTTCAATGACCTGCCATGATTGCCTTCCCAAAATGCAACTCAATCCCGAATTATAGTTTTCTGTTTCTAAGACAGTTTTGTTGGAATATGTGTTCTTCAGGGTATCAATAATGGAAGATACTGAATGAAAGAAATATGGCCTCAGTACATTTAGAAAAAAAAATGGAAAGGAATTGGGGCTGTTGATTCTAATACTGCATGACCAGACTCTTAAATATAATTATCCTACAATTTAGCGAAGTAGTATTTCTTCATCATGGAGATCATCTGAATGAAACTGAATAACATGTATTACTATGCGCATCTATATCCTCTCGACTCGCAATTTCTTTTCATAGATCTGTCCTCCTTTCTTTTCCTTTGTACATTTGCCAAATTATGAAAAAAAGAGTGTTATTGATCAACTGAAGACATACCATTAACGTATTATTTCTCTGACCCCCTTCAATTTTTTCTAATACTAGTAACCCTTGCTGTGCATCTATTACAGGTAGAGGAACTGCTCGAAGGGCATTTGAATTTGGACAGACTTACGTGGTGAAGCCCAAAGGTAAACACCAGGCAACTATTGTGTGGCTGCATGGCCTTGGGGACAACGGTTCAAGGTAAGCTTTTCCACAATTTCCTTTTACTTCTTGCTCCTTGTTCAAGTTCCTTGTATTTCAATATATATCACTGCTTGGATGCTGAAAACTATAAATGGCCTCAAGTATAGAGTTTCCTGAATAGCAGGGTTGACATTGAAGTTATAATTTGCTATATTAATTTTATTTCAGCTTGTAATGTTTCTTAAATCTCTGTCATAAGAGTTTCACAGACTAGTCAGAATTTGAGAATTGAGAGCGAGGTAGGTATAATCGGGCTTCATGGCGGTGTTGAAATTCTTACGGAGATAGCCCAGTGATCTGAATAGTAGGTTGATGTGTGCTGGAGACAGCACAAACATTTTTGGCTTTGGGGGTGGGAAAGCTGAAAGGCCTAGCTTTGAGGGGCAGGCAATGCAAATGCTGTAAATGGTGCTCACTGTGTGGAAGTGAGCTTGAAGAGGATGAGACGTTTTAACATTCAATGATTGTCTAATGTATTGATTGCAATATTTATTTACAAAACATAACAACAGTTTGCTATGTCTATACATGCACTCTTTAGTTTTTCATCTAGGGTGTAATAGTTCATTTCATTCAAAAATGCTGCCACGACCTGCGACATGTTTCTAATGTACCTGGAAACTTTGTCATTGATTGGGTTGGGAGGCATTGATAATGAGATATCGGATGCAAAAGTGGGGATCAAATTGAGATGATAAAGATTGCAGGACAACTCAAAATCTCAATATTGTGGGACAAGCATGCAATTACCTTCTTTGGAAACTTAAATCTACTTCTGGGATTGTTAAATAGCCAGTCATTTACCACTAACAAAATTCAGGTTAAATGGAAGATGTGGAGATTGCCTATTTATCGCATCCTTCTAATTGACCATCTCTTGTGTCTTATGATTCTTGTTAATGGTTAATAGCCTCTTTTTTTCAGTATTTGTGTTGTTTCCCTTTTATACCTACTAATATCTTTATGGATGTTGTGTGAGCATTTAAACGTCATTTGCCCAGATGACCATGCTATGAGCATTTAAACATCATTTGCTCAGACGAGCATGCCAAGGAGATTGTCAACCCCTTCTGAAATAACATAAACAATTAATCAATGTTACTTATAAAGAATATTTGATTGAAATTGTGGGATTTAAGTCCCCTTATACTGGTGGTACACACACACAAAAAAAAACGACGACGAAGAAGATGAAGAAAAAAGAGCCTACATCAATTTATGGTTCTCTACCATTGCAGCAGTCATATTTACTGGAATCTCATTGTTTGCATCGAAAACTGACTAGAAACAAAGAACAAGTCTTATCAGTGCAAAATCATTTCGTCCTTTAAAGAATCTCATCTTCCTTTCTTCCAAATTACCTCGCAGATGCAAAATGAGCTCTCATGTTCTGCGTCTTCTTTTCTTCTTCTGAAAGCCCCGCTAAACACTGTAACTTTAGTTGTAGTCGGCATTTCTCCACCAATCACTGTGTCTTCTCTTGTAAGAAGTTTGTGGTAGAAGGACTTCACAGAATAAGTCCCGCTTTCTTTAACATCTCCGAGTATCTTGATGAGACTGTGTGGTTTTCTGCTCGTAGGTTTAGATCTGTGAGGTTTTGAAATTAATCTATCTTCCAATCATACAAGTAATGACCTGTCTCCAAAAATTCCATAGTTTTGTATCCTATGAACCTGGTAAATTGGTTGTACTTTTCAACTTAATATGTTATAGATATATCTCACTTGAATATCATCTCTGCACCATATCCACCTCCTACCTCCCATTTAAGGAGATTGTTCATCTTTTAATGTGAAGTTTAGTCATATTTATTGCTTATATGTTAGCTTTAGGATGAGTATGATTGCATTTTTATATTAAATATCTCATTTTTCATAGAAATATATCTAACAATGACATTGCTTTCTCTCATGTTAAGTTTACGGTTGACTAATTCCCTTTTTGATGGCAGTGAAAGTGAGCTATAATTCTTGAAATATTGAGTAATTGTATGCTATTACGGCTACAGAATTTCCTTATTATTGATGTCAAGCTTCTCTAAATAGTCTTTCTTTCTATGCAAGGTGCAATATGCAATTTCATAATTTGAGTCCCCCTGAAATGATCAACTGAAACATGTTAACTAAACCTCTTATTGACTTTTGGTTTTCCTGGCAGCTGGTCCAGTCTCTTGGAGACCCTTCCTCTTCCAAATGTAAGGATCGAATTTTTATTTTGTACCTGAGTATGTTTTGTTGACTCATAAACATGTAAATCCCGCAACTGTATGCTTTAGAATCTCGTAATTCACTCTGGCATCTTGCTTTCATCTCCATGCCTTAATCTTTTGTTTCTTTGGTAGCTTAACCTGATTTTTGTTCTTTTGTTTTCATCTTGCAGATTAAATGGATCTGCCCAACTGCCCCTCAACGACCAGTCACTCTGTTTGGAGGCTTTCCTTCCACTGCCTGTAAGCTTTGTGCTTTGACCACTGTTATTGAACATATAATGTAGAACCAAACTTTTTATCCTGGGCTTTCAGCAAAATGTATGCTGTAGGATGTGTAAATCTGATAATTCTATTAATATGTGACTCATCCGAAAACATTGTCCAATTTGTCATTGAAATTAGTTTAAGTTGGAAGTCATGCATTAGCACTGGAGTAAAAAAAAAACATTATATCTCATCTTTTGTGCCAGGGTTTGATGTCAATGACCTTTCTGAAAATGCTATTGATGATGATGAGGGTTTGGATGCTTCAGCAGCATATGTGGCGAGTTTGTTGGCTACGGAGCCCCCTCACAGTAAGTTTCTCCCGCCTGTTGTACTAATTTATGTACTATTATTTGAAGCACATGACTTCACCCATGAAGTGATATTCCTCATTTCTCTTCGTTTGGTCGCTTTAAACAATGAAGCAATGGCTTTTAATAAAACTTTATACCATGATGTTGCCTAAAGATATTTAGCTTTCCTTTCCCCTCTTCTTTTTTCGATGTTATTCTCTATGCTGCTAGTTTTTTGTGCATCTCTACTAATTGAACTTTGACGTTGCCCTCTTTAATTTGATTTGGTGTAGGTGAATGTGAGGGTTCCCTCTTTTTTTTTTTTTTTTGGGGGGGGGGGGGGGGGGGGGAGGGGGAGAGATGGGGGGTGCGGTTGGGTCTAAAAGTTGTCTGGCTAGACCATCTAGATGTATTAACCATAGTGGTTGTGTTAATTGTCTATACATGCTAGGGTTGAGCAATAACATGCAACTGGATTCGTATTTTTTTGTCCAGCATTTCTGATTGAGATGATCTGTTACATGATTATTACACGAGTTGATAACCTTTTCTTTTGATAAGTTATTTCTACCTTAGTTATCCCATTACCTAGGTGGCTTTTCTCCATTTTACAGAACTTACTAGCGTCCATATGATTTTTATTGTTCTCACTCTCTATTATAAAAAGGAATTGTAATTCTTGTTATTTTGTCTATTATAGTCAAACTTGGGGTTGGAGGCTTCAGCATGGGTGCAGCAACCTCTCTTTACTCTGCAACTTGCTTTGCACGTGGGAAGTATGAAAATGGAAACTCATACCCTGCCAATCTGAGTGCAGCTGTTGGATTAAGTGGCTGGCTTCCCTGCGCAAAGTTCGACTTTTGGCAATCTTGTCTTTTATTTATTCGGTGACATTTGGTATATTTATGTGTTGACTCCTACTATTCTCGCAGGACTCTTAGTAGCAAGATGGAAGGGGTGGAGGGAGCTGTGAGCCGTGCTGCATCATTGCCCATTCTTCTATGTCATGGCAAAGGTAATCAGATGCTTCATTTTTGTGCTACTTACCTTTTCTCCCCAACAAGAAAAGCAAATGGGAAAACAAATATATAATTTCTACACGTTTTTCCTTTTTATTCCCTTACTAGACATCCGTCCACCCCCCCCCCCCCCCCCCCCCCCCCCCCAAACCTTCCTTTTTTTGGACGCATGAATTTGATGAAATTAAGTTTTTCCTTCTTTCTGTAATCATTTCACAAGAATCTAGTCTTATCTTTTGCAGATCTCATTTTCTCCTTCGCAATAATATTTTGAATAAATTCTCTCTCATGAAAAAAGGTGTATTTATCAGAAATTGCACTTTGGATCTCAAATGTTAATGTACAAAATATCTTTCTTTTTTATTTCAAAATTCTTTTTTTTTTTTTTTTGCTTGGGGTAGGGTGGGTTCTATCAACATGATAATCTTGCTGCAGTGCCTTTTATGGCAAGGCAGTTTCGTCAAGTGTTATTTGCTTAGTTAAATACAGTAATTATGCAAGAGTATCTTTGGGCTCTACATTCTGCATAGGAAATGTGATTATTATCTTCTGAAGCATTGTTTTTGGTTGGCATCAAGGCTTGATCCTTTTTTGACATGCTATATTTATGATTATCCCAGGAGATGATGTTGTTCCATATAAATTTGGTGACAAATCTTCTCAAAAGTTACGTTCAACAGGATTTCAAGATGTGACATTCAGATCCTACACGGGGTATGTGCTTCTACCTGTTCAGATACTAGTCCATCCTTGGCACTAGAAATATTGATGAATCTTTCACTTTTGCCAACAGACTTGGCCACTACACAATCCCAGAGGAGATGGATGAAGTTTGTGGGTGGCTAACTTCAAAGCTGGGGCTCGAGGGGATATAAGAAATTGCATTCTTAAGAGCAACTTTTGTGTGCACACTTGATTGTATACATTATGGAGAATCGGCATTGGTGTTCATGGGGAGTGATGTGATGATGCACTGAAAGAGCAGGAATACGGGCGACTGATTCACCTTCTATTGTGCCTGTATTTCACGTCTTTAACATTGTTCAGCGGTCATTATATGCATACTGCTGTATTATCTAACCGCGAGGACACAGATGTTTTGGGTATCTATTCTTATACTATTTGATAAGAAAGAAATTATGCCCATTGATATGATTTACTTGGTTTAGTAGTATATCGAAGCCAAAATATTAGTATTTGATAAGAAAGTATCAGGATAGGATGCGAGATACGCCCTTTTTCTTTGTAAGAAATTATGCATGGACTGGCATACAATACCTTTTCACAAGAGGCAAATTATCAACGTAGCGGCCACAAGTGACAACTATCACTCGTTTGTCTGCAAAACAAAACAGATAGGCATATCTGGGAACTCATTGCGGCGGACAATTCATAACATGATACTACATCAGAATACATTCTTAGAATCTTTTCCATCTTCCAAGCTCAAATGTACACGAATATTTCTGAGCTCTAATGAAGGAATGCTACAATAACAGATTACAATGTAGGGAAACCTTAATAACCGAAAGGAAAAAAGCATGAAACCAATGAACTAATATTTCATATAGCAAATGGAGAATTTGAGCAGTGGCTATGCTGGATAAGTCGATAGCCTTTGATAAACCAATTTGGACCCACTGAAGTACTTCAATTCAGCCTTCAAGCAGTAAGGTTCACCTTGGGACCTCCTTTATGAAAGCCACTTCACGACTTCCAACTGGAGATGACAATAAATGCTTATCTTGATCTCCATCCTCGCTTTCAGTTGGTTCATGGGGTGTTGTAGTTGACATTGACACACTCCCATCTTCTTCTGGACATACCAAAAAGAGTCTAGTTATTGAATGAACATATTATATAAGAGGTCTATAACTGATATATCATATATCCATAGTACAAGTATTTCATTTTTATTTGTCATTACAAGGATAGGGATCATGTCACCTGTACAAGGATGGTACTCAGGAAGCTGTTTAACGGTTGTAACTTGGAGGCTTTCAGGAAGAAGACAACTACAGAAAGCACCTGAAAAAAAGATAACCGTCATCATACACGGTAATAGCATTGGGAGGTTATAAAACTAGAGTATAAGTTATATACTCCACAATTGTAGAGAATTTTTACACTATCAGATCATTTATACCAACCAGTTGTAGCAGGTAACATACCTTTTTGCAAAGATTACCTATCCCACTTTTTATGGAGGCTTACCTATAAATATCTATTGGGTGACCTAACAATGCGTATAATTTAAATAAAAAAATGAGAAGACTTAAAGTAATGCATCAATTTTATGACCTCAAATTTTGTTCAGCTTAAAGATTTAAAGCCACTCCGAAGATCAATAAAAACCTCACATCTATTAAGTAGAGTTTTTGACAAACCTCACAAAAGGAGAATATAGTTAGATTTACGTTGTGAACTTTCTTTTCTTTTCCCTTTTATGGTTTGTAGCTTATCCTGCTCACAACAATTGGACAAGTTTAACTCCATCAAATCACAATTTTTCAGATACCTAAGGTAGATCACATACCTAAATGCTCTCTGCAGTTATAGGCCAGAACATCATAGTGAAATAGTGATCATGGACAAAGAAAAAGTCAACACTAGAGGAGCAGATATTCAGCGAACAAAATATACTTACCAACCCTGGCAAGCCTGTTCACCCATCCAGGAATTCCTTTCCCTGTTAGTCTCTGTGCTATGTCATCTGTGAAATGATTACAGTTCTTGGAGATGAGGTGATAGGTGTCTCCGTGATATTCGGAAGCCACATTCTCGAGAAACGATTGAAATTCAGAGGGAGACATCTTAATACGACCCAATGACACTGAAGATCTATAGATGAAACCAGGGCAGCTCTTAGGTTCCACTTCAAACACGCCGCTTATTGGAAAGTCATGAGCTCCATATCCATATTCCATACCATGGACTGGAAATAGCAATTGGCATATGCAGAAAGCAAAGAGAAATTCAAACTCCAATCAACAAGAGGTAATCTAATATGCTTTATGGAATAGCTTTATATGAATATATATTCAGCATACCACAGTTTTAAATTGCTTACTCACATAAAATAGAACCTAAAAAGTTTGTCATGTATGAATATTTTCTTCTTTCTTCTTGAAAAGACAAACCCAGTCGAAGAATTAAGTTCTTTTGATGCCACATTAGTGGTTAGACTTGTTACAAATTTTCCTCAAATAATTTGACCAGTTTGACATTCAACAACAACAACAATTACATACCCAGTGATATCCCACAAGTGGGGAAACCAGTTTGACATTCATCTTTTCATATTAGAAACCAGTATGGGTTTTTATGCACTCTCTTAATGCAAATTGCAATGCCAAATCTTATGTTTCTTATTTGAATAGTTGTGGCTCCAAATTCGGAAGCTGATAGTTTCAGCTCATAACCTCCTATCATCAAATGAGAGGCACCATAAGATAATGTAAAAGCTCGTCACCATGGAGGTTGTAGAATTCTTATATTTTAAGCATGAAAGTATCAAATTAACTTCCCGAGTCTACTGAAACTTTCAGGTCTCCCACTACCTCTCACCAGTTCAATCAATACTTGGAATGGAAGGGTCACTTTGATGAAATAGGAGGTTCATAGATCTGTAACAAATACTTTTATAAGAATCTCTAACAACTAATTCAGGTGACAAATCAGTGTTCCATGAAAATAAGGACTACGAATCTCAGCGCTTGACATGCTATTCAAAGTATTAAGTTGAATAATACTACCACAAAAATTTGATGGGATTTGATGTATCTTGAATAATCAAGACTGTATGACCTAGATAACTGTATCTACTGTCTTGCATCTCTTGTCATAATTATTTGGAACACTATGTACAACAAGATTAATATGACTGGGATGGATCGAAGAAATGTCAGTCGGGGTTTTCAATTGCCAGACTTCCATCTTTGGGTCGGCCAGTTTCCAACATTTCAATGACTCAAATTGTTCTAAGGTGAAGCAACTCTACACACAAAATTGGCATTAATTGTTGTCAGTTGACAGTAATGCTTATACAAGCATGACGTCACCAGTTTAAGAATTCAGAAAATTATTGGAAAGAATCAAATGAGAGGAGAAACAAGTAAAAAAGATCAATAAAGAATCAAATGAGAGGTTAAACAAGTAAAAAAGATCAATAACCATCAGGAGTACCTCAGTGTGGTTACCTTATATGGAAAGGAACATAAAAAGATAACACCCTTAAATGAGAGTTCTCAATTAATTGCTCACTGTGAGCACTGCCCACAACTTTAAGTAATAATGAGCCACAGCATCTTTCATTTAAGACTGAAGAACTTATATCCACTAAACCCCATTACACATGGATTCTGGTTAACTGTTGTTTATTTGGAAATGTTCCATGAACTCCTCAGTTAGCAGGCAACTAATCTTTACAAGGGTTTCATTACTCTTTGTAAGAAAGGACAGACAAAATGCTGATATCAACTTAAGTATGACCCTTGCAAAAATCTGAGGCTTCCAGCTTACCCCCAAGTTACTGTCACGGATATCATGCATACTAGTACCCCCATTATTCACATATATCAGCGCAAATCTACAAGCCTTGTCTTTTGGCCCAGAATCAAGTAAGTAATACCACATCACCAACGGGAGCCAAACACCTCATCAACTTGATATTAGAAAGATCAAGAGAGCACTAATCTTCCTTTCTCTTTTCTGCATCATTGTGGCTTAGGGTTTTGCAGCTAAATCTTGAAAATTCTCATAGTATCGGTAAGAAAATCTCCGTGTTAACCCAACTACTTCTTTATGACAATTAGTTCTGACTTGATCTAAATATATGGTTTGTTACACCATCAGCATTCTATATACATCCAACCATGACCTTAACACTAGATATCAAAGGCTTTCCCACATTCAATAACATAAGTTGTCACCACCTACTTAACATATTCATCTAATAAATCCAAATTCAAGATCAAAACAAACAGAACCACCTTCCTAATAATCCAAAAACTCCCCTCACTTTTAAACAACAACCCCATCAAAGATTCATTCTTTTTTCTTTAAAATATAATAAAGCCCACCCCACCACCCAAATCCCCCCCCCCCCCCACAAACAACCCCAAAACAATATCCCAATAAAATATCCAAATTTTAACAACAATAATAATAATAATAATAATAATAATAATAATAATAAGAAGTTAAATCAAATTCTTGAGCCAACGGCGTATCAGAAATAGCCTCTCTACCTTACACAAGGTATAAGGATAAGTCTGTGTACATCTCATCCTACCAAGACCCCACTTGTGTGATTATACTAGTTCATCCTGTTGTTGTAATAAGCAAATCAAAGATAAAAATAACAAATTTCACATCATATTAGACAAAAAAAGAATCTTGAAAAGATAAAATTACCTTCAATACCAGAATGAAAGATTCCAAAGCCAAACCAAACAGTATACTGATTAGCAGGGGTAAGATCATATACATTTAATATAACTGGTGTTTCATAGCTGCTTTCATTATTATTATTATTATTGGTTTCATTAATTGATGTGCTCTCTTCTCCCATTTTTGTGAAAAGGGAAATCTTGAATTACTAAAAAGATTATCTTTTTGGGTCCATTTTTTTGTTTTTGTAAAGGGAATTAGCCTTTGAGAGTTTTTTTTTGAGATTGATTTTGTGATTCTTGATTTCTCTCTCCGCCAAAGAGAAAAAGGTTGGAACTTTTGTTAAAACAAATCAAGAAAAGGCAAAGACAAGGGCAAATTGGAGAAATGGATATTAGAGTATGATTGAACTATTGCAATTTGCAAATTGCAATAATTGTTCTTCCAAAAAAATTGTCTAATTTAGTAAAATTTGTAACCTTTTGGATGTTGATGTACTCCTTAATAGAAATATATGTTATAATTCATTACTCCCTTTGTTTGTTTCACAAAGTATGTGTTTGACTTGGATCAAAGTTTGGAACTTTGGAAACTTGCGGTCTAAAATAAAGTTATAGATATTTGTATGACTATAAATCATTGCACTAACGGTGCAAGTTTAGTTAAATCGTTTTCAAATATATAATTGCGTCAATTCTTTTTAGAACGAACTAATAAGAAAATTATGTAATCATTTTTGAAAAGGTTGGGGTAATATGTATACCACCTTTTAAAATTATTTAACGGTGGTAGGTTGATATAGTTTGATGTAAATATATATTGTGAGTAAGTTTTTACTTGATCGTACTTCTCAATTTTCATTTAACTTATATAGGTCAGATCCTGAATCATAATTTCGACAACTACGCGCTTCAAATTAATCAAGTTTCTTAAAACGTATTGAAAGTACCATGTAATAATCAGAGTATTAGTAAAGGTAATTAAAAGATACACTTGTTTGTCATAACGTAATTAAAAATGTAATTTCTAGCATGATATTTGATTGCATACGCGTGCATACATAATTAGATATTTCATAAATAAATATTTTACACTCTCCATTCTAATTTATGTGAGTGTATTTCTTTTTTATTTCGATTAAAAAAGAATTCTAAATTTAGAAATGCCAATGACTTATCATAGATTAAAAATTTCTAAAGTCTTCATTTCTTTACTAAACTTAGTCCATCAGCCAGTTTTTCCATCCCCATTTAGGTTTTAGCCAATAAAGTTTATTTTTCCAGAAACAATCCATTTCGAATCTTTGCCATATTCCCCATTAAAAAAGATTTTGCTATGCCCCAACTTCGAACCTTCATGTTTGAAGTTGTTATGCTTAGGTTTAAACGAAGATTTGAAGTTGGAAGTTGTGGTTTGAAGTTGAAAGTTGTTATGTTAAACTTCAAACTCCAATCCTCAAGGTTTGAAATTAAAAACTGCTTATGCCTAATTTCAAACCTTCAGATTTGAAGTTGGAATTTACTATGCCAAACTCAAACCTTCATGTTTGAAGTTGTTATGCTTAGGTTTGAGGGAAGATTTGAAGTTGGAAGTTGTTGTGGTTTGAAGTTGAAAGTTGCTATGTCAAACTTCAAACTCCAATCCTGAAGGTTTGAAATTAAAAACTTCTGATGCCTAATTTCAAATCTTCAGATTTGAAGTTGGAATTTACTATGCCCAACTTCAAATCTTCATGTTTGAAGTTGTTATGCCTAGGTTTGAAGGAAGATTTGAAGTTGGAAGTTGTTGCGGTTTGAAGTTGAAAGTCGCTATGAGCCTGTTTGGGTGGGCTTATAAGCAGCTTATTTTAAGTGGCTTATAAGTCAAAAAGTGACTTAAAAGCTCTTTTTGAATTTCCTAACTTCTCAAAAAGGGGAAAGTGCACGAAAGGCCACTTTTGCCACTGGTCTTTGGGTACAGGCCACTAATTTCAAAACATTTAGTTTGTAGCCACTTTCGCTTAAAAGATAGAACTTCAGTCCAGGAGCCGGATTGAAGTTCAGTCCTTAAAGACAGAACTTCAGTCCAGGGCCATGTTGACTGAAGTTCCATCCTTAAAGATGGAACTTCAGTCAAGGCCATATTGACTGAAGTTCCATCCTTAAAGATGTAACTTCATATTGACTGAAGTTCCATCTTTAAAGATGGAACCTCATATTGACTGACTGAAGTTCCATCCTTAAAGATGGAACTTCAGTCCAGGGTCATATGGACTGAACTTCAGTCAATGAACAGAACTTAAGTCAATGTTTATTTAGTAAAGGCCCAAAAGTGGCCTCTAGTGTAAGACCAAAGAAAATAGTGACCTCAAACCAAATACCGGTGTTAAAAGTGGCCGCTGGGCGAAATTTTTACTCTCAAAAAGTGGCTTTTAAGCCACTTATGACTTATAGGTCCAAAATTTTTTAAGTTACCAAACATATATTAATGGGCTTATAAGCTTATAAGCCACTTTTAAGCTCACCCAAACGGGCTCTATGTCAAACTTCAAACTCCAATCCTGAAGGTTTGAAATTATAAACTGCTTATGCCTAATTTCAAACCTTCAGGTTTGAAGTTGGAATTTACTATGCCCAACTTCAAACCTTCAGATTTGAAGTTGAACTTCAGACTTTTAGTACTTAACTTCAACCCTGAAGGAGTTAAAAGACTGAAGCTCACGACAGTACCTAAAAATTTTTAAAAAATAATTACACTATATACCCTTGAAATCTAAAGTATTTACCCCCTTACTTATTAAAGTTTACACTACCCAAAAAATTAAAAGTATTTACCCGACCTACCCACTTATTATTATATACATGTGCTATACCTTATAAGTGTATACCTTTATGATATACTGTATAAATTATGGTATACAAGTTTGGATGGGTAGGATGGGTAAAATATGAAACTTATGGGTAGGGGCAGATAAATATTTTAATTTTCATTGGTATTTTCGTAAACCTCCCAAAATTAAATAGTTGTTAAAATCTAAATGGCGCGCCCAGAAAAGGTTATTTGTGCACTTCCCATGAAAGTGTCGCAAACCAGGTGAAACGGGTACCAAGTAGCAACAAACTCACAAACGGGTTAAGCACAAATATATTTTCTACATCAAATTAGGGTTTCGGAAAATCGGCCGGAAATTCCCAAATTTAGCTCCGCCGTCTGCCGTATTACTAATTCTCAGCTCATCGCCGCCGTAAATTAATCCGATACAGGTAAAGGCTGCAACTTTCCTGCATTTCTTTTACTATTTCCCTTTTAATTTTACTTATTTATTTAAACTATTTTCCATTTGAGTATGTGTTTTTTTTAAATATTTTTAAGTTGCAAATATTTAGCTGTATTGTTATGTTCTAGCCGGCTTACGTGCACCTCGACTGTTTTGGAAGTATATAAACTTGTAAAGAAAAAATCTTTAGTAATTTTTTTATATTTAAGATGGATCAAGTATACTTGATTTTATGTCCTGAAGATTGTTTTTGGTGGGAATAGGAGTATTATAGGATTTGTGATCGTGAAACGGGTCATAACCTCACAGCCCGTTTCGTTTACTCTATATTCAGCTATTGGAACTTTCTTGCTTGCCTTAAAATGAAATGTATTTAGTTTCAATTTGTCTTGTTTTTATCTGAACATACGAAGTGATTTGATTTTGTCTTGTAAAATTCTAGCCAATTGATGTGTATAATGTTTTGTATGATATTATGTTTTCGACTAGGAGTAGAGAGCTCAAATCGATTACTTTATTGACTGAAATCCCCCCTTCACCCTTAGAGTGAAATGGTGACTTTCTTAATTGTTACTTAGAGTCGTGGCCAAGGTTGTAATTACTTGTATAAGCCTTTTTTTTTTTCAGAGAGGTGATTTGAGAGATATGTGGATTTTAATAACCTGGAACGTCATAGGTGTAAAGTCCTCCTTTGTCTCCAAACCACATTTTCCTTGAGAACCTTGGGACTGTGGTGCATCGTATAGGGGTGTTTGCATTATCATGTGCTAAACTGTTTTACAAATATTTGTAAATTTGTTATCAAAATAAGTATATAGTTGTAAGTTTGTCCAAGATTCTTTTGGTTCTGTATATCGATGATACATATAATCAAGAAATTGATCTCAGTTAACTATAGTTGTAGCGTTATGCTATGTTTTCCTTGAAAGACATGAGATAGGGGTAGTATAACTCTGTTTATTTTCAATTTTTTTTTTTGTGGTTTTACAAGGTTATGGTTTGTTCCACCGTAAGTTGATGCTAAGAATATGGTTCTGTTACCCTTTTACCTAAAAATTGAATTCTTCTGATGGGCATCATTTACCTAAACCCACCACATCCCCCAAAAAAGAGTGTGTCAGGGTTTTAGAAGTTAGATATTTGTTTCCCCATTCATGCATGAGGAATGCTAGATTTTGTTACTAGTGTGTATAGATAAAAGATTTTCCTGTAGTGCATATGGAGACATGGATGTTTAAATGAGCTTACAAGACGGATTACTGAATGCAGTTTGTAAAAGGTTATTTTCCTGAACAGCTATTATACCTGCACATATTGCATTTGTGACTCGAGTGAATTGATGGCATTAACCTGTCTTAACTATTAACTAGGTCAAGAAGAAGTCGCATTGTTCCTTTGCCATTCCTCAGTAAACAAAGAACTCACATTGTTTGATGTGTATGGTTGCAAGCATTTTCTATTAGGACCTTTTTCACGCTACACTTCTAAAGCATATTATGATTTTTGGATCAAGACTTGAGAGGTTTTTTGGAAGGTTTGTGCATTTTCCAACTGCTGGAACATGCTAATGAAGTTGCTTGTTGAATGTACAGGTTTGGATCATTGACTGTTTTTTAGTTTCCTTCAAATGTAATCTCCCAATTAGCTAAGTGGGGACTTTAGCTATTTAAAAGTGGAGTTCTAATAAATTGCTGTATGGAGGATCAAAAGTTTTTTGTCGGCCAAGAGTTTCCTGATGTCAAGGCCCTCCGCAGTGCAATTAAAGAGGCTGCTATTGCACAACATTTTGAGCTTCGCCTGGTAAAAAGTGACCTGATTCGCTACAGTGCAAAATGTGCCTCAGAAGGCTGTCCATGGCGTATTCGTGCAGCTAAGCTTCCCAATGCTCCTACCTTTACTATAAGAAGCCTCGAGGGAACACATACATGTGGGAAAAATGCACAAAATGGACATCATCAGGCTTCTCTTGATTGGATAGTGAACTTCATAGAGGAGCGTTTGCGTGACAACATTAATTACAAGCCAAAAGACATTTTGCATGATATTTATAAGCAGTATGGGATAACTATACCATACAAGCAAGCCTGGAGGGCCAAGGAGCGAGGGTTGCAAGCTATATATGGCTCTTCTGAAGAAGGGTACTGTCTGTTACCTACATACTGTGAGCAAATCAAGAAGATAAATCCTGGAAGTCAGGCTGAGGTTTTCACGACAGGTTCAGACAGTCGGTTTCAGAAGATCTTCATTTCTTTTTATGCTTCTCTTTATGGGTTCCTGAATGGTTGCTTGCCTGTTATTTGTCTTGGTGGTATCCAGCTTAAGAGCAAATACTTGGGTACTTTACTATCAGCTACTTCTTTTGATGCTGATGGTGGAGTATTTCCACTTGCTTTTGGCATTGTCGATGAAGAAAATGATGATAGCTGGACGTGGTTCTTGTTAGAGTTACACAAGGCATTCGAGGTGAGCAGTGAGAAGATACCACCACTTACATTTCTGTCTGATGGACAGAGAAGCATCGCAGATGCTGTGAAAAGGACATTTTCCTCTTCTCATCATGCCATTTGCATGCAGTATCTGAGTGAAAGCATCAGTAAAGAGTTTAAGAATTCAAGACTTGTACAACTGTTGTGGAAAGCCGCTTATTCTACGTCCACCATGGTATTTAAAGAGAAAATGGCTGAAATTCAGGAGGTTTCTTTAGATGCTGCGACGTGGCTTCAACAATATCCTCCTTCACGCTGGGCATTAGTACATTTTGAAGGAACAAGATATGGTCATTTCTCTTCGAACATTAATGAGTTCAATACTTGGATTCTTGAAGCGCGCGAGCTTCCTATTATCCAGGTGATTAAACGGATTCAGTGTAAGTTAATAGAAGAGTTTGAGTTGCGGCGGTCAAGTAGTAGAACATGGAGTTCTACCCTTGCTCCGTCTGCTGAGAAGCGCATCATGGAAGCAAAAACGCATGCTTCCTCGTATCGAGTGCTCAGGTCAGATGAAGTTGAATTTGAAGTTGTCTCAGCAGAGCGGTCAGACATTGTGAATATCGGTACTCGATCTTGTTCTTGCCGTGATTGGCAGTTGTATGGGATACCGTGTTCTCATGCTGTTGCTGCTATCATATCATGTAAAAAGGATGTTTATGACTTCACAGAGAAATACTTCACTGCATCTAGTTATCGTGAGAGTTATAGTAAAGAAGTACACCCCACCCCTGAAAAAATTGAATGGACGAGAGCCCGACTAGTCCGGCCGCCCAAGGTTCGTCGACCACCTGGACGACCTGAAAAGAAGCGGTTATGTGTGGAAGATATTAATCGTGAAAAGCATACTGTCCATTGTAGTAAGTGCAATCAGACAGGACATTACAAGACAACTTGCAAAGCAGAGGTTGTTTAGAGTACAGATCAGTTTTAGATGCGTATAGTAAACCCCACCCACACCCCGCTTTTTGTGGAGTTACGCTCCTACTCGGGGTTTTTTTATCAGTTCATTTGTTTCGTGGAGATGGGAGTTAGAATTTTTTTTGGAAAGATGTATGATAAGAGGTCTAAACTAGCTTTATGTATGTTTGTGCATTCTAGGCCGTTCAGATATTGTAACATAAGGTTTCTTACTGTATCCAAAACTCTAGTGTCTAAAGTGCTTTTGAAGGAATGTGTTCTATGATTTCTTTGGTTTCTGTCATCAAAAGCAAATGCTCATACTTCAAAGATTGGTCTTCTCTGCCGTCGCTCATAGGGGATGGGTATCTTGCTCAACCAGAGATCCATGGGATGCTATGGAAAAATGAATTACAGCATCAATTATAAGAGACAAGACATAAGTGTCCTCTCAAACTTGTTTCAGGTTACTAGTTACACACTTATTGCGGGCGACTCTGTTACCCACTAATCCGGGACAAGTTAGGTTCTTAATATCCTACTTAAACACTATTATTAAGAGACTAGAAAGTTCAATTTCAATTGGACAAGTTACTTAAGGTAAACTAAAAAGAACATAATTTAAAAGGTGTAATGAGAGAGAGAGAAAGATAGATCTGAAAATAAATATTACTTATAAAAATAGATTTAGAGGCAACAAGCAACTGGTAAATCTAATTCATGATATAGATACGAAACTAACAGAGCTAACTACTTAATCTATCTAAAGAAATTAACTATCTGCCTATAAAAATCAAACTAAAAATGAACTCAATTTATTGCTAGTTTTTCTCCTAACGACCTTGGCCACGGCAACAAAAGAACTTGAGAAAGTTGATGAGGGGATCCGCATTAGCACAGTCATTGCTCACACTTGCAGCCGCTTGGCAACAACCTTCACTAGTGGTTGCACAACTATAACTAGTCTGATACTTTCCTGAATTATATCCTCCTTGGTTATTGCCATTATTTGAACAACTATCATACACTCTTGTTGAGGTCGGAGCACATCCACTGCCAGGTTGTTGATATCCGTTTCCAGGTTGTTGACGCCCATTACCAGGTTGCTGACGCCCATTACCAGGTTGCTGATACCCGTTTCCAGGTTGCTGGCGCCCGTTTCCAGGTTGCTGGTAGCCGTTTCCAGGTTGTTGGTAACCAGTTCCAGGTTGTTGACGTCCGTTTCTAGGTTGCTGGTAACCAGTTCCAGGCTGTTGGTAACCAGTTCCAGGTTGTTGACGTCCGTTTCTAGGTTGCTGATACCCGTTTCCAGGTTGTTGGCGCCCGTTTCCAGGTTGCTGATAACCGTTTCCAGGTTGTTGGCGCCCGTATCCAGGTTGCTGATAGCCATTGCCAGGTTGTTGATACTGGTTTCCAGGTTGGTTTGGAGTACAATAGTAATAACAATAATTTGGTTGAGAATATTGCAACCATTCAGGTGGTGTCTGATAAATGTAGTGCCTCATGATTTCACGAATTTCTGGTGGAAAGATGTAGTAGAACCATTGAGGTGGTGCCCAAGGAGGAAGGTTCTGATAATTTTGTTCATTCCAAAGCTTGACACCTCCATGCTTGGTGATTGTCAAATTCATGAGCTTTTGGATCAATTCATCGGTTGACAAATTGTTGGTATCAATTACTGTGCTATTGTCATTGTTGTTGTGAAGAAGGTTTATAGGAACGCGAAGGCTGCTACAAAGAGAAAAACAAATGCAAAGAGAAAGCAAGAAGAAAAGACTTCGGGGAAGAGCCATGATGTTGTAGCTAGGCAAAAGATAGATTGTGAATGAATATTCAAAGACCATTCACGTTCTTTTATAGAGTTAGAGAATATGGGTTCCCAATTCAAGATTGGTTATGTTTTCTCAATCAAGTTTTGTCTCAAACTCTACTCACACTGAAACTGGAATTGCTATTTGAGAGCAATTAGTAGTGCAAACCTTTAGAGGGCTTATAAGATTTTGCATAAAAAGTTATTTGAATGTCATTAGAGTTAGATTTATTACCTACGTGTCTTAAAGGTCGAATAATCTTAAAAACACTTCCAGTCAAATAAGAGTTTACTGTGTCCTAAATTGTAATGAGCTAGGGAACCTTTGTGCGGTAAAATTCAGCCGCAAGTCCGTATTCTTCAAATATTAAGAGACTTGAAGCAATTGTTATAACTAAAATCAAAATAACTAGGTAAACATAATATATAAATCATAAGAAAGTTCATTGTTACAGGGGGAAACCTGGAATGAGGTTTTTGAAGTTATCCCTTTTAAATAATGAAAATAAGATAAAAGTTAGATGGTTTATAACATAAAATTATAATATAAAATAATACATATTAGTAAGTTAATTGTATTGGACAAAAATCGACTCGCGATGATTCGTCTCGGTCGTGCGAATCTCAGCCCACTGAACGCGCACCAGCAAGGCAAGCGCCGAAGCGGTTAAGCAAATCGCCGAGAACATGGCACCGAGGTCGCTACCGAAGGCGAGCCGTAAGCTGAGCTTCGGTCAGCGACTACCTCGGTCAAGCAACGGGGTCTGGCCACCGAGGTCAATCATTCGCACCTCGGTGGATCCCCTCGGTTTAAGCTGCTTTGCAGCCTACTACTTCACCCCACTAACTCAGCCACTGCACGCCAAGATCGTGGGATAACACAGCAGCTGATAGTGGAGATCGTGGGCAAGGCTTAGGCCTATAAATAGTACTCCCTCCGTTCCACTTTAGATGAATCCATTTGACTTTGCACGGAGTTTAATAAAGAAGAGAAGACTTTTGAAATTTGTGGTCTAAAATAAGTTATAGATATTTGTGTGGCTATAATTCATCTAGGGATGAGTAAAAGTGGAATTTTCTTTCCAAATTTAGAAAGAGTTCATTCTTTTTGAAACAGACTAAAAAGTAAATAGGTTCATCCTTTTTGAAACGGAGGGAGTAGTTCATTTTGTATAACGGGTATCCAGAAATACATACTGAAACTCTGCCCAAATTTGTACTCAACATCCATATATTGAAATACAGTTATTTTCTCGCATTTGCATCTTTTTTACGCATTTACTCAACTTTGATACGAAGAATTGCTTGTATCCGAATCCAAATTCGATTTGTACACCTAAACTGATTTAGGCCCATACAAATTGGCGCCGTCTGTGGGGATATAAGCAGTAACGCTTTGTTCCAAAGTTCCACATCCGTTTTTTGTCAAAAGTTTGGGATTCAACGTTATGGCTGATAACATTAACAGTGGAAACAATAACGATCGGGTTGACGTTCCGTTGAACCAACAACCCATCGCCCCAATGACAACTGAGGAATTCCAGATGTATGTTGTCACTACGCTAAGAGCTCTCCAAAGTAGACAGGACGAGCAGGCGAGCATTAATGCCGAATTCCGCGCTTCGTTAGAAGCGAGGAATAATGCTACCCCAAACAGCACTCAGCCTTCGGCTCCTGGTGGAGGCATCCCGCTCTTCGTTCCTCCGGGCGCGATAACAGGGGGACCTCACAACGGAGCCACGTCTGGGGGCTCGGGGAATAATCCAACTTCCACGCCTTATTTCGGGACGGTTCCCACCGTGGCGGAGACAACGTCCTCGGTAGACGTTGAAAGAATGAGTAGAGAAATCGAGGCTCGCATCGAGGCGCGCGTAGAAAAGCGCCTCGAAGGCGTGCCTGGGATAACGAAGGAGGAAGACGACCTCGACATCGATCAATACAGGGAGCAGCCCTACAAGCCCGAAGCGGCCCCTGCCCCAACTCCCCCGGGCTTCAAACTTATATTCCTGAAGAAATATGATGGGACAACCAATCCCAAAGAACACATAAGGGAATATATGGCCATGGTGAAGAGCAACGACTTATCAGCTACGCAGCTCGAGTCGATGTTCTTAAAGAAGTTTGGTCAATCATTAGAGAAAGGGGCTCTTCGGTGGTATCTGTGCTTACCAGCGGGGTCAATCTCCTCGTTTAAGGAAATGTCCAGCGCCTTTGTCAAGGCACACACCGGAGCGCAAAAGATCCTCCAAAGGAAGGAGGATATATGTGAGGTGAAGCAGCGGCCCGGTGAGCCACTCAAAGAATTTCTTGAGCGATTCCACGCTGAACGCATGGAATTGCCTCGGATGGATGATACCTTGGCCATCATGGCGTTTGAAAAGGGTATCAATAGTCGCAATTCTGGCGCTGCCGCTGAATTGCGTAAAGAATTGCAACAATATCAGGTCCTGACGTGGGAGGATCTGCATAGACGCACTTACTCCAAAATCAGATTGGAGGAAGCTGAGTTTAAGAACCGAGGTTATCAGCAATATAACCGAGGTGAATCTTCAAATCGCGCCGAGGCGCCACGAAGTAATTCGAAGGGGAGGTATGAACCTTACACTTCGACGAGGCAGCATGTTAGCCAGAGGTTAGGAAATACCCTCGGCAATTCGTACCCAGCCTCTCATATAAGCCAAAGGCTCGGGGGGAAGGTTCAACCCAACGTGAACCAAAGGAACCCCTCGAGCTCCGCCTCGGCCCCAAAAAAGGATCTCCCTCGGATCCAAGATTATAACTTCAACATATCGACTTCGGAGTTGGTCGACGTCGTCAAGGGGACAGCCGGGGTAAGGGTTCCCAAAGATATGAGGACCCCGGCGGACAAAAGAGACCACAATCTGCGTTGCGAGTTCCACGCAGATTATGGCCACAGAACCGAGGACTGCAAAGCTTTGCGCCTCGAGGTTGCCCACGTACTAAAGAAAGGAGTCTTGGCCGAGTTCCTCACTGACAAGGGGAAGGACAATTTCTCCAAAAACCGGGGTGACGGGCAACCACCTCGGGTACCACCCCCGGAGAGAGTAGTGAATGTCATCACCGGAGGGTCAGAGGTGAACGGCGTGAACTTCGCCGCGGCCAAGAAATTCGCCAAGCTCTCCATCACCATGGAGAAGAGAACCCGAGTTGGAGGCTCGGGCAAAGACATTGTATTTGATGAAGATGACTGTGATGGGATGATGTTCCCCCATCACGACGCTCTAGTCATCATGTTAAGAATCAATGACTCTGACATCAAAAGAGTCTTGATCGACCCCGGTAGCTCAGTCAATATCATCAGCTATGGGGCTGTTAAGAAAATGTGGCTGAAAGGGGAAATCATTCCCAAATCAACAGTGTTAGCAGGCTTTAACAACTCCACGGAGAAAACATTGGGTGAGATCACACTCAAGACATTCGCCGAGGGGGTTACCAGAGAGACACTGTTCCAAGTCATGCCCGAGGATCTAGCCTACAATGTGATCCTCGGAAGACCATGGATCCACTCCATGGAAGCTGTTCCCTCCACCTTGCATCAAGTGATTAAATTCCCAACGCCTTGGGGAGTTCGATCAATTAAGGGGGAGCAACGAGTAGCGAGGGAGTGCTACTCAGTCGCACTGAAGAGCGGAGTCGCCCCGAGCGGGCCAAAGAAATAGCAACCAACGCAGCCGGGGTCGAGCGAGGCGAACCTCCAAAGTGGAATTGAAAAGATCTCGGCATGCGTTCAAGAGCCTCGGAAGCAGAAAGCCGAGGACTCCACCATTGAAGAGCTGGATTCTTTCACCCTATTGAAAGATTTTCCAGAAAGAAAGGTACACATCAGCTCGGAGTTGGACCCGGAGTCGAAAGAGGCGATTATGGAAGTTTTAAGGTCCAACCATGACTGTTTTGCTTGGACCCATTCAGACATGACGGGTATCGATCCGGAGATCATAACCCACAAACTGAATGTGGACCCGAAATTCACCCCGGTAAAACAAAAGAAAAGGCCTCATGCCGGGGTCAAAAAGAAGGCGATCGAGGATGAAACCGCCAAGCTACAGGAAAATGGTTTCATTAGGGAGGTGAAATACCCCGAATGGCTAGCCAATGTTGTGGTCGTACCGAAGAAGAATGGCAAGTGGAGAATGTGTGTAGACTACACTGACTTGAACAAAGCTTGCCCTAAAGATTCTTATCCCCTGCCACAAATTGACAGGTTAATAGACTCCACGGCTGGACACAAACTATTGACCTTCTTGGATGCATATTCGGGCTATAATCAGATCCTCATGGATCCGAAGGACGAAGAAAAGACCTCGTTCATCACTGACCGAGGTACTTTCTGTTACAAAGTGATGCCCTTCGGGTTGAAGAACGCAGGGGCGACCTACCAAAGGCTGGTATGTCGCATGTTTAAAGAATATATTGGAAAGTCTATGGAGGTCTACATAGACGACATGCTCATCAAATCGATCCAAATGGAGGACCATTTGAATCATCTGAGGGAAGCCTTTGCTGTGTTAAGGCAATATGGCATGAAGCTGAACCCCGAGAAGTGCGCCTTCGGCATTGGATCGGGCAAGTTCTTGGGGTTCATTGTCTCTGAGCGAGGCATCGAGGCCAATCCAGACAAAATCAGAGCTATAGAAGAAATCCCCGAGGAGCTGACCGGGGTGAAAGAAGTTCAACGCTTGACTGGCCGAGTCGCTGCCTTGAGGTCCTCGGAGCGATGCCACAAGTTTTTCTCCGTTTTGAGAAAAAACAATCACTTCGAATGGACACCGGAGTGCAAACAAGCGTTGAAAGACTTGAAACAATACTTGGCTAACGCACCGTTGCTTGCCAAGCCAAAAGAAGGTGAAACATTGCTAGTCTATTTGGCAGTGTCCGAGTTGTCAGTGAGTGCTGTGCTGGTTCGGGAAGAAGATGGCAAGCAACAGCCCATCTATTATGTGAGCAAGACACTCCTCGACGCCGAAACCAGGTATCCACATCTGGAAAAACTAGCACTTGCTTTACTTGTTACCGCTCGGAAACTACGACCCTATTTCCAATGTCATCCAATAGCAATAGTTTCAACCTTCCCTTTAAGAAATATATTGCATAAACCAGAGTTATCGGGGAGGCTATCAAAATAGGCGGTAGAGTTGAGCGAGTATGACATCACCTATCAACCTCGGACTGCTATTAAGTCGCAAGTCTTGGCAGACTTCGTTGCCGATTTTAGTGTTGGAATCTTGCCCGAGGCTGAAAAGGAAAACTCCGTGGCGAAGGGAACCTCCCCGGGACTATGGGTACTTTATACCGATGGGGCAACAAACTCCAAAGGTTCGGTGTTAGGCATAGTCTTGAGAGCTCCCACCGGGGAGAAAATCAGGCACTCGGTTCGGTTCAAGAAAGTGACCAACAACGAGGCAGAATACGAGGCTGCTCTAGCGGGTTTAGAGCTGGCCAAGGAAATGGGGGTTGAAAGAATCGAGCTGAGGTGTGATTCACAGTTGGTGGTGAACCAGGTCCTCGGTGAGTATACGGCTCGGGAGCCCAGAATGCAATTATACATGGATCGGGCACAAAGGACCTTGGCCCAATTCCAGGAATGGCAAGTTAAACAAGTGCCTCGGGAGGAAAATACCGAGGCTGATGCTTTGGCGAATCTTGGTTCGGCTATCGATGAAGCTCACTCGGGGACTGATTCGGTGGTTCGGCTGCTGTCCGCGCAAATGAGAGAGATGAAGTTGCAAGTCAATTCGGCTGACAACCGATGGGATTGGCGAAGTAAATTCATCTCCTACTTCGACTCGGGGACTGTCCCCCAAGATAAGAAAGAAGCAAAGAAGCTAAGGACCCAAGCAGCCTCGTATCACATGATCGAGGGCAATCTATACAAGAGGTTATACTGCGGCCCGATGGCCAAATGTTTGGGTCCCGATGAGGCAAGATATGTGATGGCCGAAGTGCATGAAGGCGAGTGTGGGAACCACTCGGGGGGAAAGTCATTGGAGCGTAAATTGTTAAGAGCTGGGTATTATTGGCCCACAATCAGTGCCGATGTGAAGGCCTTCGTGCAGAAGTGCGACAAATGCCAACGCCATGGGCGAATGATCCACCAACAGGCCGAGCCTCTACACTCGGTGGTGTCACCATGGCCCTTCATGAAATGGGGAATGGACGTTGTTGGACCATTACCCAAGGGAAAAGGTGGTGTTCGTTTCATCTTAGTGTTAACTGATTACTTCACAAAATGGGTGGAAGCGGCGGCTCTCACCGAGGTAAATCAAAAGCAAGTAATCGATTTCATCAAAAAGAACATCATCTACAGGTTCGGCGTCCCAAGAGAAATCGCTCGTGACAACGGCAAACAATTCATGGGGGCAGCTATCACTGACTTTTTCAAACAGTGGGGGATCAAAAGAATAGCCTCGACTCCCTATCACCCAAGTGCTAATGGCCAAGCTGAGTCTTCAAACAGGATCATAATTGAAAATTTGAAGAAGCGACTCGATGAGAAGAAAGGTCCTTGGCCCGAGGAGTTGCCCGGGGTGCTATGGGCCATGCGAACAACGGAGAAGAACAGCACCGGTGAGACTCCTTTTTCACTGGCTTATGGCATGGACTCCCTCATCCCCGTAGAGGTGGGCGAACCAAGCCTTCGGTACGCTCACACTGCCGAGGATGCAAACCAAGAGGCGATGCGCATAGAGCTGGATTTGCTCGAGGAGAAAAGGGAGCTAGCTTTGGTCCGGTTAGTTGCTCAAAAGAGGCAGATCGAGACATATCTCAACAGAAAAGCCAAGCTTAGGGATTTCAAGGTTGGAGATTATGTGTTGAAGCTTTCTACGAAATCAGAAAGTTGGGAAGGGTTTGAGAATATTTCTTGGCTTTTTGTACTGTTGATCGCTCAAAGATAAGTGAGGAGAAAGCTTGGTGAAACGCCCCTTTTATAAGTATGGAAGATTAAGAGGGGATGACGTCATCGTCATCATTGTAACGTTGGGAGAAACAAAGATTACGGCGCGGTCGTTCGGGCGACCAGCGGATGAGTGCCACGTGTCCAAGGGAAGTGATCTGATGGGACGCGAACCGTTGGCAAGTTTTGAAACGCTTGGATAAGACCAAGCCACGTCACTTTCCCGCTAAAACTTCATTCCACTCCTCGGTCACCTCGGTAGGTGATCGAGGAGTGGGGGGACTATCTGTATTGGGCAAAAATCGACTCGCGATGATTCGCCTCGGTCGTGCGAATCTCAGCCCACTGAACGCGCACCAGCAAGGCAAGCGCCGAAGCGGTTAAGCAAATCGCCGAGAACATGGCACCGAGGTCGCTACCGAAGGCGAGCCGTAAGCTGAGCTTCGGTCAGCGACTACCTCGGTCAAGCAACGGGGTCTGGCCACCGAGGTCAATCATTCGCACCTCGGTGGATCCCCTCGGTTCAAGCGGCTTTGCAGCCCACTACTTCACCCCACTAACTCAGCCACTGCACGCCAAGATCGTGGAATAACACAGCAGCTGATAGTGGAGATCGTGGGCAAGGCTTAGGCCTATAAATAGTAGTTCATTTTGTATAACGGGTATCCAGAAATACATACTGAAACTCTGCCCAAATTTGTACTCAACATCCATATATTGAAATACAGTTATTTTCTCGCATTTGCATCTTTTTTACGCATTTACTCAACTTTGATACGAAGAATTGCTTGTATCCGAATCCAAATTCGATTTGTACACCTAAACTGATTTAGGCCCATACATTAATCTACACAAATTTTATGATACATATCTAGCCGTTTTTCTAAAGAGCAAGCTACCATTTTAAGTAACATACACTCAAAATTATAAAAGATTTTAGACTATTAGTATGGTTAACCTAAAATCATAACATGGAATTTGGAAGTGATGTTTTCAACTTAACCTAAGTTAAAAATTACTAAAACTTCAATAAATATTAAATTTTGAATCCAGAATTTCAAAGTGCAATATGTTCAACCATAAGAGCATTAAAGATTGAAACTAGCAAACTTAACTATTAAAAAAGTGTTGTCTGGTAAAAGTAACAAGATATCTGCTCTATTTTCTGGTTAGTAGAATTAGCTTTGCTATAAGCCGTACATAGTATTGTAAATCAACTTAACTTAGAAATATAAATTACGCTATTTACAATGTCAATGCACAAAAATTAATTCAGGCAATGAAATAAATGAGAGAACGTTACCAAATGAAGTTTGTTAATTAAGTCAGAATAATAATACCTACAAAAAATCTAACGTCCGTGTAAATGAACTTCCTTTCATACAATAAATATGAAGATTTTATGCTTGTATTTGAACATGGAACAAGCTCTCTCATTCTAAACTATCAAAAGAGTCATAGAACTCAGGGATACTTAGGAGCATGGAGCCCTTAGCTATTGTTGCTTTCACAGGGGGAATGATTGGACAAATAGGTATTCTCCTTCTTTGGTGTCGACCTATTTGCAATTGCGTCTGGAGACTAGTTGATTGCCTCAGAAACCCACGACCTCTGCCTCCTCAAGCTGAAATTAATGAAAAGATTTTTAAGGCTTTGAAGGATCGATTTCATCCTTGAAGCAGTCCGGAAATGAAAGAGACAAATTTAGGGTGGGTTGGTTCTTTGGTGTAGTTGAGCTCGTTGCTTTCAACTCAAATTATATATACATATAACAACATATGTATCTACAATAAGATCTCAATCATTCTGAACTATTGATTCTAGATCAGTGGTGTATACATATTTTATACCAGTGGTGTTGGCCTACTATCACAATTCAGCTTGTAAGTGAATTAATTTTTGTCTAAGACTATATAGAGAGAATTAATTTACTGGTATTATTATTTCCAAAGTCCGTCAACATAAAAATATTTTTGTAAAGTATCGTCGAATGATAACCCTTTCTAGGTGTTTCTGTTGCCGCTCTAGATCTTGAATTCATCTTTGGGTAAAGTACAAGAAAGTTGTAAACTTAAAAAACCTTATCAATTTATACCATTATTCGATTTTTGGTAACCAAGTCAACTTTTTTTGTCGAAAAACTAGGATTTAATTCAATCACATTTGGGTTAAGTTGTTGGACTTATTTTATGTCACGCCTTGCGAAAGATAAAAACTCCGTCTGACATGTTTGTTTTCAAGATATTGCTGTTTTAACTTCAATGAAGATAAATCAACAACGTTTCAAGAAAAAAAAAACAACGTTTCAAGAAAAATAGTGAAATTAAACTTCACTTGGTGTAGGAGGAATTGCAATATAAAACATGGTAGAACAATAACAATAGTGATATAATATATGTAACATCCCATTTATTGAAACATCAACTACTAATCACAATCTTATAAAAGTACTCTGCCTCAGTGATGAAGTTTTGTCTCAGCAGCAACAGCAGACACAATCTAAACAGCTCTCGCATGTTTCGTAGCAGCAGAAACAGCAGCATAGCGCGAACAGGCTGCATTTTTAAGTCCAGAAAAAGACAAGAACATGAATACTAATCAATCAGTGAACTATGCATCAATCACAAATTAGTTGTGTCAAATTCAGTATTAAAAATTTCACATCATAGTTAGACTATATTAGAGGCGATTCAGTATTTAAATTTGATGGACTTAACTTTTGAGATTCTTAGAATCGAACATATTGTATTTTTGAAATAATTATGAGTTTGAGATTTAATATTTATTAAAATTTTAGTGATGTTTCGCATATACACAAAACATGCTGGTTCGATAGAACTAGTTTAACTTAGGCTCCATTTGCACCTGGACTATCTTTATGTTAAAGACTTCATGATGTAGACAAACTTCAGTACATGTAAGAAAAAAGTTCTTTAAGTAGAAGAATTGGGATATCATTTAGTAGCTCTACTATATTTTTGCTAAAAATATAAAACTGAACAATAACTTTAAGAAAGAAAGTAGTAGATAGAATGAAGAGGGTTATGATGCAAACCAAGCATAGAGGCATCCCTTTTCTTCATGGCGCTTGTGGACATGGTCATAGTATGACATGTTTTGATATGCTGGAGGAGCATCCATTTTCTTTCTTTCTTCTTTCTGTTGTTATTTTTTCCCTATGCTTTCTTTGCTTAAAAAGATATGGAAGTTTGACTTAAAGAATGTGAAGTGGATAAGAATATAAAATGAATAGAGGTGAATAATTAATGATCATTGATAGGGGCCTAAAGGAAGCAGATGGTTTATGCACCCATTATTCCGTTTATGCATCCATTATTCTAAATTCACTGGTCTAACAAATTCAAATTTGCACCGCGTAGGGCTGCTAAAGAAAGAAACGCTTTCTACTATGAATTTCTTCGTTTCACTAGGGTTGAACCCGAAACTGGGTTAAGGGTGGTGTAAGCTGTCTAATTAATGATACTTCATACTTTTTCGACTTTCTGTCTTCTTTTTTCCATTTATTAATGGGAAGACAACTATGGAAGTGTATAGAACAACTAGATCATTTAAATATGGAAGGCAGGAAGTAAAGACATTGGCAACAATGGACCATACTTGTGACTTGTCTACGTATCCTAACATTATGACGACCCCTAGCATGCTTGTGAGCTACTCAAATGTCGTGTCTTTTTAAAATTGGAGTATGAATTCGAGTTAAAACTCCAATATGATCGTTGAGCAATACTTGGTCTATTTGTAATATTGTAGTGAATTCATTGTTCCTACACAATGGTCTTCGCAAACATGTTTTGCATGAGGCCTAGTTGATGAACCCCTAGGGCCTAGGCCATGTCCATTCTACTCTATGCAAACGACCTAGTGTAGCGCACGCGGCACGCCTAAGGGGCATACATCAATTATCTTAAATAGAATCATATAGCAACATTGTTAAAAACACTGACCGTCAATCTTACCTTAACCTTTCTCTTTTACAACAACAACTATCAAACAGATGGGGCCTGAGGAGGGTGAGATGGACGCAAACCTTACCCCCGACCAAGGTGGAGAAGCTGTTTCCAATAGACCCTCGGCTAAAGAAAAATATTTTATAAACATGAACAAAGAGAAAACAAAATGCAAACACAATGATAAGGCCAATACTGACATTAAAACAAAGGGAAACCTAGGTGAACAGAAAATATCAAATAACAATATTCGAAGAATAAGTTAGGAATAACAAAAATATATGAATCAACTAATGCATATATAACATAAATGAAAAAAAAAAATCGAAGAATAAGCTAGGAGTAGCATATATTAATGAATCAAACTAGTGCTCATAAAACATAAATCTCTCGACTACTATCTAACCCTCTAACCTAATTCTCGACCTCTAAGCTTTCCTATCTAGGGTCATGTCATCGGTGATATGGAGGTGAGTCATATCATGTCTAATTACCTCGGCCCAATCCTTCTTCGGTCTACCTCTCCCTCCCCGTAGACCCAACACTTCCAACCTCTCGCATCTCCTCATTGGGGCATCTGAGCACTTCCTCTTCACATGTCCGAACCAGCGCAGCCTTGCTTCGTGCATCTTTGTCAGCCACAGAAGCCACTCCCACCTTGTCACGGATGACCTTGTTTCTAACCTTATCCATCCTAGTGTGCCTACATATCCATCTCAGCATCCTCATCTCTGCAACACTCATCTTCTGAATATGAGTGTTCTTGACTGGCCAAAACTCCACCCCATACAACAAAGCTGGTCTAACGGCCACGTTATAGAATTTACCTTTAAGTCTAGGTGACACTTTCTTATCGCATAGGACTCCTAAGGCAAGCATCCACTTCATCCACCCTGCCTTTATACGATGTGTGACATCATCATCAATTTTTCCATTGCCTTGGATGATTGATCCAAGATACTTGAAGCATCCCTTCTTGAGAATGACTTGTGTATCGAGCATCACTTCCACTTCGGACTCATGAGATGCATCATTGAACTTTACACTCCATGTACTCTGTTTTCGTCCTGCTCAACCTGAAGCCTTTAGACTCTAGATTCTGCCTCCAAACCTCTAGCTTAGTATTAACTCTACCGAGCATTTCGTCAATCAAAACAATATCATCAGCAAATAGCATACACCATGACACCTCCCCTTGAATACTCCGTGTTAATTCATCCATCACCAGAGCAAACAAAAATGGACTAAGAGCTGACCCCTGATGCAACCCCATCTCGATTGGGAAGCGATCCGAATTTCCACCTACTATTCACACTCGGGTCTTGGCTCCATCATACATATCTTTAATCGCTCTGATGTAAGCCATAGGTATACCTTTAGCTTCCAAGCATCTCCACAAACCTCTCTCAGAACTTTGTCAAAGGCCTTTTCTAGATTAATGAACACCATATGTTAGTCTCTCTTCTTATCCATGTACTGCTCAACCAACCTCCTCAGAAGATGAATAGGTTCCGTCGTCGATCGCCCTGACATAAACCTGAATTGGTTCTCAGAGATAGTTGTATCCTTTCTCATCCTCTTCTCAATCACCCTTTCCCAAACTTTCATAGTATGACTTAGAAGTTTGATACCCCTATAGTTGTTGCAATGCTGAATATCACCCTTGTTAGTGTACAACGGGACCATAGTACTCCACGTCCACTTTTCGGGCATTCTAACAGTCCGAAAGATGACCTCGAACAACTCAGTTAACCACTCCATATCTACTCTACCAGCGGTCTTCCAAAATTCTACTGGGATCTCGTCAGGTCCAGTTGCTCTTCCCCCTTTCATCCTACGAAGAGCCTCTTTAACCTCTTTAATCTCAGGGTGCTCTAAATGATCCAACACAATATCCTTGTCTCCCTCCCCCCCCAATTTAAGAGTTTATGAAAGTAAGCTTGCCATCTCCGTTTAATGTGAGCCTCTTCCATCAATACCATGCCATCCTCGTGAGCTCATGTAAAAGCCTCTTCAACCTTTCTCTTTTATTCCAGCATATTTCGTGAAACTCATGTAGAAAGGAGTTATTTATTGGACTAGATGAGTACAAAACAAAAAGATGAAAAAGTGCTCACTCGTATACGAAAATGCAGGCTCTCTAGACCATTGTTTATCACACCAATTATGGTTCGGAATTTGTCTTGACCCTGTATCATTCCAATTTTGCCTCATAATCCTAATAAAGATGACTATCTTGTTATTCTGATGCCACTAAACTGAAAGTTTTGAAGACATTAAAAGAGATGACTATCTTGTTATTCTGATTGAAATTCATTCACATTTGGGTTAAGTTGTTGGACTTATTTAATGTCTCGCCTTGCGAAAGATTAAAAATTTCAAGATATTGCTGTTGTAACTTCAAAGATAATTCAACAACCTTTTCAAGAAAAATAGTGGAACTTCACTTGGTGTAGGAGGAATTACAAGAATACAAAACATGGTAGAACAATAACAATACTGATATAATATATGTAACATCCCATTTATTGAAGCATCAACTACTAATAACAATCTTATAGAAGTACTCTGCATCATTGATGAAGTTTTGCCTCAGCAGCAACAGCAGACACAATCTAAACAGCTCTCGCATGTTTCGTAGCAGCAGACACAGCAGCATAGCGCGAACAGGCTGCATTTTTAAGTCCAAAAAAGAAAAAGACAAGAACATGAATACTAATCCATCAATGAACTATGCATCAATCACAAATTAGTTGTGTCAAATTCAGTATTAAAAAATTCACATCGTAGTTAGACTATATTAGAGGCGGTTCAGAATTTACATTTGATGGATTTAACTTTTGAGATACTTAGAATCGAACATATTGTATTTTTGAAATTATGAGTTTGAGATTTAATATTTATTAAAACTTTAGTGATGTTTTGCATATACACAAAACATGCTGGTTCATAGAACGAGTTTAACTTAGGCTCCATTTGCACCTGGACTATCTTTATGTTAAAGTCATCCTTGGCAAATGCTCTTATCCAGATTTTGCAAGAGATTCACATGTTTCTTGATTTTTGGTGGTACCGGATGATGCATCATCTTAAGAGTATATTTGACTGTAACATTTATATATGTAGGTCTTGCATTATGCTTCCCAACAAAATATTTTTTTCACTCTAAATGGTTAGGTAAGGTTTGAGTTGATATATACGGATCAAACTCATCTTAAATTCCTTTGAATCGGATCAGATAGTCTAAAATTTTAAAAGATGAGAAAACTGTGTAAAAGTTAAATGGTGCAACGTATAAAATCACGAAGTGCAGCTTCAATAAATAAAAAATCACTACACAACTGGTGCAAACATTACTAAACAATATTGTCTTACCATTTATGTCTTCTTAATTGACAATGGTTCTGATCGCTCCAAATACATACAATGTTTCTGGTCACGTTCCAAAGACATAAGACATGTTATTGATCTTCAGCTGCCTCATATTTATCAACATTATAATAGGACATCGTCAGGTATCCAAAAATCTTATGCTCCTAGTTTCAGTGTGATTTCCTATTTTATAACATTAACTCTTAAAGTATCTGAAACTTCAATTATACACATACACCAAAAAAAAAAAAAAAAAAAATCAACTATGAGACTAATTTGTACCTCGAAACAATCCAAGGGCACAAAATGGATCCTTAAATTCAAAAATACGATTAAAGTCAACAAATTGAGATTTTTCATAAATATTTATAATTCTGAAGACAAATATATTCTCTGATGTATACCCTAATGAAAATTGAAAAAGTCATCCATAGCATGATAAGAAGTATATCATCACTTAAATTAGACACGCATGGACTCTCCATTGACGTATGATCTTCTCTGAGAAATACAGGCTCCGACGTATAGTTGATATTCCTCTGTGGAAAAAACTTTAACTGTAAAGTTGGATACCATATTTGCCCAAGTAAGAATATGGGAAGAGATCAACATAGAGTTTAGAGAAGGAAAAAAATAAAACAATACCTTTGTGGAGAAAACAGGAAAAAGATGAAAAATAACCTAGAATAACTGAATAAGAATATTTGAATAGGGTAACAATAATTTCTCTGTAAAGGAAAAAACTTCCTCTTAGCAATTAAATAGTAGTATTTAAAAACGTTACCAATTAATAATAATTAATTTAGATTCAATTCTAGATTAGTATTACCATAATACACCGTAAATATTTAAAAAGAATGTGGACGTAAACGTGGGTTTGAAAAGTGAATTATAGCGGGTGTTAATGCCTCCAACCTGACTGGCATGCTAAATTTCTGTCTTCTTAATTATTTGGAACGTAGGTAGGTAATAATTTGGAATTATCCATATTCTTTGTATAATTTGTTCTTATCTTTTTTTCAAAGGAGAATTTATACGAGGACTCTAACGTCGGCAAAACTACTCAATTAGAAGGAAGCAGTTTTCCTCATACGAAATGCACAATTTGTTCTTTTTTTTCTTTAATTTAATTCAAAAATTAAAACACATCAAATTTAAAAACTAATTCACCTAATTTAACTACTTTGTCCTAAAATCTAACACATAACTTTTTCTTGACATGCCACTTGGCTACTTTCTATAGGCTTACTACCCTCCTTTTAATATAATATGGATATGGATATAGATGACAAGTTTATATAGCCAAATAAATATAAGAACATATTTTAACAAGTTTCAAAAAATGAAATAAAGGTAACATATTTCATCTTTACTTTTATGTCCAATAGTATACCATACAATTTGAAACTGAAACGGAGTAGATTGGTATTGAAATAAAAATCAAATTTGGAGACGTGAAAAGAGTATAATTTTTCTCTTCACATTACGTGATCATTTTGTTACCAAATCACACAACATTCACCCCCCCCCCCCCTCCTTAATATTAAACTGACACCATATATAATGGAATTAAATTATCCATACAAAATGTGTTCGAATACCTAATTTCAAATGTAGTAACACAAATAGTTAAATTGTATACGGAACCCATAAAATTGAAATACGGAATCGGCCTCAGAGTTTGGGTAAGTCGTAGTTGCTGTTATTATTCTGACTAGAGACTTGTGTTTTAGTATAGATTGATCATTGATCAAAGAACCTCCTCGTTTGCCTAATAGACAAATTGTACATGTCGCCTAGTTAATGAAATCATCATATATCATATACTATATTAAAAGTGGGAACCTTAAAAGCTAAAAAGTGAAAGACCAAAATGCCCTTCAACAACCTACTAAACAGATTTGAAAAACAAACCCCATTTATTTAAATATAAAACAAAAGAACAAAAACCAAAAAACTAGCTTCAATGAACGGACGCTTCATATACAAATAGTTGCTTCTATTATGTGTGAGAACTCTGTTTAAAACGATTGGCAAATCCAAAAGACGCAGCAGTTACCATCATCGGCAAAGGCACGTCTTGAGGGAACTGCTCCTTCGGTTTCTATTGCGCCTTTACCAATTATCTGTGCCTTTTTCTTATTCCTTCTCTGTTTGTTTTCCTATATGTGAGTATTTTTTACCACTAGCTTTCAGCTGTTTGTTCTATGCTAATACATGAAGAGCTTTGAATTACTTAAATTGGTGCTCATATTGTAACTGAGATTTGCATCACACCTTTAATTTAATTTTTAGGTTGTTCAGTACGTCGTCTTTCTATAATAATGTACATGCAATTGTCATGAGAAGTTAATATAAATATTTCAAGTTTTGAAGACAAGGGTACATAACTTAAGAGCCAACTAATTTACATGATCAGTTAAGGCCATCAGGGACAAGCTTCCAACTTTGATTGTAGCTAGACACGGTTAATTCAGGTTTCACTTTAATTATAATATTCAGTCCGGAGAGGCCGCAACAGCATCATCAGATCTATATGGTCCTTGGAGGAATTGCAATTCAACCTATATATATATATATATATATATATATATATATATAGGTTTTGCGTGACACTGGAGATGAGGGACGTGCCCGAAGAATCCTGCCACGGTGGACTAAGAACTGGGGCGGCAATAGCGTTGAGGACGTTGTTAGCCAGTGTATGCATGCGTCTGGCCGAGTCGGACTTGTAGACCCGCATCTGTGTGGTAAGCTTGTGGCGCGACTATGAAGGGGGCCTTGCGAGAGCACTTGGCACAACTGGTCGGGAGCTGTTGCCGCTTCCCTGACGAGCCCGTGGCAGGGCGAAACCAGTTGGCACGTTAGACGGAAGGCTGGTCTTGGGGCAAGAGCGGAGGCCTCAGGACGCCGCGCGAGCGCCGGATTGCGCCGGGCCGTGAATCGTGGTATCAATATATATATAATTTGTTTGACAACTGAAACGGGACCATCTGATGGATTCTAGGAAATTTTGGAAGATTGACTATTCCTATTAGTATGGTGCTAATTAATGCATAATAAAGGAAATGCTTAGCCATATATTTTGAGTATTTTCTGAACTGATGGCGTTGAAGCAAATACTAATCACATACAGTTGCATCAATTATTGTTTAACGACCCTCTAATGTACTACTCTTTTTAATATGTTAGCCTGTACAGTATGGTTATGATATATACCTCTTGAAAAGCAATAACTTAGTACTCTTAGTACTCTCAAAATTCATATATGTAGATATAGGTACCTTTTTACAAGTAAATTTGCTGGGGATAGTTATCATATGAAGTGATTTGCTGATTTTAATGCACTTTTGGCCCTTACAGAACTATACCTTCAAGTGACTGAATTAGATTTGGTTTGGTTGTCGAACAAGCGAAATATGAAGGTTTATCAAGTAGAAGTATTGGGTGATATTAGTTTCTTGAATTATTCTTTTTTATTATGTATATTCTTTCGTATTCAATATGTTGAAATTATATTATAAATCATGTATTACATGATCGGGCATCCACGTGCAACGCACGTGATGGACACTAGTTACTATAAAAGCATGTCCTACAAAAATCAAAAGTCATTTTACCTAAATACCCCCTAAACATAAAACTTAAAACTTATGGTTCTTTGAATTTTTTGGTTTAATAAAAAATTTCTATTTTCAAAAACCCTGCTTAGTTCACCGAACAGTTGCCTCCCAAACAAACACGTACATAGTTCACTGAAGAGTTGCCATGCATACAAACAACTAAGGATTAACAATAGTTCACGAATAGTTGCCACCCACTGACTCTCTCATTGATATGAAGATTCTTTGATCAATATAGAAGAATTTCTGGACTTTTAGTCCTTCCTCTTATGTTGCGAGTGATGACCAATCTTTCTAAATTTTCAACCTCCAAGGAAGAAGATCCTACAAACTGGTATATTCACATTCATACAAACTAACTTCTTCTTGAAATGAGTTATCACATAAGGTGTAAGTGATCATATATGCCAACCATATTGTCAGGTGAGTTCTAATATGATTAGTTCTTCAATCTAGGTATTGTTCAATTGATGATTATGTTATCTACTTGAATCTCTTGTGCACCTATTTAGTGTAGCCCGTAAGGTAGCTTCTATGCTAATCGTGAAGTCTTTGTATAAAGCTCTTAGTTCCTTCATAGACCCAGTATTTTGAAAAATAAATATGGTTCTCACACAATCTTCTTCGTCGCACTGTTTCTTGTGGGCCTTGTATCGTTCTTCTTATATTTCTCAGCACCAAACTTTTTGTGTTATATTAAAAGAATCTAATCTGATGGTTTGCTCATTGCTTGACAAACTATATAGAAATAAATTTATTGGTCGAATTGTTTAGATGCAATTGTTTCATACTTTCGCCATAACTTAAAAGGAATGATCTGACTAAATTAATCCATACCTCTTCCAAAACATTAATGAGTCCTCTCATTACTTTGGAAGTTCGTGGGTTTGATGTATGTGATGATGCTTAGTACACGTGCAGCGCACGTGCCGAGAAACTAGTAGGATAAAAAAGTACCTTTGGAGATCAAATTCAAATCCCACTAGAGGTACAGAACAGTTTAGCTTTGTTGGGCAGAATTATGTGGCACCCGAGTTGCTTGGGAGATACTAACAAGTACCTAATAGAATAGTGTAAGTGTGTGAAAGTTGACAAGATACCACCTTTATAAAAAAAAGAAAAAAGACAAATTTAATTACTACCTATTGAAATCAATATGACCCTATAGAGTAGGATGAATATAAATATCAATATAGCTGAACTCAACTAGTTTGATATTGAGCATAATAAATTAATTGATTAAGGCTGAGACAAAAAATAACTACTCCATATGCTTAGATGATCAAGTGATACACCAAATGGTGTGGCATAGTGGCATGACGTCTTTCAGCGGAGGCAAAATTACCATGTGATTTCTTCCATTTGTCTAAGCCTTAGTGAGTATAGTTACCCTGTAGCCGTGCTGGTGGAGGTAGCTGGTATCGGGTGGAACAATCAAGGTGCGAGCAAGCTGGTCTGGACTCTACCGTCATTTAAAAAAATTTGATGAATTGCTTTAATCGTAATTGCAACACACCATTTCCAGGATGAAGTGGTTATACTAATGTTGAAACAGCTGTTCATGACTTCTGTTAGATGCTGTTACTGACTTGTGTTGATTTCATTTTAGCCAAGAATTCTGACTGATATTTCATGACTGCTACTTTTTCCATCTAAGATTGTTCTTTTTTCCTTTACTTGGACTGAGAAATACGGGCTTTCCGAGCAATGTAGCTGGACTTTTGTGTATAGAATTCTTCCCTCTCTCCCTTTGTGGGGTATCTTTATCTCTTAACGGAGCATGTTTACCCTTTTTCCTGTAATCTGCCTTTTAGTTCTGGAATGTTGGTGGTTGGAAGTTACTGAAAGTCATCCTTTTTGGAAGGATTGTTGTCAATAGTGATTTTTATTGAACGTGGTGATGTAACTATCATCTTGTGGTAGCTTCTAGTTAACAGCTCACACGGTGTTCTAGTTGGAGAGAGAAGCATAGGGGTGCTAAGCAAATTTAATGGGGATTAGGACCTTTGCGGTGCTGGGGTTGTAATATTCTCCCAACCTAAACATTGAGCAATAAAAACTGATGGAGAACTTAAAAATGGAAAACTGGTAGGAGTCTCTGCTGATACATATAAGAAACGGAGACAAGTGGTGAGGTCAATGTACCATTGCAATTTGTAGGCTATTTACATCTGCATTTGCTGGATTAAGAGGCACTTTTAGAGCTTAACCTTCTGTAAAAATATGCATATTTTCAAATGTATTGTGTCACAGGATGTGATGTCATTGTCAATGAGGATAAAGGAGTTTCAAGGATCCACACATAATTTATAATAGATGAAATGATATCTTTGGATCATTCATTGAAGAAACCTTCAAATATTTCATCTAAAGTATGTATAAGAGACTTCAAAGTACGGTACATTCTTCAGCAAGCATCTGGATCCAAAGGAGAAAGTTCTTGAGTTCCCGTATAAAGAAACAATGCTCGAGGATGGGGATCTAGTTTCATCTGGAACTGGTAATGTAACTTACAAGTGATTGAAGTTACATACTGGAACTCTTAACTCCAATATGTACGTCTTATTATTGGAGCAGTTTTTGGTCAAAAACATCCTCAAGCTTTATATGCAACTTAAATTTATCCTTAAAGTAAGATTAAAAAAAATATCTTAAAGTATTTTTTGGCCAAAAACATCCTTAATGGTTCCATAATGTAGCAAGTTCCATCTGATAGCTAACCATCGTTAGCAAGCTAATGGCTCACATGACCTTTAAGGCCCCTCTCCTTTCATGTATGTCATTTTCTACAATGGAAATATGGATTAAAAGAACCATCTGTTTTTTTTTTGTCACCTATATCATCAAAGCCGACATCCCTGTGATGTTCCTCTGCAAAATTAGACTGATTTTAGGCTTGTGACGCTGATGCTGATACTTTCAAGTTGGAGTGCAAATGAGGAAATTCTCTCTAGCACCGGCACCACGACCTTCTGCACCCGTATAGTGACTTGTGTTGAGCCACGTGGTGGCACTGGTGCTCAAGCGGTTTGAGTTGGGCAAGGACTAAGCTCAATGTTTCGATAATATTCATGTTGAAGTGTGTTGAGTAGTTAGGGACCTAACAGCAAATATATTAGGAGTGAAGTGTAGTTGTGGAAACATTGTGGACTAATTAGCAAGTAGTTAGTTGTTATAAATAGAGTTAGTTAGGTTAGTTGAGCTCTTTAGCTCATTTCTGTAATTGGCTCAGCTAAGAAAAGGGATTCTTCCCAAAATATCTTCTTCTCCATTTTTGATCCAAAGCTCGATGACTCCATTAATGGAGATTTTAACATGGTATCAGAGCTCGGTTTAACGACCCTGAGCTGTAGGATCAAAGTTTAGGAGATAATTTGCTCCAGTTTCACAAAATTTCCTTAATTAGGTTTTCAAATTCTGCTGCAATTTCTTCTGTAAATCGATCGTCTCAAGACAAAAGCCATGGCTGAACAGCAAAATCTGAACTCGATTGATCATCGACATCCTCTATACCTGCTTCCGTCAGACGCGCCTGGGTTAATACTTGTATCCGTGCAGTTGACTGGAGCAGAGAACTATGCTGTGTGGAGTAGGGCAATGAAAATATCTCTGCGAGCTAAGAAGAAATTAGGGTTTATTGACGGTACTTGTGTAAAGGAACAGTATGAAGGTGAATTAGCAGAAGAATGGGAACGATGCAATGCTCTTGTGTTGACTTGGATCATGAATACAGTAACCAAGGACTTGCTGAGTGGCATAGTGTATGCAGAAGATGCTCACAAGGTGTGGATGGATCTCAATCACAGATTCGATAAGGTGAATGGAAGCAGGATCTATCACTTGCACAGGGAAATAGCAACTATCTCTCAAGGTACCTCTAGTGTCTCAATCTATCATTCAAAATTAAGGCTGCTTTGGGATGAATATGCATCACTTGTTCCACCTCCTAGTTGTTCATGTGAAAAGTCTAGGGATTTCATAGCTCATCTTGAGCAGCAGAGACTTTTTCAATTCCTGATAGGGTTAAATGAAAGCTATAATGCTGTTAGGAGCCAAATACTGTTAATGACACCTCTACCTAGTGAGAGCAAGGCTTTTGCTATGATAATACATGAAGAGAGCCAGAGGAGGATCACAAATAATGTCGTTTTAGCTGTTGACAGTGATGAACACACTGCTCTAGCTGGTATGAAAGGAAGCTATCAGAACTACAAGAGAAATGAAGTTAAATGTGATTTGTGTGGTTATAAAGGGCACCTCAAGAAGGATTGTTACAGAGACAAGGGTTTTCCACCAGGTTTCAAGAGCAAAAGAAACCCAGGATATAACAATGCCATCACCAATTATAAATCTGCAAATGCTAATGCTGCCACTTATGAGCATGACAGGACTCCACAGCAGAATTCCCAAGCTTTTGCTAGGCCAGAGAAGAGTTTTGCACCACAGGCAGAATTCTCAGGGAGAGCAGGCCAAGACATTTTCTCAGAGAAGCAATTTGGACAGATTCTGAGAATTCTTGGTAAAGGAAAGGAAGAGGCCGAACCTGCAGTTAACATGGCAGGTAACACTGTATCATCATTTCTTGCTGACAGGAATTGTACTAATTCTTGGATCATCGACACAGGGGCAACAAATCATATGGCTTCAAACATTGATATGCTGAACAATGTGCATAGGTTAGAAACTCTTAAAGGTAGTAGTGTCCACCTACCAAATGGAAAAACAGTGCAGGTCACACACAGAGGAGAGTGTAACCTGTCAAAAGGAGTACTATGTGTCCCAGAGTTCAGATATAATCTCCTTTCAGTGTCCCAATTGACCAAAGAGATGAATTGCTCAGTAACTTTCTTTCCTAAATTTTGTGTATTCCAGGACCTATGTACTGGGAGGGTGAAGGAGATTGGTGAAGAGAGAGATGGCTTATATCTTCTGCTACCCAAGGATACAACAAGGCACAAAATTGTTCCAGTAAGCTCCTGCTTAGCAAACAGTAAACCTGTAGACACTCAAGTATGGCATATGAGGCTTGGGCATGTTCCAGCTGGAGTACTGAGGCATCTTCCATCCTTAAAGAGCAGCTCTTTTAAGGATCATAGTTTCAATAAATGCACAATTTGCCCACTAGCTAGACAAATAAGAAAGCCATTTAGTCATAGTACTAATAGAGCTCAGTCTGTATTTGATCTTGTGCATGTTGACATATGGGGTCCTTTTAAAGTTCCAACACATAATGGTAATAGATACTTCCTGACCTTGGTTGATGATTGTTCCAAAATGATTTGGGTTTTTCTGATGAAATTGAAAAGTGACACTGTAGTGGTGTTAAAGAACTTTGTAAGAATGGTTCAAACTCAATTTGATAAGACTGTGAGAATGCTCAGAACTGACAATGGGACAGAATTCTTCAGTAATGAGACCACTAATTTTTTGACAGAAAATGGTATTGCTCACCAGAGTAGTTGTCCATATACCCCTCAACAGAATGGAGCTGTAGAAAGAAGACACAGACACACCTTAGAGGTTGCTAGGGCTTTAAGATTTCAAGGACACATTCCATTGAAGTTTTGGGGTGACTGTGTGCTTACTGCTGTTTATTTGATAAATAGACTTCCTTCATCAGTATTGTCCTGGAAATCTCCCTATGAGGTGTTTCATCATTCAGTATAATAATTTCCTCGGACATGGCCTATATAGGACAAGGGAAGTGCTTTAGTAGTTCAGCTCAAAATTTGTAGCAGAACTTATCATGAATAAGCGGCTGATCATATGAAATACTTATATATTTCTCAAATATCCTGATGTTAGTTTTGATTGGTAAAGGGTAATATAATCATATGAGGAGTAAGAAAAGATAGTTACAAGGGAGCTACATTAGCTCAATCTACATCATAAAGAAGTTCAAAATCATTACTTGGATAGAAACAAAAACAATAAAGCAGTCTTTTTTAATATGTATAACAAGTTAAAGTAACAGACCTGATCAACATCCATATGCTGCTTTGACGCACCCTTGCCAAAGCAGCTAATTATTTGAATCCGTTTCTCTTCTCTATTGTTGGACTTGTTCTTCTTCTTCTTCTTCTTGTTTTCTTCGATTTCAATGCTTCTCTTCATCTCCCACAACATTCCTAGTGTTACTTTCTTTTGCTTTAGTAGTGTCTACGGAGAAGAATGTCCAACCCCTCAAGACTAGCTGCGTCTTAAAATCAACTAGAGTTAATAAGGGATTGAATTAGTATTTTCAAAACCTGAGGGCTGTAATTAAAAGTGGTTAAACTTTTTCAAATCTTAGAGAAGAACAAAACCAGCCCGCGTGTCCTCTCTCTCAGCTTATTTGCAAAAATATGACACCATAAGCAATGGTTTGCCCAGATGTTTTGCAAAAATGCTTCCGTGAAGGTTTAATGAAAAAAAATCCGGACGGAAACACCCCTGTCAAGTTTTTAGGTCGGGGCCAAGACTTGCCTTTATATATCTCCACTTTTTAACATTTATCCCTTCGAGTATTGCCAAAAGCCAATACTTGCCGCACTTGGTCGTAAATTTTGGCAAAAGGCAAGACTTGCCTTCGACCCCTGCTCGATTTGCCAACACTTGAACGGTAAGTGTTGGCTTTACACTTGCTGCACTTCGTCGGTCTTGGCAATTACCAAGACTTACCCCTTTCAGTCTTCCCTGCAATCTCGCCATATAATTTGAAGTATTGGCAAAACAGGACTTGCCCTTGAAGTATAGTCAATTACCAAGACTAATAAAATTTTTGTCTTGAAGTCTTGGCTCCACACTAAATAATGGCATTTTGCTAAAACATTCCTTAGCGCGGACAATTTTTCAAAACCACTCCTTATGGAGGGCATGCGGTGAAATTTTTGCTCTCTCTCCCATCACTTCAACACAACTTGTAAACTTCTTGATTTCTCCCAACATTCAACGGAATTTCTCTCAACATTCAACCATTTTTTCCATCGATTCAAGCAATCCGACCACCGGACTTCCTACAACATATATTTTTAGTGGATTGACCATCTAAAAGGTAATATTGTCATTTTATTGAGATTGTGGTGTAAAATTTAAACTAGGGTTTATTCGATTTTACATTATCTGTGATTAAAGTTACATTTGGGTGTGTGTTTTTGAGCAAAATGTGTGATATTATATAGAAATTGGATGATATTATGTTATTAAATGGTGAATGAAGTTCCGAAATACAAAAAAGGGTTTTCGATGTTGTAATGAAATGTGTATGATTTTTTATGGTTCTTCATTTTCTTGGTTAAATTTTGACGAATTATGGGATTTGTGTGAACCAACGCTCCCTTATTTGTTTGCAAATAGAAGTGATTTGCATTTATACGTCGTTTGATGTTCCGAACATCCTTAGATAGATCCACACCAGTTCATGAGAGGTTGAGAACATCTCATTGGAAATTTTGTAGTATTATTTTGCAGAAAAATGGTAAATTTACGCTTGAGAAAACCAACTATGTTGAAAGATAAACCTAAGCAGAATAAGAAGACTAAACGCTCAAAATCAAGAAGAATTATCAACCGCAACCATCAAACTAATCATACTGAGGAATCCCAAGCTTGAGGATGATGGATACTTTCAGCAAGCAAAAGATATATACTAAATCACCCCGCACAAACACTGAGCTATACAGATATTCCACATGCATCTAAAAGACGAAAGACTAAAGTAAAAATTTGAGCTTATCTGCCAGTAAAGAAGAGAACAGAACAAAATTTCCAAATACTTGCCACTTGTAAAATAGGTAGATGTATTTTTTAAGTTGTACATCTTGGACACCAGATTGGAAAAACGCTTCCATTTTACTAGCACACCAAAGCAGTAATTAGAAATCATTTCTCCTTCGTCGGCGTAGGCTGTATTTCCATGTATGGTCACCTTGCTTGGCTGCAACCATTTGCCATGCTTTGTGCAGTTTAAGCTCCAATCTTAGTGTTTCAGCTTCAAGCCATCGAGTTAAGTCCTTATTTAACTCCTTTACACCCAAAAGATGAGGGAAAAGCAGACTTGAATAATACTGTCATCTAGAGCACCAGTTCAAGTTACCTTCAATATAGAGCACTCAGATGATTCAACTGGCAGGGCTTCTGTTAATTATCTTTCTCAAAATCAGAATCATTGATGATACTACTTGCGATTCTATCTTCGCCTGAATTGACACAAATTGAAATTTATGAATATATACAAAAGAGGACCCCAAAAGATATGAGGCAGTTGTTAGAGAAATCTGAAATACATACAAAGATCCTCTGTAGAAGTTGAAACATCAATTTTCGTAGGCATACTCCAGCTAGGATCAACTGACTTGCCGCTAGCAAAGGCTTCTAGGAATTTGGATTGCAAGAGCTTCACTTCTGGTGACAAGAAGAAAAGAAAAAAAGATGAATCAAGCATATAAAGGAGAAAAGAGATAGCCTAATAACACTAAATATATTAAAGAGTAATAATCAGAAGGTAGTAAGGATATTGACTACGAGGGGAAAGATGAATCATTTGAACTCGGACATGATGAAATTATCTACAGATAAACAAAGTGCTCGCAGTTTAATGGTTCTCAATGGCTATAAGGAGCCAGGCTACCAAAACTTATCTGGAAAAAAGGAGCCAGGCTACCATAAACAGACTAAATGATCAAACAGAAATATATTTTTCGTCGTTTTGAAGCTATAACACACATTTATTTTTAGTACTCAGAAGGTGCTCTTTGGAGTCCTAGAGACTCTCTGAACAATTCTGCTTCCATGAGTATCCCATGACTATCAATCCTGGGATGTATATTTATAAAGTTTAAGGTAGTGGAAATGGAAAGCACTTGTAAAAATGACACAGCTCTGTGCCCCTGCAGATGCACGCAAAATTCCAATAAAAAAAGTTAACTGCGTTTTCTCTAGGCACAAGCAGATATCGCCATATCTTACCTTCTGTTAAAGCATCAATTGTTGATTGCATGTTAGCAATATTCTCCCTGTAAGAAGATAAAATGAGATCAATACACATTTCTACAGAAATCCAGAGGCTAACATAACCATAGCAAAGTAATGTGGAACATGACGGCCTAGATTAATCTATAGTCTAGTCAAGCCTTGAACATACTTGACAGAAGACATTTCAGCTTGTGACTTCTCCAACTCTTTCTCCAATTTAAGCTCATTAGATGTTAAACGGAGTACCTGCAAAATAAAAAAATATAAACAGTAGAAAAGTAATCATCTCAGTGACAAATTCAAAAAAAGAAAAATAACATGTTTTAAAAAGAAAAGGTCTCAACCAATTATCAATAACATGTTTTTCCAAAACAGAATAGAACAAAAGAAAAATGATATCAGGCACTAAAGTGACCATTCATATTTCTCTAGAAAAAGAGAAAAAACAACTACTCTTTGTTTGGCAGTGAAAAACCGACTTAAAACTTAAAATTAAATAGAATTGACTAACACTAAACTGAAGTTCAAATGACTGAATTCAGGCTACATTATATGGTAATGACATTACGCAAGTTTCAAAATTTCAAGGTGAAACCAGTAACAAAGAGGGCAACTACATGACTGACAAATTATTTGGGTCAACCGAAGGGAATACCACAGTTACATACCTTCTCCTCCAAGCCAATCACTTCGGAATTATATAACCTTCAACAATCATGTCATGAAAATAGGTTAGCAGAATTCAAGCAAACTAAACAGTACATGCAAGGACCCCCAACTAAAAAAAAAAAAAGAACAGAAGAAAATTTCACTCGCAGTTGATGTACATTTCCTCATTTCTGTATATAATCATAAGAACATAGGTTGCTTGCAAGACATCACGAGTAAGAAAATTGGGCAGCTGAAAAATAAATAACGGAAGTGTATTCATTTGTGCAAATTATATTGGTATTTTTTATAGCACTCGGCTTCTTAAAAACAATGGTATTAGTATTACGTACTGATCACAGTTTATATTTTGGAGTGTGAGGTGACACAGTCATAACTACATAAGAACTGGTGTTCTTACAAGACACCGCGAGTAAAAAGTACTTCTGGCAAATGAAAATAAACTTTTGTACCAACTTATGGCAACTACCAAATTCAAAGAAAATTGTGCACCTAATAAAAGGAGAGTACTCACATTGCCTTCCCATCAAAGGGCACAAAAGAAGCATCATCCGCATATAAAGGCTGAACTGAGTCCACGGACACACTTAAATTGTTTTCTCTTTTGTCCACCGTGAGGGACACCACGGTTAATTCTCCGGGATAATTACCAACAATCACCAAAAAACTTCCATTTCCTAGGCCAAGCAAAATGTATCGACTCTCAGGAAAGGTTTCCAGTGAGGGCAATTGGTCTTCAAGACTTGGTGACTGAAACCATATTTCGGCCTTAACATCATATCCATACAAGCAAAGGTCAGGGGCGAACCAATAGAATGTATTGTTTGTGAACACTGCAGGTACTTCTTTGGCAACACCCTGCAGTCTAAGAACCACATCATGTGGGAGACCTGGTGGAGGCTTCTGCTCAGAATGTTGCAACAAAGCGAAGTTAGGATGGGCTGCATGATCATTTAATTTACCACTAGTTACATCCAAAAAATACACAGAACCCGTATCCAAGGAATATAACACTATATCCGTTGGACCATCTTTTTCCACAAGAGTGGCTTGCTTAATAGTGATATCGACATCAACAGTCATGTATCTCCAAGTTTTTTCATCCAGGTCGTAAATCCCACAACAGTAGCTGCAGTGTTGATCAGTGCAGGCCACAATATATTGTTTGTCTGTACCGAAGGCAGGGAGGAAGGGCATTTCATCTGGAAAACCCTTCGGAGCAGATTCAATTTCCCAAAGTTTAAGGTCAGTATGATTCATGTCATGCTTGAGCAAATGTTTACCAGTAGAGATATAGTTATCATTATGAAAAAAGTATCCCCCAATCCAGTAGATATTGTCACCAATAACAGCCCAGCTTCTTGGATGTTGCTCTGAATGCCCTAACGCTACAGCACTTAACTGTTTATAGGGCCTGGGGCGAGAAGGTCTCGTACACGGCCTTAAAGATACAGATTTGTCAACATCCCTCTTGGTCTCCAAGTCGACGCGATACCACGAATCCAGCCTACATGCTCCTACACCATGGATATAGAGAACAACGTCTGGCGGCCCCGTCTGTCCTAGTTCAACAGCTCTTCCAATCCTATCAGGTGGTGGCAAATGATATGCACCATGACTACATACACAAGAAGGACATAAGTTATTTTAGAAGACATCACGAGTAAGAAAGAAGTAAGGAATATAATAAGGGAAGAGTAATCACATTGACTTGCCGTCAAGGAGCATGAGGAAAGTATCAAGTCTATCCAAGGTTAAAGGCTGAACCACGTCCACGGACGCATTTAAAAAGAGCTGATCTGGTCACGGTGAGGGAGGCCACAGCTAATTGTTCAGGAGCAGTAGAAAGAACAACCAAAAGTCTTCCCTCCTTTTGCATGGAAACCGCAATGGGTTCTGAATAATCCATGGGTGATGGAAATTGGCTTTGAAGAGATGGTGATTCAAGCCATATTTGATCCACAATATGATAGGCAGACAAGTGCAGATCGCTGTTGAGCCAATACAGCATACCGTCAGTGAAGGCTGGCCTTACATGTGTAATTAGTCGAGGACGAACTTTTGGACCTTCCCAAATATCAAGGTTAGCACATTCTACAGGACCTTCAACTCTACAGCTAGGTAGATTCAAAGTCATCAGAGAACCGTCTTGCCAGGAAAAAAACACATATTGCGTTGACATGCCATCATTATTTTCCTCAACAGCAGCTTGAATTTCAAAATCAGGACAGAGACTAAAAGGTTCGTAATCGGGATCCAGGTAAGTCCAAGTATCATCCACGAGGTCGTAAATCTCACCACAGTGGCGCCAACAATCAGAAACATCAGGGCAGGGGCGGATGTAATCGTAGTAATCTTCACCGCCAACAACACATAGCTTTCTATTACCAACGGCAGCGAGCAACTGAAACCTACGGGGAATTCTCATGGAAGGAGAAACGGTTTCCCAATAGCTAGGATCAGCAGCATGATCCTTAACGTTATGCCTAAGCAAATGTCTACAAAGCGCCAAGCCCGTGCCCGCATTTCCAACATCTTTCATACCGCCAAGCCAGTAGATGTCGTCACCAATGACGGTCCAGCTTCCTCTCTCTCCGTGACTAGATGAACGCAGCGTCGCAACGGGTGAAATCCTTTTCGAGGGCAATGTAATAGGAACACTAAATGGTGCGTGTTCCCGTTGTTCAATCGGCAACTCCACGCCATACCAATGATACTCACTACCCGCAAGACAGTGGAAATACACAACAAAACTCTCGCCACCTTCTGCCATCGCTCTTCTTTCTGGAAATCGACTATATACTAGTACGTATACTAGTTAGGTTTTCTTTTTCTTTCTCTTTTTCCTTTATAGACGGCCGCTTTTAACACTGCGTTAGTCTGGAAATCGACTATATACTAGTACGTATCATATGATACTGTATATTATTATGTTGTACAATATTTGGATAGACTTTTGTTAACTGTTGTTTAATAATTGAAAATAAAATAAAAAATATTAAATAATAAGTGAGGGCATGAATAGGTAACGACGTGATTCCACCAAATCGGTCGTTATATAAAGTGAACAGTTTTCATGGTTACATAACCATGAATTTAACGATACCATACAATATTAATTAGAGAAACAATCAAAACAAACGTCGTACTCATGGTAACAATACAGTACCATACCATGAGTTACAAGTATCCGAACAAGCTGTAATTACTAGGAATACAGTATCCTTTTTCCTATTCTAATTTAGATAGAAAACTCCAATTATTGATTTTAGGAGAAATCTCGCTCTGATTGTTGCTGACTAACATATATCCACTTACTTTATAATGATCATTGGTGCAATTTAATTTGTTGTAAATTTAAGCATTTACTTATCTTATTTTTTAATCGCTAAATTTACAACTCTATTGAGTCTAGTTATACATTGATCACCTTTCAAGTTTCAAGCGACCTACAATTGGAAAAAATACATTATACTGTCAATGCACTGAGGTTAACTCATCTTGTAAGCTAGACTATGTATTGGTCGATTTCTGTCCAATCACGCAAAGAACACATGTTCGACTACGTAGCAAAGCTATAACTGTTTCGGAGACATTATGAGGCGAGATCAAATTGGAAACAGCTTCGGCCACTGGTGTAATCGATTATGTTGTATTCAGAATGTTTCGAAGACAATTGTTCTAGCAGATAAACTTGGTTGACCTTATCCAACTTTTATCGGAACAAATCCAGCGCAATCTGTGGAGCGTGGGTAACTGCTGAAGAGACATGGGGGAGTGGAGTTCTTCTAGGGTTGGCAACTCCACACTTTAGCTGACCTATAAATAGACCCCCATTTTTCCCATTTGTGACTTACGTTCATCAGAGCAAAAATGCTCCCTTTTATTCATAGACTACATTGTTATCATTCAAACACGCTATTATTACTGTTAGCAAATTATCTAGTGTCACTAATATCACTGTATCAAATATCAATTGCGGCTTGGTTCAGACTTGGAGGAGGATTCATCTCTTTCGTCAAAAGCACCAGCCTCCGATTCTCCAATACAATAAGCTTTAAGCTTTACTACTTTATTTATTGATTTGTCGTTGATTATTTCATTGTTTGCGTATTATTTTCATTGCTGGATACGGTCATTTGTTATCATCGATTTCATTAATCTATTATCATCGCATTAGTCGTATAATTGGTTCATTGCTTACTGCATCTACTTATCGCCATCGATTACGTTAACTGATTGCCATTATTTTGATCATATTGTTAATTTGTTGCTGATACGTGTTCACCATCGTCGGTCATATTAGTTGAATATCGTCATCATGATCGTAACATCAACCCAACGGAATTGCCTTTAGTTCGTTAATTGTAATCTTCGTTATCTTCATTAAACCTGTGATCGGCTGATTCGTATAATTTCTCATATTTAATGTTGTCATCGTAATTTTGCTACTCCATTCGTCATCAAACTTTATTCAATCGTTCATTAAATATCGAGCAAGTCTAACATTCAAATCGTGTTCGGTAGAATCGTAATTGTTTATCTTGTTCGTGATTTACTTTTTCAGAATCATATAAAATCGATCTCTTGTGATTATTCGATCATATCATCATAGCTTGCGAACTTGTCGCTTATCTTTGCTTGTTCAATAACATTCGTCTTCGAATTGAATTTGCCATATCGTGTCATCGAATTTGCTGATTGCATACTCTATTGAGTTGATTGCTTATATTATCTTCGAAGCAATTTTAAGTAAACCGATCATTTATCAACGTAAATTGCTAATCGATCAAATTGAGATACGAACGATCGCCTTAAACTCAACTAAATACAAATTTAATTGTAAAGCCACAAATACATTTTTAGGAAATACAGACTAACTGCATCTAGTTTGAAGGGGTGACATACTAATTACTTGATCCCTTCTTTTTGAGAAACCAAATTGGTTGGGTATTGATAAGCTCCACTTGGTTGGCTATCATGTTATCGATGAGACATGGCTCATATCAGCAAGTCTTGAAGGCCAATTGCCCTCATTGATTGATCGTCCATGGCTCATTGTGGTTGCTTTGCAAAAAGGTAGACTTTTGGTGGTTCTTTCTCCTGCTGTTGGACAATTAACAATTGCCTCCCTCAGAGTAGAAGGTAAAAGTCTTTTTTGAATTAGATCTACTATTAGAAATTTAGTATGTCTAGTGGGTTAACTGTGGAAGAAAATACAACCATATGCACAATCAAATTAAAAGAGTCTTAATAATCACAAAAGTAAATTACACATTAATAGAATATAGTGAAGTAATAAAATTTAATCTGAAAGATCAGTTGCCTACTAAGATAGGTAACTGAAGGGAGAAGGGGCCAATAACCTCTTCAGGTTACTGCTTCAGTTTAGTCCCTAGCTGCACCTGTTATAAAAATTCAAACATCAATATCCAAAATTGATGCATAAATGTGTTCATCATAATGCGTAGATACCTTATCAAAAAATTTAACCATATGTAAATAGAGGGCTATTCCCAACCTTGTGAAGATCCAACATTGAGAAAATTAATTTCAATGATTCGACAACTAAAACGCAAAATACATGATATCTCCTATGAATATATGTATGGAACTGAATTTCCTGTTGAAATTCGATTCTTAGATTGCCCAATCAATCAAACATGAATTGCAGAATTATTGTTGCATAGCATAATGTGTCATAGCTCATGGTTACTCGTTTACAACAATATCCTTTTACAAGGTTAATCCTAGTTCACCATGTCCCATGTTCTGATGTGAAGCTCTCTCTCAAAGATTCACTGGTGGAAGAAGAATCGATATCCTCAACTTCCTCTGAGCTCTTGCTTGACGATATTCTCACGATATTATAAACATAAGACCACAGATAAATTGTCCCTAACTGAAAAAGAACAGTCATCAGGAAACATTGCATTAAGATTTCCTGTGCATAAATATCATGGTTTTGTTGCTTTAGTTATTGCTTAAAGGAGTCAACCTTGTAGGTCACATCAACTCAACACAAGCGAAAGCCTTTAGCCTCATTTTTACTGTATGAGTTGATTCAGAAACATCTCCTGTATGTCTGAGGTCAAAATCAATTAGTAGTACTTTCATTAATTTAATCTTCAGCCAATCATGGAATGCATACCCTATAAGTACTACAGTCATCATTTTCAAAGCTGATGACCAAACCTTCCAATCACACAATAAAAAATCCTTGTGAAACCAACTAAAGTAGTTAAGAGGAACATACTGCAATAAAATCCTTGTGAAACCAACTGAAGTAGTTAAGAGACACGTACCGCCATGGAAAGTGAAGCATAGCCCATTCCATATGTGTGACAAACACCAGGAGCCCCAAAAGGGCTCCCTTTCTCTTTACAAACAGCTGGAATGATAATGAGAAGCAAGTTGCCCATGCTTCCTGTCGGTGCCAAGGAAAAGTTACTATCTTGGATAATATGGGTACTACAGAAGCAACTCATGTGTGAGAGAGCTCCTTCTATCTTTGTTCATCTTGAACAAAGTTAGGTGATTTCTTCCCAGTTGTCTAAGCTTTGGTGGATAGAACTGCCCATTATTTGTGTCAGTATAGGTAGCAGGTGCATGAAGTGCATGCAAGCTGGGCATGTTACCACCTTTATGCATAAAAATAAGAAGGCAAAATTTTCTCTTGGGCTCAATTTTATTTCTGGAGTACCGTAAAATGTAGTGAATGTTTTAAAAATCCATCAAAATCCCCCGGACCTCAAGAGCTATTTTCTTTTTGTTTAATACTCATAATACGGTTTCACGGAAGAAATCATTGACATGCAAAAAAAGATCAACACAGTGACCTGGAAACTTTTTCCACACATAGAGAGTATGTCCTTCTTTTTGTTACATTTTCTCATCTTCCAGGAAACAATGGTGCTGTACCTAAAGACAAAAAGCTACCGACATTAAAGATTGCACAGTATCCAGGTACATCTAGAATCTACCCACTGTCTCCTTCCAAGGTAAAGTAGTTTTGCATATGTGTGAAACATAAAACATTTGCTTGGCCTTTCATCACCAGCACCTGTCTGGCGAAAAGCAGAAGGATGAACTTGAATGATCTAACAATTCCTTTATCTTAATTTAATTAAAACAGTATCACATCTGAAGCAGATACACCAAGACTCCAACTAACGCTTCTGCCTCTTAGAAAAGAGTAATTCATACAACATAATTAGAAAAGTCAACTTCATTAGAATTGCAGAGTGGAAATATCATTAAGCTATTCATACTACGCTGTAATATCTACTTTACTCTTGAATCTTGATATCAATTTTAAGCTGATAATGCCCAAAAGAAATTCCATACTCCCTTTGTTCCATTTTATTTGCATTCTTTCCTTATTAGTCTATTTGAAAAAGAAAGGCATCTCATTATATTTGAAAATAATTTTAACGTTAGTCTTCACATTTTACCATGCATAACTAATAGCCACATAAATGCCCTGGGCATATTAAGACCACAAGTTTCTAAAGTCTTTCTTTCTCTTAAACTCCTGTTTTCCACGAGGTTACTCCTAAGTATGACAATTCTGTAACTTTTATTTCAGGAAAGGGAAAGACAAATATCTTGTGTTATGATAGACTGATAATTCGTCAAGTTCCTCATAAAACAGGAGAAGTAAAATGAGATGGGAGCAAGCATCAACTATGTCATCATAATCACCAGAGTTACAATTATCTTCACCAATGAGGTTCCAGCTGGTTTTACATACCTGTAGCACAACAGCCAACAACCAGTCCATGTAGATGTTGAGGAGGCCTTGTAATTTGATTGACTGCCCAGCCAAGAATTGAGCCAATAGTAAAAGTGAAGAGGATATTGAAAGGCATGAACCACCTACAGTTGCAGCTGAGTGAACAGGAGAGACGAAGTTGAGAAAGCACAGAGTTTAAGTGAATTAAATGGACATGAGAAAACTCACAATTTTTTCATGCTCTCATATGTGATTGTTTTCGCCAAGTAGCTGGAGACGAGGGCTGGATTGAGTACGAAAAATACGATCTATTGACAGAAGATGTATCAGCAATAAAATATCAAATTAGCACACCATATGAATGCTACCTCTTTAACAAAGAGAAAAAGTATAAGTAGACACTAACCATCTAGGCTAAGGTTTCACTTAGACAGGATCCATGATTAAGATATGCTAAGAGGTAGTTTAGATAGTCTATGACTTGATACAATGAACAAATATCATAAGACCCACTTATAGCTATGAACTTGCAGATATTGATGTAGTTGGTGCAATCCTAAGTTACTCGGACTCGGGTACGGGTATCCAACACGGGTACGGATCTAGAGTTCGGATTCGGCAAAATCTAAATTTAGAGATTCGGGGGTATGGATCCGCACACGGATAGGGGTGCGGGGATCTGTCTAAAAAATTTCAAAATTCTAAAAATAAAGTCATAATCCTTAATTTCGATTCTTCCTAGAGAAGTCCTCTTCCACAATATTTCTGTTTTTCTCTATTAAGTCGTCTTCCCAAAAGTTACCCTCAAAACATAAAATCAGAAATTCGAGAATGTAGAGAAAAGATAAAAAAGAGACAAAAGACTATAAATTTCTGCATACTTTTGAAGGTATCTCATTTCCAATATTTATCTTAAGAGTCTATTTGTCAAAAAAAAATCTTCAATTTTCTGTGGATTTTGGTCAAAGTATCCATTTTTATTTGACCACATCCGGTGTGAATCCCGAGTCCTATCCGACACGGATCCTATCCGACACGGGTACGGTGGCAATTTTGAAGAGTCCGAGTAACTTAGGTGCAATCAGTGAATACATTTAAAACCTATGTTACAAAAGTATGAAGGGCCTAAATCCTAATTTGGACCCAAAAGCTAGCTAAAGGGGAGGATTGCCTAAGACCATATAAGGACACTGCAACCCACTCCCTCAACCAATGTGAGACTTGACAGAAAGCTATTGTTGGTAATAGGCATCCTAGGCCTGAGCATGACATCTATCCCATTTTTTTCTTGGTTAGTGACTATATGAAATGACACAGTGCGTGTTCTTAGAAACTTTGTATTCTATCAGGGTACTCTGAAATTTATAACTACGTCAGAATTATTTTATCCAAGGATGAGATTACAAAAATCTCTCATCATTTCCAGTACAGAAAGGTTCTGGAGGTTTGTTGCGCAAAAAATTCAAGACACACAAAGTAATGTTGGTTCAAGGTGGTGGAGGGTTAAGATCACTTCAGTGACAATATGACTATCCTAATTAACTGTGAGCTCTTAGAACTTTTGTACTAAAGTTGAACTTTGCCCATTCCAAACCTTGTAACTTTCAATGAACTTTCTCTATCTCAAAGTATAGAGATACGTACCTCATCAAAGTACTCGCAATCCTCATCGACATGCCAATTCCAGTAGTCTAGACTAATCAAAATAATACGTAATTCCAATGCTTAATTCCCCAAAATCTCAGTCCAAACATATTAGCTTGGCTTAAGACCAACAAATTAGACTTTCTCTGTGTGATGACCAGCAACAAATAGCCAAAAAGCCTAGAAGGATATGCCCGGTGCAACCATAAAAATGTAGATGCTAGATTGAAGACATGAAAAGGGAGTAAATTAAGTTTAAAATATCAGAATTGTGCTGATCATTCCAAAAAGGAACAAAGGTGAAGCCAACTGCAGATTTCTTCAATAAGTAGTGCATTGCAGCCTGTATTAAAATTATTACTATCCAATTAATTTAACTACTACACCATGGTTAAACAAAGTTTTTTGAAGGTTTAAGACAAACCACAAAAATAGCTAACAAAATCATCAATCAAACCAGAAAGAAAGATGGGAGAGCATTGCCTAGTCACATGAGTCAATACTAAGCATGTCAAGTCAGTAAAGAAACATTAGCAGTCAGCCAGTCATCCCAATTCAAATCATTTATCTTCAGAATTAAGGGATTATTGCATATTGGAACAGCATAAAGTCAAAGTCTTTTCGTAGTTCTATATGATAAAAGAAACCAACTATTGCTGAATGGATGGTATAGTTGACGCAAACTTTAGTAGACACAGCTAAACCCAAAGGGACAAGATTTTGTCGATTAGTTTCGTGAATCAAGAACATGAACAGTCTTCTTTGTATTTTGAATATACACGCATGCATTATGCTTAAGTACGTGTAGGGGAACTATACTTACAAAGAAAAGAGGTAGCTTTTGTCCTGTTTGTTGCTGTTGCACTGCACTGGTATGTACACTGAGATATGAGAAAGGTGATTTCCGTTTAAGCTCAAAGTACCAATTCATGATTTGTGTCAGGAGAATGCAGAGGACAATCAACATTTAGTCATTCACTTTAAAGTAACAACTTTGCAACTGTGGCAATTGTATCTCAATTTAATTGGTCTGAGATGGACTATGCCAATGACGACATGTGAGTTGCTTAGCTGTTGGTACAGACCAGGAGGCAAGTAGCAACAAAATACAAAAGAAGTGGTGGAAAGCTATCCCCGGGTGCAATTGGTGGACTATATGGAGGGAGCAGAATAGCAGATGTTTTGAAGACAGGAGCAGCGCTATACAGAAAATTAAGATGAATTGTATATTGTCTTTATATATTTGGTGTAAAGAGTGTTTTGTGGAAGAAGCTGAAGATGTGTTAGATCATTGTAAGAAGCACAAGATTTTTGGTTAGCTTATATAAATATGGTTTCCAGCATTTCCTTGATGCTGATGAATATATTGTTACCATTTCCAGCATTTCCTTTAATGCTGATGAATAAATTGTTACCTTCTTCTTCTTCAGAAAAAAAAAAAAAAAAAAAAGACCAACTAATAAAACTTTCCCTATGTGATGACCAGCAACAAATAACCAAAAAAGCTGAGGATGATCTGGATATAACTACCAGAAAAATGTAGATGCAAGATAAGAGAGACATGAAAAGGCAGTAAATAAGGGTAAAAAATATCAGACATGTGTTTATCCCTCAAAAAAGAACTAAGGTGCAGCCAATTGCAGATTTCGTCAACAGCCAGTACTAAAATTATTGAATACAGTTAAAGTTACTACTTCAGAACACCAAAAGCTACACCAACTTTGTTAAGGTTCAAGACAAACCACAAAAATAGCTAAAAGATCATCAATCAAACCAGAAATATAGGAGAGCAATCCCTAGTCACATGAATCAATACTAAGCAGGTCAAGTCAGTAGAGAAACATTAGCTGTCAGTCTGTCATCTTCTACCTTGAATTGGTTGAAATACAAATTATAGTAAAAGTTGACTGGCAGCAGATCGTAAAAAAGGATAGATGTGCATGAGTAGGAAAAACTTAGTGAAAGCGAACAGAGATAAGCTCACATTATTCTAATGCTTTCCTGCATCCTCTCTCAATAAGTTGATACAATCCAGAGCAAGTACTACTCCAAGTGCCGCAACCAAAAGCACATGGAGGACTGGCATTGATGCAGCCATGAAGAGAACCAATAGCCCCATCTCTTGAGCTAATGGTGAACTCCAATCCTAAGCAGGAAAACATAAAAAACAAAAGATTGCACATGTGACGATCTTCAGAATTAAGGGATTATTGCACTGGAACAGCATGACATCACAGTCTCTCTGTGGTTATTAGGAGTTAACCAGGACCTTTTTTTTGTGTACTGTTTATGCATCTTCTTGATGAAGTAAGATGTTGTATTAAAGGCATCAAGAAAAAGGGTAGATGTTGTATAACCAAGATTATGAAAAGCAACCTCTCGAGACTCTTTGTCAATTAGTTTCGTGAATCAACTATCAAGAACATGAACAGTCTTTTTCCTTAAATAATCAGGAAGTACTGATGATTCTCTTGCGGAGGGGTTCCACAGCAAAGTATGGAGCATTTATCATCAATATGGATAATAATTAAGCCATCACAACAACAATGGCTTGCAATGGTTTAGAGCTTGAAGGGTAATCAAGTTCTTGTACATCCTCAACCAGTTGAACCAACGATGAAGGATACCAATACAGGGAATATATACCACCCTCAGGCAAACATTGGGTTACAAGTTTGGGAATTTTGGCCATTCTTGGCATGACTGAGGTGCTTCATCTTAGTAAATTAAGGCCTTCCGAAAATTTGAAACACATTTGAACTGTTCAAGAAACCGCACATGTAATCTGCAAAGAATATCCATAATTATTTCCTCTTTGACGTGAATCTTCATGGCCTAGATAGGAAAGAAAAAGCGATCAATTGTTAGCGAGCCATGATATCTTCCTTGGAAAAATGTTATCTTTAATGTTGTCAATCAAAACCAAGTGGAGCACGCGTAGAATCTTCTAAGTTGAACCAACAACAATTAAATGATAAGTAACACACACATGATCAACAATATCTCTCCATCAGCTGCTACTCTGGGCATTTCAATTAAGAAAATTTAGGTTTGATAAAATAGCTATTTGTTATGTGATATAATTCTTAGTAGAATTGCTTATGAGAAAACATAAAAATCCTCATTATGGTCATTCAACGTCCAGAACCCAAAGCAGCAACGTGATGTACTACAGATTATCTGTATCTTCCATTTCTCTTCAATATTCCCTGACTAAAGTTTTCAGGTAAGCCAAATAGAGAAGTATTTGTTCTTGAAAAAAGACCACATAATTATAATACATGAAAGCTACAAGTACTAAGAAACTATAAGCTTTCTTTTATGAATAATCCAGCCAGAAATCATTCCGCTGAACTACATCTGAAGAATAAACAGTGCATCACTCATAGCAAAAATACGTAATAAGAGGGGGGGGGGGGGGGGGGAGGGGTTCTCCTGCCACTTCTTTGACAACATGAAACAAGTAACCTGGCAGCTGCATACATTTCAGAACCAAAAACTGGCAAGCAATAGATAAACTTATCAGAATCAGAGGTTGTGACATGATCCTCAACAAAAAAGAAAAAACATCTCAATCATACATAAGAAAATACTATTAAATAAGAACAACATATAAAGTTATCAGAATAAGAGAATGTTACATGATCTTTGAAAAAAGAAAAAAGCCTCTCAATCATACAAAAGCAAATATTAAATAAGTAATCTTGGAGAGATCAAGCTCTCTGTATAAACGATTCCTTGTTTAATGATAAGACGTTCAGGCCACGTATCAAATGGTCCTCTGGATGTCACATATACACACCTACAAAGGTTTCTACAGAGTAGTAGCACTTCACCATCCACAAACATATATTTTGGTGTCGCTTGATAAAAAATATTAGTACCTTCTATTGTGTGCAATTGAGTCCAAGATTCCTTGACACAATAGTCTTTCATTACCAACAACTTAAAAATGCGGCCCCGCTCACTATTATGTGTAGAATGAAAGCAAAGCATCTCTCTCAATACTATAACACCCTGGTCGATGCACCCTGTGTTGGGTATCTTGCACATTCGCTCTAGTAACGGTATCTCTCCATACACCTCATTCGAAATATTAAATGAAACGATCATATAATTTCGTGACAGACGACCAAGCCAATGAAATACTCCATGTACAAATGCCAAAGTATGCATACCATAACCCAAACTATCCTTCACACGGTGAATGCCAGTGGGATATTTATCGATTTTTCTCCAGGAACCACTTTTTAGCGCAAGAATTTTTGCGGATATGTTCTCAGAGTCATTTGCACCGAGGTTAATCATAAGGATCTTATAGTCATCACTAGTTGCGTCATATCCGAATCCGCAAGCATAACCATACACAGTAGGTTCTGGATAGGGAAGCACTATTGATTCTCTTGTGGAGGGGTTCCACAGCAAAAGCTGTTTATCGATTTTATCACTAACATGGAGTAGAACCAACCCATCAGAAGAAGAGCAAATCTTGAAACCCATTGGTTTGCAGTTTGAAGGGCAATCAAGTTTCTGTTCATCCACACCCACTTGAAGCGAAGACAAAGAAGAAGAATGGAAGCTACACATATCATCCTCAAAACATAACCATTGGCAACCAAGAAGTTTTTGGGAATTCTGTGTTGGAAAATAATATTATACCCAGGAATATTTCCCACAATAATCCACAAGAATTGAAGAGTACAACGACACCAAGTTTCTTAACGTGGAAAAACCTTTTAACAAAAAAGTAAAATAACCACGTATTGAGAGGAGCAAAATAACTTCACTATAGTGAGAAATATTACACACTGTAGTCGTAGACTACTACACACTCAAAAGAAATAACTCTCTTTATTTTAAAGACACCTTACTATGATATTGCCCACACTCTCTATTTTTCTACACAGACTATTTTCTTTCAGTCTGTGGAATACATTAAGCAACTACTGCGTTGCTTTGTTTTTTTTGGTGTGTTTGAAACTGAAAATTTGAGCTGCTATTTATAGGAAAAGTAGCCAACATTTCAACCAATAGGAACTCAGAGACATTTGCAAATTTCACCAACTTGCTGTTGCCGCCTTTACCAACTTGTCCCACCAACCATCTATTTTTTTTTCTTTTTCTTTATTAGTTTTCTTGTTAGGTGGGGTGGACCCCACAAATCTCCCCCTTAATTTTGATTTTTCCTCTTCATTCCAAGCAATGCTCTCATTCTCCGAAAGTCTTCAAATTTGAGTGGCTTTGTAAAGATATTTGCAACTTGATCGTGAGACTTCACATACTTGAGTTCTACCTCCTTCTTCACAATACATTCTCTTATGAAGTGGTACCTTGTATCTATGTGCTTGCTTCGATCATGATACACTGGATTCTTTGCAAGTGCTTGTGCGGACTTGTTATCAATGCAAATTGTTGTGGCTTCAATTTGAGGCAAATTGAGCTCCTTTAACAATCTTCTCAGCCAAATAGCATGACACACACTGTAATGGTCCGCCCAGTCATTTTGATAAATCGAAGCTCCGATATGCATGTCGATATATATTTTTTTAAGTTCCAATAAGTTTGTATGGTGATTTTGGTCATGTCCACAAAGTTTGGTTAAGTTTCGATGAGTTTTGGATAAGTTTGGTTTCGGTTTCGACGTAATTTGAGCATAAAAGTTACTATATTGAGAAAACGGCCTTTGATTCGTATTTCGACTAAACCATTATATCCGTATCGTAATTTGAAAACCATAGAAACTGAAATCATCAAGTTTCGACATCATATGAGGGATTTATGATAATTTTACTAAGAATTGGGTTGCTAGAATTTTCAGATTATTTACGAAATTGCCACTCACTGCGTAGTTAAAAATCTGCACTATTCCAAATATTGAAACCAACATATCTCCTTCATTATAAGGTCAAATGGAGTGATTCAAAAGCCTAACTTGACTAGATTTTCACAAGGAATCTATTGGAGGCATCAAAAGTGAGTTTTGGGATCGTTTGGTACAAGAAACGGGGCAAAACAGTAGGCATTTTTGGCTATTAATGTTTATGGAGTTTTTCTCATCTTGAAAGTTTGGAATTGGAAGAATTCAAGGATGTTCTTCTATGGGTGGACTTATTTGGAAGGATTTGGGCGTGAAAGGACGATCGTGGGCTAGTTAGCAATCGTCGGCTTGAGGTAAGTGGTTTACATCCCTTCTTTGGTGGACTTTCTCCACATTGGATGTCTATGTATGTGTTCCTTACATGCATGGCTGCTGAAATGGGCATACTTATTATGCCAAGACTAATTTGAAAAGTATAATTACAGCTCATTACTATTTCTTGATTTATTATCATAGCACGATGTAGTTCCGTGCATATTATTGTGGTACGATGTTTCGTACATATTATCATCACACGATGTAGTTCCGTGCATATTATTATGGTACGATGTAGTTCCGTACATATTATCATAGCACGATGTAGTTCCGTGCATATTATTGTGGTACGATGTTTCGTACATATTATCATCGCACGATGTAGTTCCGTGCATATTATTATCATAGCACGATGTAGTTCCGTGCATATTATTGTGGTACGATGTTTCGTACATATTATCATCGCACGATGTAGTTCCGTGCATATTATTATGGTACGATGTAGTTCCGTACATATTATCATAGCACGATGTAGTTCCGTGCATATTATTGTGGTACGATGTTTCGTACATATTGTCATCGCACGATGTAGTTCCGTGCATATTATTATGGTACGATGTAGTTCCGTACAAATTATCATAGCACGATGTAGTTCTGTGCATATTATTGTGGTACGATGTTTCGTACAATTATCATCGCACGATGTAATTCCATGCAGATTATTATGGTACGAAGTGGTTCTGTACATATTATTGTAGCATGAGGTAGTTCTGTGCATATTGTTGTATTATGACATAGTCTCATACCTATCATTAAGTCACAATGGATGTGTCTTAATACTTTGATGACTAAGTATGAATATTACTTGTTTGTTAATTAAGTGATTTTGTCTTTACTTTTTGGTTAACTTGGAGTTGTTTGAGTTTTCATATATTTGCAACTCGTTATTCTACTTGGAGCCCTGTCCCCACTTACTGAGTCCTTTTGACTCACCCACTTTCTTTGTTTTTTTCGTATTGTTTTATATTCGGCAGATTCGATATCGAGTTCTACCAAGCATTGTGGTAAACGGAGTTGCTCGTCCTTTAATCTAGCGGTGAACCACTTTTGTCCTGTGGTGACATCTTTCCTTATTATTTTTATGTTAATATTAATGATTATATTTCTTTATATTCGGATATGTATAACCTTATTGACTCCTTAGATGTTCATGATTCATGGGAGGACTTAGAACATGGTTGCAAAGATCCTAGTTGTGTATTTGGGTTATATATCATACTCCGCTATTCTTTTCATAATTTCTTTTATTTGGTTATTTCATATGCAAGTCAAGTGTTGCTTAAGAGGGGTTCGCCCAATGAGTTGGGTTTGGGTGCCCGCACGGCCTATAGGATTTTGGGTCGTGACAATTGGTATCAGAGCCTAGGTTCTAGGGTCCTTGTGAATCATGAACAGTGTCAATTAGAGTCTTGTTGATGGGTACGATGACGTCCGTACTTATCTACGAGAAGCTATGGTGATATTTAAGAAACTTCACTTCTTTCATTCCTTAATCGTGCGTTGATACTTGAAAGTGAATGATTTGAATTCCTTGAAACTATAATGCGTCAACGATGAAGATGTTATAAAGATATGGAAGACTTCACAGTATGTGTTAGACACTTGGTTTGGAGGCAAAAGCTCGAAAAAATGGTGAAAATGTTTGGCTTTAGCCTATCTTATGGATAAGTTGGTATAAATATGGAAGATAATTGGTTTAGTAATATGAAATCTAGAAGAATAGTTGAACTATTGAAGTATCCTTTAATAGAGCAAAGGGATTTTCGTAATCTTTGGAATCGTGAAAGAATTCGGTTAGTCGTGCGACGCTCAGGCGATGGTGGTTCGCAATACACTCGTTAGTGGAAACTAGGCAAGCTAGATAGTCATATTTATGCATACTAAGGTATGGCACAAGTTCTAATGCTAGTTTCAACACTTGAGTGCATGATGAGAAGGTCGTTCAACATAATATCTAATTCTTGTGCGAACCTTAATATGGGTTGTATTCAGTATAATAAGAAATTCATGAGATTTTTGTATGTTATTGATAAAGGTAGTTGTAAAATTCGTCAAGCTATCTTTGGGTGTATCACAAGTGGAGGAGCCTTTGGAGGCTGACCTAGATTTTTCTGCATCTTAGTGGTCTTTGTATATTTGATGATTGAGGATTTTATTTCAGATAAGCCGTCTGAGTGTTTGCTCGTGGCTCAAGGCTGAAGTAACCATGATGAACCTTGGATTTGTAAACTGAAAGTGGCAAGATCTTTCTTTTGGTAATTCATGTCGGTTATGAACCCTGGAATTCCTTTAATGACTTATTCTTAGGCGAAGCCTAAGTGTGGGAGTCGGTGGTAGATTGTGAGACCTTTGTGGTTGTCGGAACCGTCTTACGAAGACTTCTTATCAGTAAAGATTTGATCCTTTTCCTTTTCACCGTTGAGGTTTGCTCTAGCGGGACTAGGAGCTGGAAGTCGGTGGGTTATGGATTTTATGAGTCTCGGTGCCTTGTCTTCATGAAGTGTCAGACTTCAGAAGTTAGGCCAGTGTTCGTAGTTTTGACTTGGACGAATGTGTTGTAAAATTCCTTGTAGGTACTTTTGCGTGATTCATCATGACCATGATGGTTGATTTTATAAGTTGTCGGGAAGCAGTCCCGAGTGTGTTATTATGTGAAGTCGAGAAGTTGTGTGTGCCTCTTGGGGCCAAATCGTACATGTGTGGTTGGATTTTTTTTTATATGGTTCAGACTTTGACTTGTGTTGTTACGAGAGAGTTATCGCGCGCGCATCGCTTTGTATGACTAAGAGTGCGGTTGCGGGACTCCTCACGTGGTTATATTGGTTGGTCCGTAATGCTTGTGCGATTGCGATCTTGTGATCAGGTTGCGAGGAAGCGAAGTCCATGCGACGATATTTATGGTAAGTCGTTGATCTATTGGCTGCTTGCTTGGAATGAGTTGCGGATTTCTTCTAGTAGGTTTTACTTGGTGAGGCAATGTCTTTAGTTTGTTACTTCTTGATGGTTGGTGTATCTTTTACTTTGCACCGGGTTAGCACTTGGGTGCATGAGTTTTGTCGTGGTATTTTTGAGGCCATGTAGTGCCGAACAATGTTGGATCTGTGACTTCGTGTGTAGGACCATGTGTGAGTTAGGGTGCGATTTGTAGCCGTTGGACTAGATTGAGCTGGTTGTGGCTATAGCTAGTATGTTGACTTTTCTTGGGAGCTATGATTGCTGGAACTCTTAATGCACTGTTTAGTTGTCGGTGGGTTGTTATTTGTATTTGAGATTATGCTATGCAAATGTTTGTGTCTCGGACTGTATCTTGAGTTGGAGTGATGGTGTTGATATATGTCGGTTGTAGGCTGATATTGATTTCGGCTTTCTCGGGGTGTGTGTTGGTTTGTTAGGATCGATGTGTTTGCGAGTAGTGATTTTTATTTTAAAATTAAGGTCGTACCTCGTTTTGGGTTGGTATATCATGTTCAGTATTTTGGGTGTTTTCAGCTAAGATTGGTTCATCTTATCAGCTGATAAATGTTTGGAGATGATTTTGATAGTTGCCGGTTAGAGAGTGTATTAGGCTTTATAATATTGGTTTCGGTGGGTTACAATTATGTCCTTCTTGTTGCGGTGAGTATAATTTTGATGATAGTATTTGATCTTGCGATGACATGGAGTCGTACCGTTGTTGACCCGTTTGGATATGTTCGATTGAGTTTGATCGCGAGATTTGATGTTTCGATTGGTTGTACTCAGGTTGTTTCTGTTGGATTCTGGAGAGTGTTATACCCTATGGCTTAGAAGGTTAAAGACTTGTGTAAGTGAAACCCGAGTGGCTTAGCGCCAGTTATGTGAATTTTGTTAATCAGTGATTCTTGTTGTGCTTTGACCGTTGATTTGAGGTTTCCGTCTGCAGTTAGTGATAAGTCGGCTTATTGCTTCTAGACTTGGTGCACTCAGTTAGTACCGTTCGTTCGGTCGAGGTTGTATCGAAATGTGGGTTCAAATTGGTTATTATTTCTCCTTGAAATGATTGGTTTTGTGCCACTTGGGTTGGTGTTGAGTCATGTGAGGTTCAAATTTCTCTATGTGAGAACGCTCGCCAATGTGATTTCTTAGATGGTTAGGCTTGAATGTGAGGACGGGATATCCTAGTGTTCGTGGTTTGCTCTTTCCTTGCTATTCTTGTTGCTTATATATTATTCTGATTTTGGTTGTGACCGTGTGGGGTCCCATGGTATTGATTTGATTCTAGATATTTATATGATGTCGCTGGTTTGCTTTAAGCTGGATTGTATTGCCTTTTGGGTTTTTTGTAGCTGTTGATAGTCCAATGATTGCTTAGTTATAGGGGTAGTGCCGTCGAATTTTTTGTAAAATTTGAGCCTTAGTGAGATTACGGCATTGCGGTGATATTGGTAGGTTGGTGTTGTCGTTGATATTTATGGTTTGCTCTCGTTCCTTCTTATCTTGGAATCTCTATGTTCGACCTTTAAGTGTTGTTGTTGCAGTGTGGGGCATTCACGTTGTTATTGAGTTACTCTCGGAATAGCGGTTGTATCACATGGTTGTTGTGGTTGTAGTGGTTGATTGGTATTTCCAGGGATCCTTATGTTGTTAGGGGAGATGCTGCTGAAATTTTTAAGGATTTCAAGACTTAAAAAAAAATTTGAGTTCGATTTGTGGTCTTCGGATGGAGGTTGTCTCATTGGTTTTGTGCTTGGTTCATTCGTGGACGAACGAGTCTAAGTGGGGGAGATTGTAATGGTCCGCCCAGTCATTTTGATAAATCGAAGCTCCGATATGCATGTCGATATATTTTTTTTTAAGTTCCAATAAGTTTGTATGGTGATTTTGGTCATGTCCACAAAGTTTGGTTAAGTTTCGATGAGTTTTGGATAAGTTTGGTTTCGGTTTCGACGTAATTTGAGCATAAAAGTTACTCCCTCCGTCCCAATTTATGTGGCACCATTTCCTTTTTTGTTTGTCCCAAAATAAGTGGCACCTTTCCTTATTTGACAACTATTTAATGTATCATCTCTATTTTATCCTTGTTGGGCCCTACATACTTTTAAACCTACCAACAACTTTTTTATTACTCAAATCTTCTCTCTCTTACTTTTTCAAGGGTAAAATTGATACTTTACAAGGTCAACCTCTATTTTCTTAAACTCCGTGCCCGGTCAAATGGTGCCACATAAATTGGGACGGAGGGAGTACCATATTGAGAAAACGGCCTTTGATTCGTATTTCGACTAAACCATTATATCCGTATCGTAATTTGGAAACCATAGAAACTGAAATCATCAAGTTTCGACATCATATGAGGGATTTATGATAATTTTACTAAGAATTGGGTTGCCAGAATTTTCAGATTATTTACGAAATTGCCACTCACTGCGTAGTTAAAAATCTGCACTATTCCAAATATTGAAACCAACATATCTCCTTCATTATAAGGTCAAATGGAGTGATTCAAAAGCCTAACTTGACTAGATTTTCACAAGAAATCTATTGGAGGCATCAAAAGTGAGTTTTGGGATCGTTTGATACAAGAAACGGGGCAAAACAGTAGGCATTTTTGGCTATTAATGTTTATGGAGTTTTTCTCATCTTGAAAGTTTGGAATTGGAAGAATTCAAGGATGTTCTTCTATGGGTGGACTTATTTGGAAGGATTTGGGCGTGAAAGGACGATCGTGGGCTAGTTAGCAATTGTCGGCTTGAGGTAAGTGGTTTACATCCCTTCTTTGGTGGACTTTCTCCACATTGGATGTCTATGTATGTGTTCCTTACATGCATGGCTGCTGAAATGGGCATACTTATTATGCCAAGACTAATTTGAAAAGTATAATTACAGCTCATTACTATTTCTTGATTTATTATCATAGCACGATGTAGTTCCGTGCATATTATTGTGGTACGATGTTTCGTACATATTATCATCGCACGATGTAGTTCCGTGCATATTATTATGGTACGATGTAGTTCCGTACATATTATCATAGCACGATGTAGTTCCGTGCATATTATTGTGGTACGATGTTTCGTACATATTATCATCGCACGATGTAGTTCCGTGCATATTATTATCATAGCACGATGTAGTTCCGTGCATATTATTGTGGTACGATGTTTCGTACATATTATCATCGCACGATGTAGTTCCGTGCATATTATTATGGTACGATGTAGTTCCGTACATATTATCATAGCACGATGTAGTTCCGTGCATATTATTGTGGTACGATGTTTCGTACATATTATCATCGCACGATGTAGTTCCGTGCATATTATTATGGTACGATGTAGTTCCGTATAAATTATCATAGCACGATGTAGTTCTGTGCATATTATTGTGGTACGATGTTTCGTACAATTATCATCGCACGATGTAATTCCATGCAGATTATTATGGTACGAAGTGGTTCTGTACATATTATTGTAGCATGAGGTAGTTCTGTGCATATTGTTGTATTATGACATAGTCCCATACCTATCATTAAGTCACATTGGATGTGTCGTAATACTTTGATGACTAAGTATGAATATTACTTGTTTGTTAATTAAGTGATTTTGTCTTTACTTTTTGGTTAACTTGGAGTTGTTTGAGTTTTCATATATTTGCAACTCGTTATTCTACTTGGAGCCCTGTCCCCACTTACTGAGTCCTTTTGACTCACCCACTTTCTTTGTTTTTTTCGTATTGTTTTATATTCGGCAGATTCGATATCGAGTTCTACCAAGCATTGTGGTAAACGGAGTTGCTCGTCCTTTAATCTAGCGGTGAACCACTTTTGTCCTGTGGTGACATCTTTCCTTATTATTTTTATGTTAATATTAATGATTATATTTCTTTATATTCGGATATGTATAACCTAATTGACTCCTTAGATGTTCATGATTCATGGGAGGACTTAGAACATGGTTGCAAAGATCCTAGTTGTGTATTTGGGTTATATATCATACTCCGCTATTCTTTTCATAATTTCTTTTATTTGGTTATTTCATATGCAAGTCAAGTGTTGCTTAAGAGGGGTTCGCCCAATGAGTTGGGTTTGGGTGCCCGCACAGCCTATAGGATTTTGGGTCGTGACACGCACAAGACGTTGCTGCTACATATTCGGATTCACAAGTCGAGAGAGTAACAATGCATTGTTTCTTTGAACTCCAGGTAATAACACAATTACCCAAGAAAAAGACAAAGCCAGTTGTGCTTTTTCTATCATCAATATCTCCCGCAAAATCACTATCACAAAATCCCACAAGATTGAAATCATTAGTAGGTGAATAAAATAGCCCGCAGTCAATTGTACCTTTGAGGTAGCGAAGAATTCTTCTAACAACTTTCAGATGAGTTGAGGTAGGAGCTTCCATGAAACGACTCACTACGCCAACAGTAAAGAGTATATCCGGCCTTGTACAAGTCAGGTATCTTAAGCTTCCCACAAGACTTTTGAAAAAAGTTGGATCCACCTTTTCTCCATCATCAAACTTTGACAGCTTTGTCCCACTCTCCATTGGTGTGTTTACAGGGTTGCAATCAAACATCTTGAATTTCTTCAATATCTCTTTTGTATAGCTTTCTTGAGATATGAAAATGCCTTCCTCCATCTGCTTCACTTCCAGACCCAGGTAATATGACACCAGCCCTATGTCCGTCATATCAAACTCACGGGACATAGCTTTCTTGAAATCTTCAAACAAACTGGGGTTATTACCCGTAAAAATAATATCATCAACATAAAGACAGACAAGTAAAATATCTCCATTAGTATGAACTTTAATATAAAGAGCATATTCATGGAGACAACGAGTAAACCCATTGTCTTGAAAATACTTGTCGATGCGACTATTCCATGCCCTTGGAGCTTGCTTCAATCCATATAAGGCTTTGTTCAATCTAAGCACTTTATCTTCATGGTTTTTGACTTCAAAGCCCAATGGTTGCTCAACATAGATTTCTTCTTCAAGATAGCCATTTAAGAAGGCTGACTTGACATCAAGTTGATGGATCTTCCACTTCATTTGTGCTGCCAAAGAGATAAGCAATCGGATCGTCTCCATGCGGGCAACAGGTGCATAGACTTCATCATAGTCAATGCCATGCCTTTGTTTGTAGCCTTTAGCCACAAGTCTTGCCTTGTATCTTTCTATATCTCCATCAGCATTCTTCTTTGCCTTGTATACCCATTTCATTCCAATTGCTCGATGACCCTTGGGAAGAGTTGTTAACTTCCAAGTGTTATTCTTCTCTATTGACTTGATCTCCTCCTCCATGGCTTGTCTCCACCTTTTGTCTGTAACAGCTTCATCAAAGTTTATTGGTTCACTATCAGCAAAGAGACAATACAAAAAATCAAAATTAGTAATTTGATCTGTATTATCATAGAGTTCTGCAATTGTCCTCGTTCTTTCAGGCGCTTCATTTGAACTTCCTGGAGAGGAAGGAGATGCAGCATTGGTTGGAGATAGAGGTGGAGTTGTATCTTGTAAGGGTTCCTCGGCCTCTTATGCTTCTTCTTCATCATCTTCAAAGTATGGAAGAAAATCATATGTATTTTCTTCCTGAGACTCCCAATTCCATGTCGCTTCTTCATCAAATTCAACATCACGACTCACCACCACTTTGCCATTACCAGGGTTGTATAACTTGTAGCCTTTTGAACTCGTGTCATAGCCAACAAACACATGCTTGACACTTCGATCATCAAGTTTAGCTCTTCCTTGATGTGGCACATGAGCATAGGCTATGCTCCCAAAGATTCTCAAGTGGTTGACACTTGGCTTCCTTCCGCTCCATGCTTCTTGAGGAGTTTGATCTCTAACATTTCTTGCTGGAGATCTGTTGCTCAAATAAACTGCACAAGAAACAGCTTCGGCCCAAAATTCCTTGGGCATGCTTTTAGCTTTTAACATACACCTAGTCATATTAAGAATTGTTCTATTCTTTCTTTCAGCAACTCCATTTTGTTGTGGTGAGTAAGGTACCGTTAGAGGGCGACGAATTCCATGAGATTGACAAAAGTCGTTAAATTCTTTTGAGGTGAATTCGCCTCCTCTATCGAACCTTAAAGCTTTTATTTCATGGCCACTTTCCTTTTCCACAAGTGCTTTAAAATTCTTAAAAGCAACAAATGTTTCAGATTTTTGCTTCAAGAAATAAACCCAGGTCTTTCTACTAAAATCATCAATGAATAGTAGAAAGTATTTACTTTTACCGAAAGAGGGTAGATTGATTGGTCCACACACATCGGTATGAACAAGCTGGAGTGGCTTGGTTGCTCTTGACGTAGCCTCCTTCGGAAAACTCTTCATTGCATGTTTGCCAAGAAGACAAGCGTCACACAATTGATTGGGATGGTTAATTGAAGACATTCCATTCACCATTATTTTTTCTCCCATTGATTTGAGCGCTTCAAAATTCAAATGCCCAAATCGCATGTGCCAGCACTATGACTCATCTTGCACATTAGCCTTCAAACACTTTGCATCAATTGTCTTAAGATTCAAAGTAAACAATCTGTTCTTTGCCATTTCAACTTTAGCAATTAATTTTTCATTTGAATCTCTAAGCCAAAGATGCATACCTTTCATATGAATATCATATCCTCTTTCAAGAAGTTGGCCCAAACTCAAAATATTACTTTTTAGTTTTGGCACATAATAAACATCTTTAATCATCTTATGGCCACCATCTTTAGAGGAAATTAGAATCGTACCTATCCTTTCAATTTGGATCTTTGAGGAATCTCCAAAGGACACATTGCCTTTCACTCTTTTAATGAGTTCCACAAACTTGTCTTTGCATCCACACATATGATTGCTTGCTCCATTGTCCAAGTACCACGAGCTGCAATCATCCTTGTCACCTTCCTTGAGTGCTAGCAACAATGTTGACTCATCTTGTTCTTTGTCGTCAACAAGGTTGACTTTCTCTTCAACATTACTACGACATTCCCAAGAGTAATGGCCAAATTTATGACAATTGTAACACTCAATTTTAGATATGTCATACCTTTTACCATTTGTCTCTTGATAGTAACCACGTCCTCTTCCTCCTCTTTGTCCACGACCACGACCTCTGTATGCTTGAAAGCTTTTTTCTTCATTATTGAAGTTGTTACTATTACTTCTTCCTCTTCCTCGACCACCACGGCCTCTTCCTCGTCCATTTCCTCTATAGCTCTTTTCACCTCCATCTTTGAAGGATGCATTGGTTTTAAGAAGTTGCTCCAATGGCTCTTCTTGTCTCCTCCTGATCTTTTCTTCGTGGGCTTGTAAAGAACCCTCCAGTTGCTCCGTCAGCATAAAGTCTAAATCTTTAGACTCCTCAATAGCACACACCACATAATCAAATTTAGGTGTTAATGACCGAAGGATCTTTTCAACCACACGAATCTCTTCCATTTCTTCTTCGTACCTTTTTAATTGATTTACAACAGCTTTCACTCTTGAACAATAATCCGAAATGGATTCGGATTCCTTCATTTTCAAAACTTCAAAATCAGCCCTTAGAGTTTGAAGTTTTATCTTCCTCACTTTATCAACTCCTTGGAGAGAATTTTGTAAAATCTCCCAAGCTTCTTTTGAGGTGGTAGCATCGGCCACCTTCTCAAACATGGTATCATCCAGACATTGGTGGATGAGAGTGAGAGCTTGTTGATCCTTCTTCCTTATTTTTACCAGGACATCTTTTTCATTTTGAGGCAGAGCTTCCTCATTATCGGGTATTGAATACCCACTACGTACAACTTCCCATACGTCTTGAGAGCCAAGAATGGCTTTCAATCGTAAGCACCATTTTTCATATTTTCCTTTTGTGAGACGAGGGTACTGAAAAGCGAGTGTACCATTATTTGTCATGGCTCTGATACCACGATGTTGGAAAATAATATTATACCCAGGAATATTTCCCACAATAATCCACAAGAATTGAAGAGTACAACGACACCAAGTTTCTTAACGTGGAAAAACCTTTTAACAAAAAAGTAAAATAACCACGTATTGAGAGGAGCAAAATAACTTCACTATAGTGAGAAATATTACACACTGTAGTCGTAGACTACTACACACTCAAAAGAAATAACTCTCTTTATTTTAAAGACACCTTACTATGATATTGCCCACACTCTCTATTTTTCTACACAGACTATTTTCTTTCAGTCTGTGGAATACATTAAGCAACTACTGCGTTGCTTTGTTTTTTTTTGGTGTGTTTGAAACTGAAAATTTGAGCTGCTATTTATAGGAAAAGTAGCCAACATTTCAACCAATAAGAACTCAGAGACATTTGCAAATTTCACCAACTTGCTGTTGCCGCCTTTACCAACTTGTCCCACCAACCATCTATTTTTTTTTTTCTTTTTCTTTATTAGTTTTCTTGTTAGGTGGGGTGGACCCCACGTCATTCTTGGCATAATTGAGATGCTTCATCTTGAAGTAAGGATCAGAGATTAATGCCTCCCAAAATGTAGAAACGCATTTGAAGCGTTGAAGAGAGAGCACGGGTAACCTGCTGAGGATCTCCATAATAATTTCCTCGGACATGGCCTATATAGGACAAGGGAAGTGCTTTAGTAGTTCAGCTCAAAATTTGTAGAGAACTTATCATGAATACAATTCCGATCAACTGAAATACTTATATATTCCTCAAATATCCTGATGTTAGTTTTGATTGGTAAAGGGTAATATAATGATTTGAGGAAGAAAAGATAGTTACAAGGGAGCTACATTAGCTCAATCTACATCCTAAAGAAGTTCAAAATCATTACTTGGATAGAAACAAAAACAATAAAGCAGTCTTTTTTAATATGTATAACAAGTTAAAGTAACAGACCTGATCAACATCCATATGCTGATTTGACGCAGCCTTGCCTACAGTACAGTTTGAATTAAGAAAACTGAGATTGAAAACATCGAATTTGGTAATATTATTGAAGCAGAAAATCGATACCTTTGCAAATTTGGAGGAGAGGTCCTCCTGATTTCTCATTCCAGCTAATTATTCGAATCCGTTTCTCTTCTCTATAATTGGACTTGTTCTTCTTCTTCTTCTTGTTTTCTTCGATTTCAATGCTTGCCCCCTTTCTCTTCATCGATTCCTAGAAATCCTCTGCTACTTTCTTTTGCTTGCTTTAGTAGTAGAATGCCAACACCCTCAAGACTAGCTGCAACTAGCTTAAGGGTACTCCTTTTTTTTTAAATCAAATAGGGAAGAAATAAAACAAGAGTTCGACGAAGGAACGAACAGAACAATAACGATATATGTAAATTCCTAACTAATGTTTTCCCAAACCTATAAGGATATGAGTTTCCTAAATTTATTTACAAGGAAATAATTAGGAACATCATCTCCACAAAAGGCTGGAAAGACATTCAAATTTCGAAATCTAATTGTTATAGACTTATAGGCTTCATGTAATTATGAGTATCCTTACGTCTTATATATATCATCTCCTTGTTTATTCAGCTACCACTAGTGTGGGCCTTTGTTCGCACACACCAAAATTAAGGTAAATCCTCAATAACAATGAGTTCCCTAAATTTTGCAATACCACACCATGCGGTGAAATTTTTGCTCTCTCTCCCATCACTTCAACACAACTTGCAAACTTCTTGATTTCTCCCAACATTCAACGGAATTTCTCTCAACATTCGACCATTTTTTCCATCGATTCAAGCAATCCGACCACCGGACTTCCTACAACATATATTTTTAGTGAATTGACCATCTAAAAGGTAATATTGTCATTTTATTGAGACTGTGCTGTAAAATTTAAAGCTAAGGCTTCTGTGATTAAAGTTACATTTGGGTGTGTGTTTTTGAGCAAAATATGTGACATTATATAGAAATTGGATGATATTATGTTATTAAATGGTGAATGAAGTTCCGAAATACCAAAAAGGGTTTTCGCTGTTGTAATGAAATGTGTATGGTTTTTTATGGTTCTTCATTTTTTTGATTAAATTTTGACGAATTATGGATTTTGTGTGAACCAACGCTCCCTTATTTGTTTGCAAATAAAAGTGATTTGCATTTATACGTCGTTTGATGTTCTGAACATCCTTAAACAGTTCCACAAAAGTTCATAAGAAGTTAAGAACATCTCATTGAAAATTTTGTAGTATTATTTTACAGAAAAATGATAAATTTATGCTCGAGAAAACCAACTCAGTAGAAAGATAAACCTAAGCAGAATAAGAAGACTAAAGCTCAAAATCAAGAAGAATATTGGTTGTGGAGAGTGACAATAACCAAGGAGAAGGTGCTCAACAAGAGGAACTCATGGAAAGCCAAAGCCCAACACGCATGATTTAAGCAGATGTGGGGAGGCCGTGGAGAGGGCATGAGATGATGATGCAAAAATAAAAGAGAGGTAGATGAGGATTCAGATGACGTCGCTCTTGGTGAACGGTTAAAAAGAAACTTTTTGAGGCCTAAGAGGAGGGTACTTCTAAATCAAATGAAGTTGTTGATCGTAAGAAAGATTTAAAGAAAATGAAGATGAAGCAGGTGGAAAAGTTGATGATCATGAGAGGAATTCTAGAGAAAAAGGTGAAGAAGATGATGATCTTAAGAGGGATTCTAGTGAAAAGGGTGAAGAAGTTGATGATCATAAGAGGAATTCTACAGAAGTAGGTGAAGAAGTAGATGATTCGGGAGAGGGTCTAAATAGCATTAAAAGAAGAAGAGAAGTGGTGCATGATATTTTAAAAATTAACTTCTTGAGGGATCGTGAAAAAATAGTTAAAGCAAGTGGGAATGTTGAAACATGCTATAAAGTTGTTGAGGATGTTATATAAGAGAAGAAAGCAGTAGGAACATCTGAATTGAAGGTAGATTAGCTCCGAGTAAAAGTTGAATTGAAACTGGTGAAATATTTGAAACATCCATATGAATGTTTTATATGAGTTATGTAATATTCCCAATGTCAAGATAAAGGTTGATAGCATTCATCAAGTCATTTTGGACATCCTAACTGAAGATGTTCCAAGCGCTTAATTAGTCGTTCAAAACATCGTCACCACTACGTTCTGAACATTTTAAGGATGTTTTTGTAATTTTATTTATTATCCATCTAATTCATTCTATTGAATATATTCTAAAAATATGGGCAGCATGAATATGTTAGTCATCGTTATTTGGTGAAAAATATTGAGGTCCTCTACCACACCTACCTTGTCGGCCATAAACCTTTCCAGTCGAAGATTAATGTTCGATCGTTGTAAGCTAGAGACATGATAGAGTTTAAGAAAGTTTTGAAAAAACTGGACTTTGAGAAATGAGTTTGCTCATAGTTGTTTCGGCCATTTCTTGCAATTAATAGATTTTTCAGTATTTGGCACCAAGATGATACATAATCTCCTCTTAAAAAGGGTTTTGTGTAAGAAGGAGAAGGAGGTTTCACTCTTTGTCTGCAACACAAAAGGCAGTTGGGTAGATGTGACTCATTGAATCCTGAGCCACGGCATATATACCATAGCCTATCCGTACTTTCCAGACAAATGTGTGACTTCAACGGCTAGGACTTTTCTCACGTAAGCGAATCCCTCGATCCATGCTCCATATAAAGAAAAAAAATACAACAACTTCCCAGTGCTAGAAAGCCTCAAATCTGTCTTGCTTCCTGGATTCTTACTTCTAACCATATAACCATATGCATCTAGGATTGCATATCCCTGCTCATGTGTTTCCTTTGTCAAAGCTTTGTAATTTGACAGCCCCTAAGATACTTTCAGTAACTAACCTAACAACTCAAATTGGTGTTAAGGGATTCCCTGATATCTTTTATGGTTGGACATTTTCCCTTTATATATTTACATTTCATGTACTCACACAAATGATCTCGGCAGAAGCGTGTAAATTATGACTAGAATGATGTTGGATAGTGTAAAACCCATCATTACATTAAGACCTCATTGCTCTTATCCACCACTTGCAATTCACATCTAGTATTAAAAGTCGTTGTCGTAATCTTCAATGCTTTGTAATTAAAATAATTTTTAACTGCAACAAGCTTATATTGGGTGATCAATTCTTTCTTATTGGCGAAAGTCATACCAATTTCAAAACCTGTGCCATCGAAGAAGTTAAATCTTGGCCGACTACTTTGTGTTGGAACCACAAGTGTATAGGTATACATGAGAAGATCATCCTCTACATATTTTTTTTCTTCTTTTTCGCCTCCTCTATCTTCTTCTACCCCTTCTTTGTCTTATTTTCAATAAATTGTACCAATATATCGGTAGGGACGCCCGCCCGTATAGTGCCAGTAAAACTTCTTCAGGTACGTCAATCATGCCATCCACTATTTGACATTTCTTGGTCATTAGAACTAACGCATTCCTCTAGCCTAGAAACCACACTTACCATTAGAGTGGGCCTAACACCATTACGATCAACATCAACCATATAAATACGCACATTATCATCATTTTTTATTGTAGCTGGAGGAGTCTTTTGATTTGCGACAACCCTCAACATGTAAGTAATGTAAATATCCTTTGAATTATCTGTTATCCCCAAACTTTCGATGATTTTGTTAAGCAGGGCATCATACGTAATATCTCTGGGCACAAGAATGGGTCTTGACTCTTTCCCCTTCAAAACCCAAGCATAACTTTTAGAACGCTCCACCCATTCACCTTGATAATTAACTCCTAATATAACCTCACACATTAATAGTAACATGCAATAAATTGAAAAGACCAATTATAAATATCAAATTGATAATATTTATATAAGATGTTCTAAACTTCCATATTTAATATAGATTTTCCGAACATCTAAAACACAGTTTCCCATTCATAAAGGGTAAAAAGATGCTCCAAACATTCTGTTGATGTGTTCCGAACATCTGATAACAAAATTCAAATATTTCTATATGATTGTAAAACGCTAAAAACAATGTTCACAACATATTAGGAGCGTAGGAATGTCAAACAAATGTTTGAAATTGCTGACAGGATGTTCAGAGAAGCTGCATTCGACTCAACCTTGAATCAAGAAAAAATGGGTAAAAGCATATTCCTAAGTTAGTACACTTTTGAATGGATAATATTTCACCTTTAATCGAAAAGAATCGAGCAACTTTAACGGATTTGACTAAATCTCTGATAACCCAAAAGTAGGTGGCTCTGAGCTTGTATTTCTCTTATTTTCTTATTTATCCTTCTGTCTTTTGATTTGTGTGTTAACGTTTGTAGGAGTTAATATGAGCCCTTGTTCTCTTTGTGAACCATTGATTATGGTAAATGTATTTAGAGATAGAATTATTTGTGCCTTCGCCAAGGAAATATAGCAGTATAGCATCTAATTTTCTAAATGATTTATTATGCTTAAATTCGGTTTTACCTAGTGTTTCGTGTACACATAGGCATTTGACTATATTGTAGGGAAGGTTTTCAAAATATATTTAGAAATAGATGCCTTTTCTAACTATAAATTCCTTGGGCCATCTCCAATGCTACCTCATAATTGCCTCCAAATGCCATAATGGAGTAAAAAATGGAGGAATTTTGTCTCCATTATGGAGGGTGAATAGTGTCATTCCAAATTTAGAGTGATATTATTCATCTCCCCCATCACTCTTCAGTCTTCATTATCATTTTATTAGTATTTTTTATTATTTAACCCTTTTAATTTTATCATATTAAATATACCTAATTATGTTTATGAAACATCTTTATAATATTAATTTTATATCTTAATTTTTGCGTATAATTTTGATAAATTAATTTTCATATATATTATTTTAATATTAAATTAGTAGTAGATGAAATTGCAGTAGATGAAAATCACCGATTTGAACTATTTTCAGCTCGACATACAAAAAATGAAGGACAAAAATATTCATTTTGCACCTCATAATGCATTAATGAAAATAAAAAAATAAATTTTAAATAAAATATAATAGTATAATATAGAAGAGATAGAAGAATATAAAAAATAATACTATTATTTTTTGAAGTAAAAAATGGAGTAATGGTAGGAGTAAGATTACTCCATTTCAAGAAGTGAAGTTCTGTTATTCTAGTGCCTTTCCTTTTCAGTGAAGTTCGTTCTACCACATAATTTAGAAATATTTATAGTGTATTCTTTGAAATTTCTTTACTTCTTACTTGTTACACTTGCAGTAGACTACAACTCGAAGAAGTTTCACTATTAAATCACTTTATTATCCTGTCTAGCTCTTTTAATAGAATCTTATTTTTATAGCTTTTCTTATTAGTTGAATATTTAATCGAACCATCTATATCTATCTATCTATATATCTTCTAATTGAGAAACATAGACAAGTGATGTGGCATAGCTCTATGGCTTATGATTCCTCTTTTTTGGTCATTTTTCTACCTTTCTGACATTTCATGCAATTGGTTTTCTTCCCGTCTATTTACTCATTTCATTTTACCAATTATCAATTAAAGGAGAAGATATTTAAGAGCACATAAATGAAATACGTCAGTTTAGTATTCCTTAAGTTGCAAATTATTTTACTTCAGTTACATATTGTCTATATTGCCGTTTCATTGTTATGTTTCTTTATGTCAATTATTATATGTAGTAAAGTTTCTCCAATTAATGTGAATAATAATATTTTATTAAATTTCATGCCCATATTCATTAGCGTGTTTTTATGTACTATATATAGTCCCATATATCATTATATTTTGCACTTTGCTTCCCAGTAAACATTACTTATTCTTTTCTTAGTGAGGATTTGGAATTCTGTCAATACCAACAACAAAAAAATGGAGAGTTGAGTAGTTTGGATGTGATTTAATAGATGAAAAGGTAATTTATATTTACTTTACTTTTTAGTTTACACATATTTCACTTTTTAAATAATTTTGTGTTTGTACACTCAATGCATTTTTCTTTATGAGTCATGCTGTAGTAGACACAACAAGTGAAAAGATATACGCACATATTATTGAATGAAGGATCAGTGTTTGTTGTATATCATAAATGTATGTAAATTCTTAGAACATCTAACAGATCGGTTGAAAGGAGAAAAATTAAGGAATGTTGGAATTTTTCCGGAAGTTGGAATCGATCTTTTCACGAAGGTAACTTCTTAACCACTTACTTTTTCAAGATTTAAGTTTTTGATTCTTTGTTCTTTTAATTAATTACTATGTTACGATTAAAACGAAATGTCACTCTTATAACTGATTTGTGAAATTATTAGTATGTGCTTTGTGAATAAGGATCAGCATTTATTTTATATCATAAAGTAGATAAATATAATGTGTATGCATGGTTGTTTAGTTTTATGGTGCTATAGAGATTTATTCGAATTTTCTATGTGCTGAGATTATGAAGTGTTTTTTCCCTTAATGTTTGTTGATATTTCTTTTATTTTTGTAGTTCACTTAAACTATAACTATTAACGATGCAATTTCATTTAAAATTTATTAATCTTTACTTTGTATTTCTTATGTTTTCAATCAAATTTTAGATGATGAATGAGGATGATACGAAGGAAAAAGGAAACACAGGAGATGGTGAACTCATGTGTGAAGATGCTGAATTATTATGCATTCTTTTTCTTCTTTTAATTAAATAGTTTGTCTATTTTTTAAAGTTTACTTAAGAAATAAAAACTCAATGACACCTTGGTCCTCTTTGGTTTTTATTTTTGTTCTCCCTCGCAGCTTTTTGAATATGTAAATTTATTGTTGCAAGTTAAAAACAAGAGAGTTTCTATTTTTTGTTTTTGAATAGGAACAGTCATTTAAGTAAGAATGCCAAAAGGAAAAGAAAGTGGACTATAAAAGGAGGTCAATGAAAAAGTTAATAGATAAATTACATAAGAATATGGTATAAACCAAGAAAATCACATTGTTTAACTTCATTTTCATACAAAGTTGACAAACAGATTCTCTTTCATAAAGTCATTAAGAACTTAAAATACTCTCTTTTTAAAAAATGAGTCATAACATGTCAAATTTAGTGTCGCTCTTCTTATCAGTAAAACTAATCCAACAGCTATTTCGCAAGGCCATAGAGTCACGTCAATCAATAATTTTATGCATAATGTATTGTTTACAGTCGGAGTATATATTGAAAAAAATTTAATTTAAAAGTAAACATTCATTATGTTATAATAAAAGTTATATCAATTATTATTTAACTATATATATTTTTTAATTTTTAATGACCGCGCGGTCGAATTCACTAGTGATTCCTATTTGAGATGTATTATTAGTTGGAAACTTGGAATGTATTATTACTAATGCGTATATGTGTTTACACATTTTGAGATTTCAGAGTACTTTCCTTTCGAGTATTTTTATTTTTCTTGTGATGTATTTGAAGTTTGAAGTATCAGATTGAAAAGTTCACTGGACTGAAATATTCAAGGGTTGTCCCTAAACCCTAATAGGTTTATAAGACTTGTTATATATTTCAATTAGGAGTCTTTTTCATCTGAGTTTAAAAATTCAAGTAAAAAATCCTAACAACGTGAAGAGATAATTTTCCAGAATGAAAATTGGCAATAAGGCTGTCTAATAGCCCGGTCCGGCCCGGTGCCGGTTCGCCTGTGCCGGTCCGGTCCGGTCCGGTCCGGTGCAAAACAAAAAAAAAAACTCGAACCAGTTCCGGTTCCGGTCCGGTCAAACGGTGCAGTTGCACCAATGCCGGATCGGAACCGGAACCGGCAAACGGAATCGTGCCGGTCCCGGTCCGGTCCGGCCCGGTTCCGGTTCGGTTCCGTTTAATTTTTTTTTGTTTCACATTATATTTTTTATTGTTTAAAATAGAAGTAAAAAAAATATTGGTAGACTAAAATCTAAATAAACAACACAAAACACACATATTATTCAACAATACACACATAGTACATTAAGTTGGAAAAAGAAAATGCATAAATAGAAAATAAAAACATGAAAATAGACTAGAAATTAGAAAAATACATAAATTTTAAACTTCTGCGACTCAACACTCAATTATCACGTGGTTGCAGATATTTGCCACCATCACGAGTTGCCCATTCGTAGGGATGATGGTATTCCAAGTGGCTCTTAAACCTATTTGTCCCTCCAGTATTTGATTCATCATTCCAATTCCAAAATTTCTTACAAAGAGTACATTGAGCTTTGCCGGTATCATTATTTGTTGTGATAAATTCCCAAACGTCGGATCGTTTAGTTCTTGTTGGACCACCAGACGGACCTGCTACATTAGCACCGTGAACTTGATTAGCATTATTTGCATTTGCAGCCATGTTGATAGAAAATTTAATAAAATAGCCTTTTGTTAGAAATTTTTGAAGAGAAATGAATAGAAAATATTGAATTGTGATTAATTTGATGAAATATGGGAGTATTTATAAGAAAAATAGGTAAGGGAGGGCTGTAGGGGTGTTTATGGGTGTGTGGGTGGGAAAAATAGCCGTTTATGGCCGTTGCCAACGGCTATTTTTCAAAATGGAGCGGATTTGGACAATGTTTGCAGTGGGCCGGTCCGGTCCGGTCCGGCCCGGTTTTGTCGTTTTCTTTATTTTTTTTTTATTTTTTGGTTATTTGTTTTGTTTAAATTTTAGTTTTATGTAATAACTTATATATTAATATTTAATACTAGTAATCTAGTAATAAAAGTATGAACTATTATGTAATGTAGTATTTTAGTATTATAAAAGTATAATTGAGTATTTTTTCAAACTTAGTATTACTAAGTTAGTAATCTAGTATAATGTAAGTAAATTGTTATTTTTTCAAACTTAGTAATCAAGTATATTTTAGTATTTAGCATTTAGTACTTAGTATTTAGTTTTTAGTATTTTAGTATTTAGTATTTTAGTATTTAGTATTTTAGTATTTTAGCATTTAGTATTTAGTATTTAATTTTTACTATTTAGTATTGAATTGCAAAGAGCCAAAGACCAAAGAGGTAACTTAATAGCAAAGGATAATTGAGAATATAACAAAGGATTTACTTAATAGCAAGGCGTAATGCATTTTATTGAATAATGGTTGATTTTTTTTTTTTGCAAAGTACATAGATATTAAATTGCAAAAACTACATATTAATAAAAAAACTTCTCATTTTCTGAATAATTTCGTCTGGCACCTCTGGAGGAACCGGTGGCAAAGAGTCATCTTCTTCATAATCAGTTTCATTGTCCAAACTTCCATCGCCTGATAAAATTTCTGATGATGCTTCTGCATCGCCTAGTTCATCTTCTGCAAATCCAAAATTTCTTCGCTCCGATCTAATCCAATCTTTGAATAATACGGCCGTCTCCATTGCTTCTTCCTTCAATGAATGTCTATGATCTCCAATTTGTAATCTTCCTTGGCTAAACGCGCTTTCTGAAGCAACAGATGATGCTTGAATAGTTAGAATATCCCGCGCCATTTTTGCTAAAATTGGAAACTGTGCTTGTTGATCCTTCCAAAATGGCAGTAGTTGCTCGCTTCCAAAATAATCAACTTCCTTGCAAGCATGAAGTAGATAAACATCAAGCTCGTTGAACCCTCCGCTGCTACTCGAATGTCTGCTAGAAAGCCTTTGATTAAGGCTGGAAAAACTTCCCAATCCGGTTGCAGCTCTTTTGGGAGCCTGCGTTGAACTTGATCCAGCTCCACTTGGAACACTTGGAACAACATTATCAGCTGCACTCCTATACCTTTCATAAATCCGTTGGCAATCTACAATTACCTGCGCACAAACTGTTTCTACACTTGGTGTTTCTTCATCAGTAATTCTCAAAGTCCGATAAATTTCTCTAATTAGCATTTCCGTATTAAAACGTTTAAAACATGGATGTAATACAGATGCAATGTAATAAAGTGGTGGAATCGGAAAAAAATATTTTTTAAACTTTTCAATCATTGCTTCTACCGCAACTTCATAACCAGGCACTACTCTATAATCGTTAAGTAATTCTGATATTCCAGCTATAAAATACAACATGGTAGTGATTGTAGGATAATATTGATCGGAAAATTCTTTAGTAGCATAAAAAAAAATTTGCTAAAAAAAGAAGAAGACGATCAACATTTTGCCAATCAGATTCTTCTAGGTGATACATTTCAGCCACTTTGCCATTGAAATAATTAGTAATAGGCACTCGTAAAGTGTAAGCAACAGTCAAAGATTCATATACAGTGTTCCACCTAGTTGTAACTTCCTTGGGAACTCTTCTAGGAGCTAAACCTTCTTTCACACACTCTGCTTTAAAGTCCCTCCATCTATCCGGTTTTTTAGATTTAAAAATATAACTAATTGCGAGTCTAACCTTTATAATAGTAGGATCAAATAACTTAAGGCCATCTTTTACAACTAAATTATATATATGACATGCACATCTAACATGAAACAATTCTTCAAAAGGGGGATGCAATCCGGGTCTTAACTTACCAATAGCAAAATCATTGTTTGCAGCATTATCAAGAGTTATACTTAAAATTTTGTCACTAATAAAATACGCCCTACAAATATCAGTAACTTCTCTCTTAATAAATGCTCCCGTGTGTGGTTCATCGACATCGGAATATGCTAAAATTCTTTTTTGCATTACCCAGTTAAGATCTATCCAATGACAAGTAACTGTTAAATACTCATACCCATTAACACCACGACCCAAATCAGTAGTAAGACAAACTCTACAATCAAAGTGATAAAATATATATCGTAAATATTGTCTATATTCATTTTTAAATTTTATAATATCACTTCTAACCGTAGTTTTTGGAAAACCTTGAAAAGATGGATTATATACGGTTTGAATATAACGAATAAAACCTTGACAAGAAGCAAATGTAAAAGGTAAGCACTCTACCGCAATCATTTTTGCCATTTGTTCCCTATCTTTCTTTTTATCATAATGCATAAGCCCCCCCCCCCCCCCCCGTCACTGGGTTAATTTCCTGTTGGACTCCACTACCTTGCGATGGAGCCATTCTGTTCCCTGAACGAGGGCCACCCGGCCTCCTTTCCCATTCATCCTTATGATGGTTTTCTAAGTGTGTTCTCAACTTTCCCGTCCCACTATTATGGCTGCCGGTTTTAAAAGCCCAAACTTTTCTACAAATATTACATTTAGCGGTCTGATCCGGAACATTTTTAGTCATAAATTTCCACACATCCGATCTTTCGGGTCGTACCGCTGGTTCTCTACTAGGAGGCATAGGTGGTAATTCAGTTTCTTCAGGTTCACCTTGAAATTGACTAGTGGGTGTTTCATCATCTAAATTAGCCCCTTCGGTATTTTCTTGATATCGTGCCTCTAACAAATCATTATCTAGTGGTTGATCAAAATTTATATCATGCAAAAATTGCGAGTCATCTTCCTGAGTAAAATCATCTAGAAGAGAAGGGGCGCTAGAAGTACCAACTGGTCTTTTACCTAAAGCACGACTACATCTATCATCCCCCCCCTCGGTTAGAAGCACGTGATCTACGACCACTACCCGTAATTGATCTCCAAATTCCAGACATTTTTATAATTACTAAAATACGCTTCAAACAAATTACTAAAATATGCTTCAAACAAATTACTAAAATATGCTACAAACAATAATATTGCACAAAAATAAAATAGATAATAAAAAGTAAGAACGAGTTTACTTGATATCGTGAACTTAGAATGTAGAACTTAGGAAGTGAAAGTTGAAACTTGACCGGAACCGCACCGAACAATATTTCCACTTTACTCCAACTATTTTTTTGTAATGCAATTTAGTAAATAGCCTTTGTAGAAATAAGAGAGATTGATAGAGATTTAGAGATAATATTAGAGAAATTGTGAATAAATTGATGAAATATGATGGTATTTATAGAAAAAAATAGGTTGGGGGGGTATGGGGGCGCCTAGGGGGGTGGGGGGCAAAAAAGAGCCGTTTTTGGCCGTTGGGCCAACGGCTGTGAGTGAAATAGCCGTTGCCCAACGGCTATTTTCGCACAAGCCCACCAGATTCCGGTCCGGTCCGGTCCGGTCCGGCCCGGTCCGGTTCCGGTCCATTTTGGTCCGGTTCGTCCGGTCCATTTTGGTGGTGCCGAGACGGAAACGGGACGGGTTTTTGGCCCGGTTTGCGCCGGTCCAGACCGGTCCGGACCGGTTTCCGCTCCGCTCCGGCCCAGTGCAAACCGGGCTATTAGACAGCCTTAATTGGCATTATTATATGATAAAGGCAACCATAACAAAAGGCAAAAAAAATAAACTACTTACCCATGTATTAATGCTAAACATACATCTGCAAATCGATCTCTTTAAGTATAAAGTTACCCGTAAAAAAAAGTAGTGTGGTCCCTCTGGTACGGTAGGAACTTCTACTTATCTATTATTGTTATTTTCTTTCATTCATCCCTTTTATGCTATTCTCCTCCCTCTCCTCTCTATCTCTCTCTTTTTTTTCTTTTTTTCTTTTTTTAACAAGAGCTACTCAAAATCATACTACATAATTTTATATATATGTGCAGCGCATTATCCAAAATTAATTATACTAATATAAAAGCATGAATCTCTAAAGTAAAAAGTGAAAAACAGAAATACCCCTAAAAAGTTAAATAATTATAATACTTTTCAAAATAAATAATAAGTTACTCTTTAGCCCAATTTGTCTAAATTTTGGCCCATTAGGGTTTCCTTCATACTTCCTCTATATATATATATATATATATATATATATATATATATGTCTCTGCCTTCAGTTTCCTCTTTCTTTTTTATTGCATTCTTGAGAATATGGAGATTTGTGCTCCTTATAGAATCCTTAATAAAGGTGAAGACATATGTAAATCTTGCCATTTGACTCGCTATTTTAGTACAAATGATGACATGTACAACTTAATTGTGTTGACAAACACTTATCCAGTTGAAATGGTCACAGCAGCAGTCTTCTTCTGCTTGGATTGTTGAATGGGAGGATCTTCATCACTCGACTTTGCCTTTAGTGATGAAAAAGCTGAAAGAAGAGAGACAATCCCATTTAGTATGGATGAGTTTAAGAAACTGTTATATGCCCTTAACGTTGAAGTTGACAATGTTAGATTAGTTAGTGTTTGATGGTTAGTAGTTTGAGAGAAGGAACTTTGTCTCTCATTGGTAAAATAGAGAAAGGGAGAAGTGTTTAAAAGCACTTCTTTTCTTACTTGGTTTAAATATTTGAGGGAAGTTTTGGAGGGAAGCTAAAAGGTTTGGCTATAATATTAATCGTCAAAGATGGGTACTTGGGCCTTGGGTCAATTTGATTAGCCCGAAATTAATTAATTTCAGACATACTTAATAATGAGATTAGAGGTAAATAAGGTAGTATACATTTTTATCGCCTTGGGCAATGTATTGAAAAAAGTAGAGTTGGGCCACGGTCTGTCACCTCAAATGTCGTGTCAATTTAAAGTGTTCTCTAATTTTCTTCCTTGAGGATAGGGTGCCTATGCTTTGCTACTGTCACTGATAAAATCGGTAAGCTCTCTCCAAGGGCAATTCCAGCCATTCACATGGGCTACTCACTCACTCAAAAGGGCTACAGGTTGTACAATATACAGGATAATAAGTTCTTCATCAGTAGAGATGTCACTTTCAAAGAAGACATCTTTCCTTTTAAGTTTTTGAATCAAAATTCTTCTCCACCCTTGTTTCCTTATCAGTCTGGGGAACTAGATGATTTAAATCCAGAGCTGCAAGCACAAGAACCAGCAAATGAGTATCTACATGATGTTCCTGATGCTGATATATACCTCCTTTTGGAGGAGGATGATCTAGTAGCTGCACCTGTCAATCCTGAGCCTGAGGCTCCTCTAGAGGCTGAAGTTCCTCCAGTTCCTGTTGCTGCTCCACATCCATTGCCTCCTCCTCCCCAGATGTCTATGCCACTGAGGAGGTCATCTAGAGAAGCTGCACCTCCTATATGGCTGCAGGACTATATTTGTCCCAGATCAGGACACTCTGCAAACACTACTACCTGTTCCTACCCTATCTCTCACTACATTAGCTACACTGGGCTAACAGATGGTTACAGGGCATACTTGTCCACTGCCTTACAAGAGATAGAGCCATCTACCTACACTGAAGCTATGAAGGACCCTCGATGGGTTGAGGCCATGGAGGCTGAAATCAAAGCACTGATTGACAATAACACCTGGGAGGTAGTGTGTATTCCCAGAGGCAAGAAACCTATTGGGTGCAAATGGGTGTACAAAATCAAGTACAAATCTAATGGTGAAGTGGAGAGGTTCAAGGCTAGGTTAGTAGCCAAAGGGTATAGCCAAAAGGAAGGACTGGACTACCAGGAGACATTCTCTCCTGTAGTCAAGATGGTCACAGTCAGGGGAGTCATAGCATTGGCTGCACTGTACCACTGGCCTCTCTACCAAATGGATATTTACAATGCTTTCCTCCAAGGAGACTTACAAGAAGAGGTTTACATGCAGTCTCCTCCAGGTTTTGGTAGCCAAGGGGGGAACACAGGCTACAGGCTACTCAAATCCCTTTATGGCTTAAAACAAGCCTCAAGACAATGGAACCTAAAGTTGACTGAAGCACTGCTCAAAGCTGGTTTCAAACAAAGTCAGCATGACTACTCTTTATTTACCTTGAAAAGGCATGGAAAGCAGGTCATCATACTTGTATATGTAGATGACTTGCTGATTACAGGAAATGATGCCAGAATGATACAAGAAGAAAAGGATGCCTTGCAACAAGCATTCAAAATCAAGGATTTGGGCACTCTAAAGTATTTTCTTGGAATTGAAGTTTGCAGGTCACAGAAGGGAATTTTATTATGTCAAAGAAAGTATGCATTAGAGTTGATAGCTGGGGCGGGACTAGCAGGTTCCAAAACTGCTATAACTCCACTAGAGCAGAATCAAAAGCTGACCTGTATAGAGCTGGACAAACTCTGTGGTATAACTAATGATGAACAATTGGGAGGTGTGAAGGGATATCAAAGATTAATTGGGAAACTGCTATATCTGACCTTAACTAGGCCAGATATTGCTTATAGTGTACAGACATTGAGTCGGTTTATGCAGGCACCCAAACAGTCTCATTTGGAAGCAGCTTATAGAATTGTGAGATACATCAAGAATGAGCCTGGTTTAGGGGTTCTTATGAGCTCTTCTGGACACAACTCCTTTATAGCCTACTATGATTCAGATTGGGCAAGCTGTCCTAACTAAGGGTGTCTATTAGCCCGGTCCGGCCCGGTGCCGGTCCACCTGTGCCGGTCCGGTCCGGTCCGGTGCTAACAAAAAAAAAATTTGCAATTGGTCCGGTCCCGGTCCGGTCGGCCGGTGCAGTTGCACCAATGCCGGATCGGAACCGGAACCGGTAGACGGAGTCGTGCCGGTCCCGGCCCGGTCCGGACCGGTTCGGTTCGGTTCCGTTTAATTTTTTTTTTTCACATTATATTATTTATTGTTTAAAAAAATATTGGTAGACTAAAATCTAAATAAACAACACAAAACACACATATTATTCAACAATACACACATAGTACATTAAGTTGGAAAAAGGAAATGCATAAATAGAAAATAAAAACATAAAAATAGACTAGAAATTAGAAAAATACATAAATTTTAAACTTCTGCGACTCAAATATCACGTGGTTGCAGATATTTGCCACCATCACGAGCTGCCCATTCAGAGGCATGATGGTATTCCAAGTGTTTCTGAAACTTCATTGTCCCTCCATTAGTATTTGATCCATCTTCCCAATTCCAAAATCTCTGACAAAGAGTACATTGTGCTTTGCCGGTATCATTATGTTTTGTGATAAATTCCCAAACTTCGGATCGTTTAGTTCTTGTTGGACCACCAGACGGACCTGCTACATTAGCACCCTCAACTTGATTAGCATTATTTGCATTTGTAGCCATGTTGATAGAAAATTTAATAAAATAGCCTTTTGGTAGAAATTTTTGAAGAGAAATGAATAGAAAATATTGAATTGTGATTAATTTGATGAAAGATGGGAGTATTTATAGGAAAAATAGGTCAGGGAGGGGTATAGGGGTGTTTATGGGTATGTGGGTGGGAAAAATAGCCGTTTATGGCCGTTGCCAACGGCTATTTTTCAAAATAGAGCGGATTTGGGAAATGTTGGCAGTGGGCCGGTCCGGTCCGGTCCGGTTCCGGCCCGGTTTTGGCGCTTTCTTTATTTTTTTATTTTTTTTTTTGGTTATTTGTTTTGTTTAAATTTTAGTTTTATGTAATAATAACTTATATATTAATACTAGTAATCTAATAAACTAGTATTGCACTAAGAACTATTATGTAATGTAGTTTTTTAGTTTTATAAAAGTATAATTGAGTATTTTTCCAAACTTAGTAATCTAGCATGTAATGTAAGTAAATTATTATTTTTTCAAACTTAATACTAAGTTAGTAGTATTTAGTATTTAGCAATGTAGTATTTAGTTTTTAGTATTTTAGTAGTTAGTAATGTAGTATTTTAGTATTTAGTTTTTAGTATTTTAGTAGTTTAGTTTTTAGTATTTAGTATTTTAGTATTTAGTTTTTACTATTTAGTATTGAATTGCAAAGAGCCAAAGACTAAAGAGGTAACTTAATAGCAAAGGATAATTAAGAATATAACAAAGGATTTACTTAATAGCAAGGCGTAACGCATTTTATTAAATAATGATTGATTTTTTTTTTTTGCAAAGTACATAGATATTAAATTGCAAAAACTACATATTAATAAAAAAGTTTCTCATTTTCTGAATAATTTCGTCTGGCACCTCTGGAGGAACCGGTGGCAAAGAGTCATCTTCTTCATACTCAGTTTCATTGTCCAAACTTCCATCACCTGATAAAATTTCGGATGCTGCTTCTCCATCGGCTAGTTCATCTTCTGCAAAGCCAAAATTTCTTCTCTCCGATCTAATCCAATCTCTGAATAATACGGCTGTCTCCATTGCTTCTTCCTTCAATGAATGTCTATGATCTCCAATTTGCAATCTTCCTTGGCTAAACGCGCTTTCTGAAGCAACAGATGATGCTTGAATAGTTAGAATATCCCGCGCCATTTTTGCTAAAATTGGAAACTGTGCTTGTTGATCCTTCCAAAATGGCAGTAGTTGCTCGCTTCCAAAATAATCAACATCCTTGCAAGCATGAAGTAGATAAACATCAAGCTCGTTGAACCCTCCGTTGCTACTCGAATGCCTGCTAGAAAGCCTTTGATTAAGGCTGGAAAAACTTCCCAATCCGGTTGCAGCTCTTTTGGGAGCCTGCGTTGAACTTGATCCAGCTCCACTTGGAACACTTGGAACAACATTATCAGCTGCACTCCTATACCTTTCATAAATCCGTTGGCAATCTGCAATTACCTGCGCACAGACTGTTTCTACACTTGGTGTTTCTTCGTCAGTAATTCTCAAAGTCCGATAAATTTCTCTAATTAGCATTTCCGTATTAAAACGTTTAAAACATGGATGTAATACAGATGCAATGTAATAAAGTGGTGGAATGGGGAAAAAATATTTTTTAAATTTTTCAATCATTGCTTCTACCGCAACTTCATAACCAGGCACTACTCTATAATCGTTAAGTAATTGTGATATTCCAGCTATAAAATACAACATGGTAGTGATTGTAGGATAATATTGACCCGAAAATTCTTTAGTAGCATAAAAAAACTTTGCTAAAAAAAGGAGAAGACGCTCAACATTTTGCCAATCAGATTCTTCTAGGTGATACACTTCCGCCACTTTGCGATTAAAATAACTAGTAATAGGCACTCGTAAAGTGTAAGCAACATTCAAAGAATCATATACAGTGTTCCACCTAGTTGCAACTTCCTTGGGAACTTTTCTAGGATCTATACCTTCTTTCACACACTCTACTTGAAAGTCCCTCCATCTATCCGGTTTTTTAGATTTAAAAATATAACTAATTGCGAGTCTAACCTTCATAATAGTAGGATCAAATAACTTAAGGCCATCTTTTACAACTAAATTATATATATGACATGCACATCTAACATGAAACAATTCTTCAAAAGGGGGATGCAATCGGGGTCTTAACTTACCAATAGCATAATCATTGTTTGCAGCATTATCAAGAGTTATACTTAAAATTTTATCACTAAGATAATACGCCTTACAAATATCAGAAACTTCTCTCTTAATAAATGCTCCCGTGTGTGGTTCATCGACAGCGGAATATGCTAAAATTCTTTTTTGCATTACCCAGTTAAGATCTATCCAATGACAAGTAACTGTTAAATACTCATACCCATTAACACCACGACCCAAATCAGTAGTAAGACAAACTCTACAATCAAAGTGATAAAATATATATCGTAAATATTGTCTATATTCATTTTTAAATTTTATAATATCACTTCTAACCGTAGTTTTTGGAAAACCTTGAAAAGATGGATTATATACGGTTTGAATATAACGAATAAAACCTTGACAAGAAGCAAATGTAAAAGGTAAGCACTCTACCGCAATCATTTTTGCCATTTGTTCCCTATCTTTCTTTTTATCATAATGCATAAGCCCCCCCCCACCCCACCCCCCCCCCCCCCCCGTCACTGGGTTAATTTCCTGTTGGACTCCACTACCTTGCGATGGAGCCATTCTGTTCCCTGACCGAGGGCCACCCGGCCTCCTATCCCATTCATCCTTATGATGGTTTTCTAAGTGTGTTCTCAACTTTCCCGTCCCACTATTATGGCTGCCGGTTTTAAAAGCCCAAACTTTTCTACAAATATTACATTTAGCGGTCTGCTCCGGAATATTTTTAGTCATAAATCTCCACACATCCGATCTTTCGACTCGTCCCGCTGGTTCTCTACTAGGAGGCATAGGTGGTAATTCAGTTTCTTCAGGTTCACCTTGAAATTGACTAGTGGGTGTTTCATCATCTAAATTAGCCCCTTCGGTATTTTCTTGATATCGTGCCTCTAACAAATCATTATCTAGTGGTTGATCAAAATTTATATCATGCAAAAATTGCGAGTCATCTTCCTGAGTAAAATCATCTAGAAGAGAAGGGGCGCTAGAAGTACCAACTGGTCTTTTACCTAAAGCACGAGCCATTCTATCATCCCCCCTCGGTTAGAAGCACGTGATCTACGACCACTACCCGTAATTGATCTCCAAATTCTAGACATTTTTATAATTACTAAAATATGCTTCAAACAAATTACTAAAATATGCTACAAACAATAATAGTGCACAAAAATAAAATAGATAATAAAAAGTAAGAACGAGTTTACTTGATATCGTGAACTTAGAATGTAGAACTTAGGAAGTGAAAGTTGAAACTTGACCGGAACCGCACCGAACAATATTTCCACTTTACTCCAAATAGTTTTTTGTAATGCAATTTAGCAAATAGCCTTTGTAGAAATAAGAGAGATTGATAGAGATTTAGAGAGAATATTAGAGAAATTGTGAATAAATTGGTGAAATATGATGGTATTTATAGAAAAAAATAGGTTGGGGGGAGGGGTATGGGGGCGCCTAGGGGGGTGGGGGGGCTAAAATAGCCGTTTTTGGCCGTTGGGCCAACGGCTAAGCTTGAAATAGCCGTTGCCCAACGGCTATTTTTCGCTAAGCCCATCAGCCTTCAGTCCGGTCCGGTCCGGTTCCGGTCCATTTTGGTCCGGTTCGTCCGGTCCAAATTGGTGCTGCCGAGACGGGAACGAGCCGATTTTTTTTTTTACTTTTGGCCCGGTTTGAGCCGGTTCCGGTCCGGTCCGGTCCGGTTTCCGGTCCGGTCCGGTCCGTCCCGGCCCAAACCGGGCTATTAGACAGCCTTAGTCCTAACTCAAGAAGGTCAGTGACTGGGTATACAGTGAAGTTTGGGGAATCACTAATCTCATGGAGATCCAAGAAACAGACAACAGTTGCAAGAAGCTCAGCTGAAGCTGAGTATAGAAGCATGGCATCAACTGTTTCTGAGCTGATATAGCTAACAGGTCTGTTTAGGGACTTATGTGTGGATGTGTCAACATCTATTCAGCTATTCAGTGATAGTAAGGCTGCAATTCAAATAGCAAACAATCCAGTGTTCCATGAGAGAATAAAGCACATAGAAATCGATTGCCATTTTATTAGGGAGAAAATTTTGCTTGGACTGATTCAGCCGGAATATCTATCAACAAACGAACAAGAAGCAGACTTGATGATAAAGGCACTAGGAGCAACTCAACATCACTACTTAATGTCCAAGCTAGGATTGCTCAATATCTTCACACCACCTAGCTTGAAGGGGGGTGTTGAAGTGTGTTGAGTAGTTAGTGACCTAACAGCAAATATATTAGGAGTGAAGTGTAGTTGTGGAAACATTGTGGACTAATTAGCAAGTAGTTGATTGTTATAAATAGAGTTAGTTAGATTAGTTGAGCTCTTTAGCTCATTTCTGTAATTGGCTCAGCTAAGAAAAGGGATTCTTCCCAAAATATCTTCTTCTCCATTTCTGATCCAAAGCTCGATGACTCCATTAATGGAGATTTTAACAATTCAATCCACAAACCTCTACTCACTCTGTTTCACAATGATTTTGGCATCTTCATATAAACAAACAAACCACTGTTTACCCAATTCAATCAGGAAACACAAACCAACAAATGAGGAAGTGCTTGAACCATTAAATAAAAAACTACAGTTGACACTATACAGATAAATGTTTGAAATTATATATCAGAAACTCATCCATCCTACTAATGAATAGGGAACTATAATATGGTTTCATAAATTGATCGTTTATTCTCCTCAGTGTTTTTAATTGGTCGAAACTTTAACTAGATTGTATTGGTATGCAGAAAATTTGAGATATACTGATCCAGATCATATAAAGGCCGGTTGAGAATAAAATGGCAGAAAACAAAGAAAACTCATGGAAGAGAGAAAGCTTTTAGCAGTTTAGAGCAATGGAGAGATAAAAGAGGAAGCTTGAGTGTGAACATGGTATATGTCTCCATTGAAGAAGATGACATTCTTACGTGAATGGGGGAGGGGCCCTTAAATTTCAGGTGACCTTCTCGTGATCCTTGAAGTAATGTTAGTTTACTATTTGGTTAGCGATAGAATGAAACTTGCTAAATTTTGGATCCATTAAGGATGTTTTTCTCCATAAAATGTAATTTGAATTGTGTATGTAGTTTGAGGATGTTATTGGCCAAAAACTCATCATTGGAGCATCAATCCCACTGAACAGCATATTGATGTGATGATGCATATCAAATATATTCTCTTATGTGCTCCCTGAAGAATTCAGGGATGATTCAACTTATAATCTTTAATTTATATCATAGCATATTTCTTTGATGTTCATCCGAGATCATGATGGACAGAGAATTGGAGTGTAAGAATGAAGATGCTGCTGAATCTGTAAAAGATGAGAAAAAAGGAACAGATGGAAGCAGTTGCTTAGGACCTATTTAACACTGAAAAGGTTGGTAATCTGACTTGTGTTATTGTAGCTGATACTGCAGCAAATATCTCCATCAAACCAGTGCCTTCTATTGTTACATCATAGAGAAGACGACGTGGTGTAGCTGGGTCTCTGCATGGGTTTTTTGCTCGTAGGTAATATGGTAAGTTTCTTTACTGATCTGAAGAACCGTACCTTCTTTTCCTTAGTCTGCAGAGCACATGAAGTTTTTCTGCTTTAGAAGGTTCTGTTCGTAAGAATCAATTTGCTGACCTACTTTGCATCTTTGATGTAGACCATAAAAGCAATATTATCATCAATTTCCTCCAATGGTGTAAACAGATTCATTGGATAATGGTAGCAAATATGCCTGCATTGGTGTTAAAGTTAACAATGAAGATCCTCATCACAAAATAAAAGTATAGTTTAGCCCCATTCCAAACTTTGGTTTAGTGGTAAAAGCAACCTGTGATGTGTGAGTTAGCTAGTTCTGCACTTGTTTTTCTATATTTATTTTTTCATTCTCAGTATTATGACTCATTTAGATTAAGCAGTCTTCTTCCCAGGGATTTCCCCGACTCACTATCAGTAAGAATTTGACTCCATGCTCATTCTTAGCTCTATGTCAAGAACAAGATCATCTAGTACGTAACTAATGTTAAATTGTGTGACAACTTCTTTTAAAATTGAGTTGGCAGAGAGGCATACATTTTTTAATTATTTACTGAATTATATTCACACATTTTCTCATGTATATGTTTGATTGTTTTCATGGCAAAGCAATATGTTGTAGCTGCTTCTTGAATGTCCATGGCATCAACTTAACGTTGAATTGGTTGATTAGTTAATTTAAAAACTTAAGCCACAATCTATTAGTAGTAGTATTTAAAACTAGTAGTTAAAAGATCACAATTATAATCATGGGACCCACTGATTTTGGATTTTGGTGAGCTAATGTTGCCTCGTAACCTCATGATCATTGCTTCTACTCCCTATTAACCATGTGAAAGAAAAAAGAATCTTTATTTACCATAATTAGAACTATTATTCTGTTTTATCTCAATTCGTAAATCCTAATGTGGTTTAAACTTTCAGGGGCATGCAAGGACTGGAACCAACCATCAAAATCATGCAAACAAGAAACACAACCATTCTTTGAAATAAAGTACCCAGCAATTGTGTTGAACAAATTAAAGTAATGAGCAGAGTTAAGAAGCGAGTTTATTTGTCAAAACACTCTCACAGTACAGAAAACATGGACATTCAGGAATTTATAGTGATATACTTACATGGATCTGACTGCAGCCATTGGTGAATTAATTGCGTGATACTTGAAACCTTCTTTATACAGCTTGAAAGTTGTAAAGATAGCCATGATCACCTTCATTCTCTAGCTACCATGATATAGCTTTTTCCATTTTAAGGAGGTCTAATATTTATGTTGATTAGGAATTGAATTGATATTTTCTATTTTAAGGGTTGATGCTTCAATTGAAAAGATCGAGTTGAGGAGTTATTGCCCTTTAACTTTGTACCTAATGTTTTAAGTTGAATTACCATTCTTATCAGAAAAGGATTATATGATCAGCATCACATTGCATTTCTTTAGAATTTAGATTGACTACACTTTTCCCTTATAATTAATGAGCCATCAACTTGTTAGCTAGAATGTGAACATTCCGGTGGCTGGTACTTTTAAAACACTACTACAATATATGCATATTGTTTGTTGCAAAATAAATTATAAATATCTCTTTTGTAGAATAAGTATTATATATAGTTTAGATTGTACCCTTACAATTTAACGAACCAACTTTGAAAACTTATTTAAAAATTAATACCTAGACTCTTTTAATAAACATTCACATTTTTCAATTTTTATGCTACTTGAACTATGGGTCGATGCTAAAACTTGGACTGGTCTTCCTTATTATTACAAAAATAGAAACAAGTGCAACAATGAAGAGCCAAATCTATAATGTGATGTGACAAATGTGGAGTAATATAAGTTACAAAATTAACAATTCAAAATATATTAAAAGCAGGGTCGGCCCAAAGCCAAAGCAAGTAAAGCAAAATCTTTGGGCCCCAGGTGTTCTGAGAAAAAGTTCAGGAGTTTTCAAAAGCTAAACTCTTGGGACATTGAGAATTGAGCATTAGTTAGAGTCTATCAATTTTGGACTTACAGAAATAGTACTAGCAAACTTAGAGTCTGTTTTGTCAAACTGCAAAAATTAGCTTATTTTGAGAAGTATTTCTTTAGCATAAGTGCTTTTCAAATTAGTACTTTACGAGAGTAGCAGTTTTCATTTGGCCAAATTATAGAAAAGTACTTTTATAATTAATTTATTTTTGACCAATATTTGAAAAAAATTACTAAAAATAGATATACATTATCATTTATTTGAATTACATATGGAAGTTTGATATGAGTATTGTTGTCCTAAATATTCAAAAGCACTTATTTTCTGAAAAAACTATTTTTCTTTTGATTCTTCTTAGAAGCTTAAAAACAGCTTTTGGTACTACTCAAAAGCACTTATTTATTCCTCAAAAGCTTGACCAAACACCTTCATTTCTAAAATAAGTATTTTTTTTATGAAAAATAAGCACTTTTGACATCCCAAAAGCTTGACCAAACAGGCTCTTATAAAATAATGTTAACAATTTCTATTGCAGACTGTTTATAAAATAATGTTAACAATTTCTATTACAGTTGCCTTAGCGGAAACAAGTTTTCAAAACTTAAATAGGTAAAAATCTTATCTCTGATTGACAATGTCTCAAGAAATTAAATTAAATAGCAGCTTTTAAAAAACTTGATTATAAAAAGGTTACCATTATCATTTCGCATCTAAAAAAAAGCTAGAAAACCAAACTTTAAACAAAATAATATATACTCAATCCGTTCCACTTTATATGACACTCTTTGAAGTATGAGAGTTGACCACAAACTTAAACGTAGATTTTTAAAGTTTTGAAAATATATTTCATAAACACATAAAAAGCCATAAAATGTATTATAAGTCATAGTAATTTATAATCTACAGTATTTGTAAAATATATAAGAGACACGTGGTAAAAAATGACTCCTCAAATAATAATCGTGTCACATAAATATATGGAGTATGTTTTTCTTAAAGGCCTCTCATTGAGGCTTGGCTTTATGCCCCCAATAAGCTTGAGCCGCCCCTGATTAAAAGTATATGAAAAATTGTCGCGAAAGAAAAAAGAATCATTTGAAAAATATCCTACAAAATGAATTATAATTTCCGAATGCTAATATTAGTAATAAATATTTGGAAATAGGCAATAAAAAACATGTAAATAAAAAATAGGTACTCCATTGTAACTTAGAAGTAGATAGTATAGTATGATATTTCCCGCTTAAAAATTGAAGATACCATAAGTGGGTACTCCATAACAGAATTTTGTTTCTCACCCAATATCTCTTCTTCTTCTGCTCACAGCTTTAGAATCAGTTTCTCTCTAGTAAGGTGAATTTTACTTTCTCTCTCTAGAATCAGTTTCTCTCTAGTAAGGTGAGTTACTGCTATTTTTGAATAATTCATCGATTTTGTAGTTTTACTGATGGTCGTCAATAGATTAAAATTCAGTAAAAATGTTTAGATATATTCATGAACATATTCAGAATTACAAATATCCGCTTTACTTGTTTTTGTATTGTACATGTTCTGTTCTTTACTCCTTAGTTAGTGCAATTTTGTGTTACATTTTTCAAGTGTTAATCGAGCTCGTTCATCGATTTTGTATGGTTATTGTCAATAGCTCAAATTTTAGTTTAATATTCAGGAACAAATTCAGAATAAACAACTATTCGCCTTAGTTTCTGCGATTTTGTTTACATTTTTCAACTGTTATTGCTTTACTTCAGAATTATGTGTGATCATTTGTGTTCGTATTTGTAACAGCGATGGGTTTCATTACTATGCCATCGTTTAGAAGGTTAAATGAACTGTTGGCGAAAGGCGTAAAAACTGAAAACAAGTCCGAAATCAAAAGTAATTAGTATTCTGTTTGTTCATTGTGATGTGTTGATTTTGTTTTCTATTTTGATTGGTTAATAAAGTACTCAAAATGCGAGTTGAATCTCTTTCTCGCTAGTGAATGTTATCCATGCATGTGTTGTTCGATATTTTACTACTTTTCCAGTATAGATTTTATAAGTCAAATGAACAGAAAATTCACTTTATCAGTTCAAGTTTCATAAAAATAATTAACACAAGATTCGCTCTATCTCCGGGATATCACTTCGAGTTCATGAAACAGTTAAACACTATTATCATCAACTGCGCCTGCATGCTAATTTGTTCACTGTTGAATTAGATCATTTTGATATGGAGATTAGTTAGATTGAGTAGAAGGATATAAGCACATTTTACATGTTTCTCTAAATTCTGCTTTCGGCTACTGGACTTGTATAGTAGGCTTGAATATTCTTTTCCTATTCATTAAGATGGAATGGAAGAATTACAAACACTTTCCCTTCTTTTTTTTTTTTCAGACAACCCTACTAAAAAGCATGCAGTTGGCGATGATAATGATGATGAAAGAGTTGCAAAGAAGGCTAAGTATGAAGAACAGGAGGAACCTACAGAATCGGATGAAGAGGAATCTAAAGAATGGGATAAAGAGGAATCTACAGAATCGGATGAAAAGGAAGATCCCAAACGAGAAAGTGCATTGGATTTTCAAGAAGAGGGTTGTTATCAAATTTTGAAATATCTGTGTGATAGGAGGATAACTCGTGACAAACTAATAAAACATTATCTCATAAACATTTATTTCGAAAATCAATCATCCATTTAGTTTCTAGTTCTCAATAGATAGAATGAAGAGGGTTATGATGCAAACCAAGCATAGAGGCATCCCTTTTCTTCACGGCGCTTGTGGACATGGTCATAGTATGACATGTTGTGACATATATGCTGGAGGAGCATCCATTTTCTTTCTTTCTTTGTTCTTTCTGTATTTTTATCCTTTGCTTTCTTTGCTTGAAAAGATATGGATGATTGACTTAAAGAATGTGAAGTGGATAAGAATATAAAATGAATAGAGGTGAATAATTAATGATCATTGATAGGGGCCTAAAGGAAGCAGTTGGTAAGTTGGCCAATTATTTTTCCGTTTATGCACCCAATATTCCAAATCTAGAGGTCTGACAAATTCAAATTTGCACTGCTTAGGGCTACTAAAGGGAGAAACGCTTTGTACTATGAATTTCTCCGTTTCACTAGACTTGAACCCGGTTAAGGGTGGTGTAAGCTGTCTAATTTATGATGCTTCATACTTTTTCGACTTTCTGTCTTCATTTTTCCATTTATTAATGGGAAGACAACTATGGAAGTGTATAGAACAACTAGATAACTTAAATATGGAAGGCAGGAAGTAAAGACATTGGCCAACAGTGGACCATACTGTGACTTGTCTATATATCCTAACATTATGACGACCCCTAGCATGCTTGTGAGCTACTCAAATGTCGTGTCTTTTTGAAATTGGAGTTTGAATTCGAGTTAAAACCACTCCAATATGGTCGTTGAGCAATACTTGATCTTTTTGAAATATTGTACTGAATTCATTGTTCCTACACAATGGGCTTCGCAAACATGTTTTGCAGGAGGGCTAGTTGATGAACCCATAGGCAATATCCATTCTACTCTATTCAAACGACCTAATGTAGCGCACGCGGCACGCCTAAGGGCATACATCAATTATCTTAAAGAGAATCATATAGCTTGATTGTTTTTAGACTGACCGTCAATCTTACCTCAACCTTTCTCTTTTACAACAACAACTATCCTACAGGTGGGGTCTGGGGACTGGGGAGGGTGAGATGGACGCAGACCTTACCCCCACCAAGGTGGAGAGGCTGTTTCCGATAGACCCTCGGTTAAAGAAAAATATTTTGTAAACATGAACAAAGAGAGAACAAGATGCAAACACAATGATAAGGCCAATAGTGACATTAAAACAAAGTGAAACCTAGGTGAACAGAAAATATCAAAGAACAATATTCGAAGAATAAGCTAGGAATAGCAAAAATATATGAATCAACTAATGCATATATAACATAAATGAAAAAAAAGTCGAAGAATAAGTTAGGAGTAGCAAATATTAATGAATCAAACTAGTGCTTATAAAACATAAATCTCTCGTCTACTATCTAACCCTCTAACCTAATCCTGTCTAATTATTTCGGCTCATTCTTCTTCGGTCTACCTCTACCTCTCAGTAGACCCAACAGTGCCAACCCCACGCAGGGGTTGGCACATCCTCACTGGGGCATCTGAGCACCTCTTCTTCACATGTCCGAACCATCGCAGTCTTGCTTCGCGCATCTTGTCTGCTACAGAAGTCACTCCCACCTTGTCACGGATGACCTCGTTTCTAACCTCATCTATCATATTGTGTCCACACATCCATCTCAACATCCTCATCTCTAAATTTTGAATATGAGTGTTCTTGACTGGTCAAGACTCCACGTCATACAATAAAGCTGGTCTAACGACCACTTTATAGAATTTACCTTTAAGTCTAGGGGACACATTTTTATTGCATAAGACCCCGAGGCGAGCCTCCACTTTATCCATCTTGCCCCTATATAAGGTGTGACATCATCATTAATATCCTCATTGCCTTGGATAATTTACCCAAGATACTTGAAGCTTCCTTTTTTGGGAATGACTTGTGTATCGAGCGTCACTTCCACCTCGGACTCTTGAGATGCATCATTGAACTTACACTCCATGTACTCTGTTTTCGTCAACCAAACCTCCAACTTAGTGTTAACTCCACCGAGCATCTCGTCAACCAAAATAATATCATCTGCAAATAACATACACCATAGCACCTCCCCTTGAATTCTCTGTGTTAATTCATCCATCACCAAAGCAAACAAAAATGGATAAAGCGCCGACCCCTGATGCAACCCCATCTCGACTGGGAAGTGATCTGAATTTCCCCATTCTCACTCGGGTATTGGCTTCACCGCACATGTCTTTAATCGTTATGATGTAAGCCACATATATATCTTTAGCTTCCAAGCATCTCCACAAAATCTCTCTCGGGACTTTGTCATAGGCCTTTTCTAGATCAATGAACACCATATGTAAGTCCCTCTTCTTATCCCTGTACTGCTCAACCAACCTTCTCAGAAGATGAATAGGTTCCGTCGTTGATCGCCCCGGCATAAACCCAAATTGGTTCTCGGAGATAATTGTATCCTTCTCCATCCTCTTCCCAACCACCCTTTCCCAAACTTTTATATTATGGCTTAGTAGTTTGATACCCCAGTAGTTGTTGCAATACTGAATATCACCTTTGTTCGTGTACAACGGGACCATAATACTCCACCTCCACTCTTCGGGCATTCTAGAGGTCCGAAAGATGACCCCGAACAACCCAGTTAACCACTCCATACATACTCTACCAGCGATCTTCCAAATCAATATCGTGCCATCCTCGTGAGCTCATGCAAAAGCCTCTTCAACCTTTCTCTTTTATTCCAGCATATTTCGTGAAACTCATGTAAAATGGAGTTATTTATTGAACTAGATGAGTACAAAACAAAAAGATGAAAAAGTGCTCGCTCGTATACGAAAATGCAGGCGGGAGCTCTTTAGACCATTGTTTATCACACCAATTATGGTTCGGAATTTGTCTTGACCCTGTATCATTCCAACTTTGCCTCATAATCCCAATAAAGATGACTATCTTGTTATTCTGATGCCACTAAACTGAAAGTTTTGAAGACATTAAAAGAGAGGTCCAGTCAGGAAGAAGCTAATTCAACCTTGGGGGGGGGGGGGGGGGCAAAGTGCATAAATAGCCACTTTTGCCAGTAGTCTCTCATGCAAAACCAATTAAAAAATCAGCCTCAAACCAAATACCAGTGGCAAAAGTGGCCTGTGTGCAAAATTTTTACGGAGGGGAGGGGGGTAGGAGCAAATGACTTGGTACGCTAACCTGCAAAACCAATCAGCTAGTATTCTTTTGATACTTAAAAAGATCTCTCCATATTCTTGAGAAGAAGAGCATACTAAGATGGTTCATTGCTGATCTTCAAGAGTATATTTGACTCGAGCTTAAGAATTAATTAAAAGACACTGTGATGTAAGTGAATGCAACCAAATGACTAATCTTCTTTAAAAGCCAAAAGAACAAGTCATGGTAGCAGCCACTTAGCACAGCTATAGAAAAATAGTGAAATGTGAAGATGATGCCTGGTGGCATCCTATATACAACCATGTTCAAGACACAAAATCATACACTAACCAACATGCTTCTTTTTCTTTTTCACAAAATAAAGCACGTGAAAGAGCTTAGATACTTCTATCGATCAATGACCAATTAGCACGAAACAAGGCACGTGGCAGGTTTTACCAGGCCTGAAATATTAGAAGGCATGGTTATAGGTTGATAATTAGCAGCGGTTTCTAGGCGTTCCCATGTTAACCTTCGTCTCTCAGCTGCCACATCTGACTTTGAATTTTCTTCTTCAAGCTTCCCTTGGCAGTCAAGTACAAGCTCTTCATCCATCTCAGAGAAGACCTTTCTCACATTTTGGGTCAGATTAAGAACTGTTTTATTCCAGTGGTTCTGGCTGTTCCTGTGTAAAGCTGCAACAATAATTGGCATGATCACATGCCTGTTATGCATCACTAGGTTAAGGACGTTATCGTTGTTCCACAAGAAATGTGCTCTTTCAGCCACCTGCAAATTTGTTAAAAGAAGCAGAGTAAGTTGTTGTTGTGAGCCGTTGATGGATGATGATTGATCGAGCTCATGGAAGTGCCATTGGGAAGAAGAAGAAGAAAGAAAGCAGAAACAAGAATTTGCGAGATGCAGATAATACCGAAATATGCGCAAATGGAACATATCCACCCCCCCCCCCCCCACCTCTCTCCTGCAGAAGAGGGGGGAAAAGAAAGAAGGAAAAAAAAATCTACGCATCGTCCTAAATTAGTTGAGGTCAGCTGTATGCATCCTCTATATCCACCCACTCCATTCAGAACCATTTCTTTCCAGTATTTTAGAAAAAGGATTATGCATCTTTTATGTCAGAGGTGTGACAAAACAAAGTAATTAGCCTCTCTTGGAGGAACTTAGATTTTCAGAACATTAGCAAATTATAGATAATATGATGCAGAGAAGCCCTTTCAAGAGGTAGAATATATCCCTAAAATGAACACATCAGCAGAGCCAGCTCCCTCCAAAGGGATGGGATACAGCATGGTAATCAAAAGATAAAACATAGCTGGCTGTGCACACACATTGACTAAAAGTACCTAGGACCTGTGAAGAGCTTCTTCTATAAAGCTCTACCTCCAAAAGTGTAAGAGAAAACCCATCCGCTGTAGTTTACTTAAAAAAAAGGCTTTTTAACTATAGATCTTCAAGAAGCACAAATTGACAAGTTTTCAAAGACGTGATGCATTAAATGATGGCAAAATCTCAAATCCAACCTCCAAGTTTCTTATTTCTTTTATTTTTTAAAAGCCCAACATCAAAGATTCAAATTAAAGTGAAAAGTATCTCTGTACGGTAATAGTACAAAAACTAGTTTATTAAATACATAAACGGATATTTTGTTGATATGACATTTGAACTGAAGTCACCATGACCTTAAGCTAGAGATTTTTTTTTGATAAGGAAAAAAAAAAAAAAAATCTCTTTCCCCACAATGCCATGAAACCATTGCTCCAATTCTGTCACAAATGAGACATCGCGCACGCCAAATTCGATTCGGTATCATAGACGGCATTCTAGGAGAAAAAAATCCAGGAGACATGCCTCCTTGCCTTCTTTTCCAGGTGGGGGTGGTTGGGAGTGTACCACAACCTTTCTGATCGTAATAGGCATTCCAGAAGAAAAGATTCGCCGTCAATTGGCTTCTTTCTTGTGTGGGTGGGGGAGAGCCTCAACAAAACAAGGGGCTGCAAGGCGGCTGATAAGTGCCTTTTTCAGTAAACAAAATGTTGAGATGGCTTGTGAACCGGTGATTCTAAATTGCAGTTTCATTCCCAAGTTGATTCGGATAAAAGCGCGGTTGTGTCACATGATGCTAGCAATTCTGCTTTTGCGAGCAAATCAGAATCTATTTTTACAGCACCTTCTGGATGCTGGACTTTCAATAATAATCCCTTTAAGATTTTCTTTTATAAAAAAAAAAACGAGTCTAGTTCTTCTTCTTCTTCAAAAAAAAAAACGAGTCTAGTTTTACAAATTCTTTTCTTGATGAAGTAATAAGATCTATTAAAGAGGCATCAAGAAGATGCGTAGTTACAGAGGAGGTGTGTTAGCTCCAATACATCTAGTTTTACTGTTTATAATAGCTCATCCAGAAGTTTTGGAGAATAGAAAAGGAAAAAAAAAAAAAGCAATTAGTTAATAGCTTATGCTTCAAGACATTCCCTCCATAAAAATGGATGTCGGAGTATGTCATGCTGGATTTGACATCCAACTTTCTAATGGTAGAATAAATCTGAAGATAGTCTTAAAATCGTTTCCTAGCGAATCAATTTTCCAATGCTCCAGTATTTAGGAACTTAGGAATAGGAGGGGAAAAGGTAAGAAAGGGAATGAAAAAGGCTCCTTTATCACAAAGGGTATTCAGGAGGAGAATTGTCACTATAAATAAAAGTGCATAAACAAGATAGAAGTCGATTGGCTATGATGAAGCACGAGTTCATTTTTTTCCAATAAAAATGATGAAGCATGTGTGCAGTTGGACTCCTAGAAGAACCTATTTCACTTTAAATGTGTCAGATATGACCTGCTCAACCCCCCTCTCCCCACAGGACCAGCAAAACATAATGCACAGAGAAAATAGAAAGACTAATAGACCAAGAAATAAGAATTTTGATTATTTATATTACCTGGAAATGGGAGCTGTTAAGGCAATAACCTATACGATGAAACAACGGCACCATGATCTTCTCAAACTCTGCAACAGTGATCATTTCTAAAATCTCTTCCAACTCACTGATGAACATCAATTGTTTCTGGCTACTTGTTACTGGCCAATACCTCAATAATCTCTTGATCACTACACTAGCCAGATTTTGTTCCTTTTCTATGAACTGCACAACACAATATGCTAACTGTTGATGATATACCCCCAAAGATTTTGGCTTGTGTAGAGGCATCAATGCCCTGGAGAAAAATGATCTGTGCTCTTCTTTCAATGGTAAAGCAAACCCACTAATTACACTTCCAAAAACCTCCAGAAGTTCTGCAATCCCATTATGCCTTTCAGTCTCAAAAGCAAAACGATAGAAGATATTGCTTACAGCCTTTCTGATGGAAGGCCTGTGCATCATGAACTTCCCATAAAGGCGATGCAATATTGATTTCAAGCATTCTCTTTCTCTTGGGTCCTCGGAATCAAATAAGTCGAGCAACTTCAATAGGAAAGAATGGTCAATATATTTCTTAGCAACCTTTGCATCTAGGGAGCTTTGACTAATACAGCTATGGAACAAGTCATACACAAGCTGTAAATGACACCAAGCAGGATCAAACATCGGTTCTTCATCTTCACTTTCACCGCGAGCTGAGAGATACTTTGGAGGAAATGTTCTGAACAGGTTAGCTGCACACATTTTACAGACTGCAGCAATTCCTGATTCCGTGAATCTCGCGGATCCTGAAGCAACAAAGTCATTTAGCTCCAGCAAAACTTGTCGTTTCAAGTCCTTCTCAGCAGAGTCTTTATCTGGATCATTGAAATCATAAATTGAACAGCAGAGATTTAACTTGCTAACGAACAAGCTTTGCTTCTCCGCATTTGAAACATCTTTAAAGGGCACATGTGGTGCTACAGACTCACCACCAGCCACAATGCTTGCAGGAAAAATCGCTGTCGACATCCGTTTCACTACGTTCAGCCTGGTAGCTATGACAGTGCAACTATTGGTAAATGGAATTCCATTTCCAGAGTTTGTGGTGTTGTTGCAGGAATTGCTTCCCGATGAATCGAACGAATCACATTTCGATGATTTCCTAGGAAGTTTTGCAAGAATTTGCTTAAGCATAGTAGCGTTGCTCCAACGTGCAGCAAGACTAAACCTAAGCCAAGCTCCACAACAATGCGCCTATGCACCCTTTTGTAAAAACAAGAAGGCATAAGATAACAAAGCAAAGCCCACAACTTTGAAATAAATAACAGATCTCGAGGCACAGACTATTATCAAAATTATAACTTAAATCCACATTGTCCTTTTTCATCTAAAAGCTCATTGAAACAAAAGTCCATCCTCCAATACACTTATACATGACTAAAGAATAAATAAACAGTAGCACAAATCTCAGATCTGGGATAGCATTGACACACAGAAGCCATCAGAACACAATAACGAAACATTGCAACAACATACTCAGTGTTATCCCACAAGTACGGTCCAGGGAGGGTACATCGTGCGATGTACGCAAACCTTACACCACCAAGGTGGAGAGATGTTTCCGTAGACCCTCGGCTAAAGTAAAACAAACAATAATGACACACTGATGAAGCTTAAATCCTAGATCACATAATTCATCAGGACAAAACAAGTAAAACTAACAATAGATCAGCTACAACAAATCTAAATAACTAAAGTTCAAATCATTAACTACACCAACATTCAAGAACACAAAAAAGAATCAAACTTGAACAATATCATAACATTTTCATAAAAGATCTGAAAATAAGAGAGTAAATAAGAACCTGGGAATTTGTTGGTATTCTGTGAAGTTAAAGATAGTTCAGAAGAATTACAGAAAGATGGAAACTTTGAATACTACACAAGAAGTAAAAAAGGAAACAGGTAATGGAGGCAATCACATCATGTCTTTTACTTTTTAACTTGGGATTGAAGACACAATGATGAGATTTTGAAGGAGCCCATTTATTTTTCTTGATAAGTAACTTTTTTATTTTCACAAATATATTTGGTTGTTCTTGTTTGTTTGTTTTTGTTTTGCTTTAAACTCTTGTTTCATGTCCTAACACTAGGACTAGTGCTATACTTTATGGTCCTTTGGTTGGCCGGATAAAAAATATAGTACTACCAGTTTATAATTTAAAAGTTATTTTGAATTAACTAATTCCATCGTCAAATATAAAATAAATATTATTTTAAATTTAATATTGAAATTATTAATTCAATCAATCCCACGAACCAAACGATCCTCTTTGTTCCGGGACTAGTGTCACATTTAAGTGAAGTGAGGCATCTCTCTTCTGACCTCGATACAAGTGCCACAACTTGAATGAATCTCAGTGGCATCTTCACAGAAATTGCCGGCATTGGATGGTGACTGTTTTAATTTGTTAACATTATTTACTTACCAAATATTGTTGATTTCACCAACCGTAAAACCATGACATTATGGGTGCATTTTTCTTTTTCAAGAAAACATACTCCTTTTCATTTAAAAAAAAATGACATAATCTGTTTCCATAATAATGGCATTTTAATTTGATGAGATAATTTAAAATCGCATAAATATGTATTGCTCATTTTATATACGAGTATAAAAAAAATTATTAAATTTTGTGTCGAATCAAACTATGACAAACAAAGTAGAATAAATGAAGTAAAGTACTTCTTTTGATCAAACTATTAATCTTGGTAGTATTATATATTAGGAACGATTTAAATTGTATGACACCTTCTTCCTTTTCCGATTATATTTTAAAAATTATTTTTCTTGAATTAAAAGTCTATCGAAAATAACTTATGTACTTCACTCGATGTACGGGTAAGATCTGCATACACATCACCCTTGTCAACATCTACTTGTCGAATTATACGGGATATGTTTTTGTTGTTGTTGTTGATGATGTTCAATTGTATGACAATTTCACGTCAAATATGAACACGGAACCTGATTGTTTTTCATGAATTATGTTGGTTGTGACATCATATTTTTGTGTTTTATATTTAATTATGTTATCAACAAATGAATTGGTTGGTCAATTTAAACTTTTGGTTTATCATATATAAAGAGAGAATCAACTTCTTTAACTGAATGAAAAATTATCATCAATATTGTTTGACTATAAGCATGGACGATAAGAAATGAAATTTGTACTACTATTTATTTTTCTTTTTGTTTAATATTTGACAGAGTTAGATACAATAGGTATTTCTTGTACTATTTATGTTTCATATACTTGAATATTTAAGAATTTCTAGTGCATGGATTAAAAGGTATAAATTTTAAATCGTGAATCTCCTATATTTAGACAAACCACTAAGCAGCTAGCAGCTGCAGCTCGTGATATTATTTCACAAGATTCCTGCTATTTTAGTACTAGTTCTATCCTTTTTTTCTTTCCTCAACCATAAAGGTTACTCTAACATTTATGCACACCTATCTCCACATATATGAATTTAAGTTATACTCCCTCCGGTCCATTTTATTTGATTAGCCTATTTTTTTTTGTCCACAATATTTGATCTTTTCGAAAATTAAAACATAATTTTACAATATCACCCCTTGCTAATAAATGATTTTAAACAAAATGATAAGTAATAATAGCTTGAATAAGGGCTAATATAGTCAATTATATTGTTAATTAATGCTAAAAAGGTGATTTTCTTAATATGCGTGAAAACACCTAAAAAATCAAATAATATGGATCGAAGGGAGTAATATGTTATCAGTACAAATATGTGTTTTTAAACCACTTTTAAGCTTACCCAAACGGACTCCTACTACTCTCAAATTTATATCAATCCGAGGTCTCCCTATTCATTCTAAAGCCAAAAACCCAAAAAAGAAAAAAAAAAAAAAAAAAAGGAAAAAGAAAAGTTGGAGCAAAAACACATTTCATTTTATATTATAAAACTAAAATTGTTGGGTCTAATTTTATCTTGTTATCAATAAGAGATTGTTTGGTAATCGGGATAAGAATTATAATCTCGAAATAGAATATATGATTGTCCGTATTCCATATTTGGTTAGAGATATTAGCTATCACTAATACCAATTTTATACTAAATTTATGGAATTAATTATTAGATGTGGGATTAACAATTCCCGAATTATAATTCCGAAATTGTTAAGCCCGAATAAACTCCATTTGCTACCAAAAGCATTTTCATAGAGAATAATCACCCAGCTAGTCTGACCCACCTTGTCTCTCTTTTTTTCTCTCTTCTACATATGTATGATGAAAAATATATTTTTTTGAATAATAAGTTAAATAATTTTCCTCACTCATGAACGAAGTCATTTTTGTAAAATTAATATTATTTTTATGCCTTGAAGTATATAATCATATAAGCGTGGAAAAAGGTAATGAAAATTATGTCACATCCAGGTTTCACCAAATGTTTGTGTTGGGATGCACTTTTTTACTTTGCTAAAGATCCAAAATTAGTCTCAATGCATTGCAACTCAAATTATGTGTAGCAGCAGCTAGTGGATAGCATGTTGGGCCAACTATATTACACACCATTATTTAGCCTAATTTTTGTGTCTCCTGAATCATTATTGTATTCTGCTTTTCCGTTAAACATGTACTTAATTGCCTTTGTTGATGCAAATTTGAAAGTTTATGCTTTTCATTTGCTTTTTGTTAACGGTGATAAATCAGCAATTAGTCTCTTTAACTATCGAGAAATAACTTCCTTTAATGCAAAATCAAGAATGCCAATTTGTTGATTAGGATATTTCTAAAGCTAATTAACTCCTCCTATTGTTTGATAGTTACTCCCTTCGTCCCAAATTAGTTGTCACCTTCAGCTTTTTCTTCGTCCCAAATTAGTTGTCACCTTCAGCTTTTTCACACCTCTTAAGAAAACCATTAAACAGAATGTATATTTTACTAATGTTATCCTTATTTAATGTTTGACTATTAAATTTTATTGAGAATTCTTTTAACTATTAAGGGTATAGTTGGAAAAGACTAACAATTTTAGTCTTTAAATCCTAAAGTGTCAACTAATTTGGGACAGATAGTTATTGCTAAAGTGTCAACTAATTTGGGACGGAGGGAATATAATGTCATAGTCGATTACTTGATTATCATATATATATAGTTACCCTAGTTCTCATGTTTGCCTTGAACGTTAAAATTGGTTTCTATTTAATAATACTAAAATATCTGGAATATTAGTCAAGAATTAATTGACACTCAAAGATGTAGTCTAACAATAAATGAAGTTGTACTAAAAAATTTATGAATTCAATAATCAAATTCTAGTAGCAAAAAAAATATTGAAAAATGTTACTAGATAATTTATTCTCAAATATTAAACTTTCGTTAAACAAGAACATCCGTTATTTGTGTTAGTAAAAAATACCAAGTATGTAATAAAGTAATTGAGATAACTATATGATAAATAAATCACCAAGATAACTACAGAGAAGTAGACATCGGTATAAATGAATATTTTCTTTTTAAAGAAGAACATATGATTGGCACCAAATAAGAAAACCAAGAGCACCTGATAAGAAAATAAATTTAATATGGGGGCAGATGAACTAAACTCGATTAAAACTACAGCCAAACTGACAATCGTAATATATGAAATGAAAGTGTCTATTATTTAATAAATTACATGATTGACCTAATCTTAATTGCTATTGAATCTTTTATTCTCAATATTCCCACCGACTGTTGCTCGGTATGCATGTGACAAATGTACCAAAAAGAGCAAAAAGCATGTGATGAGAAGAGCTAATTGGATATTGTATTATTTTCACAATTAAGACAAAGTTAGTGAATTGTTCCCTCATGTGAAGTCTCATGGTTGACACATTATTTTGTTCATCTTCTTTAGTTGTTTATTGTATGAGTATCTCCAAATAGAACTATAAAAATCATGGCCTTTGGCTTTGTCAATTTTCTCCACCACTCATTAATTTTCATCCCTTTGCTTTTTTTCTTTTAATAATTGAGAAAAATTGTGACCATATACGGTTCAAATTTAAGAGATAATAAACATACCTCTTACTTAATTTACACATTATTTATTGTGTTTTTACCATTAAAACAAGGGCTAACTTTTATCCCTTTGTCTGAGGACAAAATCAATCTAAAGTCTAAACCAAGGTATTTTGTTAACGCAGTTCCCATTAAAGTACTTGGTGATAAGTATGAAATTTTTTTATCGTGTGTTTGGTTGAAAGTTTAGATTTAGGTTAATTGAAGGATTATTTGTACCACAATTTTGGTGTAATTTTTATACCACACTAATGTATGTATCAATTTTGGAATTAGCTATGATAAAACAATCAAATGACAAAGAACCCCTCCTCTAAAGATTTTCTCCCAAAGTGCTGTAAGAAGGCCATGGTTAAAATGAAGAATATCACCTTTATCCAATATAAAGCTAAATATTTAACCCCTCCATCCCAAAATAAAAGTCGTTTAAGCTAAAAATACATCCATCAAGAAAATATTTAATATAAGATTTAACTTACTACTTATTTAAGAACACTTTTTATATCTTGGAAAACAGACTATAAGTAATTTTACCTTGATTTTCTAACGTGACTACCATTTACGAACACCCTTTTTTTGCAACTATTATTTGGGACGAATGGAGCATTTTATATTATCATTTGTATGCATCATTTTTATCTGATGAACAACAGCCGAAATAAGTATATTTTGTAGATAAAGTATATTGATTTATGATTCCAGTAGAACTTATCCGCAAATCGAATGAATAACTGCTCCTATATTCTATCAGACCGCTTACTTTAAAATGGTTTTACTTTTTAGATTGTGAAGTTTTTTTCTCCTTTAAAGTTCGCAGAGTTTAAAACAAAAACAAATTAATAATAACAATAATAATAATAATAATAATAATAATAATAAAGAATACTTCTTGCTTCAATTATCGAGTACAGCTCTATTTCTTAATCAAATTACTTGTAAAGTTGAGTGCCTGGATCCACTTTTATGGAATGTCCTTATCGATTAGTCGGGCAAAATTGGAACACAACTCCATCGATTGATAAATAAACACTCACCCACCAACCAAAAAAGGACGTGTTGTTACTAAAAGGCAGAACAGGGCCAACACGATCTTGTAAAAAGCGAGCTAAGAATCCATCTTCTCCAAGAGAATTAGGCATGTATTTGGATAATATTGATTAAAATTATCGGTTATTACCTAGAAAACTAGTACAAGATAACTTCCATTCACTAAATTGATGACAAATGAGATGGACCACATGGCAATGAGAACAACATATTGCATTACAGATGTAAAGAATTGACACAATAAAAAAATGTTCCATTTGTTGTCCTGTTCAGCAATGCCATCCAGGTCAAATTCAATGCCAGCAAAGTAATGGACAAAAGATGGGAAGCCCCAGGAGTGTGGGGAATGCGAGGGAGAGAAGACATAAGGGCTAGTTACAATAGCTGGCAATTTCGCTAATATCTAAGGGAAACAGGAAAAGGGATTAAAAGATTGAGATAAAGGAAAAAAGAAATAAGAAGGGAAGGATAAGAAGGAAATATATATATAAGAAGGAATATGTAAAGAACAAAGAGCATAATTAGGAGGATTCACAAGGGAGTGACACACAGCAATGAACTACTTCAAGCCAGCACTTGAAGTAACTCAACTAGGCGAATTCTGCTGGGAATCCGCCCATGCTCCCAATTCCATTGATACGTTTTGGCCTCCACTCAGTGCGCCCCTTAACAACCTCTCCACCATTTTCGAGTCGGAGCAAGTGTTGACACTCGACATTCCCAAAGTCAGGCAAGCCGCCAACTTCCTTCTCCAGTACAGAAGTCAGAGACTGCAGCACACTGTCCCTTCTGCACTCCCTGCGGTACTCCAGTGTCATGGCAGCAAGCTCACAACCCTCCAGTATTTGCATGGGTGCACTCTGCAGCCGAAGACATGTCCCAAAATTTTAGCCGTGAGAACAGAAGCAAAAATGAAATGACACGGTACTACCAAGATTACGGAATGTCCTTAAAGACATGTCAACAATATAAGTAAAGGTTATATATATCTATATTCCCAAAAGCGTCACTATATGAAGGAAAAAAATTATGACGGCAAATTTTGCAATATTTTTGCTACATTTACACTAGTTGAATTTGAGTGTCCCATTTACTTGAGTGGCAAAGAATGAGCACCAAGGCCAGCCAAGTTAGAGATCAGCAACCATCAAATAGTGTCTCAGTACAATGCAGATCTTACTACTCACTTGTGTTCATATAGCTTTCAACATTTTGGGTTGATAAAAACAATCATGCTCATACACCACAACAAAAATTACTCATCTTAAGCAAGATGATTTTTTACCTTTTAAAATGAATTATTATTAGAGAAAGAAAAAATTTAAAAAATAAAAATTAAAAAACTTGCACTTGTCAGCTAAAAGGATTATTACTGGGCTCACTACACATCCACTATTATCCTGAACTGTGCATAATCCATGAGAGAAATGATGAATGCCTCTATCAAGATGTATATGAAGATAAATAAATGTTTACTGACATAACGTATGCAGATGGCTCCTAATACATACACACATCATAAGATGCATTTCAGCTCTATCTGAAAACTCAAGATATCCAACACAAGTGTGGATGCAAAAGTTGGTTGAGTTAGTGTGTGCTCATGTTTAGTTCTCCTTTTCTTTCTGCATTGTACACACAATTTCAAAATATGATGAAGCCTAAAGACATATATTAGACTGTGTGTGTTCAATACCCTAATGATACACCATATATTTTTACAAGCAATAAGCGAAGACATTTTACCTCAAAAATCCAGCCAATGTACTTGACATTGTTAACATGCTGGTTAACATCTAAGTCGCTCCATCTTGGCTGAATATTCAAAAAGAAATCAGAAAATACTAAAGATGACTTTAGATGCAAAACAATGTAACGAGTGAAGAATCCTCCCACTTACAGTTAAACCAGTTCGAACGGAGTCTGCTGTTGTCTCATCAAGTTTTGGTAACTTCCTGCTGTCGTCCTCAATAACAGGAGGTGAATCAACAAAATACCCCTCAATTTCAGCCCGAGCCTCATCTGGTATTTTAGATAATCTCCTTGTCTCTTTATTCATCATCACCCATAAGCTGCAAGAAAATGGAAAAAAAACCATCACAACTATGAAATAATGATATAAAGGTTTCATACTTGGCTACGAAGTGCATACAAGAACACTAACTATGGCATGGTCATAAAATAGCCATGTCCAAGGAAAAGAATTTACCAACATAGAAATAGGCCTACATGGAATGATAAGATAATTCTACGTTGAAAATAATATGCTACTTTTTTAAAAATAATATGCTGCTTTGAAAGTTCACTGTGTCAAGATTTAATCAAGCTGAAGGAATTTAAACATTGATGCCCCCACCTGGACGCTCTCATCAATATGTCCCCAGTGTTACTATCACGAACAAGCCAATCTCGCCGCATACCATTCTTCCCTGACGCAGCTACCCAAGTGTCTACTTGAACTACATCTCCCCTGTGAGAAAGAAATCAGTCAAAAGATCCCCATGTTCATCATTTCACATGTTATACAAACCGTGCACGGTGTTTGAAATATCAAATAGAAGAGACTAGAATGGAAACAAACAACCCCAACAGATTCAAAAAGGTTTCAGATCTTAAACCGCACAAATATAACAACATCCTAATATTTCTCCTAAGGATGGTTTGCATAACTGTAGATCTGAAACCGCACAAATGTAACAACACTCTAATATTTCTCCTAAGGATTGTTTGCATAACTGTAAGATTCTGATAGAGGTGAAACTAAATGTTTAATAGCTAGACAGAAAATGACCACAATAATCATTGATAATGGTTACCTGCACCTAAAGAGCTTGAGAGATATATGAATATGTAAAAAAAGATACTCCCCTTTTCGTGTTCCTAAAAGTGTTTGTGAATATTAAGAAAATGGATTCGTAGTAATTTCAACTTTATCGAAGTGATTCCTCATACCACATAATAGCAAAATTCTATGCACCTACTTTCTTTTTTCTTTTTCTTTTTTTTTTGATAAAGTCTATGCACGTACTTTCAAACTACCAAAGCAAACTGACTTGAGGTAAAGCAACACTACACCGACATGTTTTAGAAGAAGTTCTAACTAAATTTAATATATATATTCTGAAGTTTGACCCTCAATTCCGAATTGCCATAAAAGTTGATTAGCAGAGACAGTTCGAAAAACTGGTGAACTCCGGCTTAACCCTTTAACTTAACTTTGATTGTATCTAATACGACATGTTAGAGAAGTAATGTCATCCATGCAAGAGCAGAAACTTACCAAGTAGGATAACGATCCACCACGACCTGCATTTTGGTAACAACCCAAATCAAATTTCGCTTGGACATTTCTGGAGTCGATCCGAACCCACCATGCATGAGTCCCGCACTCTTGACATGATTAAGAGCAGTTTCCTGCAGAAATAACTCAAGCTCGTGAAGGTATCAAAACAGAGCTGCTACAACTACAACTCAATAATACTTTGTAAAAATGGAAATGAAAGCCTAAAATACCTGTAAATGATTCATCATCGTTTCGATAGACGCAGTCCTATCAGCCCCTATTTCATAGGACCTGATGCTAAAATTTTGGCGAAAAACAAAGCCATCCTGCACAATTTTTCCTAATCCAAATGGGTCCATGAGCACATCAGGACGCTTAGGCTTCCAATCAAGCATCATCCATTGCTTCTCAGCAGCCAAAAATATAGTTGTGATGGCAGCAAGGAGCATACTCCAATCAGGCAACTGGTTAATGAACGTCCTCGGAGGAGGTGAAAAGATAACATCATCGTCCATCTTAAGTCCATCCATAACGCCAACGACTTTAGTTCCATTCACCTTAGGAGGAGCTTGTGCATTAGCCTTAGCTTGTAGGCTCCCAAAAGCAGGCTTCTTCGCATTAACCCCACGGGCATCAATACTTCCAGGAAGACTTCCTCCTCCTACCTTTCCAGATGTCGTTTTCGAACCTCCAGATTCCGGAGGTGGATTCGCAACAGGAAATAACGCGCCAGTAGCAGCAGCAGCCATCATAATAATCAAATCTTATATATACCGGCACAACTCAGTCTCCTCACTTCGCTAAACTTCTTTCCTATTACTATCAATCACAACAAAAACACCAAAACGGAACAAAAAATGTCAATACTCTCCCTGCAACGCCACGAAAAAGTAACATATTATGAAATTTCTAGAACTAGCCAGTTACAATTTCAATTTTTCATCTAATAACCTTAAAATTAACAATGATTATTCCATTACATTTAATTATCAAAATAAACAAACCTAATTTTCCCTTCAGAATATGCACATTATAACAAAACCAGATCTAACCCTAATTTTTCCACATTTTTTCCATACATTACAACAAATCTAAGACAATAATTATAGACATTTACAGATCAACAATAATCAATAATTCGCGAAAAATTAAAAAAATAAATAAAAATACGTACCTTTGAGAAACTTCTAGAGAGAACAATATTTAAAAAAAGTAATTATAAAAGACTTTTCACTTTTGATCAGCAAACCCTGTTAACACAATATATATAAATAGATTCTGAAAATTTTTAGGGTTTGTTTGATCTTGTAGTAGTCTTTTTTTTTTTCTCTGTATATATAAATAAATTGTTTTTTGATAATTTAATTTTTGTTTTTTCAAAAAGAGAGAGAATATGAGAGAAAATAGGGAAGCTGTGGAATATCTGGATGGTAATAATACAGTGTTTCAGTCCCCCTTTTTAATACTATCCACCTGGCCCCTTCCGCCTCGCGTTTCCCTTCTTCTCTTTACCCCCTCTTAAGTGTATTATTTACATTATTGCCATTTCCCAAGGGTCTATCGGAAACCGTCTCTATCTTAGTAGAGATAAGTTTTATGTACATCTCATCCTTCCCAAGTCTTATTTGTAAGATTACATTGGGTTTGTTGTTGGTGTATGTGGATGACGCCATGTGGGTCTATTTATTATTCCTTTCGTTCTACATAGAGTGACACAGTTTGAGTTGGATCGAAGTTTAAAAAAATAAATAATTTTTAGAATTTATGATTAATAATAAATCATACATATTTATGTGGTTATCAATAATTTTATTAAGTATAAAGTGATAAATTTTAATTTTTAACATAATTATTAAATAAATTGGGTTATTCTTTTTGAAACGAGTGAGTATTAGCTTAACACGTGGTTATGTGAGTTTGAAAGCATAAACAGCTTGTTATATTCAGATGCCATACTATAGATCTGATTCATACATTCAATTGAAAATTTTAAAGCATAGATAATTTGTTGGAGAATTTTGTTACACCTACTATTTTGGTTTATCAAGTATGGAGTAATAAAATACATGGAGAAGACTCAAGAAAAGATATGGTTGACTTAGAAAACTAGTCTTGTGTGAATAATAATAATAATAATAATAATAATAATAATAACAACATAACGAGTTTGTGAAAGTCTACACCTTTTATGTTCTAATTGCCGAATATCAAAACACTTTTATTGTGAAATGAAATTTCCTAAAATCAATAGTACTAGTTTTCTGTTAGCAGAATAAATCATAGTAGTATACTTTGTACGTATCATTATATCACTCTAAAACGAAAATTCATTTTGGAGGTCTGGTTCATCCGGGAATAAATTGCCTCCTCTTATAATTCTTGCATGATTCTTTTTTTTTTTTTTTTTGCTAGAAATGCTACCTGATTTAATTGCAATTCAGTGGATTCTAGAACTTGTGATTTTTTAATTAAAACTTTGAAAAAGTTATTGTCAAATGCCAATTAAGTGTGTTTCATAAAAGAAAGTAAATGGGTGTGAATCTTTTACTTGCATTAATAACGATATACATACCAAAATTTTGATATGCTAGAGACTTTGAGTTGCTTCTAGGAATTTCATGAATCATTATGGTTGAACAATAAGCCTAACTTTGCCAGCATAAGAATGGTCCTCCTTATTCTTTTATAGTCGTCCAAGTGTAATTTATGTCTCAACTTTATGTCATACCTTAACGTGTTAGCCTCATGCACTTTGATTTTCTAATTGAGAATAGGGTGTAGGACCAAGAAGTGGATAACTAGTAAAATCTCAATCAACTGTATCTTCTTTATCTTTATTATATATACACTTTTGACTTTGCTATTGAACTTCCAACCAAATCTGACTCAACCAACATAGGTTTGTTTTCCACATAGCTGCCTTCTTGACCAAAAAAAAGAAAACGTGAGGTAACTAAAAGAAACTATTAAATTTCTAGTTAATTCTTCCTAGTTATCTGTTTAATTTACCAACTTTACTGCCTCTTATATGCCAACAAAGGCTAAAGCGTTCAAGGTGTTGCAAGAATTATTATGCAAAGATTGTAATATATGACTTGCTTGATAGTAATTCGTACCAAATATGTTTGCATGTTTGGTTAGAAATGTCATATATGGTGTATGGTGAATTCTAAGTTTAAATATTTTACCCGTATTAGAAAGTAAGAAATAGAAAATTGACCTCGAGGCTATTCTGTTTTAGGTATTCGTCCTCGTAAAACTAATCCACATATTAATGGAATAGTCAGAATTTAAAGCTTGTAGGTTCTTATCATTTTAAGTTATTGACTCTACATTAATAATTTGTCCATATTGCATGAATATATTAAGACAAAAACATGATATAGACCAAAGCTGTTAGATGTATCCGCTTACGATATCCTAACTCCATCAGGTATATATATTATCCAATGTTGCATTCCGTATTTAAAATAATAAAGGAGTATTGTGACATAAAATTAGCAATATTATTTATACCGCAAAATATCAGCCAAATACAACATATAGGAGTATAAGAATTATGGAGTATCAAATTTTAACATCAAGATTATTTTCATACAAGGACCCTCAACTTATAATAGGAAAGAAACTTGATATTTTCCTCGTATGGATCTCTTTTTTTGTTTTTCTCTCTTCTAAAAAATAATGTTCTGGTAGAATTTCTTGTCTTGGATCAATGTTTCTTCTTTATTGAACGAAATCCTTCATAGAGATCGATGAACTAAACATGTTGACATTAAAGTCACCGAATTATGTACCCCTCGTCCCAACCCAAAAAAAAAAAAATGCACATTGAAGTCGCCGATGGTGATCTTGTATGGATTTTGTATATCTTTGGAAGACGATTAAAGAATAAAATAACTGAAATCATAAACTCAATGAGCGTGTGAATTAAAAAAAATTGCGAGAAATTGGTAATTTCATGTGATTTTAAAGACAAAAAAATTGTTACCCCTAATTAAAGTACATATAATTGCTGCCCCAATTTAGATAGTATTTATTACAAGATTATAATGGTGTTTAATGTTTAATAGGAGTACTTCAAATTGGGGATGAAACCAACCAGATATAAATTTGAATTTTGTTTCAAATCAAACTGTATTATTGGAAACTTTTAAACAATAAAATATATTTATATAATTTTATTTTTGGTTTAACCAAAGTAGTTGTAAATAGTAGCAGGTTTAGAAGTTATAATTTTTTAAATATGCAGTTAAACTATGAATACAATTTTTAGTATGATCGATTTTGAATTCACTACTTGAATGGTAACTTAATTGTTGAAAATAAGCTAACAAAGTCACACTTCTTTATTTTGTATCACAAATGTCACTCAACTTTACATATTTTACTCATAAGGTCATTGTTGCGAAAAGTGTATATCTCCTCTAGCGGAAAATTTAATGATATGGCTTTTTCTTTAAACTAACGCATAAAAAATTTGAACGCAATTGTTTAACCAATCTGATTTATTTATCCAAATAAAATCGACTCAAACAATATAATATGTTTACGTTTTTTTTTTGTCATCTCCGGTTCAAATGTGTTATCACCTTGCCTACAAACTTAACTTCAATAATTAATATATCATGAATTAATTTAGTTTATTCTGTTATTTGAATTTAGCTTCTGACACAAGTGAAAGTAGTCGACTTTTACTTCAACTATTCTTCTGTTTATATCCTTCTTTCAAATAGAAATGCCATCAGCTTTAACTTATAAATACTCTGATGAAGTAATTAAAAATAAATACTAAACATCAAGAACAATGATCGGAAAAAGATGGAACAGAAACCCCCTATAACCAAATAAAACCCAATAGAACTTAGATAATGTATTATATTGGACACCCTTATTCTCTTCGGTGTCATTTGGTTGGAGGAATTGTCAAACATGGAATATTCCATGATTGTTGGATAAGTTTTATTTTAGAATTAAAATTAGGACTAAAACATGGATAACTTATCCCACTCTGGGGATAAGATAATCTTACAATTATGGGATGACTTTTATCCACCTTCAACTAAATATGGGATAAAGTTACATAGTCATTGTTAAGAGAATTAAAAAAAAAATCCTCTTTTGTTACATAATCATTGTTAAAGGACGTCATCCATAAAATAAAACTGTCGTTAGTTGAATAAATTTTACTTCCTCATTTTGGTGCTGGTAAGCTTTGCGTATATTTCATCCTTTCTATGCTCTACCTTAATAGAATATCACTGAGTATGTTTTGTTGTTTTGTTTATGGGTGTAGAAGAATTGCAGAATAATACTAATTTAAAGAAATAACTTGAGACACGCAAATCATAGAAGAGAGACAATCCAACTAAGGACTAGTTTGGCAAAGAGAACACAGAAGATGTAAAAACTCCTGAAATTTAGAAGGAACTTAAATAAAAAAAATAGTATACTATACACAAGACACATAGGTGTATTTACGTGTAGAAAACAGATAAAAATGTCCATCTGTGTAGTTGGCAATTAAACAACATTTTGACAATTGTTTTATCAGTTATGTGATTTTTCCAACATTAGAATTGACAAAACCAAAGACATTTTGCAATGGCAATATCGTTATTGTGAATCGAGTAGTGGTAAAAGAGTAATTGAATAAATATTAATAGCCGTTAATTAAATAAGAACTTGGAATCTGGGAAAGGTCAATATTGCACAATTTAGAATCACTTTCCCCAGCTGGCTACTTTCGTCCGTTCTTCCTTTTTCAAATTTAAAAGATTCCATTGTTCAGTTAATAGAAAAGTAGGAAGCTTCTAATGATTCGATGATGCTTGTTTATCAAAAGCTCTTTGAATTAGCTAAAAAAAAACGTGTTTTAACAAAATTATAGAGTTGGGAAATTCAAACAAAACACATTTGATTCAAAGAGTTCGAATTATATATATAATTTTTTTTTTCTGGTTGCATTTTCACCAAATTCTAGAATTGCTTTGAGTTGTGAAATAAACAAACTTTTCGAATTTCAACTAGGCAATTTGAGACAAATAAGTATAGTGATTCAAAGAGTTCGAATTATATCCTAATGATTATTGTAGTGAGTGCAAACCCAAAAAAGTTACTCTCTCCATCTCAAATTAGTTGACACTTTAACAAGATTTATTTGTCCCAAATTAGTTGGCGCTTTAGAATTTCAAAACACTTTTTGTCAATTCTTTCAAACTATGTCATATTTAATAAATGAGTATTTCTCAAAAAAACTTCAATAGTCTAATATTGAAAATGTGTCAAGCAAGAGTAAAATAGTAAAATACATACTCTATTTATTAATTTCTTAATGAGAGACATCAATTAATTTAGAACGGATGGAGTAATGTGGCGCAAAGTGATCTGGACATTACCATTGTTCAGAAATAAAAATAAAAGTGAGTCAAATTTCATTGAGACATATGAAAACAGGTCATGGATGAATGTCAGTAATGTGGCTGAGTTAGGAGGACCACTATATAGAATTAGATTCTGTCTAAAACATCGATATACTCCTGACAAAATGAAACAGACAAGCAAATAAGGAGAAAGATAGTTTTTTATATTATTTTTACTTGTCATTTATTTAAGAATTTTTTTTAAAAAATTTTAATCGAGAAATATTCAATGATGTTTTTTAATTTTACTCGTATCATTAAATAAGTATTTCCCAAATCATAGTCATATTCACATTTTCAAAACATAATTAATAAAAATAAGTTAGTAAAATAGCCAAACATATTTATAATTTTTTGATGATGTGAAAAGCTAAAAGGTGACAAGTAAAAATGGCGGAATGAGAGAAATAATTCGGTATACGAAATTTATTAACACATATAATGTAATTCCACACCATATCCGATCAGTGGCGGATCTTGAGGCTAAGCTACGGGTTCGGCGGAACCCAGTAGCTTTTGCCTAGACCCTGTATTTATGTTAAAAATCCACTTACATTATATGAGTAATTTATTTAGAACCCAGTAAATAAGAAGAAATATGATCCAGAACCCACTAACATAAAATTCTGGATCCGCCTCTGTATCCGATCCACTAAAAAAGAATCTATTTTGTCTGTATCTCTTATATGAATTCAAAATCTCTAATTAAGGTGTCATTACATCGTTATCAATTGGAAAAAATCAGTAAGAGCAGCAAAATACGTGTGACTAAGCTACCGTTTGGACATAGTTTTTGGAGAGAGTTTTTGAGAGTTTTTGGGCAAAAAAGTGTTTGTTTATGCTTTTTGAGCAAAACTTGTCCCAAAAACTCAAAAACTGGCCTAGAGCTGTTTTTGGGCCAAAAACTAACATTTACACATCAAATTTCATTTTCACTCAAAGCTCTTCTGAGCCAAAAAATTTGTTCCCAAAAAGTATGTCCAAACACTTATTCATTTTTATATCAAACTTCACCCAAAAAAATATTTTCCAAAAAATATTTTGGAATCTATGTCCAAACGCTAGCTAAAATCCAAAATACAAATTTCCAGAAGATCTCAGAGTCTTGGACGGTTTTGAAGCTTTGTTGGCAACACTGATTTGTGAGATTTGTAACTTCATATTGGGAGAGAGCAAATTCAAGCCAAGAGATAACTATCATATGATGCATGCATATTTGAAAAGTTTGCTAACAAGTAACAAGACTTTTTTTAAAAAAAATAAAAATAAAAATCCTTCGTTTTGGTAATTAATAAGATATATAATGAGATAAGGCACAGAAGTGTTTCTATACTTGTAAAAGAACATTCCCCAGTATACAAAGCTTATGATGTTATAAGTTACTCCTATAATATTGATGACTTATAGGTTTTTATTATTACAAAACTACGTAAAATGGAAATTGAAGAACATAGAGCAAAGAATAAACGCAGCAAAAGTTCCAAAGAAATTTTGGATAACCCTGGAGAAAAGATAATTAAGTGGATAACAAGTAAGGAAGATATTAGTTTGACTTTATAATGTATTTATCTAATAACTAAGGTTGTAAGTCGACGGTCTTTCGAAGACAACCTTTCCATCTTGATGGGAGTAAAGTTTGCATACATATTACTCTCCCCAGACCCACCTTAATGCGATATCACTGGATATGTTGGTTTGGTTTAATTTGTAATTAGTCATACTTAATCAATCATCATAGAGAGTTAATGCCATGAGGTTTGTAGAGCACAAGTCTAATCGTAATAATAACGAAAAGCTGGTGAGAAAAAGACTAGAATCTGAAATTCCGTCTGTAGCATTTAATCGACCCCAAATCATGTGATAAGAAATTAGTTGACAGGTGATCACAACTAACTTAGCAAGCTTCTCATTCAATCTCTATTATTTCTGTCACTTTCATTTTCAACATAGGGAGATTTGAGGGTAGCCACTTTTTAGAGCAATGATCGACGAATGACTAAGGTTTATCTTGAACCGATAACCATCTTTCGGCTAACGACGAGATGGTTTTCTTTCACAGTACCACTCAATTTGAATTTTGAATTGACTAGAAAATTGCTACAATTGCTTGCTGGCTGGGAGCTGTATGAGCGGTAACGTCCACGTACAGCTCCGTGAGAAGGGCGGTGGACAGAAATGGCCTTGTTGTACCTCACTCTCGTCTTCAATGGGGTCTGCTCTTTCTTTTTTGGGAGAGTATGCCAATATGATCTTAATGAGGTGCGGTGCTTTGCATCTGACATTCGTTGGGCTTCTCTCTTCGGGAGCCTGCGCCCCGGCGTTTTTGTGCAATAAACCCCTCCGGCCGAAGAGTAGTGGTAGGTGGTCCTGCGGAGCTTTCGGAAAACGGTAGCCTTGTGTGTAAGCACAGCAATGAACCGCGGCGAACCCTCAGACGACCTATCTAAGATTAGGGGGGGATCCTCAGTAGTGGTGACCCTTTCACTCCTCCACGGATTGATACATGTACCGACCTATCTCTATTATTTCTGTCACTTTCATTTTCAACCTAGGGAGATTTGAGGGTAGCCACTTTTTAGAGCAATAATCGACGAATGACTAAGGTTTGCAAAGTTAGTGATGAATAACCACATAAAAAGTTGTTGAAAAATAGATGTTGAAACTCCATGACACAGTCCTGGATTTGCTACGGAGTTCAAGAAAAAAATCATGGAGTTTGAATTGAACTCTAGAATTTTTTGAACTTGAAGATAAAGATCCTGATTTATCCTGAAATTCTATTCAGATTCTTTGATTATGTTTGGGAGTTCAGTTCAAACTACATGATTTTTTTCTAGAACTTGAGCGGCTATATTATTTAAAAACTTTTCGTATTTTGTGGAGGCTATTCTAACTTTGCAAAGCTGACGCTATGTCGATTAGCGCAGTGGCTACATGGCCTAAATTCTACAAAGTGAAAATGGAACAGTAGGTAAATTGCCTAAGCTATTTAATAGGATCGAATAAATTGACAAATCTATAATATGACCCTGTAGGGTGGATTGGAAGTGCAAAACTATCATTTCTATGCTTGCTTACTGCAACATTTTATGTATAGACATATATAGTTCGAATTGAAATCAAAAATTTTGTAAAACTTTTGACGTCATAGTCAACAATTATACAAAGGTAAGTAAGGATTTGGTGAACTAAAAAGAGCTAAAGGCTTAACAGGGACGATTCCAACAGGCTCAACGTTGTGCATTATTAGCCGACAAACTTCAAAATTGAGCTAATAATATACTCCCTCCGTCCCATTTTAGTTGTCGCTTTAGGCTTTTTCACGTCCATTAAAAAAGACATTAAATAAGGTGTTTATTTTACTATCTTATCCCCATTTAATGTTTCACCATTAACTTTTTTTGAGAATTTTTTTAATTATTAGGGGTATAGTTGAAAAGAACTAATTAATTTTGCCTTGAAATCCTAAAGTGACAACTAATTTGGGACAAATACATTTTGCTAAAGTGACAACTAATTTGGGACAGAGAGAGTATTATAATTTCTAAGTTGTTCACTCAGATCTAATTGACAGTGATAGGAAACGAAATAATTTTAAGGTGCCTAACAAGTGTCCTTCGGCTTGTATGTGCATGAGTGTGTTTGCTTTGCCTTCTTAATTAGCATCACTTTGAAATTCAATTGTGGTGGTCAACACGGTCCACAAACTTTGGATTTTGATTTTTTATTCTTTTACGTTTTATTATTGCTTCAATGCCTCCAGGTTATCAGGTTGACTTAGTCCGTTTCATTTTTTTTAAATCAAACTACATGTTTTGTACATAATAATAAGTTCACGTAAAAGTTACTACTATATGTTAGTGCTATTGTTTGTTTGTTCGACTAGGGATATATGGATATCCAAGAGCTAATGTAAGTTTTTGTGTTTGCACAAACGTATATCTAAGTTTTGTTATATCGAGTTATCGACTTTTACGTACCCTGATTAATTATTATTGATAGAATTCATCGAGAGAAATGATAAAGGTAAAAAAATCAATGAAGTAAAATAGTAGAATGTCAATAGAATTGGAGTAGAAGCTGCCATTATAGAGTTTGTGGAACACTAAACACGGCAAATTAAACGCCAATTGTAGAGTTTACACCTCCATGGAAGAGTTTCACAAGTAATTGACTAAACATAGATGATTGAAAGGATTACTTGTGGTCTTTAGCAAAGTGTTTTGTTTTTTATTTCTTCCTTTTTTTACCCCAATTTTGGTCAAATGAATCATTCATCTCTCAATGTACATAACTTGCAAGAGAAACACCCCATGAACACAAAGAAGTGCAAACCTAAGTTAATCTTGATAATGAAAGGATTTCTTTTCCTTTATTAATGCCTCAAAACTAGTTCAACAAGAAAGGACAATGAATAAAGAGGTGACATATAAATCTGTTGATACTAGTTTAAAGTGCATATTTGATTTGGTTTGCAATTATAGGTCTAGCCTCGAGGGAGTTGGTAAGTTGTAATGCATCAGTAGATCGATAGAGTATGATTAAAGAACTGAACAATTTATGTGTGTATTATTACAAACTACTGTGCTAAGTAAATTATGCTTGTTTGCGGACAATTTAAAATTTTCTGGGGGACTCAAGTAATCAAAACACAAAATTCAAAACAAATACTAGAATTTTGAACTACAGCTATAATCAGTAAGGCCTTGATGTCTTAAATAAGTTCATATAACTGATCAAGTAGGTGGCTCAATTTTTGCTTGGGCATATTGAGCTTCTACTTATTTTTGGAAAAAGGAAAGCATTTAGAACGTCACATGCATCAATTAAGTGAGTCTACCAATAGGAAAATAAGGTTTTAATTTGAACCATGACTGTTGTCCATATATTCGGTGATTTCAATGTATAATTAAGACATTTCATGGCTACATGCATTCGTATGGATGGTAAAGTGGGGTGGAGGCAATATTTTCTAACACAAAGGGTTCAATATTTAAAAAATAAAGTGTAGATTTGTGCCGGGAGAGTTCAACATATGGTATCTATAGGTAAAAGAATCGATTTTGTCATGTATATACAATGCAATTTTTAGGCAAAGGGATTTAATTGAACCCCTTGCCCAGGTAAAAATTTCGCCCAACAGCCACTTTAACACTGGTATTTGGTTTGAGGCTACTATTTTCTTTGGTCTTACACTAGAGGCCATTTTTGGGCCTTTACTAAATAAATATTGACTTAAGTTCTGATAATTGACTGAAGTTCAGTCCATACGGCCCCTGGACTGAAGTTCCATCTTTAAGGACTGAACTTCAGTCCATATGGCCATGGACTGAACTTCAGTCAATGGTATGGCCATGGACTGAAGTTCAATCCTTAAAGATGGAACTTCAGTCCATGGCCATACTATGGACTGAAGTTCAGTCCATGGCCATACCATTGACTGAAGTTCCATCTTAAGGACTGGACTGAACTTCAGTCCATATGGCCCTGGATTGAAGTTCAATCTTTAAGGACTGAACTTCAATCCGGCCTCTGGACTAAAGTTTTATCTCTTTAAGCAAAAGTGGCCACAAACTAAATATTTTGATATTAGTGACCTGTGCCCAAAGACCAGTGGCAAAAGTGGTCTTTCGTGCACTTTCCCCCTTGTCCAAGGGTGGCTCCGGCAGCAAGTACAACTATAAACTACCATTTATTAAGTTTTCATTGTAATCCAAAAGGGTGATTTACGGAAATAGGACACTTTTGGTACCCCATCAGAAATTTGCCCCCATAAGGAAAGTCTTACAAAAATGATCACCGTCATAAATTTATTAGAGATCACCAGATCTTTTTATTAGCAAAGACCTGGCGATCGCCACAAATTTTGCTCTAACAGTCGCTAGCAATTTTTCCTAAGATGGTCCATTTATAAGACTTTGCTTACGGTGTCAAAATTGTAACAGCGATGCCAAACATATTTTGCACAAAAACTTCAATCCAAGATGACTAGAAATTGAAGCCCAGCCCAGGCTGCTCAATTAGCAAAATAATCCTGGTGTCAACAAATTGACTAGTTTGGAGAGTTTACCCCATTAACATGATTTAAGCAAAATGCTCTCTGTTTAGTATTATGGTCAATATGCAATACTTCAAGTTATCAATTGGTAAATGTTAGCTATTAAGAAGAAGTCAAGTGACAAGTGTTGTCTAGAAAACACCTCAAGTCATCTGGAAAAATGCGGGAAATAATTTGAAGGGGCAAGTGCTGCCCAGACAACACATTATCTGGGAGAATGTGATTCAATAGCAAGTGTTGCCGATGAAAGAGAAGTCAATAGCAAGTACTGTTTCTTAGGCAATACATACAAAGAAAACGAGGGCAGTGATATCGACATCATTATAAGATTCATAGGGTTAGTTTAGGCCGAAATTTATTCATTATACCAGGTGGAAGGCATTTTGACTAAACTACTATTATGTGGGGGCAAAAAGGCAGACCATTGCCTACGGTGTCATACTATGCAATTCAGACCCCAATTTACTGGTTTGTTAGGCTTCAACAAATGGCACCTCATGTCCCCAAATGTTGTTGGTGTTGCAATTTTGGCTTCCTTAACTAATTTTTTAATCAATTGACCTCCAACTATTTTTTTATACGAAGAAAAATGCTTTTGTTCTTTGGTGTACTAGAGCATTTTTAGTTGCAAATTTTACCTTTTTGGCAACAGGTGCTAGTAAATTGCACGGATCAGCAGTTTCAATACTATTTGCCTTAAAGTCATGAGTTTGCTCAATATTTAATAATGTTAGTTGATGCAATTTCTCTTACTAATATTGCATGTGTTGATGATTCGTGTGAAATCATGAATACTTATAATGATTAAGTTCTGAGTTAAGTTATATCTTTGAATCAGAATTTGTAGACAATTCAGTAAGGCATGGTTGAAATATTTACGCCGAGTGTTTCCTATCCGCTAAGAGTCAAGGCAATTCAGTAAGAGAGGTGGGAACAATTATAGGTATATGTTGCCCATCCATCATATGATTAAGGCAATTTAGTAAGATATACTATTTTTTAAAGTGCCTAAGTATTTCCTATCAGTCAAGAGTTCAATGCAATTCAGTAAGAGTGTGGGAAGAGCTGCTAGTAATAGGTACTTTGAAAAGATTGTTTGAAAGATTTAGTACTAATGGTTCTTATCTGTCAAAATTTCAACGCAATTCAGTAAGACATACATGAAAAACTTACAATTAAGTATTTCTTATTTATCAAGAATCCAAGGCTATCTCAGCTAGGTTTTGGTTGGTGGGGGTATTTTTATCATTTATCATCCGTTGTAGTCTAGTTGGTTAGGAAACTCGCTTCTCACTCAAGAGACTCGAGTTCATGTACCGGTAATGGAATTTATTTTCACTATTGATTTGTTATGTTTATTTTGGTTATCGTAGTTTTAATATAAGTGTTTTCTTCACTATTCTATTTGTATCTTATGTCTTTTTTTAAACATTTTTTAAAATTATTTTTTAGTCGAAGATCTATCTAAAACAACTTCTTCATCTTGGTTGGGGTAAGGACAACGTATATATCATTATTCCTAGATCTCATTTGTGGGATAACACTAGATATGTTGTCGTTGTTGGGGTATTTTTATCATTTTATTATTCATTAAATTAGAGAAGGCCATTTCTGTAAATCTTTACGAAAGGAGGTCAAAATTCTATATCGTTTCTTTTCAGGGGATTTACAAAAATGCCCATCAAACCCTACTTATTTACATCTCCATACCCATTACATTTTTACCCACAAACTTATTTACACTGTATATCAATCCTTCTGTATACCTATCTAGTATACAGTATACTCCCGTGGTATACTTGTTACACTATACTCTCAAGTCCTTCTGTATACCTATCTACTATACAGTATACTCTCATGGTATACTTGTTACATACTCTCAAATCCATAAAAGAAGTATACTTAATTTGGTATACTAAAAAGATATACAATATAATGCAAATAGTATACCGTTAAAATTGGGCGGGTGGGCACATAGTGTAAATAAAACTGGCCAGATGGGCATTTTTGTAAATAAAATGAGGTGCATGGGTATTCCATGTAAACTAATTTTTTTGGCACAAATAATTTATTTTTGTGGGCATGGAGTGTAAATTCCCCTTCTTTTAAGTGTCGTACCTTTGTCATTCACCCGTCAAGCTTATTCCATGGGCTCATTTGCAAAAATATGACACGGGAAGCAATGGTTTGCCTTTTTTCCCCCCGCTAAGAGATGGTTTGCAAAAATGTCCCTGTTAAGATTTAATGAAAAAAATCCGGGACGAAGACTTCCGTTATATTTTTCCGCTTTTCAACACTTATCCCTTCAAGTATTGGCAATAGGATTGCCAAGACTTGCCATTGACCCATGCTCGATTTTCCAACACTTGCACGGCAAATATTGGCAATAGGCAACATTTGCTGAACTGCGTCGTAAGTCTTGGCAATTGTCAAGACTTGCCCCTTCCAGTTTTCCATGCATTCTCGCCATATAACTGTAAGTATTGGCAAAACAGCACTTGCCCTTGAAGTATAGCCAATTGCCAAGACTTACAAATTTTTTGCCTTGAAGTCTTGGCTTGCAGACTAAATAAGGGCATTTTGCTAAAACATTCATTAGCGCGGATAATTTTGTAAAACCACTTCTTATGGAGGGCATGCGGTGAAATTTTTTGTATTTCATGGGCAAGGTGCACGAATAGTCACTTTTACCAGTGGTCTTTGGGTTGAGACCATTTTTTAAATGGTTTTACATAAGAGACCATTTTTTTGAACTTCAATCCTTGTGGGCTGAAGTTCAAACCTTGTGTGCTGAACTTCATGCCTAAGGTATGAAGTTCAACTTCAACCCATAAGGGTTGAACTTTTAGGCATAGATGCGTAAACTTCAACCCTTGTGGGCTGAAGTTGAACTTCAACCCTTGTGGTGAGCTGAAGTCGAACTTCAATCCTTGTGGGCTGAATTTGTGTAAAGTTCAACCCACAAAGATTGAAATTCCAAAAAATAGCATCTCATATAAAATCAATAAAAAAAGTGGCCTCAAACCAAAGATCACTGGTTAAAGTGGCCTCTGTGTGAAATTTTAACTATACAATGATAAATATAAGAGTCCTAATAGTTATTAGGTAAACATGTCGAGCTTATGAAATATCTGAGCATAAACATCAGGAATGGTACATGAGCCACCAGAGACGCATCGGCAGTATCAAAGGCACGACTCACAGCGAGAGCCTCAAAGTAAAGGTGGCTCAATGAAATCATAGGCTTAAACCCAACACCTAATGAGATGCTATAAGTTTTATTATAATATTCATGTACATTGTAATTTTAACTTCATTCTTTTAATTCTTTGAGCAGAAAAACTACAAATTGATCTTTTTAAGTATTAATTTTTTTTAAATATTTTTAATAATTAAATAGACACAGTTGGTGAAGATAAACAAGTTAAATTGTAGAAATAGCATTACTAATGTAACAAATTTCTTCCACAGTTTAAAGATTTTTTTTTACAAAAATTTAAGTTTTTAAGAGTAAAACTTAGTCCAATATTTTAGAACTTCTAATTAAACTACTCAAATCTACATATTCATCAATATAAATTTTGACAGCTATAATCGATGTAATATATTGTAACAAATGGTTAATATTTCGTTAATTTGAAAGACCAGATATCAATATAAACAAATATACTAATAACAAGTTTTCGGGGCCTTAAACTCTTGAATCCAAATTCGATTTGTACACCTAAACTGATTTAGGCCCATACAATATATATATAGATTTTCGTTTTACTGTTTGCTTTTTTATGCCATATGAAACAGTACAGTCTATCTAAATATTGTATAATAATATGATATAATACATTATGAAACAATGTGTAACAACTATCCAAACAGTGTTAAATTTGACACGAACTTCCTTAAAATTGCATGTGGAGAGAAATTGTACTGATCAAATAGAAACTTACTATTTTGAGAGATCTCTAGAACGAGAAATGCCTAAAAACTCTGAAAATATAGAAATTTAAGTTGAAGGAAAATCAATGGACCGAAATATTTCTCTTTCTTTCTCCGAGTTTCACTCGAATTTCTCTTCATTGGTTTCTGCTGACCTTTCTCTGCCTAAAGAAAAACAAAATGTAAAACTTTCCAAAAAACTTGTGCTATCACAATTACTGGAAAAAAGAACAAAAGATAATCATAAGAATTAATCTTTACCAAAGAAGAAGAGAAGGTGATGGGGTTTGAAAAATGCTTCTTCTTCTTTCTCTTCTTCCTTCTTGTTGGCTTGGCTTCCCCATCCTACATCAAATGTAATTAATTCCTCCATTTTTATTTTTTTATCTTACTTTTTTTATTTTTTTATCTTACTTTTGTTAGCCGAGCTCAACTTGTTTAGAATTAAGACATAATTATATTTTTTTATGAATTCTTTTGTATTTTTGCAGATGATGTGCTTGAGGCTCACGTACCAACGGGCCGTGCCCTTCTTCAGCAACACGGTGGTTAGTATGTATTTTATTTAGTATGTATTTTATTTTAACATTCCTTGGCAGTTTTTTCACAAAATTTTGTAAGTGTTGTAACCATCTGGACGAATTGACTCGTTTCTCAAAGAATTAATGCTTCTATTAAAGAGTTAAAGAATGGTAACAAATCAAACAAAATATTGAGAGGGTGATTGCTTCTAGTAAACTTATATTGGGGATACGTTTGTTTGATATAATCGTGACAAGTAGAAGAAAGACTTTAATTACTAGTTTGATTTGGTAATTAAACAAGTAATAAAAAAAGAAACAAATGAAAATGATTTTGAATTGGACGGGTTAAATTATGACTCATTAGTTTAGCTTAAATTAAGCTATACGATCACTATATAGCTTCTGTTTATCAGTTAAATTGGTACTAGTTTATAGTCCGTTTGACAAGCTTGAACCTTGAAGTGTCCTTGCCTCTAATCTTTTGTTGGCTTCTTTGTTCTACACAGTGTCTAACTTATTTTTTTCCCCTCCTCCTTAAAGAGTGTCCGATTGATTTTGAGAAGGAAAACTACACTATCATTACGAGCCAATGCAAAGGACCTCACTACAATGAGAGCAAATGTTGCGATGCATTCATGCACTTTGCTTGCCCGCATCAAATAGAGATAAATGATGTGCAAAATGGATGTGCTACAAATATGTTTAGCTACATCAATCTCTATGGCAAATATCCCCCTGGTCTTTTTGCCAATATGTGCAAAGGTGACAAAGAAGGTCTTGACTGCAAAGCTGTGATGGAACAATTACAAAAGACAAAGAGCCCTGCTGTTAAACCTACTCAATCCTCAGTGATTCTCATGCTGATCATAACCATCTTCCTTTTCATACTACTTAACATTTGAAATTATTCTTCATTTACTTCAACATACCATGTCATAATATATACTGTAGTAATACATAGCTGTTGAAACGTATTTGCTAGATGGGACCCGTGATTTTTTTATTAAAAACGTTGTGTAGAGTATAATATTTCTATTACTTCTCTATATTGAAAACTTTTCCTTCTTATGAGATTTGCCTTCATTCTTTATTTCTTGGGGAAGGAAAGAAAAAGAAGTCAGGTCCTTTTTATATAAAAGAACTAAGAACATGACATACAGGAAAAACAGAATCTTGCCAATCAGGTTATGTTTTGACTTTTCCCGTAGGCCAATGGCCTCTAGCTTTACCTAATTATATCATGAATTGATTTATTAAATGGGAAAATTATGAATCATTATTTGTACCAATTATATGTAATAATACCAGAGACTGGGGTGACTTGGCTAAAAGACCTCTGCAATGAAGGAAATAGAGGGAATAATCCTCAAGTCTTGAAAATTGGGTGTATAACCCTTTAATTGCTTAATGACCATTTAACACTAATGATCTTACCCAAGTTCTCTAGTCTCAAACCCCCAGCCCCCAAGTTACAAAAACTACACTTTGGTCTACTATATAAATAATTATTATTTACCTAAAATAGAAAAAAACAATTAAATCTTCCCACCAAAATCCCTAGACCCCCAGTTGCCTTCTTCTTCCCTCCAAGCTTTCCCGCCCAGAACCACCTGCGCCTTCAATGGCTGTTTGAGCTTCGTTTTTTGCTCCATTTCTCCCATCAAGAACTGCGTCATCTCGATCTATAACTGTTTTATATTTTCGAACCCGTTTTTCTTGAAATTTCTTGTTGCGGCTGTAACGTCTCGATGCGAGTAATGTGGATGGAAATCTGAGGTGAATTGGTCTGGGCTTCCGTCTTTGCACATACATCCTTTCATTTCTTCAACTGGTAAGAAGTTCAAGCTGTTTTTTATTCGTTCGCCATTGTTGCAGAACTGCTGCATTATTTCATCGACCATCGACCACATTTGGTTGATCATCGACTTCGTTGAAGTAGATGGGGGGGTTTCGTAGTAGTAGGTGCTGACTTTATGGGTGAATGGATTGAGACCCCAAAATGCTGGAATTGGCAATCTAGGACAAAGACAACAATCCCTATTGCATTAAATGTTGAATGTACCTACGATCAGTTAATTGACCAATTAATCGATCGCGGCAACTTAACGTGCCATCGCAGCGAGGTTTCAATTAGCTATGTTTTTAGTGCTGCTCCTACGAGGGGTAAGGTGGCTCCTTCTTTTATAAGGAATGATAATGATTTGCATATCTATATGCTCGATGTTGGAAATAATGGTAGCAGGCCTATTTTAAAGATATTTATTGGCGAGAGCTCTCAAGCAGGCTCAAATGCTGCCACTAATGGTGCAGCTGATTCTGCAAGACCACCACGACCACCACTATTCAATGAGAGTACGGGTGATCATGGCAGTGATGCTGGAGTTGGTGATACTGCTGGTGATATGGATAGTGAAGAAGAAAATGCTATTGAAGATCCAGAGGTTGGAGAACCCGCTGTAAATGGGAGCAACTGTGTTGCCGAATCTGCTCCCACTCAAGGCAGCAACTTGGGTAATGTGGTTGATGATTGCACAGGTTTTCATACTGGGAAAACCTTCGATACCAAGAAGAGCCTGGTTGTGGCTTTGAAGATGGGTTCAATGAAGAAGCCATTCACATTCAAAACAAAGAAGAGTACTAAATCCCTGTATGTCGTGGCATGTGTAGAAGCGCGCTGCAGGTGGATGGTGCGCGCCATGAAGTATGTTAATTCCAACAGGTTTGTGATCACCAAATACTTTAAAGAGCACACATGTGGGGTGCAACATCTACCAAGCCATCATCCACATGCTTCAGCGGATGTCATCGGAGAATATTTCAAGAACAGGTTTATCGAAGGCAAAGGGTTGACGACAAAAGATATCAAGAGCGCTTTGGATCAACAACTGAATAGTAAGGTAAGTTATTGGAAGTGCTGGAAAGGAAGAGAAATTGCAAAGGCTTTAGTTAGGGGCAGTCCGGAGCACAGTTACGCAATTTTAGATGCGTACAGTTTTGTGTTGGAAAGCCTAAATCCTGGCAGCAAGACTGGGTTAAGGGTTGATGAACAGGGGAGGTTCAAGTATTTTTTTGTAGCTTACGGAGCCTGGGTTAGAGGGTTTACATATATGAGGAAGGTGATATCAGTCGATGGGACACATTTATCGTCCACCTACGGCGGTGTTTTATTGACGGCTGTCGCGCAGGACAGCGAAAGCTTTATAGCCTTACCCTTCAGTATACTTCAAAAGACCACCTTAAAGATTGAAAATATAGCACATACATACATACTGAACGTGACAGCAGTAGCCCTCTCTCCTCTATACTCTCAAATGTTCTTAGCAATCATTGCTACACCTAGAACATCCAGAAATAAGAATGAGCTCAAACAGTCACTTGTATCTCTTAAAGTAACGGTGAATGAGACAACACACATGAAGTTGAAGCCGAGGTCAGAATTGATTGGCTTCATGAACATCACAAGGCAAAACACATTAATGATTAAACTTAAAATAGGCCAGTGGGCCCATTTCCCTATAGGATCGATCTATGTGAAACTGTAGGGAGAAATCAAACATACAAATGGGAAGACACTGTTGAAGTATCTAGCGTATTGCTATAGAATAACCTTAATTAGAGTTAATTTGTTAAGAAACAATTAACTCTTAACCATAGCAGTGAACATACCTGCAACCATCAACACCAACCTATTGCAGAATAATTATATTTTTCTTAGAATGAACTGTTATTAAACAGCTGAGTGACCGAACGCTCAAAGTAAAGAGAAGAATACATAAGGCAAGCCAGATCTTATTAGGAGGTAGAGATGGTGGAGGTGGTGGAAGTTGGTATGGAGGAGTTGGAGGTGGTGGATGTTGGTTTGGAGGAGGTGGAGGTAGAGGTGGTGGAGCAACAAGTTGCTGGTTCATGAAAAGGTTTTGGAAAAAACCAATCACTTTCACAGTGCTAGTAGGAGAGTTGATCAGTATGGAAAGAAAGCTTTAGAGTGATTGAATGTTTTCAATCACCCAACGCCCCCACCGCCCACCATACTCATCACCCAAAAACCCTCCTCCCGGCCCTATATTCTTGCTCAGTAAGTCACCAAACAATTTGGAAATTAATTAGTATTTTTTTCAAAACGATTTTCAGAGGAATTAACTTTAGTAAAACTAGTCCCGCTATATGAATTAACTTTAATACTATACTATGAAAAAATTAAATTATTTGTATACGATTAAAAAAATTTGAAGGCTTAATTGTTGTTATATATATTGGTTATCTTAAAAAGCATAAATCTATCTTCTTATCCACTATTTGTTTAGCTTTTCACTCACAACCAAACATTATAAAATTATTTCCAACACATTAAAAGTATTATACATATATGTTATGTATTTGTAATAATTCACGGAAAGTAATATATTAAGAACTAGGAAGAAAGTAGATATGGAACTAGTTTAGGTGAAGCAGTCAACAATTAAATGTGTATATATATTGCTCAAAGCAATAGGGTTAGACAATGACCAATAAAAAAAAAAGACTTGCAAATTAATCTGTAAGTATATACAATTTTGTAGTAAATACACAAAAAATGGAGTATTTTTGTATGTATTCCGTATGTATTTTTATGTTCTACCTAACCTAATTAAATACTTTATGGGAAACAATCAAATGCATGTTTAGTTGTGAAAGTGCTTTGAGAATGTAACTAAGGATTAATAACATAAGAGAGAATAAAACAAAATTTCAAAATTAACTTAAAATCTGGTTAGGGGTATAAATGGAACAAAATTAACGAACTTATTAAAAAGACGTGTGAAATTACTATATTAACCCTATTTGGGATGTTTGGGTCATAAATAGTGTGGACGATTATATTTTTCATTTCGGAAATTAGTACTCTAAACAAATACTAGTAACAGAATGCAATTGAAATCTTAAAGAACAAACTAAAGAAGCAAGCAGATCCAAAAAACACCTCAGTACCATAAACATAAAATTACGAAATAAACTTCAATTACTCAATACCAAAAAAACATAACATAACTGTTCAACCGCCTTCATCACTGAGCTTCACAACTTCCTTGATCAACCACCTCTCATCACATATCTCCACTGGTTCCAGCTTCTAACTGTTTATTCAAAAACACATAATGAACAAATTATTAAAATCCAATTTATGAAAAAGAAAGCTTCTATCTGATTGTTCAAAAACACATAATATACAAATTATTAAAATCCCTTTTTTGAAAAAGAAAAGCTTATAACAGTTTGTATAAAAAAAAAACCAAAGACGTACCTGATCAGGATTGTTACCGGCCCAAGTCACCGAGATGCGACAGGAACAGCAGCCACCCTTTTGGCTTTATACTCAAGAACGAGTTTCGCAATAGTAGCAATAACACAAACTCCTAAAACCAAAAAAGGACTTCGCTGAATATCCCCGATCCCTAAGACTGAGCTCAATGGTCTTGGTGCATATGAAGTAAAATAAACCGAGATCCGAGTTAACGGGTTTCATGAGTATGACGAAACAAAATGCTGTCATCGTTAAGCACAACAACGCCCAATGAGCCCACTCCCCTAATGTGCCTATACATGGTAGAACATACGGCCACATGTATCCAACTAGTGGAAACACAATATCCAAATACCTGTTGTGCCTTTCGGGTATTACTTCTAAGGGTGTTAAGCCCACTAGAAATAAATCAGAGTTACACACTGCACAAAATATTGAAATGAGCATGAAAATCAGTACTACTAGTGAAGCTATAAAGTTTTCAGTGTTTGTTGCATTGAAGTAGTCAGCTAGGAGCGACAGAGCGCTCATAACATAGAAAAGAGCTGAGCTAGCCAGCCAAAGTTGAGCTTCACAGCGACCGATGGGAAGTGGTGGAAGTATGTGTGCTGGTAGTACTGGTGGAAGAAGCGAGCCTAGTAGAAGGTGTAGTGGTGGAAGTAGATGGGTTGGAATTTGTGGTGCAAGAAGGTGTTGTAGTGGTAGTATATGGATGGTGGTTGGGTTTGTGGTAGTTCTCATGGCAGTGATGGTGGAGCTTGGCGAGTTTCATATCGGCTTTTAAAAAGCTTAGGAAGAGACCAGCCATTTTTTAGAATAGACTGAAAATGGAAATAATTCAAGCTTAGGATAGAATGATATGGCCCATAGGGTTTTTTAGGGGTATATTAGGGGGAGCCAAACTGACCAAAACCCATTTGACCAACTCAACCCGCCCAAGTTTTTATGGGTTTGGGTTAGATGATTTTAATGAGAATATACCCTAACGCCCCCACCGCCCACCACACTCATCACCCAAACCCCCCCCCCCCCGACCCCATATTCTTGCTCAGTAAGTCACCAAACAATTTGGAAATTAATTAGTATTTTTTCAAAACGATTTTCAGAGGAATTAACTTTAGTAAAACTAGTCCCACTATACGAATTAACTATAATATTATACTATGAAAAACTTAAATTATTTGTATACGATTAAAAAAAATTGAAGTCTTAATTGTTGTTATATATATTAGCGTTGGAATAGCAACGATATTAGCGTCAGCTACATGAGCCACCGGAGACACAGCGTCAGCAGCAAAGGCATGGCTGACAGCGAGAACCTCAAGTAAGGGTGGCTCAATGAAATCATAGGCTTAAACCCAACAACTAATGAGATGCCATAAGTTTTTTAATAATATTCATGTACAATGTAATTTTAACTTCATTCTTTTAATTCTTTGAGCAGAAAAGCTACAATTTGATTTTTTAAGTATTAATTTTTTAAATATTTTTAATAATTAAATAGACACAGTTGGTGAAGATAAACAAGTTAAATTATAGTAATAACATTAGTAATGCAACAAATTTCTTTCTACGGATTAAAGATCTCTTTTAAAAAAATAGGTTTTTTCAGAGTAAAACTTAGTCCAATATTTTAGAACTCCTAATTAAACTACTTAAATCTACATATTCGTCAATATGAATTTTGACAATTAGAATCGATGTAATATATTGTAACAAATGGTTAATATTTCGTTAACTTGAAAGAAAAAATAGGAATGTAAATAAATATACTTATGGGGCTTAATCTCTTGGGGCTTAAAGCGAAAGCTTTGGTAGCATTACCCTTCAGCCACAAATACCTCAAAGACCACTCTAAGGATTGGCAATATAGCACATACATACAATCAGAACCATATTGGACTTCACAAAATGCACCAATCCCTTAATTTTAAGATAATCCACACATAAAGTTTAAAAAACCAAAATCTGATGTTATTGGTTTTATATATGTAGCATGGTCGGTGATTTCCATTTTCAAGGAAAGAGAGAATAAGGCAATAAGAATATTAGGATTTTTTGTGACTGATATTGAAATGGAAAGTCCCTTTTTAATATCCCTACACACACTCCTCGGGCTCCTTTCTTGGAGAATAAGTCTGATTAAAAGCTTTATTGTTTTGCTTTTAATGCTCTCTTTCTTGTAATTTAATTTGTTACTAGTCTCATAGATTTGAAAAAATAAAATAAGCATTCTTTATTTCTTACTATATGATAGTACTTAATTAGGAACGAATTTGGTTGACTAAAATATATTTAAAACGGATCAGATAAAGCACATTTTTAATAGCAGTATTATATACTATTGTTTATACTCTAGCATCCTCTTTTTCTTTTCTTTTTTACTCTATAATGTGGTGCTTATAAACATGAAATGTTTGATCTCTATTTAACCTTTTACTTGTCACTTGTTTTCCTTTATACACTTATTTTAAAAAAACATTAATCAAAAGATATTTCATAAGATGATAAGTAAACAACTAGGTTAATAAATGTGAAAGGTAAAACAAGGAAAAGAGTACTATCCGGGTACTGAGGTCGGATGTAGCCTTACAATTGCTCCTCCATTTGAACTCAATAATTTCGACATATAGTATGTACGAGTAGTAGGTATAATAGCTCACTAATATTTAAATGATTGTGTGATATGAACCTTATAATTTCAATAGTAGAGTGAGTGCAATGTTAAGAACCAGTAATATTTAATCCATCAGACATCTTTACTAAATTTGCCTCGATCCTGAGCTTATGGCAATAGCGATGGTATAGCGCATTCCACGTTTGAGCTAGATGCACTTGTAGGCTCCTCTGCAGCTCCGTGTGGCCGCGGAACCATTGGGATTTAAGCTCTTGGCAAAGGCAACGGCTGCTACGTTGTCCGACACTAGTGGGAGAGTCATGAGTTCCTTTTGAAACCTTTCCAAACAACCTTTCAGCAACTCGCCTTTTCACTGATTTCAAAGATGTCTTTCATCCTTTTGTCCCGTGTTTGAGCACCAGAGTGCGCTTTCACGAACAAGTCATGTATTTGAAAACATAAAGGATTGGCCGGAATTTGTGAAATTAGATTTAGGATTTTTGGCAGCAAGAAATAGAGAGAACATCGGATGAGAGAAATGAATTGGAGAAATATCTTGGGCAAGCTGAAAATGCTTTGGCCCATCTCTATATATACGTTGGGCTAGTGCCCAGTTCAACATTACAACAATAGCAAGTCTTATCTAAATAGCCACTTCTGGCTTATAAGTTTACAACATAACCAAAATATAAATAAATACATAACACTCTAAACAAACACACATTATCAATTATTACAATTACAGATACTATAACTACAATCTGTATAACATTTCCTTTGGGTCCTGATGCCAAATAGCCAAGTAGTCCAACAACCCCCACCCCCCAAGTTGGAGGGGATAACCACCTTCTATTTGAGAAACAAATGATGGTGCTGGGTACCAGAAAAAGACTTTGTCAAGATGTCAGCTAGTTGGTCAAAGGTAGAGACAAGAGATAATTGCAGCAGACCATCACCAAGCTTCTCCCTTACAAAGTGACAATCTACCTCTATATGTTTGGTGCGCTCATGAAACACCGAATTTTTTGTAATATGGATAGCAGCTTGGATATCACAAAAGATGGACAGAGGAGAAGTGACTGGAACACAGAGATCACTAAGCAGCCTAGATAGCCAGACCAACTCAGCTACTACTTTACTTAGGGCCCTGTACTCTGCCTCAACTGAGGACAAAGAAACTACAGATTATTTCTTTGATTTCCACCCAATCAAACTGTCACTAAGAAGGATGCCGAAACCAGTGACAGATCTCCTTGTGTCAGGACAGGCAACCCAATCACTATCACTATAGGCAGTAACATTGAAGTCAGAAGAAGAGAAATAGAATAATCCAAGTTCATGAGTCCCTTTGAGATATCTAAGCATGTGCAGTGCATCACCCATGTTTGGGACCCTTGGAGCCTGTATAAACTGACTAAGGTGTTGCACACCAAAGCAAATATCAGGCCTAGTGTGGGTAAGAAACAAAAGCTTCCCAACTAGGCTTCCATATCGCTCAGGGGTGGCTAGTAGCTCACCATCAGCATACCTTAGTTTCATATTTAAATCAAGAGGGCAAACCACATAAGAGACATGAAGGCAGTCATATTCTTTCAACAAATCAAGAACAAACTTCTTTTGGTTCAGTAGCACACCCCCAGGAACAGAATTAACCTCAATTCCCAGAAAATAATGCAGCAAACCTGAGTCTTTAATCTTGAATTCAGCATCAAGAAATTGCTTCAAGGAATTGATCTCAGCAAGATTGCCCCCAATTAGGATGATATCATCCACATATACTGCTAATATAACAAGATTGCCAGGGGAACCTTTAAGAAACAGGAAATAATCATTCATGGAATGTGTATATCCTCTGCTAAACAGGGCATGAGATAGCCTTGCATACCACTGTCTAGAAGCTTGGCGCAGACCATAAAGAGACTTCTTAAGTCTGCACACTAGAGGAGGGGAACCAGGAGGAGAAGAAACTGTGAGACCCTGAGGCAGTTTTATATAAACTTCCTCATCTAAATTCCCATGAAGGAATGCATTATTAACATCCAACTAAAACAAAGACCAATTTCTCTTAACAGCTACAACTATAAGGGTCTTGATGGTAAAAAGTTTGACAACAGGTGAGAATGTTTCATTAAAGTCAACTCCGTCAACTTGTGTGTCCCCCCTAATTACCAATCTATCCTTGTATCTCTCTACACTACCATTTGCTTTGTATTTAATCTTGTATACTCATTTAGAACCAATAGGCTTCTTCCCTTTAGGCAATGGAACTATGGCCTAAGTGTTATTTGACTCTAAAGCCTCAAATTCCTTCCTCACGGCAGCCTGCCAATCTGGACTTTGAGCTGCCTGATGATAAGAGGCTGGTTCTAAGCCTACATACTGTTCAGAAAATAAGAAATGGAAGTGGGAAGAGCATATTGATAGTCATTAAGCTAGGAGGTAAGTTTGTGTTGCCTAGAGGATTTTATAGGGGGAATGGAAGGGATGATACATGAGGAATCAGGAGAGGAGGAACGGTCAGGAGATAGACCAGGTGAAAAATGGACAGGAGAAGGAGCGGGGGAATGAATAAGTGCAGGAGATGTAGGAGAAGCTGGAACAGGAGAATGGGACAGGAGGTGTGGAAGAAGAACATATCTGGCTCAGACTCATTATCAGCATATGGAAAGACATGGGAATGTGTAGGGTTGGGTGTATGAGCTGCATCTGCAAAAGGAAAATGTGATTCATAAAATACCACATCTCTTGAGATGAAAGTTTGCTTGGTGTTAAGGTTGTACAATTTGTATCCTTTCTTGGCAAAAGAGTAGCCAAGAAAGACACAAGGGGCTGCTCTAGGTTGGAGTTTGTCCCTATGAGGAATTAGGACTGTTCCATAACACAAGAAACCAAAAATCTTCATATGAAAATATTTAGGAACAGTGCCATATAGCATTTCATAGAGAGTATTATTTTGTAGGAGCTTAGAGGGTAATCTATCTATTATATAAGTGGCAGTCTCCCCAAAATCTGATTGGTACTTTTAACTTAAACAAGAGGGACCTAGAAGCTTCCAGTAGAGTCCTATGCTTCTTTTCCACCACACCATTTTGTTGAGGTGTGTGTGGACAGGAAGTTTCCCGGCTATCCGAAAAATGCAGACTGAAGCGGAAGATCACAAAATGCAACACAGCAAGGGGGTCATTAGACCGTAGCTTGCGCGAAGGAAGAAGCTAGTCAATCAGAATGAGACAAGAATGAGACAGGGATGAGAGGCGAAAGAGAGATTTTCGAGCCTGCAAGCAGCAAGTAACAATGGCTTTTCAGCCCTTGCGCGCTAGCTTGTAGTTTAGGGGTATAGTAGGGGTGCCCCTTTTTCAAATTTTTCTATAATATAAGGTAATTTGGAACCCTAGTTTTGGAATTTTCCAGTGGATTATGCCATGTTCAGCAAAGAAAATAGTAGCAGAGCTGTTTAAACCAATTTCTAGGGCATTGTCAGACTTGATGGTCTGAATACAAAACTGGAATTGAGTTTTGGCCATTAGAATAAATGCCTTAAGTAAAGAAAAGGCATTGCTCTTAGAATTCATCATATGAGTCCATGTACACCTAGAGTAGTCATCTATAATTGTGAGAAAGTATCTAGCTGCAGAAGTAGTGGGTGTGTGGTAGGGTCTCCATGTGTCTACATGGATGAGTTGGAAAGGTTTGGATGACTGGATGGAGCTATCTGGAAAGGGAAGCCTTGTTTACCTGGCCATAAGGCAGATATTATAGGGAAATTATTGTTTGGTGGAGATAGAACCAGAGATAGCAGGGATGCTCCTTATCCTAATAAATGGTGCATGGGTAAGTCTAAGGTGCCATAAAACATCAACATCACTTATCAAATTCTTAGAAGATGTATTATGCATATGCAAACATTCATTAGTAATAGAAGCAACTTTATTGATTTGTGGTGATTGGCTATTTACACAAGATATCTGTGAATGCTTCATACATGAAGAACTAGGATATGAAAATGATGAAGGTTGAATGCTGTTTGTAGGCTTGCAGGAAGTATACACAGATGGTTGCCCAAATGAATGGTGCCACTGAAGCTTGTAAAGCCCAGAATCAAGTTTACCAAGCTCCAGAGGCATCTTTAGAAAATGGCCATGCATAAAGCAGCTATCAGTAGTGAAATACACACTGAAATTCAACTGATGAATCAATTTATACACTGAAATGAGGTTGTGTTGAAATGATAGAAGGTACAAAATATTGTGCAATGTAATGGTGTCATTTAGATTGAAGAAACCAGTGCATGTGACGTTAACTTTATAAACATTAGGCAAAGATACTAGAAATGGAACAGGAAGAGGCATGATATTAAAGAGTATGTCCTTTTTAGATATCATATGATCAGAAGCACCTGAATCTATGATCCAGGTGACAGAGGAAGACTGAGACAACATGCATGATTTAGAATCAGACTTAAGTGGGTTAGGAAAAAGAGTACCAGCAAAGTTGGCTGACCCTATGAGATTGGTTGAGACCCAGAATCAGTCATCTGAGAGTGCTGCAGAAGTGTGAGGAGATGAGCATATTGTTGCTGAGACAAACCAGGGAGAGAAATTCCTGAAGAGGAACCAGGTCCATAAGAAGAACCACCAGCATGGTGATCAGGCCCAGCATGATCAGCATTATTGTGAGGATATGTCTCAGATCCATAAGAGACATCATAATTGAAAGCAGATGCATCAAGTTGAGTATTAACATGTGCTGCAGATCTTCTAGCCCTCCCTTGAGGACTGTTGTTATAATTGGGATTGGGGTTAAAGTGTTGCTGGTTGTGCTGGTTGTTTTGCTTATTAGCATTGATTGCCTTAAGTTTGAGGCAATACTCAATTGTATGGCCTGTTTTCTTACAATATCTTCAAAAATATCCTTGATTCACTCTTTGATTATTTCTAGATTGATTATATCCTCTTTGATTGTTCTTTGACTGATCAAAATTGACCTTTTGATCGTATGTATTGGAAGAAGCATGATACTTGTTACTAAGGGTGGCTAACGGTCCGGTTTTGACCAGACCGGACCGGTTGAGACCGGACCGTTGGTCCCTAACGGGCCCCGGACCCGATCCCGAAACGGTTCCACGAAAAAAAAACCGGATGGACCGGTATAAATTTGGGCCGGAACCGGCCGGACCGGACCGGCCCAAAAAAAAAAAAAAACTGGTGCAATGTAGCCGTTTCTAGCCGTTGGGCAACGGCTCTTTTGACCCCCTAGCCGTTGTCCAACGGCCAAAAACGGCCAATTTCACCCCTCTACCACCCCATAACCACCCCAAACTATTTTTTTTCTATAAATACCCCATTATTTCATCATATTTTTCACACAAATCTTCCAAATCTCTCTAATTCTCTCAAATTTTCTACAATATTGCTATTATTCTATTTTGGCTATTTGTTAAAAAATTATAATTTGGCTACTTTATCAAGTTCTATTTGGAGTTTCTATCAAAGTTATATTTGGCTATTTGGTGAAGTTTACAAATATCAAGTATTGGGTCAATTGGAGGCGCTACGTGGTTGAAATATCAATTTAGCTATTTTTGCAATTTTTCGATTATCAAGTATTCAACTAATTAATTGAAGTGGAGGCTCAAGTTTCAACTTCACCTCAATTATACGGTTATATTTGGTTGGTCGTTCCTACTTCTACTCTTTTATTATTTTTTTGTCATATATATTTATTTTATTTGCTACTATTATGTCTCAAAGAGGTTCAATTGGAACTAGTAGTGGGGGGCGGGCACGTGGTCGTAGGGAAAATAGGGGTAAAGAAATTGCTGGTAGTTTTAATCAGTTCACCCACATAGATGATTCTCAATATTATAATGTTAGCGCTGATAATATACTTGATCACGAAATGTTAGAAACACGATATGGGAATCAAAGCGGGGTTAATTTAGAAGAAACACCTGAATTTCAAGCTAGTCCACCCGAAGTTCAGTCTGACTTGCCTCCTGAACCTCCTACTAGAATACCGGCTAAACGTAAGGATAGATCTGAGGTGTGGCAATTTGCATCAAAGAATGTTGAGGCGAAGACGGCCACATGCGGGATTTGTGATAAGGTGTGGGTTTTTAAAACTGGGGGTAATGAGGGTGGGACGGGTAAACTTAGGGCCCACTTACAAAATAAACATCCTAAAGAATGGTCAATGCGGTCGGGTGGTATATATTTAGGGACCGAACATGGGGAGTAGCGCATGATGAATCTTCGGGTATCCAAACAAGAATTAACCAAACAACAGGAGGGCTTCTTACTTATGATAAACAAAAGGATAGGGAAGCTATTGCTAAACTAGTTGCCCTCGAGGGTTTACCTTATAGTTTTCCTTCTTCTACTGGTTTTGTTCGTTATGTTCAGGCTGTATATAATCCCTCTTTTAGAGGTTTTCCAAGAACTACTGTTAAAAATGATATTATTAAATTTAAGAACGAATATCAGGATTATTTGCGATATATGTTTGATAACTTTGACACTAGAGTATGTCTTACTACGGATATGGGTCGTTCTACTAATGGATGTGATTATATTACTGTTACTGTTCATTGGATAGATCCTGATTGGGTATTTCAAAAACGTATTATAGCTTAAAGTTGTTGATGAACCACACACGGGAAATTATATTTGTAACAAAGTTTCATCAATTTGTCGTACGTACTTTTTATCTAACAAAGTTTTTAGTATTACGGTAGATAATGCTACAAACAACACAGATGCACTTAGGAACTTGATACCTATTTTGAACCCCCCTTTTGCTGAATTTTTTCATGTTAGGTGTGCATGTCATATTTACAACTTAGTAGTAAGAGATGGTCTTGCCTTGTTTAACGACATTATCAAAATGGTGCAGATAGCTATTACTTATATTTTTAGAAATAAAAACCAAGAAAGAAGACGAGAATGGGAAAGAAAATGTGTAGAATTAGGAATGCCAATTAGGAGAGTCCCAAAGGAAGTTTGTACTAGGTGGAACACTTTATATGATGCATTGACTGTCGCTTATGACTATAGAGTGCCTATTTCTCAAATGTATAATAAACATTTTATGGAAATCTATCACCTTAAAGATGAGGATTGGCAACTTGTTCAACATCTTCTTCAATTTTTACAAAAATTTTATCAAGCTACTTTAGAATTTTCCGGTCAATACTATCCAACTACTCCTACCATGTTATATTATATAGCTGGAATATCGGAATTATTGAAAATGTATAAGCAATATGAAGTTTACAAACCGGCTGTAGAGTTAATGATTGAAAAATTTAGAAAATATTTTTTTTCCAATTCCTCCTCTTTTTTACATTGCTTCTGTGTTGCATCCTGCTTTTAAAATTAAGTTAACTGAACTACTTGTTAGAGAAGTATATGCAAATTTAGAAATTACTCCTACTGAAATTGCTACTAACAAGTATCCAAGTGTAGACGAGGCTGTTCTTAAAGTTTATGCAGATACCGTGGCTGTTTTTACAAAGTATAGAGCTTGGGCAGACACTGCTACACCAACGGAACCAATACTATCCACCGGGCAAAGTTCTTCACATGCGGGGATGAGCACTTTTGGGAGACTTGACGAAAAGTTGCTTTCAGAACAGGACGAGTACGGGGAGGAATACAGCGAGTTCCAAGTGTATTTAATTCAATATCCAAAGAAACTTAACAACTTTGGAACTAAGAATTTGTTGGATTATTGGAAGAATCAAGAATCGCAGTTTCCAATTCTTGCAAAACTGGCCCGGGATATATTAACAATTCAAGCTTCATCAGTTGCATCGGAAAGCGCTTTTAGCCAAGGAAGATTTCAAATTGGAGATCACAGATATTCGTTGAAGGAGGAGGCAATGGAGACAGGAGTTTTATTCAGGGATTGGATCAGCGCAGAGCGAAGAAACTTTGGTTTACCAGAACTTACTAAGGAAAAGGGCAAAGCATATCTCGATCAAATTTTGAGCGACGGAACAAGTGAAGGGAGTCAAACCGGCAATGAAGAAGAAGAAGAAGAAGACGAAGAACCAGAAGGAGATGATGAACAAGATCAACAACGGCCAGTTCCTAAAGAAAAGCCTACAACTATCCTCAAGAAACTAGCTAATATGTTTAAAAGAATGTAATTTTCTAAATAAGAATTTTGAATTTACAAGTTTGCATTTTAGATGTAATTTGCACTACTTATGTCTTAAACAATTCAATAAAATTGCTCCAAGTCTTGGAATTCAATCACAACTATTGTCTTCATACTTTTTATTTTTAATTTATACTTTGCACAAAAAATACTACAATTAATTACTAGTTTGTAAATTAGTTCAAATTTGAATTTACTAAAATTAATTCAAAGTTTGAATTTTGAACTTAACAAATTAATTCAAAAGTTTGAACTTTGAATCATCACTTCAAAAAATTCATTACTTCAAAGTTCAAAGTATAAAAAAATACTACAAGTTTTTAATTCTAAGTTTAAACTTTAAACATTGAAATAAACTAAACATTCCAAACATATGTTATATGTACAAGTAAAAACTTAATAATATTTTGTTGTAATATTTTTCAAAGTTTCCACCAGTTTAAATAAAACAAAAAAAAAAATAAAAAAAAATATATTTGGCCCGAACTGCCGGACCGGGCCGGAACCGGACCGGACCGGCAGTTTGGGCCAACGGCTCTCTTTCAAATATAGCCGTTGGCCAACGGCCAAAAATGGCTATATTTGCCTATCACCCCCCTAAACGTCCCCCATACCCCCAACCTATTTTTATCTATATATACCCTATTATTTCATCATTATATCACACAATTTACCATTTTCTATCAATTTATCTCTCAAATTACTCTCAAAGGCTATTTTCTAAATTTCTTCCAAAATCCAAACAATTATAAATTATAATGGCTGAAAATCAAGCTCCCGCTGCTCCCGGTCCTAGTGAAACAAGAATTGCGGAACGAAGACGTCGTTCTATAGTGTGGCAACTTATTATGAAAGATACTGAAACTCAGAAAGCTAAATGTAGCCTCTGTAACAAAGAGTGGTAAATTTATACTGGTGTGCACGATGGAGGGACGGGAAAGTTTAGGAAGCACTTAGAAAAACTTCACAAGACCGAATGGGATAGAATAAATGGCTTTAATCCGCGTGATTGAAAATTTGAAGAGATGGTTAAGGGAATATCTATGTCATTTCAATTATGTATTTTCGAATTTCTAGTTTATGTAGTATCCTTGTAATTTTTAATTTCTAGTTTGTATTTGTCATTTCAATTATGTATTTCCCTTTCAATAAACGTTTGTTTTGTGTTTATTTATTTACTTTACATTAATAAATTTTAAAATATAATTTACATAATTATTTTATTTCATTAAAAAATATAATTTACATAATTATCACAAATAGTGTTTAAATAAATTGTTAAGTTTTTCAAATTTTAACTTTATTTGCCTAAAAAAAAAAACTAAAAAAAAAAAAAATTAAAAAAACCGTTTAACCGGCCGGACCGGACCGGACCGGTACCGACCGGCTTAACGGTCGCCGGAACCGGTCCCGATCCGGCACCATTTTTTTAAACCGGCTAGGACCGGACCGGTAGACCGGTTATACGCCGGTTTTGAAATTTTTTTGGTCCGGTTCCGGACCGGACCGGACCGTTAGTCACCCCTACTTGTTACCGGTAGGTGCAACATGAAAATAGGAAGCTTCAGGATTGAAATGAGGATTTGTGGTGATTTGCCTTTGATTTTCATCCTGGAGTAGGATATTGTAGGCAGTATCAAGAGAGTGGAGAGGGTGGATCATTAAGATGTTGCCCCTCACACCCACATAGGCCTCATTTAACCCCATGAGGAACTGATACACTCAATTTTCTTCCTCCTCTTTCTTAATATCATCCTTTGCAGCACAAACACAAGTCTTGACCTTGCTATTACTCATTTCCCTAAGTTCATCCCACAGTTTCTTGAGTTTATTAAAATAAGAGGCTATATCAAGGTGATCCTGGATGGTGAAAACTAGTTCCTTTTTCAACTCAAAAGTTTTGGCCCCATTAGCAGTCCCATACTGAGAATTTAAGTTGAGCCAAATGCTCTCAGCTGTATCAGAATATCGAATGCTATGAGCAATTTTAGGAGACCCAAAACTAAGTAACCAGGAAATCACCAAGTTATTACATCTATTCCACTGTGGGAGGAGAGGAGAATCATCCTCAGGCTTAGGGCATGTGCCATCGATAAAGGAAATTTTATTTTTGGCACTTAAAGAGACTGTCACATCATATTTCCAGCCTCCAAAGCCAACACCAGTAAAAGGAACATGAACTAGTGGACTACCAGGGACATCAGATGAGTATATAAAGAGAGGATTTGATGATTCGATTTTATCAATATCAGTACTAGTGGAAGCCATGATTGAACTTCTAATCGAAACTATGGTTTACCAATACAAATACAAATACAATACGGTATAAAGAAAGGAGAAAAGTTAAGAAAAGTTACCAATCTCTTTCGCTATGTATTATTAATTCCTGTATAACTTGCCTCTCTACCCAACGACCCCTAAGTGTTTTGGTCAAAGTATGACTTTGGAACTTCAACATTTACTGAACTTAAAATTAAATTCGTAGAGTTAAACAGAATTATTATCAGTATAATTTAAAATTAGGAAAAGTTTTAAAATTACTATTTATCTAATATGGGAGCCACTTATTCACAAAAGATTAGCTTATCCTCGAACAAAATGTTAATTTAAATATGAATTTAATTTTCAAATATAAATTTTTTACGCAACTTCACAATTAATTTTTACAATGAAAAATTGGTATCTGCGGCCAAAGCCTACTGAAATTGGGTGTTGCCAAGGCTCTACCAAAAATTTTACATTTATAATCAAAACAATTTGAAATAAAATAAAATAAATGGAAAAGAAGCAGCAATATTTCCAGCCATTACTTTCTATGGTCAATATTTATTACACGAAAGCCAAAAGACATCCTTTATAACATATGATACAAAAAACAAAAGAGAACACTATACTAAAACAAATGGCTACCTCACATATTTCCCACCTCATTTCCCGGCCATCATTTCACCAGTGCACCATTTCACGGCAATGCCACCACCCTATTTCACTCTTTTTCACTCCACCAAAGCATAACAAAACAAGAAGTAGTCTTAAATATAAAAGCAAATTCAAATGGTTAGTTAAGTTTTTCATAGATGACATCGGGCAAAATGCATGAATAGCCACTTTGCCAGTAGTCTTTGGTTTGAGGCCACTTTTCTAATTGGTTTTGCATGAGAGATCACTTTTTTTAACTTCAATCCTTGTAGGTTTAACTTCACACAAGTTCAGCCCACAAGAGTTGAAGTTCAACTTCAGCCCATAAGGGTTGAAGTTCATGCATCTATGCCTAAAAATTCAGCCCTTGCGGATTGAAATTGAACTTCATAACTTAGGCATATAGTTCAACCCACAAAGTTTGAACTTCAGCCCACAAAAATTGAAGTTCCAAAAAGTGGTCTCTCATGTAAAATTAATAAAAAAAGTGGCTTCAAACCAAATACCAGGGCAAACGTGGCATGTGGGCGAAATTTGCACAATGACATCATGTAGCTATAGGAACAGGCTGATTTGCAAAAATATGACACGGGAAGCAATGATTTGCTTTTTTGCCCGCGCTAACAGATGGTTTGCAAAAATGCTCCCATTAAGGTTTAATGAAAAAAATCCGGGGCCAAGACTTGACTTTATATTTTTCCGCTTTTCAACACTTATCCCTTCAAGTATTGACAAAAAGCAATACTTGCCGCACTTGACCGTAAGTCTTGGCAAAAAGGCAAGACTTGCCTTTGACCCCTGCTCAATTTGCCAACACTTGAACGACAAGTGTTGGCAAAAGGCAACACTTGCCGCACTTCGTCGTAAGTCTTGGCAATTGCCAAGACTTGCCAGTTGCCCCTTCCAGTCTTCTCCGCATTCTCGCTATATAACTTGAAGTATTGACAAAACTGGACTTGCCCTTGAAGTATAGCCAATTGCCAAGACTTACAAATTTTTTGCCTTGAAGTCATGATTCCGGACTAAATAAGGGCATTTTCCTAAAACATTTCTTAGCGCGAGCAATTTTACAAAACCACCCCTTATTGAGGGCATGCGGTGAATTTTTTTGATAGGAACAAGTTTGTAAGATTAGAAAGTTCAAAATAAATTGGTGCAGGAGCTGCTACAATTGCTTCAGCGGGAGCTGCTGCGGTATTGGGCATCACATTTGAGTTGGGCCTTGCACTCTCAAACTTTTCTTACACTCAATGGCCTAATAGACTACTTTTCTTGTGGACAGAAGCTCTTGTCACTACTATGTGTTCACAGTTCATTTATCATGTTCACTGTCCTCGACGGAGTAGATCATTTGATACATTGTTACAATAGATTATGTTCAAATAGTGGATTTGAGGACAATGAACATGATCGCTTGTTCATTGTATCAACATTTACTCATTCATATTAGCCATGTTCTTTGTCCACACAAAAATAAGGCAAAACACATAAACAATCTTTTGTCCAGATTTTTCATTTTGACGTTCTAATTTAAGGCTGTTTCAGTTGAACATTTCAACCACATCTCAAATATGCCATTCACACGTCAAAGTTGAGATGTGATTGGAGTGTTCAACTGAAACAGCCTTAAATTGTAATGTCAAAGTGAAAAAACAACTTTAAGAGATCCTCAATGTATTTTTCAAAAATATAACTGAATAATAAAAACTTTAGTTTCAAATCGTAGACTTGTAGTAGTATTCTAATTTTATTCTTTTTAGATTCTCGAAAAAAAAAATGTGAAGTGCCCAATTGACTGCCATTATTTTCTTGTTTATGCTTTGCTCTCCAATCATCTTAAAGAGTATTCGTCAGTCCATCTTACCATAGTTTTTTTGGGTCCGACCATCTTATCATAGTTGATGTGGCTTTGAAGTGATTATTTTGTCCCTATTTTTTTTTCTTTTTAGGAGTATCCTTTGTCTTTCATCTTTTATTTTTCCCTCACGAAATTTATTCGTCACCAAATTTAGTAACTATTATAGTTCTTACAATTACAAAAAGTTGTACATATGTTGGGGACTTCTAAAAAAAAAGGGAAGTTTATATAAATATCTGCCCATCAACAAATATTTACTTTTAGTTGTCCATAACTTTTTCTATCCAAAAACTTAATACATAAATATATATCTGAAATATTTAATATATGTTTAATATATATTTCAGATATTTAATATATTTTAAATTTATATCTGAAATACATAATATTAAATATATATCCGAAATATTTAAAATATATTTTAAAAAGAAAAAATAGTTATGGAAAGAAAGAAACAACAAAAGATAGACAAAAACAATAATTATTCTTTCCCAACTGTTATGTGGCAGTAATTTTCCCAAAAAAAAGAGTACGTAATGAGATAAAATAGTACCCGCTAGCACATAGTTTGGGTACCAAATTAAGTATATGCACATATATTTCTCAAGTATAACGTGCTAGAAAAGTACTAGTAATAAATAAGGAAAAGAATGAAACAAAATATCTAAATAATAGGTACAACAGTACTGGACAAAATTAAAACAACAAATCTATCTACAAATTACAATCATACAATTAAAAAAATAATTATACTTTACATAAGGAGTCGGTAGAGCATATAGGGCCCTTTTCCGCAAAACAAGTTAAAAAAACAAAGCCCTTAATTTCAAACAAAAATCAAAAGGTTAGTCATATAATTGCTGGTAATTTTACGATTCTTTTTAAATTCATTTATTTCATTTGAATTTCAATTTTATTTGTTACCTTTTGATTCTGAATCGATTAATCGGTTAATTTTGAGCTGAATTTTGCTAGTTTGGAGGGTGTGTGTGTTTGTGGGGGGGGTGGTGGGTGAGTGGGTGGGGGGAGGTAGAAATTTCCACACGTGTGTAAATAAATTTGAAATGATATAGAAAATTCATATAGCCGACCTCGACTTGTTTGGTATTATATTTTGTAGAATTTTGTTGCTCTTAGCTTATTTTGTAAGTATTAATTTTGTGGGGGGTAACGTCTCGGTACATCTCGCTCTCCTCAGACCCCACAGACCCTACTTGTGGAATAATACTGAGTATGTTGTTGTAAAAAATAAGAATGTGCCGGTGTTATCCTAGACTTGATGTGAGAGTGCATATATGTTGTATGTTGTATGTACAACTTGTTAAACTAGGTCAAGGGCTGACGAGAGAGGCGGTGAATATGTTTTGCGAGTTGATAATGACTTCATGTATTAAGTGATAAAATGAATTTTGAATGTATGTTTTTGGTGAAGGACCGCGTGTTGGTTTGTATGTTCTTGGCCCTTTTCATTGGATATGATGCAATATAAAGTGAAACTTAATTATCATAAAAGAGGATTATTTTGGAGTAGTTATTGTGGGTCCAAATGATGATATTATTTTGGAGTAGCTAAATCTTGCAACTCCCGTGTGCCTCTTGGTCATCCGTGACACAAGATTATCCTGAAATTTGAAGATGATGAATCCTTGATAGATATGATAGGATTCTTGTAAATGATCTAGTGATCCTTCTTTTTTGGGCTTTTTTTATGTACCTGAACTGTACTAATGGGTTCTGCATAGCCGTTGTGCTGTAGATTTATACAATATGTTACCATTTTCAAAAAAGATTATCCTGAAAGAACAGAGTACCTTGACACAGGGTGGTCTCGCCGAACCTGTATCTATAGAGCAAACAATCTATTCTTTCATGTATAATTGTATCCTTACGGTCCTTTTGTTGGTTAACTGATCTTATGGTTCAAAATCAACTCGCAGTGGTCATAGGAAAAGAGATATTAATTCATGCCACATTATAGTAGTTTAACTTGCCAACCGACCTCTATCTGCTAGAATAACTGAGAAGCTCCCCTTTTCCTGGTAGAAGCTTGACTTTTGAATCCACTTGAGTGATTCATCCAGTGTAGATTTGGTAATCATGTAAAATGTAGGAAAAGAAATGGAAGAAGAATTTATTTGATGAAAAGAAAAATAAATTGGAAGAGAAGAATCCACAGGTGTTATGTTCTATGCTAGCAGTTATTGTAGATGCTTTATACATTGCAAATAGTATATTATTCTGATGTGGATACTATCATAAGTACATAGTCAATTTACACGCATCAAATTCTAAAAATAATGGAGTCATTGACGAATTAACAAATATGTGTTAATTTGTGAGGAACTATATGCTCTTGAATGCGGCTCTAAACTCCTCCTACTTGGTATGTTTATGCGTGTGTCGAAGTTTACTTGACTTTCAATGTATATTACAATTATATGTTTCCTGCAAGTGATCTTTCCTCAGTAGAGGGATTAAGATTTTCATTCTTACTCAGCCAGTAATTGATCTTTCTCAAAATGATATCATCAGGTAAGCATTTCTTGTGAGAGTCGTAGCTGAACCATTAGTGGTATTGTCCTTGGAATTTATGGTTGAATGGCTGTTACCTCTGAAGAACTTACTCAAGAGAACCCAACTGACAGATTTCCTTTGCTCATGGCGCAAGCAGAAAATCATGAGAGGAATGAACATGTTATTGATTTAGACCAAGGAGCCTCATCATCAGGTTCATCTGATAATGATTCTCCTCGTGGCTTGGAAGTGCCCAACCACGAAGATAGACCATCAAGCCAACGCTCCTTATCTTCTTCATCCAATGAATCAAATTCTCGAAGCCCTTCTATTGCAAGGAGAGTTGAAGGTTCTGATCGTCGTTGGAGCCCATTTAATACACTGTTGTGGCTTTCAGTTGAGCTAGTATTCACCTTAGCACAGATTGTTGCAGCCATCGTTGTTTTAACCTTGTCAATTGAGGAAAACCCAGAAACCCCATTATTTGCTTGGGTTGTGGGTTATGCAACTGGATGTGCAGCAAGCCTTCCTTTACTATACTGGCGTTATCTTCACCGCTACCAAGGCACTGATCAGAGGTCAGCTCAATTTCGTCAAGGTTCCCCGCAAGTCAATTCCAATGCAGAAGCAAATTCTTATATTACCATCTCATTAACTAGGTCCTCAGATGAGGAAGATGGTAGGAGCACATCTACAGACATTTGGACTAGGCAAAGCAATGCAAGGTAAATATATGCACATTACTCTGTTCCATGTTTTTTCTTCTTTTTTTCTGTTTTTTTTTTTTTTTTTTTGGTCGGGTCCAATCAACCCAAGTAGCAATTAATCATATATAGTAATTCAGGATGCCGTACGACGGCCGTGCTCGTCTTGATCTTGGCCGTCCCTTTTGGGATGGTCCTGTTCATGCGACGCCGTTGTCATTGAGTATTGTCCTTTTCAAAAAAAAAAAAGAAAAAGAAAGTAATTCAGGATGCTGTCTGTTGTTGCCTGAAGAAACCCGATTAGCTAGATAGTGCTTGTTTTGGCTAGAAATTTTTTAGGTACAGCCGTTTCATGCTTCATAAGAGTGATAGGAATTTAAAGTTTGTTTTTTTTTTTTTTTTTTTTTTTTGAGTAAGAGGAATTTATAGTTTTTCATTCAAAGGTTTAGATCTTTTCTCCAATTTCTTTAATTTTATAAGAAAAGTTGCATCCAAGCGTTCTGCAGTTTTTCTGCCTTCCAAATCTTTGCACAGCCATTTAAACACTCATGAAAATGTAGTCTTTGTTTGACAATGATGTCTACATTTTGTGGACCAGATTGTCTCCTCAGTACCATGATATTGGATTCTGTCCTATATCATGAGTACTCTTATTGGTGGGTGCAATGATGTTTTTTTGTTTTGCAGACTTGGTGCACTGGTAGATCATTTCAAGATGGCCTTGGATTGCTTCTTTGCAGTTTGGTTTGTTGTTGGCAATGTTTGGATCTTTGGAGGGCACTCATCTTCTTCGGAGGCTCCCAATTTGTACAGGTCCAGTTGTTTCCTTATTTTTATTCTTTCCTTTGCCACAATATATCACCATTTATTAACATTAGATCCATATGCAGATTATGTATAGCTTTTCTTACCATTAGTTGCATCGGCTATGCTATGCCTTTCATCTTGTGTGCAATGATATGCTGCTGCCTGCCTTGTATTATTTCAATTCTTGGTGTCCGTGAGAATATGCATGGAGTGAGAGGAGCCACAGAAGAGTCCATCAATGCTCTTCCGACACATAAGTTCAGGGTCAAGACAGATGGAACTGGGAGCAATGGAAGCAAAAATTCAGTCGAGGAGGAAGATGGTTGTGTAGCAGCAGGCTCAGAGAAGGAACTTGCCATCTCAGGGGAAGATGCGGTAAGTTTTTCCTTCCATTTATAGCCTTTGGGAAATTGAATTTCTGGATAACAGTTTCACAGAAAGTAGTTTTTGCTTCTTGGTTTGATGTTGTTTGCATCTAAATAAGCTAAAGTATTTGCATGTGTACTATATCAATCAATCTATTTATGAGCAAGCAGACATCATTCCTATATTTCCATGACTGCTATTCCCCGTAGTTTTAAGACTATCAATGAGGCAATAATTGACTATTTTTAATTAATAATTGCGTTCGATGTTGAAACTCGACATGTAAAGCATTTCTGTAGTCTATTTTTTGTCGTCATTTTTTTTCTTTATACCCCAGCTGTACATTGTTTATTCAGTATAGGCTTTTTTTTTTTTTTTTTTAAATGGTAACATTTATTCATCAGCACAAAGTGTGCTGGCAATATATAAACTGTACAAGGAAGTGGCTTAGTCCAACATTAAGATAAAACCAAACTATCTATAATGATTCTAAGAACTGAAGCAGTGAATCAGTTTCATTTACAAACTGTTGTTTGCACCAAAAATGAAGTAACAAGATACAGTTCAGTTTGACTTTTTTTTTTTTGGATAACGGTGGTGTCCGGGCCAGCTAACGCGCACCTCGACTAATTCCACCGGATACCTCCCACCAGCAACAGGTACCAGATAACTCTATCCACCCAGGCTTGGATAGATGAGAAGAAAGACCTAGTGTTTTTTTGCCTCCGCCGGGATTTGAACCTGGGACCTCAGGGTTCTATCCCACTTCATTGACCAATAGACCACACCCTTGGGTGCAGTTCAGTTTCACTTTCTGAATAGGATTTCTTGTAGTTTTTTCCCCTTCCGATTAAGGCCAGAGCAATTAGAACACCATACAGGACAGTTTTCTCTACTTTGATGTGTGTTGATTTTTACCACTTCATGGTGTTTTTTTTTTTTCTTTTAGGCTTAATCTGGTTTTGTATTATTCTTTTTCGTGCCAAAAAAAGGAAAAACTATCCAAACAAATTGTGCTTAGTAAAACTGTCCAAAGTGCAAAGGAAAAGGAGAAGGAGAAGGAAATTGAATGATCTGATATGTCAATCTTAGCAGTCAGGCATTCACTAGACCAGGAAAAATCTAACGCATATGAAAGTTTTCAAGTACTAGGAGAGATACTCCCTCGATTTCAATTATCTGGCTGTGTTCTACTCGGCACTGAGTTTAAGAAAGAAAGGACTTTTGGAACTTGTGGTCTTGAACATTAACATTTCCGCGACTATGAAAAAGCATGCTATTAAAATGAGAAATATAAAGTTAAAGTGTTTCCAAATATAGAAATGTGCCATTTTTTTTTAATAAACTAATAAAGAAGATGAAAATGGAATAGAGGAGATGCATTTTCTAAAGATGGGGTCTACCGCTAGAATGTGACCTTAAACTCTTATCATTGAGATAGTATGAGATTTCATTCATTAATTCTAGGCATTCATGTTTCTACACAGATGACAACCTAATACTTAATGCGAATATAAATACTGAACTTTCTTTTTTATTGGTAAAATATTGGACTATTTCTAGAGCGTGTCATTTATAAAAGCCTATCGAAACTGACCGAAAGGATATATCTAATTGTATTTACTGGATGATCTTTGATTAGCTCTATTTATGATATATTGCAGAGGTCTGCTATTAGCTTGTTACTGTTACAGGAACTGTATCCTAGCTGAATTTGTACTCTTTCGAAGGAGTTTGGAGTGACTGTACAACTTTTGTTTGAGATGATATCTGGAATTGCATAATTCACTAGTTGACTGGTGATATGTAATTCAGTTGTTTGATTTTTCTATTAGCCAGTTTTAATGCTTTAAACCTATACAGGCATGCTGTATTTGCTTAGCAAAATATGAGGACAATGACGAGCTGAGGGAATTGCCTTGCTCGCATTTCTTCCATACCCAGTGTGTTGATAAATGGCTGAAGATTAATGCATCTTGCCCCCTCTGCAAATCTGAAATTGGCATCAAGAACACAAATCCACCTTCTGTAGAGGAACCCCTTCAACAATCCTAAAGTGACTTGGAAACCAACTTCTTATGTCCAAGCAAAGATCAGTGCAGCTAGCTTGTCAAGCAACAGCTGACTGTTGCTTCTCCTCCTTTTCTGCAGTGAACTTCAGTTTGTACAGTCGTAGTTCATATCAAGAATCCATAACAGGCTTGAAAGAAAAGCTTTTCATTGTTCAATCTGATATCAAGGTCAAAAGCAGTGCGAATCCGGATTGTCTGGGTAGAACTCATTACATTTCAGAGATTCAACAACTCATCCTGTACTTTGGAAGGAATAACTCATAGAAGTTTGCTCCATAAGCGTAGGATATTGTTGTTGGATGGTTTTTACAACTCTTTCTGTGCTTCAACACTTCCTAAATTTTTGTATAAATTAAGTAGGGTGATGGGTGTTCAGTATCTGAATTGAAAGCTTAGCTTCAGTATACTGGAGATGGTGGTTGAGGGGCATAATTCCTGTTCAGTATACAGTTTATTTGTAAAGATGTGAAACTTATCAAGTCTACCGTGGAACTTAATGGCACCTATGAAAACTATAGTGTATATTAAACAATAAGTTGTCTCACTCTTCTCGGCTTGATTTCTGTCGTGCGATTGCTGGTACTTAAAAGACTCAACTATTGATGTTCCTCATCGAAAATTGAATGTCATGATTCATAATAATAATTTAGCAGAAACATTGCAAAGCCCTAGCTCTAAGATTGGTATTCGGAGCTCATGGCAATTTGCAGGGAACAAATTTACAAGGAAGCAATAGCAAAAAGAAAAATTGATTTAGTCTCTGTATTTGCAATGAGCATGCTATCATTGGTAATTTGGTTTCGCGCTGTTTATATAGTAGTTATTCTGTTGTTATAAGGAGGGGTTGTATTCGAACCATAAATATAATGTAACATGAAAAACCAGCTTCAAAGAAACTTGATTTTTATAGTTTTAAGTTGTTACTGAGAGGTTGATAGTAAAAGATAGTCGGTATACTAGATTCGTTGGCTATTTTGTTTGTTTGAAATGCTATTGGTATTTGTATAGAGTATTTTCCCAAGATAAAAAGCAGTCGATTTGAATTGGTTGGTCATAGATAAATTTACAATCATGATGAATAAAGAAAAAACTTTTCTTAGTTTGTTTTGATAATGAAGCAAATTATAAAAGTTAAAAGTAGCTTATAACAAAATAAAGATGGAGCAGGTCGAGTTTAAATAGATCAATATGAACAATGAGAATATATAAGAGAGACCACCAAGTGATGTGGTGTAGTGGATGGGAATACTTCTCCCTTAACCAGAGGTCTCGGGTTCGAGCCCTGGGTATGAAAAAATCACTGGTAGGGAGCGCTTTCCCCCGAATGGGGCCCTACGCGGCGCGAATTCGGATTACTCCAATGAGGGTACCGGACACCGGGTGGGAAACTAAAAAAAATATATATAAGAGAGAGTTCAAACAAGTGCCAAGGCTTTTGGATTATCAAGCATTATACACCACACCCACAAGATAATAATTAGCATTTATCATTTGCGACTTGACTGTGTTTGCAATCTATTCTTGCAAATAATTTAATTCTTTCATGTCTTTGCATATGAACCATATGGGATTATGGTCTTTGGAGCCTTAAGAACATGTTTGTTGACAAATACAACTGATTTTAATGTAAGTTTCATCCCTTCGATCACTTGATTAATTCCAACAAGGCAACAAATACAATGCTTACCATAACATACATAGGTTGATCAATCAACTATGCACAAGTTCATTCATATTAATTAAATCGGATATGTAAATGTCGATTCATTCTATTACTAAACAATTTGTAATTTAAGACAACAATACAATAATCATTACAAACTCAAGATTATGAACTCGAGGGATGAAGTTGCAAAATACCACCATAACCATCAGCTAAAAGGATTAAACTTTAATACAAGATGTGCATTAATTATTTCAAGTGCTCGCAAAATCAGCTAAACTAGAAAAGATTAAGGACACGAACTAAAAATGGAAAATTGAAAGTTTACAATGGAACCAACTCAAACTCAAGTTGCAAAATTTATTAGTAACAAACGTTACAAACAAATGGAAGTAAGGTTGCGAAACATTGAAAAGAAGTTGAAAACCTAAAAAAAAATGGAATAGAAGCCCCTAACTATCTTATTGTTGTTGTTTTTTTTTCTTTTTTCTTTGGCATATTTACATATGAATGTGGTTGTGTAATTTCAAAAACCAAGCCTACCACAACCAAGATTGTAGGCTAAGCAATTTCCATGTCTTCTCTTTTGCTCGAACTATTTAGCTGAAATTGGCAAGCTTCCACAGCACCTTCAATTGTTAAGAACACTGATTCTTTTCCAATAACGTCTATGAATTTTGTCACAATAAGCTTTTCCATTACCCCTAACCTTGGATTAATCAATATCATCTGCATAAAAGATTGCAAAGTAAAAAAAAAAAATCATTAGAAGCTTGTGGATTTCCTACACCATCTAAATGTGTACTTAAAAAGAAAGTATGCATTTTATTTACCTTGATCCCCATTGCTGCTAGGCATCTACGAATTTCAAATAAAGTTTCAACACCCGTTATGTCAATTGATGTAACACCTATATTTTCATTAACAATTTTCTTGAATCAGTAACATTGTAAGCCTATATGATAGATTTTAAATGTAACATTTATATATCCTTTTGTTTGCTAGGTAATCATAAATCATACCACCAAAATCAAGTAGCAAGTTTTCCACTACTTTGTTAGACATTGCAACAGCTTGCTCATCTCTGACCCATCTGAGGATCCTGCTCAATATATTCGTCGTTACAATTAGAACAAAAGAAAGAACGAAGCAGCTAGACGAAAAAAAGAAAGGCCAATTTCTCACCTTTCTCTTACATAATTGCTATTTGGGAAGTAAATTGGAGAACCAAGCTTCAAAATCAAAGTTCCTGGAATTCCATCTGGACCAGGGTATTGTTCAATGTCACGAAATGCAGTTTCTGTTATGTTTCCAAGCTTGCAAGTAGGTGGCCTAGCTACATATAGAAGTGCCCTGACCAAGGCAAGTCCAACCTAAACAACAAAAAACAATAAATATGTCATACATTTGACTTAAATTAGTCATTTAGAATTGGAAACTAAGTGACAAAATTTGTAGAATATATAGTTAGCTTACAGACAACATGAGTCCCATGTCCATGCTTATGAAGGAAACACCCAAAAAGGCAACCATACAAATCAAGAAATCAAATTTGTCTGTCTTGTAGAGGTGATAGGCCTTCTCATAATCAATTAAACCAAGCATTGCTGACATGATGATAGCTGAGAGTGCAACGAGTGGTGTGTAGCCAAACAATGGAGCCAAGAATAGGAGGGTTAGTGCCATGCACAGCGCCATTACTACGTTTGACATTTGAGTCTTGCATCCAGCGTTGTGGTTCACCGCGGTTTTTGAGAAGGGCCCTAAATATGAAACATCGTTAGTAGATAGATAACATGCTACAACATGTTTATATATACATATACTGACAGTGTTAAGATATATTTCGATTTGTAACGAAGAAATTACCCGTAGTCAAGTAGCAAGAAGTGAGAGCGCCAACAATATTCATAAGGCCAAGGGCTACCATCTCCTTGTTGCCATCAATTTGTTCATTATTCATGATGGAGAAACTCCTTCCAATAGCTATCCCTTCCTATAAAATGTCCCATTGGAAAAATTAAGCTATCCATATTTTTCAAGACAAAGTATAATGTATTTTTCAATGTTCATATAATCAATGAAACGGATTAAATTCATATGGAAAGAATGTACTTACAGCTAGAGATATCATTGCTGTGATGATTCCTGCTTTTAAAGCTACAGATAAATACTCTGGATCAAAAGTAATCATATTGACGGAGGGTGGATTAATTCCTTTACTTAGCTCGCCCACCTGCATTGAGTTCAAATTGCACCAAATATGAGAGGAAAAAAATGCGAAAAATAGTCAAAATTTTGTATCAAGATTTTATATTTCTTGTAAGTTTATTTAACTATATATGCATCACCTTTGATGGAACTTAGATCACATTTATTAAATATTTCAAAATTAGAAGGAAAGCAAAAAAAAGAAAAAGAGATCAGAGTTTAACTCACAATGGCAATGCCATGTTTCTCAGCATGGAATAAGTAAGCAAAAAGACAGCCAACTACGACAACAATAATTGGAGCAATGGCAGAAACCCAAAATAGCTTTGGTTTCATCTTTTTCTGCAAATTCCACAGTTTATAATTTTGGTCAGATTTGGTAACTTAAAAATTCACTGTTAGTATACATAAATGTAGGAAAACACTTGTATATGTCCATATAAAACTCACCACTTGTCTAGATAATTGTAGGAAAACAAGGAAGATTACACCAACAACTGCACACTGCCATGTCCACTGTTTATGTATAAGAAATAGAAGAAAAATCAGTCAGTATCAAATTAGCAAAAAATTATTGAACATGCGTATATAATAAAAAATAATTGTAATTTCTTTTTCCGTCTATATTGGACCACAACTTTTATAGCTATTTTTTTTCTTTAATTCTCTTTATCCATATTGATCTTTTTATTAGACTAATCATTGTTCTACACTAGTTGAGCATATTAACAAACCTCCTTTCTGTTTTCAAATACAGCACGTAAAACATGAACCACATCTGTATGGCTAGTGAAATGCTTCAAGCCAAGCATGCCCTTAAGTTGTTGTAAGCAAATAATTAATGCTGTCCCTCCCATAAATCCAGTAATGGTTGAATGTGATAGAAAATCCACCAAAAACCCAAGTCTGCATGACAATATAATTAACTAATTAGATGATAAATCAACTATTGTATATGATATACTACTTTTCAATTTGATCTTTTTATACCTTAGTACACCCAAAGCTGTCTGCAGCAAACCAGAGATAAGGGTGGATGTGTAAAGCAAACTGAGGTACAAGTGCATATTTTCTTGGGGTTTAACTTTTGTCTGAAGGGATTCAGCAATTAGCAATGAACAAGTTGCCACTGTACCAACAGCTAGATGCTTTGAACTTCCAAAAATTGCATAAATGAGAGGGGGAACAAAACTTGAATCTGCAACACATTCATAATCATAATTAGTTGATTAAGCATAAGTAAGAAGGGGACTCAACAAGTTGTATAAATGCAAAAAGAATTATATTTTGCAGTATTTGAAAATTTGAATATTATCATTTTTCAACAAAGTAATTCAATTGAACCCCTTCGAACCATGTATTATAATCAGCATTGATATAAAATAAATGGTAAAATAGCTTGCTATAGTGTAAAAGTTAGTATTTAATTTTCACTGTCAACGTGTATAACTTAAATACGTAAAAAGAAAAGGAGCTTACATAGTCCGATAATAGGAGGAATGTTGGCGAGTTTTGCGTAGCTTATTCCTTGCGGGATGGCAAGGCTAGCAATGGTGATTCCAGAAAGAAGATCAAACTTGAATAGACTTAAACTGTAGTTGGGCAACCATTGGCAAATTGGTACAAAATATTTAATTCCCTTCAGAACTTTGCCTGATAGTTTCTCGTTCTTGAAATCATGAAACGGATCATCTGGGAATAGGGTCTCCTTTAGGTTTGCCTTCAGCACAGTTCCAAAGCTTCGTGGTGTTGCGTAGTTCACTCCATGCAAAGTCTTTGGAGAACTCATATTGACTGGCTATAGTTCTACAGATAAAAGAGAGAAAGAAATAACATATTTAGTATGCGAAGTTTTAATGCATGTACTTATACAATAAGTGTGTTTTAATTTGTTGTAGCAAATAACATGTCTTATTTTATGATCAGTTACATGTAAATAACATGATGCAATTCCATTCATTCTAAAAGAAAGTACCTAAGAAAAATAAAAAAATAATTGAGTTGAATTGAATGTTTATATTTAATTAGGTGAATATAACGGATGATATTGTTGGTTTATGAACTCTCACATCATAAGTTATTCATATAGACAGGCCATATGAAACTTTTGAAGATACATAGTTCTTTGATGTGCTTTTCTCTAGATCAGGAAAAGATTTAAAGTACTCTTGCATTGTGCTTTGTAGGATTTCTCATGCAAACGTTAGGCAAACAACATTGGAATTTTTCAAATTTTAGGAAATAATCCCGACTTAATCGTGAATTAAATTGTTAGCATCTGCAAGATGATCATTGATCACCTAATCACATTTGCAGAAAACTTATTTATATTCTTAAAGGAACAAAAGTAGTAAACAATATTTGTTGAAGTAGTCATTGAAATTTTTAGTAGTAGATGCAATAATATATACTACTTCCATGGGATTATGCCAAAAAAAAAAAAAAAAGTTGCCAGAAAAAAAAAAAAAAGTCTATTTGTTAGTTTGGTTATTCTTACCCAAATATCTTGTGTGTATTTGGATATGGTAATGTTAATCAACAGCTTGTAACAAAGCAAAGTACACCTCCGTCCTGTTGTTGTAATTGTAGGCTAAAACTCCTGTCTGCAAAAAAGCTTGGGTAATTTACATGTATATTTGAGTTCCACAATTGAAACAACGTAACATTTATTTAAAAGAAAACAGAATTAAGTATCCTATACAGTAGTAATTTGTAATCATAAATCATTTACAGAAAGAAAATCATGGCAATACCAGGAACGCTAGCTATTTGGACTTTGTAGGATATATATATCACTTTGTTTACAAGCGTGAAGAGTAAAGAGAAAACATAGATTAAACAAAGGACTAAGGATAGAATAGATGTCCCAGCTTCTGGGACATCCAATAGCAACTAATACTAAAATATAATACGAACAAGATAATTAATTGCTATGAACTGAAACTATGAGTATAATGTGAACATTTGCAATATTTAAAGAGGAAATTACTGGTGGAAATAAGGCAAAAACTGCTACAGTTATGGAGAGACAGTCGTTTTGCTCTAATATGCGTGTTACCACTGATGAGTAAACAATGCAATGTCTTCGTAATTATAAAGGTAAGGTTTACAGCTCTATACGGATATGTTGTGGCTAAAAGGAAAAAAAGGACATCGTGGGTTTTCTTGTTGAATCAATAGTACCGCTAAATATGGCCCGAGGATTGGGGAAGGATGCAAGAATTAATAATTATTTCTCTTAGTTACAAGTGTTTAACTTCTACTGTAAAGTACACTGTCAGTGTAAAAGTAGTTGTTAGACTGTCAGTTAGTCCCTAGTAAGTATTAGTTAGATCCTATATATTCGAAAGATAGAATAAACCAAAAGGTGACGGGGAACTTATGTACTTTATCCGTTTCAGTTTATACGTCAATATTTTCTTTCTACTTGTTTAAAATTAAATGACGACTTTTAAAATTTGAAATAATTTAGTTTACATTTAATGAGAAGTTTTTATAATTCACACAAATATTATGTAATGTTTACTACCATAAGTTTCAAATATTTTTATTTCATTCTAAATTCAGTGCATATTTAAACTGTCACATAAGATGGAACTAAACGAGTATTATCTTTTGTTCTTGTATTTTTATTTTGTTACTTTGAATATAATTGGAGCAATTGTGACTATTTTTATAACCGTTCCTCAATAATAACTTATGTTAACTTATGTTATTACTTCTTAAATTTATTGTGTAATAATTATTAATCAGGAAAGCGGAAAATAAGAAGACAAAACTATTGCTAAGAAATACTCCAACTAATATAGCTACTTACTAACATGAGGGGGGCTTGGGAGTGGGCACAAAACCGAATAAACTTAGAAACAAATTGTCGGTTTCGGTACTTCGATACATTTTTGCTCCTAATTAAATTTTTTTCGAGGTAAGTTTAAAGTTCTAACATTTTTTTAATGAAATCCCATGGTTCTTTTAGTGAAGTTTGATGGTCTATCCATAATCAAAGTCCATATTTTCTACATGGAATGCAGTATTTTTCTCCTTCAAATATAGTAGCAAATGTAATTGTTATTTGTTAAGCAGCCTAAAAACTAGCTATCCATCAAAATCGTCCTAAATCATAACTCAACTGCCCAGCTGAACCGATTATTACAATATGAAATTGTGAACTATCCTTTAGTTTTTGAAGTTTTTGCGCTGGTATTATAGTTTTAAATCGTTAAGTAAATTCTTATAAAAGTTGCCCTCGTCAGGACAATTTGTTAGGATCGGCACATCTTTACTAATAGAAAGATCTGACAATCGACAAAAATTTTCTTATTAGGCTCAAAATTGTAATACTTTCCTTACAAGGACCAAATCTGTGACGGGGCGCCAGAAATGCCCTATTTCTGTAAATCACCTGAGGTTTGAGTTCAAAATTTTGAGTCTACGGAACCAACTCCAATGTATAAAATCATAACCTTAGTAATCAAGAGATATGTCATTTAGTGCAACGCAGAAGAATTTGATTGCAGACATAATATAAGGAATCCGGCGTCAAAATGATGTCTTTTTTTAAGAAGGCAACAGAAATGGAGTGTTGAAATATATTATAACAAAAATGGGTATAAAACTTCTGCCGACTTGTGATAAATGTTTGTTCCGTCACTTTCACAACCTGCGCCGTCTATTTCTTGATGTAAGTCGGCAGAACAAATGCCGACTTGCTGTTATGTAATTACTAACAAATCAGCATTTATAAGTCGGCAAAATTTCTGCCGACTTATGCATTTGTTTTTCCCACTCTATATAACTCTTCCTTCAGATGTTTCATTCTCCACTACAGATTACTCCACATCTTTCATTCTCCACTACAAACCTCTCATTTCTTATCTCTTATCAACAACAAGAAACAATTTATTTTTTCGTCATGGCTAAAGTAAATGTATCAATTTATTGGGGTGGCGAAGTGTTACATGAAAACAATTCAATCAGATATAGCTTACCTCCTAAAAGTAATTCCAAAGTGCCTACTACTATTTCGTATGATAGGTTTGTTGGTACTTTATTTAAGAAAATGAATATTGATCCATCACGGGAAAATATTTTAATTTTTGGTAGGTATCCACACTCATCTACTAGTCAAGGTGTGCCAATATATTGTGAGTGGAATATATATATGACGATGACACATTGATGGAATTATTAAAGTTACCGGAAGAAATGTCCATACGAGTGCTTGAAATTTATGTCCGTACTGAACCACACGTGATGAAGGAAGTTCCTTCTGAGCAACATTGTGTTGATCTTAATGTTCCAAGTGAATTTACTCAATTGCAAGAAAATATGCTGTCAGAGAGGCCTTCTAATCAGTTTGGACAAAATTCTAGGTATGTGTTTAAAATATTGTTATCAACAAAAATAAATGGTCCATATAATATTTTTAATGGTATATTATGTTTTAGTCATTTTATTTTCGATGTTACGATAACCTATACATTAAATTATTTATGCAGTTTTTTTCCACTAGAGACTACGTACTCGTATGATGCGTCAAGAGGTTATGAACAAACACGTTATGATGGCATATCACAACAATCCGGTTACTTTGATGGGTAATTGATTGATTTTTCTTTATTTTAAAATTGTTATCAATTGGCTAAAATATGAGTGTATTTCTGTTGTAGTAGAATTAATAGTTATCTATCCTTAATCTTGCAGGTGTTATCAACCTGAAATGGTTCCTAGTGAAACAATGAGAGGAAACGAAGTTGCTCATATTGATGAGTTGAATACCCATCATGACTGGTAATATATGCACCTTTCTTGATATATTCAAATATTTTGTATTTTCATTATTTTTAATTATCTTTTATTACTTTAATATTTGTTAGGCTGCATCAACAAGAAGATGATTCATTTTTTACAAATCTAAATAATCGGGTGACAAATAATGATGTTGCTGATGGAGGTAGTGAGGAATCGGAGAGTGACATCCCAAATGATGCCGATAATTCAGATGATGAAATGTCATTTTCCGGAGAAGAAAGTGAAGAGGAGCACCCCCTACATGTGCATGATGAGGGAAATATGAATTATCACGCCGACCATATTGCATATCTAGATGATCTACCGGAGGGAGATGATGTGTTTGCTTTAACACGAGAGGATGATCATATCCGCACATTAATGTGGTCAGCAGACAAGCCAGATCTTCAGTCAGGTATGTCATTCTCTACCAAGGAAAAAATGAAAACGGCGGTGAAGATTTGGAGCATTCGTAAGAATAGAGAATTCATTGTTGACGAAGCATTATTGGAAAGTTGTTTGTCGACGGTCCCAAGAAGGTTGTAGTTGGATGTTGCGTGCAAGGAAGGTTGAAGGAGGGATGTGGAAGATTGGGAAATATAAGGGACAGCAGACTTGTGATATGGGAGAAATACGTGGAGATCATTTTAACTTGGATAATAAAATAATTGCAAAAGCTTTGACTGGTTTTATCGCAAATAACCCGCAATAGAAAGTAAAGGACTGCATCGTTGCTATTAAAACAAGATATGGTAGTGAGCCATCAATAAGGAAGGCGTGGCTTGGCCGTAGGCGTGCCTTCGAGAATGTGTATGGTAATTTTGACAAGTCATTTGCACAACTTCCGAGATACATGGCTGCACTACAACATTTTAATCCTGGGACCGTTGTTGAATGGTGGCACGAGAACACTCCGGCTTCTATTTCATTTAAAGTATTCAAATATGTATTTTGGGCATTTAAACCATGCATTGATGGATTTAAAAAGTGTAGGCCAGTGATTTCAATTGACGGCACACACGTGTACGGGAAATACGATATAAAGTTGTTGATTGCTGTTGCAGTTGATGCGAACACTAATGTGTTTCCACTTGCTTTTGCAATTGTTGCAAACGAGAGCACTGAGACATGGACATGGTTTTTGCAACTTTTGAAGAAGCATGTTGTCAAGGATAGATCAGGTATTTGTTTGATATCAGACCGTCATAAAGGCATTCTTTCTAGTGTGGATGCCTTGCCTGAATGGAATGAGCCTGCAGCAAGCCATCGGTATTGTATTAGGCATTTGAAGAGCAATTTTATGTCGAAGTTTCAAAACAAACACCTTGAGAACCTAATGTGGTTGGCTGCTACGGAGCATCAAGTAAGAAAGTATTGTAAGAGGATGACGGAAATTCAAGAATGCAATATCGAGGCGTATAATTGGTTGGCAAAATTTCCAGTAGAGAAATGGACATTATGCATGGATGGTGGTAAAAGGTGGGGTATTTTGACCACTAACGTATCCGAGTCATTCAACGGGGTGTTAAAAATGGCTTGAGGATTACCTGTCACTGCAATGGTTAGGTTGTGTTTTAGCCAGGTTGTTAAGCGCTTTTATGACAGAAAACAATTGGCAGAGGCTTTAGTTCGTAAAGGTCAGAGATATCCTAAGCGGCCAAAAGATTTGATAAGGAAGTATGAGAAACGTTCGAAATGGCACACTGTTACTGATCGTTTTGATAAGGAAACTGGAGTTTATGAGGTGATCACGGGTATTCACGGTGACAAAGGTAATAACTTGCAGAAGGTTTACATGCAAGAAAAAAATGTGATTGCAATAAGCTTATGTCATACCATCTACCATGTTCTCATGCAATGGAGGTATGTGAACATTTTGGCAAAAATACAAATTCTCTAGTAAATAGTCATTACAGTGTGACGAACTATTTACAAACATATAGTGGGTTGTTTCAACCGCTCGGGCACGAGGCATACTGGCCACAAGAGCCATTCAAGATGGCCGTGAACAAAAGTTATTTGCGTAGGACAAGTGTCAATAGAAGGTCAAGAATTCCTAACCAAATGGATGTAGGGCCTTCTCGATATGTTAGGAAGTGCGGATCATGCAAGGAAACAGGCCACAATAAGCGCAATTGTCCAACGCGTGCAAGCGGAAGTAGTAGTGCTAGGCACTAAATTTATTATTATTGTTTTAGCAAAATTTCCGTATTTCTTATTGTTGTATTAACTCTTATTTTAGAACTATCCATGTTCAATTAAATATGAATCCATGTTTTATTTATATGTGTGTTGTTATTACTATTATTTCTTTTATAATGTGTAGTCTTGTTCTTTGTCTTAGTAGTGACTTAATCGTTCCCCTTATATTTTTTAATCCACTTGACAAGTCAATTACATCAGCCCACGTGAATAAAAAATCCTAGGTCCGCATTCCAATTAGATAGGGTAAGTGTATAGTCACTTCACAAGCTTTCGTGGAAAGTTATATTCGAGGCATTGCCGACATGCCTCTTTAGATTCAATAATAATGTTTGTAGTAGAGTACAATAATTTAACATCTGATTTGACGAGTCTATGCGCCAAGCCGCGTGAATATATAAGTTATGAGTCCGCATATCAATGATGTGTATTTTTGACCTATCATTTATATCTTTTCGAAAATACATCAGGGCAGAAGTGGTAGCAGATTAAGCCTAATATAACGCCCCGAATTATCAGGGCAGAGTAGACCACCAACAATCCATAACAAGTAAGCCCTAAAATATTGTTGTACAAGCTCATCTGGATCATCTTGGGTAATCTCCGGTATTTGCCTAATGTATTCCTGAAAAGCCGTAATGCTCAGTCTGCTCTTGCCATTGAAGTGTGAGGCCTCCGGTCGAAAGCCAGTCAAACGATGCATCTCATCCTGCCACTGTCCAAGCGTACGATCTCTACTTAAAGTAAATACCGGAAGCCCATCCACAGACAAACCGTACATCACCTCCACATCCTGCAGTGTGATAGTAACCTCACCACATCGAAGGTGAAATGTGTGTGTCTCTGGCCGCCATCTCTCCAATAAAGTAGTAATTAGTACCCAATCATACTGTATGCGTCCAGCCTTTATTATTCCAATAAATCCTGATGTATTGAAATAATTCATTATACGATCATGAAAAGGCCTTTCAGCGATGAGATGCCAAAGGTTCAAGTCTAATCGCCGTTGACGAATACAGTCCTTTAATCCCCGTTCCTCCCAAATATTTGTAGATCGATGCGTAGACTGTAGTGACAATACACTAAAGTCTCGGGGCACAGGATGAATAACACCATTAGACATTATAAATACGCACCTACAAAAAATATTAAAAGGAAAGAAATATGAATTAGAAAGAAAATCACAAAATAAGATAATAAACCACTTTTTATGAAAATAGAAATGATTTCGACTACAAGTTAAAACTAAGAGAATTAACTATTCTAACTAATAATAATATATGATCAAGTATTTACTCTTGAAATTGTTTGTTTGCCCCGTTGAAAAGATTGCTTAAAAGATTCAAAAGTATCTTTCATAGTCACATCTAACTTCCTTTTTTAACCTGAAACAATCAAATGTAGGTCAATAATCATGATTTAAACAAGATCCAACCTACTCAATTTATTAAACTATGGATCTACGTAATACTTATAGTCCTAGAAAGCAAAAAGGAGAATTTAATATGAACTGAAAAATTTGGAAGGTTATGTAGCTTTTGCCAAGTTATGTTCCATACAATACTACTAACAAAATAACAGATGAATACAAGATAATTGTCATAGCTGGCGTAATCCAGTCACGAATTAGTTAATCCACTTTCACTACATATTGTCACGCCCTAAAAATTACTAAAATGCGGCGAGTTTTTATTATTTAAAGGCTCGTGACTGGTGTTCAAAAAAAGGTACAAAATTATTTTAGAGAAACTCGGAGTCGCCACTTGACATAGTTTAAGGTGTGCCAAGTCACCAAAAGGTACCTTGGAACACCTCTGACTCGTCTAATGGTCTGCGTTTAGAGATTCGGGTAAGGTTCTCAGTTGACTCTCGGGAAGGTATTAGGCACCCTCGAGTCCTGTGCCGAGCACAGTTGCTTTATTGTAGCAATTTTAATTTATTAAATATGGTTGTTATATTAATGCCGTTAATTTGAATTTGTACTTTGATTTAAGAAAATTAAAAGTGTTATTCTTATCCAACCTCACGGAGGACTGGACGAATTTACACTTTGATTCAGAAAAAATTTAAAAGCGTTATTCTTATCCAACCTCACGGAGGACTGGACGAATTTACACTTCGATTCGTAAAGAATTAAATTAACTTTGAAAAAAATAAAAATTACCTTAGAATCATTTTTACTCAATTTAGTTTTCTTTTAGCCTAATAAGTAGATTACAAATCATACTTATCGTTGCGTAATCGAGTGACCTTCTCACTCCTATTGTTTTGCCTAGTCGAATTTAGAAATATTCAACCGCTCATCTAACTCTTTTTTTGTTTGATATTGAGGTCTCAATTTTTGCATATGCTCTTCATAGTCATTTATCCTTTAAAAGATCTAAATTTCAACATCCTAGATTTTTGCCTAATTAACTTGCAAGTTTTATTGGTTAAAGCAAAATATGGTGCAAGTCAAATAACTTTCAACTGGGGCCAAAGAACAACAGTAGCATGGTTGATTAAATTAAACGCATCAAATTTGCGAAACATCGTCACTTCAGTTTCTTTTCCTCTTTCATTTTTTTTAAATTTTTTAACATGCCTAACATATGTGAACAGGTAATATAGAACAAATAAGTAAAAAGATTCAGAGCCTTAACATGCTGAAGCTTTTATTAAAACATTAAGCAAATAAGGATTTAATACACCAAAACAAAGAGTTAGTAAATTTACCTAATAGACAAAGTTTGAGCAACAGCAAGAAATGAACACCAGCAGACAAATGCAACATTAACCAGCAGCGAACATGTCCTTTTTAGCACCTCTTATTCAACTTGAACTCACTAACAACCTTGCTCTTTTTTTCCGAAGTTTTTCTTCAACTAACTCTAGTAATTTTCTATTGAGAAATTTTTTAAAAGTAGTTGATACTCTCTTAAAATTTCAGATCCTCTCAGCAGGTTCTTTTTTTTTTTTCTTATGGAATGTAAAGAAGTGTTTTTAGAAGTGTGGAGTAATTTTTCAGCTCTTCTCAAGAGTATATTTTTTTCGGATCTAGAATGGTGTCCAAGAAGTGAGTAAAAACTCTCTTTTAATAACCAAAAGGTGGAGTGAAAAATTGGGCAAAGGTACAACACCCATGTGCCAATTTTAACTTTTTCAGAAAAGAGTACACAACCCATGTGACTCTTGTACCTTATATTTGACTTTTTGACACTCTTTCTTTACTCTTTCCTTTTCCTTTTTCTTTAGACAAGAATTGATTTACTTTTGAACTTTAAACTTAAGACTCAATTCCTAAAAACTAAACTTCCAATCCTAACTAAAAATTCTACCTTAACTAAATAGACTGAATGAAATGGAGCAAGTTCATTCCGAGCATAAACTCAAACCAAAATACAAAATGGATAAGTCCAATATTTCAAATCCAAACTAGCGAGCCTATATTTCTAAAAAAAACTTCAAACACCGGTGACATTCACTTAAAACAAGCTAACAACAAACTTTAAATATGAACAGACCAAAACATTTAGCTAAACGATATCAAGTTTTGTTCTACGAGCATACTGCCCATAACTCATGTTGAAAACAATGTTCAAAGTGGGGCATGCAACTCTATATGCTCTTGAAAACATGTCCTAGCTAAACCTCACTTGAACTCACAAAAATCCCTACCACTCCAGCAAGCTAATCAAAATGAACTAAAACAAAATATTCACTCATCACAAAGGAACATGACTCTTAACTTAATTACTACGTGTACTATTTGACAAACTCAGAGGATTTCATATACTACTAGGCAACAAAACCACAAAATAATTTTATTCACTCCTTTTTGTTTAGCCAAGAGCTCGAGCTACATAACAACTTATCTAAAACCCTTCATGCTTTTCTAATATTCTAACAAAAGTTTTAAAACAAGTTATTAAACTACACCACCTCTACTGCATCGCCAAGCCAAACTGCTGCCTCCAAAGCCTTCACGGACAACTCGAAACCAACATCAACACTGCTACATCATCGTGTCCCTCACGTCCCCGCTGCTGCACCATTAACAACAACCCCTGGATCGACACTGCCTCGCTCGACTGAAAAAACAGCCCCTCCACTGCCTTACGGATTCGAACTTTGACCGAACTTTGACCTCTGATCTACGCTAAACCGTTTGGATTTTGTAACTTCCGAGTTGAGAAATGGAATCACGAGGCCAAAAGCTTTCGAATGATATACTTTTTGTATTTTTCCGGCCACCAGAGGTGGTGGCCGGCGGCGGAGGAGCGGCGGGGATCCGGTGGAGCGGTGGTGGCGTGGGATTTCCGGTGGAGAGGGAATTTTTGGCAAGAGTTTGCCTAGTCTCTTGACTAGAAGGTGTAAAATGAGAAAATGTGGGTTTTTTGGTTTTTATATGGATTGAGTGGGCCGGGTACAAAGTGGGCTGATGGGCTGATCTTTTGGGCTAATTATTTTGCACAAATGGCTACTTAAAGGCACTACATTACTTAAAACATACTAAATTAATCAAAATAAAAATCACATCATTTATACTAACATCACAATTAAACATAGGATCACAATTACACACATAACAAGTAATTTTCATATTTTTCTTCCCGATTAATGACAATTTCAAATAAAATAAAGACTATTTTTTAGGAAAATTTCGGGAAATTTTCTAAGAATTTAACACAGCTATTTTGAGCAATTTTTGCTGAATTCGTGCCAAAATTAGGTGATTACAGCTGCCCCTCTTTGTTTGGGAACACGAAGAGTTTTCGGACAAAGAAGTAATCGACAACTAATTTTGGCTTTTCGGTTCTAGCCGAGAGCATGCTCTGCAAAAATGGTGACCGTACCCTGAATTTCGGTTCTAACCGATAACAAGGTTACCTACATATCCCCGGACTAAGGAATCAGGTCAGTGTAGTTCCTTACGTGCGGTAGCTGGGACTACCGCATTCAAACAGACACTAGACTCTTCTTGACACACTAGGACTTACTCTAGGCACTCTAGACTACTAAGACTAACTAAAGACTCTTCTAGACACACTTGGGGCTGACACTAGACACTCTAGACTGCTGAGAGGCTGTCGCTGCTGGTCACTGTCGCTGGTTGCTGGCTAGCTGGCTGGTGGTCACTACCTTACAAAAAATGAAATACAACATTTGAAATGTAAAATTACAATTCCTAAGCTAACTTCTTCATGCTTACCAAGCTGATGAACTGGTCTGAAACTCCCACTTCCCAAGTGGGTCTTGAAAACTTGACATTGCCGCTCGGGCGGGCTTGACTTGAAAGTTGAATTTCCCGCTTTGACAGGCTTGACTGGAAAACTGAAATTGCCGCTTTGACGGGCTTTGACTTGAAAGTAGAAATTGCTGCTTTGACTGGCTTTGACTTGAATGCTGAAATTGCCGCTTTGACGGGCTTGACTTGAAAATTGAAATTGCCGCTTTGACGGGCTTTGAAATTGAAAATTGAAATTGCCGCTTTGACGGACTTTGACTCGAAAATTGAAATTGCCGCTTTGACGGACTTTGACTAGAAAATTGAAATTGCCGCTTTGACGGACTTTGACTAGAAAATTGAAATTGCCGCTTTGACGGACTTTGACTTGAATGAAATGGCTGCTTTGACGGACTTTGACTTGAAAATTAAAATTGCCGCTTTGACGGACTTTGACTTGAATGAAATTGCCGCTTTGACGGACTTTGACTTGAAAATTGAAATTGCCGCTTTGACGGACTTTGACTTGAATGAAATTGCCGCTTTGACGGACTTTGACTTGAATGAAATTAAAATTGCCGCTTTGACGGACTTTGACTAGAAAAATTAAAATTGCCGCTTTGACGGGCTTTGAAATTGAAAATCGAAATTGCCGCTTTGACGGGCTTTGACTTGAAAGATAAAACTGGATCCACCACTCTGGTAGGTCTTGCTTTTGCTGAAAATTAAAACCATCTCTCTGATGGGTCTTGTTCTTGCTGAATTGAAAGCTATCACTCTGATGGGTTCTGCTTCTTCTGAAAATTGAAAATCATCACTCTGATGGGTCTTGCTTATGCTGGAAATTGAAAACCATCACTCTGATGGGTCTTGCCTATGCTGGAAATTGAAAACCATCACTCTGATGGGTCTTGCTCTTGCTGAATTGAAAAAACCATCACTCTGATGGATCTTGCTTCTGCTGGAAATTGAAAACCATCACTCTGATGGGTTCTGCTTCTTCTGAAAATTGGAAAATTGTAACCCATTATACCAATGGGTCTTGACAGAAAGCTGAAATTGTAAACCATCACTCTGATGGGTCTTGTTCTGAAAATGGAATCCCATTATCCCAATGGGCCTTGCGTTGAAACTTGAATCCCATCATCCCAATGGGTCTTTTGTTTAAAGTTGAAAATTCTATTCCATTATCCCAATGGTTCTTGTCTTGAAAGTTGGAAACCACGGCTCCCTGCTCAGATGGTCCCTGATTTTTTCTTTGTATCTTTTTTTTTTTCAAGTGTGTCCCCGACGAGCAACTGACTTGGTGTAGTTGCGTTCTCACATTTCCCAACCCAAATTCTCATATCGGTCTTTGGTCACACCTTGTAGAAACAAACCATTCCCTGGTGATCTTCATGGTACAATCTCGGTATTAGACTCCCATTCCCGACCTTTCTGGTAAAACTGAAACTTGTAGACAAGTTTTGCAAACCTTTCTGAATGCCCGAAAATAATGAAAAAGAAATAAATAAAAAGGAAAGTGAAGAAACTCAAAAGGAGACATCGAACAAAAGATGTTTCTAGTAGACAGAAGAAAACTTATTTGGAGGTGAAACGACAACCTTAGTAGAACATGACATGCAATTAGAATCAATACTTGATCCGTTCACACGAGGTATTCCTGAATTTACTCCCATTTTGACAATCTTCTCAACTCGAACTTGGTGACGAATTCCACGACCCTCAGTCGACTAGTAGTGCCCTCGGGGTTTTCACTAACTAGCCTCTCTCTTTGTTCTTTTAACTCACTATTGCCTTGCAGCGCCCTTTCAGGTTTTCACCGACAAGACTTCATTATTATTTTTTTTTTCTTTTATTTTTTTCATTTTTCGCTCTTTCCCAATCGACCCCCCATCTTTCCTTGCTGCTCGACCCCGCCTTTCCTTTCTTTCTTCAATTTCGGCCTTTATCTTGACTCCCCGGAGAATTTCTCTTTTAATGACCTTGGTGCTCTCAGCTCCTAAATGCGATTGTCGGCTTATAAGAATGCGACTTTACCGTGTGGAAGTTATCCCTTGACATCCTACTCGGCTTGGCATTCTCAATGATCGGTCAGAAGGGTCTTTATTTGGACTGTAACATTGGGTTTGGTTTGGGTATGAAGAAAGGGGTTCAGCATAAAAACTCAGAAAAATCTCATGAGATGACTAGAATGAGCATTATAAGATTTGAAATCACCGCTTTTGAAAAAATAAACCAAATTTTTTTTCAGTTTAGGCAAATTGGGGATTCCTTTTTTTTTTTTTTTTCTTTTCTCTTGTTTTTTTTTCTTTGGTTTGAAGAGCGGTATGAAAAACATCTCATGAAATGACTTGGTGAATGATACAACCCTTGGAATCATAACAACAAACTGTAGCTCCGGTTTAATGAAACCGAGGAATTATCTTTTGAATTTTTCTAATATGAAAATATAGGGAATATTGGGATTATCCCCCAAGATGAACACAATGAAAGAAAGGGATGTTGACTTTCTCCTCTTTCTTTCTTTTTTTTTTATTTAAATAAACTTCTTTGAGTTTTTTTTTTTTTTCGACTTCGGGACTGATATACCAAACATCTCATGAAACAGACGAATATATGGTATGATAAAATAGAAGTTTGTTTTTATTTTATTTTTATAAAAAATAAAATAAAAACAAACTTCTGCCCCAGTTTAGCATAGAATGGGGAACAAAATTTCTTTTGACGTTGGCCGCAAACTTGGAGGCAAGTTTTGCGTCAATATGAAACAGGAAAAAATGAGTTTTTCACTGTTATGACCGCACCCGAATGGTTGCCTACGTATCCTTTTGAGAGGAATCAGGTCAGACGTAGCTCTAGCGCTGAGGTAGATTTTGTTTTGTTTTCTTTTGATGATTTTTTTCTTTTCTTTAATCACATCAAATTGATTCCAAAGGAGGGTAGGCCAAAGAAAACAACAAAAGGACTGACAAAGGATATAGTGTTTGGGTAGAAGAAACGAAAGCCGTTCGTCATCCCGACCAGAGAATGCCTCGCACAAATGATGATTCAATCAATTGACCTGGATTAATCCACACGTGTCTTCGACTTCTGCTTCAACGATGTTTCTCAAAACTGGTATCACAAATTCGGCCGAAGCGACCAAACACAATTTGAACTTCTCACCGATCTCCCTTATCGGATGGCTATTGATTAATTCCTAACTTATTTCGCTTCCTCTTTTATCCCTCTTTACTACTCAAATAGCTCACAATGCCAGAGTGCGTGTTTAGATCAAGTAAATTCCGCACGCATGTCATGTTATTAAGGTCGACAAAACATAAAACAGAAAACTAAGGAGGTAAGAAAAGGAAACATAAAAGACCGAATATTAGGACGAGATGGATCTCTCTTTCATTGAATTGAAGATATAAGGGTTTGAACAAACAAAACAAGCAAAATAATGCACTTGGGTTACAACCCTTGAATAACCAAGTACATAGAAAGATTAGCAAAACAAGCTACAATATTTCACAGTCACTCAATTGCAAGTCAGGGCCATTTTCCTGCTTTTCATGCATTGTTGAGCCCTTCACAAGGATGCACCATGCTGATACCAAAGAAATTCCCTGAATCTGGCAATTTCTTCTTCTTTTCCTTATTTTCTTCAAGTCCCATCAGGGTGGACTTCACTTCTTTGGGACTGATGAATGATCGAGTAAGATTTGGAATTGGCTTCTCAAGAGACATGTGCGTCTTCTTCATTTTACCACCCCTTACTCTGTCTGCTACCCCAAGCTCGATTTCAGGAACACAGTTCACTGTCATAAGCATTTGGTTAGCCCAAATTGACACATCACCAACAGGTACTATCGACATTGTAGATTTAGCTCTCAAATCTTCTCCACATACCATTCCCACCATATACACATCATCATGGACGGGCAATGAGTTCTGGTTGATATCTGGCGCATTTGAACTCTCAACTCGAATCTGACCGTTATCAATCAAAGCTTGGATGTCCTTCTTGAGAAAATGGCAATCCTCAGTGTCATGCCCCGGTGCACCTGAATGGTAAGCACATTGACGAGAGTCGTCAACCCTATCCCTAGGATGCATTCCTCCATTGATCGGTTTTAGTATGTCCAAAGCTTGCAACTTCTGAAAAAGTTCAGCATAAGATTCTCCAATTGGCGTGAACTCATTCTTTTTCACTTGATGCACCTTTTTATACTCAACTTTTGGCCGAAACCCTGGAGGACCTCTTGGTCGGTGGGGAAGGTTCGGTGGAGGCTGGAATTGGTTATGTGGAGTTTGGTGAATGGGATATATAGGATGTGGGGCTGGAGCGCGCCATTGCGGATAAGACGATATTGGAGCATATGGCTGCACTGTATGGATTGAGTATTGGGGTGGAGGGACGGAATACTGCGGATTTTGTGAGGTGTAGTAGTGTTGTGGAGGATATATCTGTGGAGCTTGGTATGAGTGGGTTTGATTGTATCTTTTCTCGCTCCGCTTTTGTGAACCTGAACCCACCATGGCTACATCATCTTGATTCTTCTTCCCAAAGGCTCCTGCCTGAGCTCGCAAAGCTGTTTGGCTGACAATCTTTCCAGTCTTGATTCCTCTGTCAATCATTTCACCAATTCTTACTGCTTCACTGAAGTGCTTCCCAATGGCAGAGGCCATCGCTTGGTAGTATGTTTCATCGAGCACTTCGACGAACTCTTCAACCATCTTATCATCTGGGATCAAAGGGCTCACACGCGCCGCTTGTTCGCGCCACCTGTAGGCATACTCTCTGAAACTTTCACTTGGTTTCTTTGTGATCGTCTTCAAGGAAGAACGATCAGGAGCAGCCTCTATTTTGTAAGCATAATGGTTTAGGAAAGCGCTGGCCATATCATCAAAGGTGACCCACTTCGAAACATCTTGTTGTACAAACCATTCTGTTGCCGGTCCTCCCAAACTGTCAGCAAAGTATGCCATCAACAATTCATCCTTCTCAATGCCCCTCATTTTGTTAAGGTAGATCTTCATGTGGATCCTTGGATCACTTTGTCCAGTGTACGGGTCGAATTTGGGCACAACAAAACCTTCAGGCAATGGCACATGAGGGAACAAACACAGGTCTTTGTATGAGACATTGATTTTACCCCCTTGACCTTGTATGTTTTTCACAGTTTGCTCCAAGCTTTTCAATTTTCGAGCAAAATCATTCTCTTCTGTCTTTCCCAGCCTTTCGATATCCGAATGTGATTCTGGGTGGTGTCCCTGATCATACGACTCGGTTTGGCGGCACACATTACCCTGAGCTTGGTCAAATTGTTGATCATGCGCCCTTAACTGTGGGTCACTGTTCGATCTTTGCAAAGTGTGCCCTGCAGGAACGGTGAATGTTGCGGCAGGAACCTGGGGTTGGCCATGTTGTCTTTGTTGTGGGAATTGTGCCTCCGGTTGTATAGTAGAGGGTCCGGCTGCATTGTCAGTTGCCAGATGTGGACCAAATCCCGGAGGGTGACGGGGGTCCACTGTGGATTGCCCTTGCCCTGGTGGCTGAGTATTTGCCATGAAACCAGCAGCACCTGGCGGAGCAGGAGGTGACTGAACTGCGGCCAAGTTGTGAGTTAGCTGTGTCATCATTTCTTTCATGGCTGCAAAGTCCTCGGCCATCTTGGCCTGTTGCTCAGCTAAACGAACCAGCTCAGTGTTCTCAATTTCCTCAGCCATCGTTGTTTGAGTGCTTTCCTGAAGAGGAACTTCAACCACTTCTGGTACAGGCGGTGGTCCCTTGATTCTGGTGGAGTAGGAATGTGGGGCCAGCACGGCAGTTGCTCAAGCTAATGAACCAAATAGGTTAGCACAAAAGAAACACAGATTGCAGCCTAAGGTTGTTATGCGTCATCCCGAAACGGTTAACAGCGTAAGCCGAGTGTACCGACCGTATCCCCCAAAGATTGCTTACGTGCCTTGAAAACAATCAGAACAAAACTGTAACTGGCACGTAATTAGAACAAGGACAAACATGGATGATCTTCTTTTTTGATTTTTTGATTTTTTTTTTAACCTCTTTTTCTAGCACAAAAACATAATTTAGATAAACGACACGAGACAGACTCAAAATAAACTGCTTGACATGATGCACGAGTCAAAGATATATACAAACTGACACATTGGGTGGGTACACTGGATGGTGAAAATAATGAGACTCGACTTTTTAGCGGAGTCAAATTATTCTACCAGGATCAACGCAAAATACAACTTAACTAATTGCAATTTACCGTATGCACCCTGACTTGACCTTAAACAAAATAGATAAAGTGGGACCCTGAAATAAACATTTTTTTTTTATTATATTTTTTCGAAAATTAAGACTCAACCGGAGATTCGAAATGGAACTTAAGAACAGATTATGAAACAAACTATTTTTCTTATCCGAAAGGTGACTCCAAAATCGGACATTACGACAACACAAAGACGGACACAATTTTTTTTTTGTTTGTTTTGTTTTTGTTTTTTTTTTGTTTGAAACAAACTCTTTAATCTAATTCGAGAAAGAATCTTTAGAGTATTTACAAAATCTGGCAATTAGGATGACACAAAATATTACACAAATTAGACGCAAAATTGATTTCTAAAATTGGCCATTTTGACGGCGTAAAACCCCGATAAATTAATTTCAAAATATGAACCTGACTTGGACACAAACACAAAAGGGTCCAAAATTTCGCCATTATACCGGCGCAAAATTATGACAAATTATTTTCTAATACTTGAGACCAAACCCGGACACAAAATTAGACTCTAAAAGCTCTTGAAAAAAAAAAAAAAAAAAAAAAAAAAAAAAAAAAATTCGCCATTATAACGGCGTAAAATGACAACTGAAGACATTTTGAGAAACGGGACTAAACCCATTTTTATTTTTCTCTATTTTTTTTTTCAAAATTTAACACCCACCCCTGGTGATCGGTCAGCATAACAACCCTCTTTCTACAACAAATGCAACACAGAAAATGCTTCGGACGTATCTCGACGCCAAGGAGACAGCCTAGACAAGTGCGGTACCGGTGTGCCGCACCTCAGTAAGTCAAATATGATGCAGATAATTGGGCCAAAAGGTTTAACTCTAGGTGACGCAACTGGCTCACTGTCTAGACTGGCTGAAAAAAACCCGGTGGACAAACCGGGCGGAAAGCGCATCAGGGCCATCCGGAGACAGTGTGTCCGGCCTAAAACCCCGTCACGCCTTCCTCCTAAATCATGGGCAATTTAGTAAGAAGTCCCAGATGCCACAAGCAATCTGGTAAGTGCACGTGTGTTGTGTTTCAGAGACTCAGAAGGTTGCGGAGGAAGACAGTTTATATACAGTTCAACAATATCAAAGCAGTAACATTCAACTTTTCATGTGATAACGGCAAGAATATAACAACCAAATATTTAATAAATTAAAACATGCGACAATTTTATCAAAGCCGGAGATTCTAGTTTTCACTAATTTCCCCAGCGGAGTCGCCAAGCTGTCACGCCCTAAAAATTACTAAAATGCGGCGAGTTTTTATTATTTAAAGGCTCGTGACTGGTGTTCAAAAAAAGGTACAAAATTATTTTAGAGAAACTCGGAGTCGCCACTTGACATAGTTTAAGGTGTGCCAAGTCACCAAAAGGTACCTTGGAACACCTCTGACTCGTCTAATGGTCTGCGTTTAGAGATTCGGGTAAGGTTCTCAGTTGACTCTCGGGAAGGTATTAGGCACCCTCGAGTCCTGTGCCGAGCACAGTTGCTTTATTGTAGCAATTTTAATTTATTAAATATGGTTGTTATATTAATGCCGTTAATTTGAATTTGTACTTTGATTTAAGAAAATTAAAAGTGTTATTCTTATCCAACCTCACGGAGGACTGGACGAATTTACACTTTGATTCAGAAAAAATTTAAAAGCGTTATTCTTATCCAACCTCACGGAGGACTGGACGAATTTACACTTCGATTCGTAAAGAATTAAATTAACTTTGAAAAAAATAAAAATTACCTTAGAATCATTTTTACTCAATTTAGTTTTCTTTTAGCCTAATAAGTAGATTACAAATCATACTTATCGTTGCGTAATCGAGTGACCTTCTCACTCCTATTGTTTTGCCTAGTCGAATTTAGAAATATTCAACCGCTCATCTAACTCTTTTTTTGTTTGATATTGAGGTCTCAATTTTTGCATATGCTCTTCATAGTCATTTATCCTTTAAAAGATCTAAATTTCAACATCCTAGATTTTTGCCTAATTAACTTGCAAGTTTTATTGGTTAAAGCAAAATATGGTGCAAGTCAAATAACTTTCAACTGGGGCCAAAGAACAACAGTAGCATGGTTGATTAAATTAAACGCATCAAATTTGCGAAACATCGTCACTTCAGTTTCTTTTCCTCTTTCATTTTTTTTTAAATTTTTTAACATGCCTAACATATGTGAACAGGTAATATAGAACAAATAAGTAAAAAGATTCAGAGCCTTAACATGCTGAAGCTTTTATTAAAACATTAAGCAAATAAGGATTTAATACACCAAAACAAAGAGTTAGTAAATTTACCTAATAGACAAAGTTTGAGCAACAGCAAGAAATGAACACCAGCAGACAAATGCAACATTAACCAGCAGCGAACATGTCCTTTTTAGCACCTCTTATTCAACTTGAACTCACTAACAACCTTGCTCTTTTTTTCCGAAGTTTTTCTTCAACTAACTCTAGTAATTTTCTATTGAGAAATTTTTTAAAAGTAGTTGATACTCTCTTAAAATTTCAGATCCTCTCAGCAGGTTCTTTTTTTTTTTTCTTATGGAATGTAAAGAAGTGTTTTTAGAAGTGTGGAGTAATTTTTCAGCTCTTCTCAAGAGTATATTTTTTTCGGATCTAGAATGGTGTCCAAGAAGTGAGTAAAAACTCTCTTTTAATAACCAAAAGGTGGAGTGAAAAATTGGGCAAAGGTACAACACCCATGTGCCAATTTTAACTTTTTCAGAAAAGAGTACACAACCCATGTGACTCTTGTACCTTATATTTGACTTTTTGACACTCTTTCTTTACTCTTTCCTTTTCCTTTTTCTTTAGACAAGAATTGATTTATTTTTGAACTTTAAACTTAAGACTCAATTCCTAAAAACTAAACTTCCAATCCTAACTAAAAATTCTACCTTAACTAAATAGACTGAATGAAATGGAGCAAGTTCATTCCGAGCATAAACTCAAACCAAAATACAAAATGGATAAGTCCAATATTTCAAATCCAAACTAGCGAGCCTATATTTCTAAAAAAAACTTCAAACACCGGTGACATTCACTTAAAACAAGCTAACAACAAACTTTAAATATGAACAGACCAAAACATTTAGCTAAACGATATCAAGTTTTGTTCTACGAGCATACTGCCCATAACTCATGTTGAAAACAATGTTCAAAGTGGGGCATGCAACTCTATATGCTCTTGAAAACATGTCCTAGCTAAACCTCACTTGAACTCACAAAAATCCCTACCACTCCAGCAAGCTAATCAAAATGAACTAAAACAAAATATTCACTCATCACAAAGGAACATGACTCTTAACTTAATTACTACGTGTACTATTTGACAAACTCAGAGGATTTCATATACTACTAGGCAACAAAACCACAAAATAATTTTATTCACTCCTTTTTGTTTAGCCAAGAGCTCGAGCTACATAACAACTTATCTAAAACCCTTCATGCTTTTCTAATATTCTAACAAAAGTTTTAAAACAAGTTATTAAACTACACCACCTCTACTGCATCGCCAAGCCAAACTGCTGCCTCCAAAGCCTTCACGGACAACTCGAAACCAACATCAACACTGCTACATCATCGTGTCCCTCACGTCCCCGCTGCTGCACCATTAACAACAACCCCTGGATCGACACTGCCTCGCTCGACTGAAAAAACAGCCCCTCCACTGCCTTACGGATTCGAACTTTGACCGAACTTTGACCTCTGATCTACGCTAAACCGTTTGGATTTTGTAACTTCCGAGTTGAGAAATGGAATCACGAGGCCAAAAGCTTTCGAATGATATACTTTTTGTATTTTTCCGGCCACCAGAGGTGGTGGCCGGCGGCGGAGGAGCGGCGGGGATCCGGTGGAGCGGTGGTGGCGTGGGATTTCCGGTGGAGAGGGAATTTTTGGCAAGAGTTTGCCTAGTCTCTTGACTAGAAGGTGTAAAATGAGAAAATGTGGGTTTTTTGGTTTTTATATGGATTGAGTGGGCCGGGTACAAAGTGGGCTGATGGGCTGATCTTTTGGGCTAATTATTTTGCACAAATGGCTACTTAAAGGCACTACATTACTTAAAACATACTAAATTAATCAAAATAAAAATCACATCATTTATACTAACATCACAATTAAACATAGGATCACAATTACACACATAACAAGTAATTTTCATATTTTTCTTCCCGATTAATGACAATTTCAAATAAAATAAAGACTATTTTTTAGGAAAATTTCGGGAAATTTTCTAAGAATTTAACACAGCTATTTTGAGCAATTTTTGCTGAATTCGTGCCAAAATTAGGTGATTACACATATTACTATTAAATCTTGTACTCCATCTGTACGGGAAAAAAATGAACTATGTACTGAACATCTTGATGCAATATAAAATGGCCTAAACGACAACCATCAAAAGCCAAGCTCGAGAGCACAAGGGATACGAGTCAAGGCCTCCGGAAACATCTTGAAGATCATGCATTGGAGCGCCAAGGACGGAGAAAAACAGTGCAGGAAACAGGGCAGCCCAAAACAGGGCAAAACAGGGGAGCACACTGGGAGCTCACTGCCTGCCGAAGAACATTTGTTCTTCACGATCGCGGCCATGCCTGCGCGATCGCGAAGAGGCTTTGGTTGCCCTGCGCGACAGCGCCCATGGAACGCGAAGGCGAAGCTGAAGATGATGGAGACCTGCGCGATCGCGAGCACTTGGCGCGATCGCGATGCCTTGAATTGATGCCTGCGCGATCGCGATCCCTCTTGGCGCGATTGCGATGAAGAGGAGCTGAGCAGCGAGCCAGAATCAGCTGCAAGGGCAATTTTGTCCATTTATCAATGTAAATGTATAAATAGCACATTAGCTCTTTCATTCATTAGTTAGTTTTACCTTGTACTGAACTTAGAAGAATAGAGAATTAGAAAGGCCGAGCCTTCTAGTTCGAAGCCCGAGGCTTCATGTATCTCGTTAACTTGGAACCTATGGCGATCGACACCTAGTTTGATTTCATTGCAAGGTTCGAGTTTCATTCTCCCTTTTGGATTATTAATTCATGTCTTGAATTCATTAATCCGTTCTTTCTTCTCGTTTCTTGACTCCCCAATCCTTGTTTTCCGATATCTTTGATATCATCTATCTTGTTATCTTTATCGCTTCCGCATAGTTTGTATCGTTTGTTTAGCTTCCGCGTATTTTTCCATTGCATCAGTTGGTATCAGAGCACGGCTAGGCTTCGTTCTTACGAATCCTCGGTCTTGTTCTTGTCGTTGTTGTGATTGTGTTGTTTGTTCTTGAAAAATTGAAGAAAAACAAAAAAATAGAAAAACTAGAAAATTTGACAAATTTGGTCGAGCGGGTGGGATACGAATCCCTGAGTGTTAAAAAATATTGGGGTTTGTTCCTTATTGTATTTCCATCGTTTTGATACCCATATCTCGTGTTTTGGTGTTACGATTCAAAATTTTCAAAAATCAAAATCCAAAAGTTTGAAAATTCTTGAAAACGCTTCAATCTTGAATCGAAGCTTGTTGTTGTTTTTTGGGGTTGAAAAACTATTGGGGATTGATGATATTAGTTGTATACACCTTTGGGTATCGTTGGTTTTGTGTATTGGGTTGAAATCGAACCAAAAAGTTGGCCAAAAATCGCCAAAACTCGTTTTTGAGCTGCTGTAAAAGTTGCAGGAATTAACCCTTCGCGATCACGAAGAGCAATTCTCCGATAGCGAAGAGCAAAATTATTTTTTGAAAATTTAACCCTTCGCGATCGCGCGCGTCTGGTCGCGATAGCGAAGAACAAAAAAAAATTCCAGAATTCCAGTTTTGGGACAGAACGTTCGCAACAGCGTCCGAACAGTTTCCAAACATCTAAACTCCAATTGGACCATTAAATATGATGAGTTTCTAAATCACAAACGAAATTTCATCCGATTCCAAATCCGTTTGGTGCCAATTCGAGTCCAATCTTTTGTGTCCCGTTTCCTACTATACCTCTTGCTTAGTGTTTCTAAGGTAATTGGCCTACTAGAAAGACACTAATCCTTTAGCGTATTAGGTATTCGTGCGTAGAGGAGATTAGAATTCAAAGAAGAGTCGTAGAACTCCTTTTGGCCTCAAGTGCGCCGTCCGTACATCGAGTCTCATTAATTGCACTCCGAACTTTAACTTGGACATGCTAGTTGTGATTACCTTGGTTCCCAAGTTGATAAGGCCTCGCTCTTGTGTGTACATATATTGAGTGATACACGTGAGCGAGTGACTTTTGGGAGGTTTTGTTCTTTGATGATTGCAACAATGTCGGATGTTGATTGTGGGGATTATGGCTCATGCGGGGATGATGCGCGTTGCTATGACTCGTATGGTGATGAAGGAGACTATGGTTCCTACGAGGGTGATGATGGCCATTACTATGATGATGGAAACCATGGCTCCTATGTTGATGAAGCAGTTCACTATGATGATCGTGAGATTGATGAAGACTATGAGGCTTGTGATGAAGATTGTGATGATTCCTATGCTTCTAGTCAAGAAATCGAAGATGGTGACGCTTCAAGGTACATTGATCCTACTTACTCTTCTTGTGAAGAATTTGAACATGATAGTGACATAGATAGAGTTGATGATGATGTTGAGTATATGAATTGTTCTTATGCATCTTCTCTTGGTGTTGCTAATGGAGTACAAGGGAGTAGTGGAGGACCTTCCATTAGTATGGGAGGTGGTGGTGGTTGTTCCGTGGGAAAGACGAAGCTTGCATCTTCTAGGTACGCTAAGCGACCTAATGCTGCTAATTCCCATGTGGAGGTTGGTTTGGGAAATGGTGTTGCTTTTGCTACAAAGGGGATGTATGCCGTGAGGGGCGTGGATGGTTGTAGTAGGAGTAGTACTATGGGCTATGGAACCAAGGCGAAAGGCACTTATGGGTTCCATGGCAAGATTCCTTCCTCGACTTCCAACAACATTGCTAATGTTGGGAGAGTGACGGGAAGTGGAGTTTGTCCTAGTGGTGTTGCCACTAGTGGAGGGATAAGGAAGACCCAAGTTGTCGGAGTTGACACTTGTGGGCATTCAAGATCTCATTTGGAAGCCAATCTACAAAACTTGGGTAGATGTAGGTTCGTTGTTGGGGTAGATGGTATTGGAGGATACTTGCTCAAGATTGGTGATACCGATGCCAATTGTATTAGCACCTCTTTGGTTGATAGGCTTAGGATACCATGCCATAAGCTAGAGCATCCTTATGAATATGAGGGAGTGTGGGTTTCTAAGGAGGCTCGAGTACTCATATCTCATGGGAGTTATAAATGCTATGTGTGGTGTGACGTGTATCCCATGCGTCATGTTGATGTATGGATGGGTGAGCCGTGGTTGGAGGGGAAGAGGGTGCAATATAGTGTGGTGAAGGGTGCGTATCTTGTGGGCGTAGGGCAAAGAGTCTATGACTTTGTGCCTTACCGGGCGAAGAGCCGAGTGCCTACTAGTGCACCTTCTTTGGCTAGGCAAAGGAGCAAGGATCGGGAACTTCATTCCATGGTCAACAATGTGCAAATAAGAAGTCCTACAAACACAAGCAATGGTGGGACTAGTACTACAAGAGAGTTGGCAAATGTCAACAAGGTGAGCCCGAAGCCACTTCCAAAGCCGAGTGGTTCACCAACAAAGAAAAAGGAGAAATCAAGTGATGAGTCTCCTAGTCCTAGATTCCGGGTTGACGTGAAAAGTCCACCTACTCCGGCTATGGGTATTCTTGGGCCTCGTCCCAATTCACCCGAATTTGAGAGACAAAAGATAGAGAGGAGTAAGGGAGCGACCGGTGACAACTCTCGAGCGGAAAAAGGAGAGGTTGTATTGAGTGATGTGAGTGGGTTGTCACCACCCGAATCTACACCCGACCTTGGAAAAAAAATAAGGGAAAAGAAAGAGGGAAAAAGAAAATTGAGAGTGAGGACACCTCTTATTCTAACCTTAACCCTTTATCGTTTTCTTCTATGTGTTTGAATTCTTATGTAGGGATTCTTGGAGGCAAACCGATGGAGCCTCAACCATGTTCCGAGATGGAAAGACAAGGTGAAGGAGATGCCGAATGTGAGCTACAAGGTGGAGACGTTCATGACACTTCAAAGGTATGTGTTAGTTCTTCCTCCCTTGAGCATGATACTTCCTTGTCTTGTGATCTTGTTTGTAACAACTCTATGCTAGTTGAAGATTTGCATGAGTATAATGTGTTTGCAACTAGTGTAGAGCCTTTGGGTCAACTTGTGTGTGAAATTGAACCACTAGTTGAGAGGGTTGAAAAGCCACATCATGATGTGAGCTCGATTTTCATTGAACCTCTCTTTAGTGAAGATGTCGTAGTTGACCTTATTTGTGAACCTTGTTATGACACCCCACCTATATTTGATAAAGGAGAAGATGAATTGCATGATAATCTTATTCTTCCCTTTGATTGCTTAATTGATAGTGGTGGTCTCTTGTGTCGTAGTGAGGGTGGGTTTGATCTTGAGGAGTCTCTAGAGTGTGAGATGGATCGATTTATTTTCGATGACTCCTCGAGTGGGAGTGAAGGACCTAGTCTTGATTCTATGCTTTTGTGTAACCATGAATTTGAGGTGCATGCCTTTACATTTCTATCGTTTGAAGGCAATCTCATTTGTGGTGGTGAATTGTATCGGACTAGGGTAGGTAGTAGAGTCGAACCTCCATGGTTTGTCAAGTTAGGCTCTATGGATGATCCAACATTTGGAACTCCGAGTGAGGAGAGTGGTCTTGGTATTGGTCGTGTTGACCTATCTTCTAGTAGTCCTAGCCTTCGTTGTGGGGACTATAATGATGAAGGACCTATTTTGGAGACCTTCCTTTGGAGCTTGTCCAATAAGGAGGATTGTCTTGGGGTTGATTTGGGAGGTGACGAGGTACCTCTCGGTGTGTGTAAGAATGCTCTTAAGAAGGGGAGGGGAGTAGTCGATGTTAGTTGTGAATTGAACTATTTTACTTACTCCATCCCATATGTTGAGCACACCTTGAGTGTTGAGCATGCCAAAGCCGATGTGTCACTTTGTGATAAAATTGATTTGAAGGCTTGGTGTGTTGGTCATGGGCTTAGGGGTCGTGGGGAATTTAATTGCTACATGTATATCCTTGATCTCTTTGCTTGTTTTGATTATGAGTGCTTGTTCTTGTCGAGCCAAGAATTTGTTGTCTCTTTTGGGGACATAAGCTTTTTCATAGGTATTGATGCTTGGCTCTATCACAAGAGTGTGTTTTCCACACACCTTGCACTTAATCTTGTTAAGCTAACCTACTTGTGAAGTAGGAAGTTTTGGTTGTGCTTGCTTTGATTGTAGGTTTTGATGGTTCGATTTCGAGGACGAAATCCTTTCAAGAAGGGGAGGATGATGCAATATAAAATGGCCTAAGCGACAACCATCAAAAGCCAAGCTCGAGAGGACAAGGGATACGAGTCAAGGCCTCCGGAAACATCTTGAAGATCATGCATTAGAGCGCCAAGGACGGAGGAAAACAGTGCAGGAAACAGAGCAGCCCAAAACAGGGCAAAACAGGGGAGCACACTGGGAGCTCACTGCCTGCCGAAGAACATTTGTTCTTCGCGATCGCGGCCATGCCTGCGCGATCGCGAAGAGGCTTTGGTTGCCCTGCGCGACAGCGCCCATGGAACGCGAAGGCGAAGCTGAAGATGATGGAGACCTGCGCGATCGCGAGCACTTGGCGCGATCGCGATGCCTTGAATTGATGCCTGCGCGATCGCGATCCCTCTTGGCGTGATCGCGATGAAGAGGAGCTGAGCAGCGAGCCAGAATCAGCTGCAAGGGCAATTTTGTCCATTTATCAATGTAAATGTATAAATAACACATTAGCTCTTTCATTCATTAGTTAGTTTTACCTTGTATTGAACTTAGAAGAAGAGAGAATTAGAAAGGCCGAGCCTTCTAGTCCGAAGCCCGAGGCTTCATGTATCTCGTTAACTTGGAACCTATGGCGATCGACACCTAGTTTGATTCCATTGTAAGGTTCGAGTTTCATTCTCCCTTTTGGATTATTAATTCATGTCTTGAATTCATTAATCCGTTCTTTCTTCTCGTTTCTTGACTCCCCAATCCTTGTTTCCTGATATCTTTGATATCATCTATCTTGTTATCTTTATCGCTTCCGCATAGTTTGTATCGTTTGTTTAGCTTCCGCGTATTTTTCCATTGCATCACATCTTAACTAGTGCTAGTGGTACATCTTATACTTTTTTTAGAGAACGCCCTTTTTTAGCAATAAAATTTTATTGATATACACTAAAATGGTGTTAGTTGTACAGGACACAATTACAAGTATGCCTTCACCTCCCAGAAATCTTACTACTGATAAAGCAAAGGTGTCTAAGTACCTGTATATGGAGCATGGACTAAATGCCTTCCAAGTGAAGAAAGTGAGACCCTTTTCACTCCATACATTCTGACCCCTCCCCACTTTTACTGGACAATCTCAAATTTTATGTTAGTAGTTTCTTCCTGGTAGCTCCGTGAATCTAATCCCACTTCATAAATTTTCGCTCTCTTCATCTCACTGTAAAGATGGTCACACCAAAGTATCCCCAGTCGAACATAAATTGATAAGTTCTACTACTGATACTAAGTTCTCTATTATTCATAATCACCAACTAAATTTACTAAAACTAAAGGAAAAAGCTAATCCTTTGGATCACCATTTCACCTCAGTTACAAACCTAGGGTTTAAAGGGTAAAAGAAAAGAAAGGAGGGAGACGAAATATACCTGGATAATTTTGACTTTACTTTCACTATGGATGATTATGTTTGTATGTTGCCTTCTAGATGGGACTTGATTTGCTTTGTTGGTGCCGTAGGGTTAGCAAAGTTGCTGGGGTTGGCGATAGTGGAGTTTGCGATGGTGGTGTAATCACCTAATTTTGGCACCAAAATTCATAAAATTGCTCAGAATAGTCGTATTAGATTCTTAGGACGTTTCGTTAAATTTTTCTGGACTTCTAGTTAGGGGTGAACATAGGTCGGGTTGGTTCGGATTTTTCATTTACCAAACCAAACCAATAATTTCGGTTTTTTAATCTTTAAACCAAACCAAACCGTCCAAAGTCGGGTTTTCTAATATCGGTTTTATTCGGTTTATTCGGGTTATTCGGTTTATTCGGTTTTTATTTGTTAAAAATAAATATGTTGTGTTTTCTCTCTTTTAGAAGTATAGGTAAGTAGCTCGTATCCAATTGTACAAAAGAAGACAAGCTAAACCAAGTTAGTTCATATTAAAACTGTGTTGGATATATAGAGTTCAAGACTTTCTCATTTATCTTTGATAGGTAACTGTAGAGTCCTACAAGAATTAACACTGTCAATCAAACGTTCCAAATATCAATTCAGAGACGTACAATATAGCACATCCAGATGTAGATAGATAAAAAAAGAAAAAAATACTTGCCGATTAAAAAGACAATAATAGCGGCTCAAATGTTTGAGTGCCAAAATCTCTTGTTCTAAGAAAATTATTTTTACTAATTAGGTTTTTTCTTTTGTGCACTTAATTTGGGTTCACTTGTTACTTTCTTGAGGGCTTTCTTTTATGGGTCGTAAGCCTATAGCTCATTCTTATTAAAATTAGCTCATGTAGATGTGTGTTGTAAATCGTAAGTTTGTAACATAAGTACATAACTAAGAAAAGCTACTAAAATAATTATACAATACTTTTCAATAAATGAATTTTATACATATAAAAATCTAAAAATAACATATATGTAATGTCGGTTCGGTTTGGTTTCGGTTCGGTTTTTTTATGGGTAACACCAAACCAAACCTAATATGTCGGTTTTTTTTCGCCAACACCAAACCAAGTCAAACCAAACCATAGTCGGGTTTTTTTCTCGGTTTAGTTCGGTTTGTCGGTTTGGTTCGGTTTACTGGTTTGGTTTGAACAGCCCTACTTCTAGTATTTGTTCTAACTAAATTTGTAATTAATTAGGAAGTAAAATGTAAAAATTAACAAAAATTGCTTGTTATGTGTTAATCGTGACTTTTATTTTTAATTGTGGGGTTTTTATGTAGTTAATTGTGTGTACTGTAAATAAATATAGACTTCTTTAAATGGCTATTTATATAAAAAATGTCAGCCCATCAGCCCACCACCTTAGCCCAATTCCCACATTTGGCCCGTCCAAATCTTGATCAATCCTAGCCATTAGATCAATTTTGATCTAATGGCCCTTATCCCTTCACCCCATTCCCTTATATTTCCCATTTCCACTCTCATTTGCACACACTTCACATAAGTCTCAAAGACTTGGGGAGATGCTGCCCAAAAATTTCTCTCCCCACCGGAAATCCCACGCCACCGCTGCTCCACTGTACTCCGCCGCGGAGCTGCCGCCGGCCACCACCTCCGGTGGCCGGAAAATTTAGAAAAATACACCAATCGAAAGATTTTTACTCCCCCATTCCATTTCTCAACTTAGTTTCTTCAAAATCTAAGCCGTTTGGCGTAGATCGGGATTCAAAGTTTCTTTCAAACTCGACTCCGGCGACGTGAGTTCTTTTCCGGTAAGTTTTTTGTTTCCTCCTCTTCTCCTTACTCCTCTCTACCTCTCCCCACACCCCATCTCCCAAAATTCCTCTCCCTTTTGCCCGTTCCCTTTTTCCGTTTCCCCCTCCCTGTTTTTCTGTTTCTCTTTCTGCTTTTCTTTTTTTCTTCCTCTTCTTATTTTTTCTTTCCGTTTCTGTTTTTTTTTGTTGTGATAATGCTTTTGGGGTGAGGTCGTTGGTGGTGCTGTGATGCTAATATCGTCGGGGAAGGGGCTGTTTTCATGCTCGTTGGCCTATAGTAGCAGTGATGTTGTTGAATTTGATGATTAAAAGGGGCTGTGGTGAGAACGGAGTGGGGCTGGTACGAGGGAGGACTTGGCGGGGCTGTTTTGTTTGTTGTTCGGAGGGTGATGGTGATTTGGAGGCGATGGCGGATGTTTGATGTTGATGATTGGAAAAGGGGGTTGTTTTCAATGATTAGGCATTGGTGCAAATGGACAGATTTGAGACAAGGCAATGGTGCCGCGGGCTTGTTTGGTTAGTGTTATAGTGATGGCAAGGCTGCAATGATGGAGAAGCTATGATGCTGCTGCGATTAGTGTGAAATGGAGCAGCGAGGTAGCGAGGTGCAGTGGCGATGTCGAGGCAGCAGTAACGTTGGTTGATGCTTGTTTGACGCAGCTGTGGTGACGCTGTTTCAATGGCGAGGTAGCAGCTTTGCTTCGGCTTCAATGATTTAAACGAAATTGTGAGCACCGTTTCTGCCCTCTGTCTGTTTAGTTTAGGTGAGTGTTAATTGTAAAGTTAGCTTGGTTAGGATGTTTGATTGGAAAAATTGAAAATCAGGTTTAATATCAATTTAGTACATGCCTACTTCATGTCGCTCAATGAGTTCGTAAAGTTTGGAAATGTTTGTGTTGTTTCAATACTTTCAAAGTGGAATTTGATTAGTATACCATTAATGGTGTTTGCTGTGATGTTCTGTTGGCTTAAGTGTAAAAGTTTACTTGATCTTTTATAACATGAAATGAATTGAAGTTGTTGTCCATCGAATTGAACATGAAATCCATGGCTGATGCACTCTGTCTGCTCTTTCTTATAACTTGGTTCAAGTAGTGTATGTACTACTAGTTTATATTTGGTGTGTTGAAATATTTCCAGTTAGCATAAGTTAGTGTTTCTTTTGCTTCAAGTTAATGTTCAACCATGGGATGAGTTTTGCTAGCTTAGATTTTTTGTTCCTTTCTTTTGGACTGAGTTTGGCTTGATTAGTCAAATTATGGATGATAAATTTGTAGTTTAGTTGGCCTTTAGCTAGAAGTTTGGACTCTGGTTAATCTTTGGTTATTTTGGAAGTCTTAGTTTGTTTAGTTAATTTAAGAAGCACAACTTAGTTAGAATCTGGTTGCATTTGATCCATTTAGTTAGTTTGGGGCTGATTTAGTTGGCTTTAGTTGGTCCTAGACCCTTAGTTAGTATAATGAGTGTTTGGTTGTCCTTGTAAAGGACACAATTTCAGCTTTTTTAGGACTGTTTAGGGGCTGAAATAGTCCTCTATACTGCTGTATTTATGATGAAAATAGGACTAGAAAGCACTCAAGTGTAGGGGTGTGGGCTTGTACTTTTGTACAAGTCCATACCCCACCTTTAGGCCTCAATGTTCAGCTATAAAAGAGGTCATTTATTGCCCTCTTTCAACACCAACAACCTGCTGAAATATATACTACTACCTCCGTTTCAAAAAGGATGAACCTTTGCGGAGTACGAGGGTCAAATTGACTAATTTTGACCGAGAATTTGCACATCGAATTTTTAAATTTTTTTAAATAAAATTCACATATTTAGAAACTACATGAAAAATACTATAAGTCACAATAATTAACAATTCAAAATAGTTAGAAAATATTTGTAAGATATGTGGTCAAACATAATCTTGTTTGACCCTTCAAATAGTAATAGGTTCATCCTTTTTGAAACGGGGGGAGTATCTGCTAAAACTAGAACCAAGAAAAATCTGAAATTTAAGAGGAAAAAAAAAACCAGAAAAATCAGCTTTGCATTGTGAGTTAAACAAGTGAAATATTTGAAAAGAAGGGGGTAGAAACAACAAGCTTTTGTGGGTAAAGATTTAGAACCAAAAGGCTTGACACCTAAAGTCTTTTTATAAATCTAGTGTTAAAATAGCAAGCTAAAGGTTCAAAAGGAGGCTGTCTAAGTTTGCTGGTCATTTGCTTGTCCGATTTGCTGCTCGATTTTTGAGATATTTGGCTTACTAGGTAAACATTTCCTCCTATATTGTATTTTTCTTTACTACTATGTGTGCTTAAAGTGGTATAACCAGCCTTATTGTCTCCCTGTATTTATATTCATATATTTATATTTCTCTCAAGTGTGTTACTCATGATGTGGTAATTAACATAAGGAAACAAAAATAGAGGTTTCAAGTATTGTAGTTTATTTATTCTTGTTATGGATGGTACTTTTAGCTAAGTATATTTATGGGACACTTGAATTGCATAGAAAATGAATCAGCCATGTTGAAATAAACTTGATCTACTTGGGACGTGAACTTGTGAAGTTGGATGTCTAGCCGCTAAATGACAATTTTAGGATGGCATAAGTTAATGTTTCTTTTAATGATTATATAGTGTAATTTGCAAATTCTGGAAATTAAGAACACGTGAAACTAGGCAACTTCATGACACAAAGGGAAAAATATACTTTGATAAGCAAATCATTCCCGCTGATCCAAAAGTTTAAATTAAGAAAGGAGAGGGCATATCATGATTTTGCAAAAGCAGCCCACAATTGGACAAATTAGCTTATTAGTTTAACAAATATTTTTTTCTGAATTTAATAAACAGCCAATTAGTCAGACAGAATAATTGATTGTAGTAAGCATTGCAACGTAGGCCTTCAAACAGTCCATTTGTACAAATATATGGGCTAAATAACTTATTAAAACCTGGTCCAAACTAATTTTGCAAAGAGCAGCCTTTGAACCAGCTTATTAATGCAAACAGGCCCGTTAGTCTCATCAATTAATAAACTATTGTTGTAAATAAAATATAAAAGATCAGTAAAGTAAATGGGAGAAGTAAGAATATGGAGAGAATTTATTATCGTCTTTCTTCTATTAAATTGATGGATGAATGATATCCTTTTATAAGTTGCAAAAGCAACCGAAGAGTTACATATCTGAACTAACATATTAAATTCATACATGTATTTATTAAGTACTTCATTAATGGCATCCACAAATGCAGTGGATTTGTAACACTCCTCCTTGGATGTCCATTAAGCAAGAGTATGTCTCGTTAAAATCTTACTAGGAAAAACCACGTAGGAAAAAGCCTAGTAAAAGAAAAAAGAGTACACACATCTTATGATACGCATTTAGAGCTGCCTCATTAAAAACCTTACCAGGAAAACCCAATGGGACAAAACCTTGGTTAAGGAAAAAAGAGTGCAACGCGTATTTTACTCCCCCTGATGAAGACATTGCTTTATATTACGGAGACGACGCATTCCAATCTTGTATATCAACTTCTCAAATGTTGAGGTTGGCAATGCTTTAGTGAACAAGTCTGCCAAATTATCACTTGAACGTATTTGTTGGACGTCTATTTCACCACTATTCTGAATATCATGAGTGAAAAAGAATTTTGGTGAAATGTGCTTTATTCTATCTCCTTTGATATATCCTCCTTTCAGCTGAGCTATGCATGCAGTATTATCTTCATATAATATAGTTGGAATTCCCATTTGCAAAGAAAACCCACACATTTTCTGAATATGTTGAGTCATCAGTCTTAACCAAATGCATTCGCGACTTGCTTCATGAATTGCCAATATCTCTGTATGATTTGAAGAAGTAGCTGCAATAGTTTGTTTTACTGAACGCCATGATATAGCTGTGTCTCCACATGTAAATAGATAGCCTGTTTGAGAGCGTCCTCTATGCGGATCAGACAAATATCCAGCATCCGCATAGCCAGTTAATTGTGACTTGTATTCATTTGAATAAAACAATCCCTTATCGATAGTCCCTTGGAGGTATCTGAATATATGCTTAATACCGTTCCAATGTCTTCGTGTTGGGGAAGAACTAAACCTTGCCAATAAGCTTACAGCAAAAGATATATCTGGTCGAGTATTATTGGCAAGATACATCAGTGCACCAATTGCACTAAGATATGGCACTTCAGCGCCAAGAAACTCTTCATCATTTTCACAAGGTCGAAATGGATCTTTATTTACATCAAGCGACCTCACAACCATCGGGGTGCTCAGAGGATGTGATTTATCCATGTAAAACCTCTTAAGAATCTTTTCAGTATATATTGATTGATGGAGAAATATTCCTTTTGTCAAATGTTCAATTTGTAGACCAAGACAAAAATTAGTCTTTCCAAGGTCTTTCATTTCAAACTCTTTCTTCAAACACTCCATAGTATTTGTGAGTGCTTCATGAGTTCCAATAATATTCAAGTCATCAACATACACAGCTATTATGACAATTTCAGATCCAGACCTTTTTATAAAAACACAAGGACAAATTGGATCATTTTTATATCCTTCTTTCAATAGGTATTCGCTAAGGCGATTATACCACATACGGCCCGATTGTTTTAATCCATATAAGGATTTCTGAAGCTTTATTGAACAAGCTTCTCGGGAACCTTTAAATGCTTCGGGCATTTGAAATCCTTCAGGGATTTTCATGAAAATTTCATTGTCTAATGAGCCATATAAATAGGCTGTAACAACATCCATTAGACGCATCTCAAGTTTTTCTTGTACTGCCAGACATACAAGGTATCTGAAGGTGATTGCATCCACAACAGGAGAATATGTCTCCATATAATCAATGCCAGGTCGTTGCGAAAATCCTTGTGCTACAAGTCGTGCTTTATATCTAACGACTTCATTTTTCTCATTTCGTTTTCGCACAAATACCCATTTCCCCACTGGCTTTACACCTTCAGGTGTTCGAACGATTGGTCCGAAAACTTCACGTTTATCAAGTGAAGTCAATTCTGCTTGAATTGCATCTTTCCATTTTGGCCAGTCATTTCTCTGTCTACATTCATCGACAGATTTTGGTTCAAGATCCTCGTTTTGTTGCATTATCTCAACAGCAACATTATATGCAAAATTGTTGTCGACAACAATATTATTACGGTTCCATAGTTTTCCCGTAGAGACATAACTTATTGAGATCTCTTCAATTTCATTATTTTCAGGTACCTGAGCCTCTCCTGAAGAGGTCTTATTAGTTGTTATGTCTTTATGCTCGTTTTGAGCAATTACCTCCGTAGTATGATCGTTTTGATCATTTGCTCCTTTTCTTTTTCGAGGATTTTTATCTTTGGAACCGGGTGGTCTACCACGCTTTAGGCGTGCCTTAGACTCACTTGCACAAATAGGTTGCCCTATCGGGATATCAACTCGAATTGGAGCATTTGCAGCTGGAATACGGGATTTAGTTACCCTTGGTAGGTCAGTGAATGCATCTGGCAGTTGATTTGCAATATTTTGCAAATACACTATTTTTTGAACTTCAAGTTCACATTGATTTGTACGAGGATCTAAATGAGATAGTGTTAATGCATTCCAGTCAATATCTTTTTCTAGCTGTTTATTCTCACCCCCTAATGTTGGGAAAACTGATTCGTCAAAATGACAATCAGCAAACCTTGCGGTGAATAAATCTCCCGTCATGGGCTCAAGATAGTTAATAATAGACGGAGATTCATACCCAACATATATCCCCAACCTTCTTTGGGGTCCCATCTTTGTGCGTTGTGGTGGAGCAATTGGTACATATACCGCACATCCAAAAATTCTAAGATGAGAAATATTTGGCTCCTGACCAAAAGCCAATTGTAGTGGGGAGAATTTATGATAACTTGTCGGCCTAATCCGAATAAGAGCTGCCGCATGCAAAATAGCATGACCCCATACTGAAATGGGTAATTGTGTTCTCATAAGCATTGGTCTAGCCATTAATTGGAGGCTTTTGATAAATGATTCTGCTAGACCATTTTGAGTATGAACATGAGCAACTGGATGTTCAACTGTAATCCCAGTTGACATACAATAATCATTGAATGCTTGAGATGTAAACTCACCAGCATTATCAAGACGAATTGTCTTAATAGCATAATCTGGAAATTGTGCTCTCAATCTTATTATTTGAGCAAGCAACCTCGCAAATGCCATATTGCGGGTTGATAATAAGCACACATGTGACCATCTTATAGATGCATCTACTAAAACCATAAAATATCTGAATGGTCCACATGGAGGGTGTATGGGCCCACATATATCACCCTGTATACGTTCCAGAAATGCAGGGATCCTGATCCCAACTTTAGATGCTCTAGTAATAAGCTTTCCTTGAGAACAGGCAGCACAAGAGAATTCTTTAAGTTGAAGAATCTTTTGGTTCTTCAATGTATGCCCATTTGAATTCTCAATTATATTGCGCATCATATTATAACCGGGATGGCCCAACCGGTCATGCCAAATAATAAAATCATTTGATTTAGTAAACCCTTTGTTTACTATGGCATGTGATTCAATTGTACCAATGTTTGTGTAGTACAAACCGGAGGAAAGAGTGGGGAGCTTTTCAAGAACATATTTCTCACCCGACTTTATTGTAGTAATATAAAGATATTCAATCTTTCCATCGGTTTTAGTCTCAATATGATAGCCGTTTTGGCGTATATCTTTGAAACTTAACAGGTTTCTTTGAGACTTACTACAATATAAGGCTTCATCAATAGCCAAATATGTTCCTCCAGGTAATAGTAGCTTGGCTTTTCCAGAGCCTTCAATCAATCTTGTACTACCACTTATTGTATTAACATTGGCTCTTTTCATAACCAAATAAGAGAAATATCTCTTATCTTTTAGAATTGTGTGCGTTGTAGCACTATCCAGGAGACAAATATCTTTGTTATTGAACTTGAATCCAACTGAAGACTGGGAAATTTCCATTTTCTTCATAAAAAGATAAAAATTACATAGTAAGAAATACTAAAAATAAAGCACAAGAAAAGTACTTTTAAACATTGAAACATAAATAAAGATGACATTTTTTTTTTCAAGCTTTAAAACATAAAAAGTAAAGACATTATTCTTTATTAATTTTATTCCCCAGTTACAATGTCAGTTCTTCAGTTACGATTCTCAAAGAAGTCTCCAGCTTCTAAATGGGTAATATTTGGGAGGCCTTCAAAAAGATCATCATCTTTTACGGCAAGATACGCCTCCGTCTCATCATGCTTGTCAGCAAGATGTGCCAGATGTGTCCCATTGTCATTATTCTGAAAGGTCAAATATGCCTCCACATTATTTTCATTTCTTTTGAGCGAAGCTTGATAAAGCTTGACAAGATGTTCCGGCGTACGGAAAATTTTCGCCCAATGACCTTTCCCACCACATCGATGGCAAATATTATTATTCTTGCCTTTTGAAGGATTAGCTTGAGAACCCTTATTATTCTCATATTTATTTCCACCGTGACGACGATTATTATTTCGTCCCTTGCCGCGCCCACGACCATGGCTTTTACCACGGTAATTATTTTGCCTTCTTTCAGGCATATTATTTATTGCTACCACATTCGCCTCAGGGAATGGAGCATGTGCTCCCACATTAACCTTAGGGAACGGAGCAGATCCAGTGGGGCGGGCTTCATGATTTTTGATCAACAGGGAATTATGTTGCTCAGCTACCAGAAGGCATGAGATCAAATCAGAATATTTTTTGAATCCCTTTTCACGGTATTGATGCTGTAACACCATATTTGATGCATGAAATGTGGAAAGTGTTTTTTCCAATAAGGCATCATCATCAATAGGTTCTCCACATAATTTTAATTGAGAACTTATTCTAAAGACAGCAGAATTATATTCTGTTACGGTTTTAAAATCTTGTAACCGTAAATGAATCCATTCATCACGAGCCTTTGGTAGTACCATGGCTTTCAAGTGATCATACCGTTCTTTCAAATTAATCCACAGTTCTAGTGGATCTTTCACGGTTAAATATTCAATTTTTAACCCTTCATCAAGATGATGGCGAAGGAAAATCATGGCTTTCGCCTTATCTTGGCTCGATCTTTCATTTCCTTCTTTAATAGTATCGCCAAGACCTTTGGCGTCCAGATGTATCTCGGCATCAAGCACCCATGACAAATAGTTCTTGCCGGATATGTCAAGTGCCACAAATTCAAGCTTTGATAAATTTGACATAGTAAAAACTATCAAAGACAATAAAATAATTAGGAATTTATATAAATGATAATCAATAAATTATAACAGTGACATGAAGGAAAACTAATATTTCTATTCCCTTTTTTCTTCTAATTAATGACATCCATCATTATGGATAATTATAGTTTTTCATATCATATTCAGAAGTTAGATTAATGAGATTTAAAAATTTTTAATAACAGAACTTTAAATTTGTGAAGCATCTTTTCAAAACTAAAATGATAGCTCATTAATGCATTATGAAAGCTTGTTTATCTAAACGTATACTGCTGTTGTAAAAATTATTTTAGTATATGTGTAATTAATATACTATATTTATCTGTAAATGAGATATATTACGATAAATAAACTATATATAGTTATACCTCACAGATGGAAGAACTTGATACTTAATTTGGAGAAGATTAGAGCCTCGTGCTGATAACGTGTTGTAAATAAAATATAAAAGATCAGTAAAGTAAATGGGAGAAGTAAGAATATGGAGAGAATTTATTATCGTCTTTCTTCTATTAAATTGATGGATGAATGATATACTTTTATAAGTTGCAAAAGCAACCGAAGAGTTACATATCTGAACTAACATATTAAATTCATACATGTATTTATTAAGTACTTCATTAATGGCATCCACAAATGCAGTGGATTTGTAACAACTATCTATTATTTTGATAAAAAATAGCCCATAACTTAAAATTGGTCCAACTGTTTTTTTTTTTTTTGGAAAACCTACAAATGCCCATGACTTGACAAAGCTGAAAACGAGTATACGAATTTTGTCAATTGAAGATTCTATTAAAAATGAATTAACCCATTCCTTGAGGCTCATTTAATATTTTTGTCACTTCATTACCTTTTAACTGGAGTTTTTTTTTTAATAATGAAATATAATACACACTTAGTCAAATTAAATAGGAGCGAGAAGACTCATGCGATTAGGCACAAACAATAAGTATGATTCGTGATCTACTTATTAGGCTAAAAAAATTAAATTGAGATAAGCCAATTCTAAATTAATTATTTTTTTTAAGTTAATTAAATTCTTTTAAAATAGACCAGTCCTTGGTAAGGTTGGAAATGCGTAATATATTTTATCTACTATAAATTAAAGCGTAAATTCGTCCAGTTCTCTGTGAGGTTGGATAAGAATAGCATTTTTAATTTTTCTAAATCAAAGTGCAAAATTCAAAATTAACGGCATTAATATAACAACCATATTTTAATAAATTAAAATTGCGACAATAAAGCAACTGTGCTCGGCACAGGACTCGAGGGTGCCTAATACCTTCCCGAGAGTCAACTGAGAACCTTAGCCGAATCTCTAACGCAGACCATTAGACGAGTCAGAGGTGTTCCAAGGTACCTTTTGGTGACTTGGCACACCTTAAACTATGTCAAGTGGCGACTCCGAGTTCTCTAAATAATTTTGTACCTTTTTTAACACCAGTCACGAGCCTTCGAATAAATAAACCGCAGCGCAGAGTTAATTAATTTTTTAGGGCGTGACAGCTCGCATCTCCGCAGTTAATTATATTTTTTAGGGCGTGACAGGTGGTGGGGTTATCGGCGGTGGTGAGGTCGAAAAGGGTAAAAAAGTTGCGAGAAGTGAATTTTTAATCTGGGGAGTGTAAAATTAAAGTAGCAGGTCGTCAAAATAAATGTCGATATACAAAAATGGTAAGTACTTAAGTCGGCATTTGTTCTGCCGACTTACTAAGTCGGCAAAACTTCTGCCGACTTGTCAAAAAGTTTGTCCCGTTACTTTCATTACCTGTGCCGTCTATTTCTTGTTGTAAGTCGGCACAATTTGTGCCGATATACCCATTTTTGTTACAATATATTTGAGCACTCCATTTCTGTTGCATTGTTAAATTTTTGACCCATTTTGGCGCCGGATTCTAATATAAGAGTAGTTCTGTTCTTTTTTCTTTCATAATATCTGAGATTCTTTTTTGATGTATATTGTAAAACTTCTCTTATATACATAGATGTTAAATTCTTCTGAGTTACCTTAAAAAGTTGGAGTTATAACTTATTTTGCATCGACCAGATAAATATGTAAGTATATAATATCAGTTGCTAGTCCATTTTACTGAATTACGCACTTGGTGTATAAGCTTGCACAGTTGATTGTGTTGGGTTTGGAAAGAAGGTAAAGTTGTGTGAATGGGAAATGAAAGAAATATTTATTAAAGATTAATATTTATATTAATATATATTTATTAAATATTAATATTTTAATTTGGGGCCGTTTTCGTAACGGAATTAAAGAGTGGAATACTTGTGCAAATATTCCAAAGTTCCCAAAGCTGTAACGTTATTTCAATGAAAAGGTACTTTTTCATTGAACAACCACTTGAAGGCTGCCTTTCATGAACAACCACTTCACCAAAATGAAAAGACATCTTCATGCCTTTTCACTCCAAATCTTGTGGCTATAAATAGAGAGGCATTTTGCCTCATTTTGATTATCCAAAAATTTCATACTCTCTCTCTCATTACTCTTTGCATTTGTTTTCAAAACAAAAGTAAGTTCTGAGTCAGTGTGATTTGCTACCATTATTTGAGTTCGCTGTTCACTGTGATTTGAATTACCGCTATCACAGTGAGGATAATTCCATTCTATCCTGGGAGAAATTAATCCAAAAACCTTGGGTAACTGTGAGGGGATTAGATTTCTTAAGGACAGACAGTGTATACTGTTGGCTTGAAATTTTTCTACTTCATCTATTTCTGTTTTTGGTCATTATCGAAAGTGCAGACTTCTAACAATCTTAAGAAATCTAATTTTTCCTTTGCTGCTTTCGAATGATGAATCTGTTTGCATTACTTTTCAACTTTGGAACGGACCACATGCAACGTGAGCAATAATGCGAAATATTGGTTCAGTGGGAATCTACATACGGCAGTAACAAAACAATTGGCTAAAACTTTGCCAATTCACGTCCCAAGCCTATTTGGTGGCGTTTGAAAGTTAGGAGTGTCCGCAAGTCTTATTTCAAATAAAAGGACACTTGTTTGTCATTTCAATAAAAGCAACTGGTGCGTTCTCCTCTTCTTTGTTTACTAACATTTAAAGAGTATGGTGCCTTGTCCTGTTATCATGTTACAGGGCAAGAATTTTCCAATTCATCTATGCTTTGCCATTTTTAAAATGTGCACTTTCCTTCTGTCCATCACAATTATGAATTTTATTCTATTGGCCAATACTTGGCAATTGGTGACTAAAACAGTACAGTGTACATTTGGATAAAAGAGAAGAAGAAGATCCGACTTAAATTGGATTGCACTAGAAATGACAAAAAGGATATATTACCTTTGACACATGGTGAAGGATTACCTTCCTCACGGCCATGAACAAAAAGGAATGATCACGAGTTTTACTTATTTCTTTTTGTGTTAATTTGTCCTACTGTTTTGATTGTGGAGATTAAAACTTTTATGGTTTTCTACTCCCGATGTTGGAGATTAAAATCTTCGTGATTTTCTACTTCAAAATTCTACTCGGTTCGAAGATTAAAAGCTTCACCGTTAAAGTAATTCGGTACGGTTTTGAAGATTAAAAACTTCATCGTTAAAGTAATTCAATACGGTTTTGAAGATTAAAAACTTCACCGTTGTATTGAAGCGGCTTTGAAGATTAAAAACTTCGCCATCGTGTTAAATCAACTTGAAGATTAAAAACTTCGTTGATTTAATAACGCTAGTTGAATCATAAAATTTGCAGTGAGATCATGATATGTCTGCTGTAGAAATTATAAGGACAAAGTAAAATTGCCCTAGATGATCTTATGCGCAATCTGCTGATCCAATCGGCATTGGAATTGAAAGAATCATTCTTAAAGTAAATTGCATAAGAAATTTATGTCATTTGGTTGACTTTTAAATGACTGCTACAACACCTCTAGATTAAAGGACAGAACCTTCTCAAGGTTACGAAGTTCATATGGCTGAAATGCTAAACTCGTAAAGCAATTGGTCAAAATATGCAAGGTATTGCATGGTAATAATAAATTGGCCTTGATAAAGCTCATAATGGCAGTACTAGAATTTTGCTTACCTCTTGCCTTTCCTTCATGGCTTTGGTCATGTCTCTGACATGTTGTTGGCAAAGCTTAAAAGTAAAATGGTGTTGATGTCAAGTATTATAAGGCTTGACAATTGCAGTCTCAAAATATGTGACAATAGTGACTGTTTTAAAATTTGTTCATTTATGAGCAGTGTTTACGTAAGATTGTGAAACAACACTGGAAATGGAGGAAATAAAAGGGCCAATTTTGAAAAGGCAATATTTTGAAGGTAGCGAGTTTGGTTATGAAACTTGCGGACTTTACGGGCTCAATTAGTCTTCACCATTGCTTGACAATAATAGTCATGCTCTATGCATTATATTTGGAATTAATTCATGTGCTCTTTGAGTTCTATGAATATGACACATGAAATAATTTGAAATGTGGGGGCGTTTGATTTATCCATGTCAAGAATAAATATTAGATTCAATAATGTCTATATTATTCATTATGGTTTTTTGAGCCCAATGTATCCTTGGTGGATATCGACGTGATAGTCAGAGAATTCTTAACGTGTTCATCTCAGTGATGACTAATCGGTGAAACTAACAATGGAATGATTGGTTTGTACATATTCTAGAAAGGTTGTATTATTTCATTAAGGACTTTTCATGAAAATATACATTGGTTGAAAGATAATCTATGTAGAAATAACTGTTCATAAACGGATGTATGTGTTGGTCTATAAGGCGATAAACCAACCTAGATATTAATGATAAATCCATATCAAGTTGGATTTAAGCGGTGAACCAACAAATGATAATTATAAAATTCATATTGATTTGGATTTGTATAATGATTGAAGGTTCTATAATTTAGGCATCAAGTAAATAGCAACACGGAAATGGTTGAGAAATATATTAAATATTAAAAGGTTGTGGCCACAACTAATGCAACCATTTCAAGCTATTGATTTATAACGATGCTGTAACGTAAGTTAGGTTCATAGCCTTAGACAAGGCTGGTGAAGTTGCTGAATGGCTCCAAAATTTCTTGGAAAATATCCCATTTTGGCCCAAACCATTCACTACAGTTTGCATACATTGCGATAGTCAATCGGCAATATCGAGGGCTGGGAGCCTTATGTATAATGGTAAAAATCGTCATATACGACGAAGACATAAAACCATTAGACAACTTATCTCTAGAGGAATTATCACAATTGACTATGTTAAGTCAAAGGATAATGTATCAGATCCACTTACAAAATGTTTAACTAGAGATGATATTGAGAGATCATCAAGAGGAATGGGACTATGGCCGAGGACAAGTCGTCATGGCGGTAACTCTACCTAGAAGACTGGAGATCCCAAGATCTAGGTTCAAGGAGCTCAAACAAAGTTATGTACGACCGCTCCAACATTGTCAAACAACTCAACCAGTTCTCGTAATAAGACAATGTTCAGTACCAAGGATAAAATGTTAAAGACATTTTTTAATGATTATCTAAGTTTGATATAGGAATTATCAAATAGTGTACATCTACGGGATTACACGTTTAGAAATCACCTATGTGAGTGTGAAGTGGAAGCCGCTTCAAGGAGAATTCTGTAAGGCCAATTCTCTACGCACTCATGAACCAGGCGGTGTTCATGGCTGAAACGAACACAACAATGAGAACCAAAAATGGTCAAGGATTAATTGTGTGACATATGTTGTCTAGGTATACACCAAAGTTCGACGGTTCAAAGATATCAAATCTACCGATTGACCGAGTATATCCGATATATGTTCACTACGGAAAGTTCAAAGGGAAACCCACTTATCCGGATGCAATTAATTCTTACTTGCAAATCACACAGTTTTCTGCATGTTTTCTTCATATAGCCATTCCCCATTTATGTGGGGGATTGTTGGGTTTGGAAAGAAGGTAAAGTTGTGTGAATGGGAAATGAAAGGAATATTTATTAAAGATTAATATTTATATTAATATATATTTATTAAATATTAATATTTTGATTTGGGGCCGTTTTCGTAACGGAATTAAAGAGTGGAATACTTGTGCAAATATTCCAAAGTTCCCAAAGCTGTCACGTTATTTCAAGGAAAATGTACTTTTTCATTGAACAGCCACCTTGAAGGCTGCCTTTCATGAACAACCACTTCACCAAAATGAAAAGACACCTTCATGCCTTTTCACTCCAAATCTTGTGGCTATAAATAGAGAGGCATTTTGCCTCATTTTGATCATCCAAAAATTTCATACTCTCTCTCTCATTACTTTTTGCATTTGTTTTCAAAACAAAAGTAAGTTCTGAATTAGTGTGATTTGCTACCATCATTTGAGTTCGCTGTTCACTGTGATTTGAATTACCGCTATCACAGTGAGGATAATTCCATTCTATTATGGGAGAAATTAATCCAAAAACCATGGGTAACTGTGAGGGGATTAGATTTCTTAAGAACAGACAGTGTATACTGTTGGCTTGGAATTTTTCTACTTCATCTATTTCTGTTTTTGGTCATTATCGAAAGTGCAGACTTCTAACAGATTGTACTATGATGCTTACATTGTGATTGAAGTATCATATATGATTTCAATTATTCCATTATATTGGGCTGTGTACTTGATCCAGAAGGGGAAAATTATCCAAAATTGATTTGCAAGATACTTAAATGAAGATAATTATAATCATATCACCATGCTCAGGTTTTTTCATGTTGTCCAAATATCGAGTACCAAACTTTCCCCAATACAAGATGACTGATTTTGTTATGCTTCACATACTATGATCCTTCCTTTAAACTTCGTTAAATTTCATTAACAAAAGTTGTAATTTTTCTGTGTACAGTAAGGAACAAAAGTAGGTAGTTGCATAGTTTCCTAACCAAACAAAGATTGTCATATCATCTACAGTATCATTTAATTTTGCCTGATATTTTGTAATATCACAACCAACTATTCTGCTTTTCCTAACTCTTAAAAATTTTTGCAGAGATTGCAACAAATCTCAGTTGTTGTACACCAGTACTCTTGGGTAGGTAAAATTTTAATTTCCGACTTTGCTACATTTCTCTGGTTGTAGAAAAAATCCATTTCACTAAGCTAGCGTTTGGACATAGATTTGGTTGAAATTTGAGAATTTGAGTTTTTGAAGTTGAGTTGAAATTTTTTTTTTTGAAACTTGAAATTGTGTTTGGACATACATTTCACTTGAAAAAATATTTGAAGTTTTGTGAGTGAAATATACAAATTTTCTCAAAAAATTTCAAAAATTGGTCTTGGCAACTTTTTGGTTTTTGGGATTTTTTTATCCAAATTTTGATCAAATACTATAAACAAACAATTTTTCTCTCGAAAAATCTTCCCAAAGAGTATAAACAAGTATAAACAAAGCAGTGACTGGATTTTATTGTTCAACTGCAGGTCAACAGGAGTACCTCTGTAGTTTTTTGCAGCATATATATTACTCCTACTAGCTTCAAATTTTGCTAGTATAGGATTCAAAAGTACTGACGTGTATAGTACACCCAACAATAATTTATAGCTTGTCCTCTGATAGAGTCATATCCTTGTGTACTGCAATCACTGACGTACACTTTTTTTTTTTTTTTTTTTTTTTGTGTAGTGTCACATTTAAAAAGAATGAACAAATGAATAAGATATTACAGCGACATTATATAATAAAAACATATAAATTCAAATATATTACTAGAACTCTCCCGGCGAATTTTCATTTTCTGGATACCCGTCATTAGAAATAGTACTAGACAGAGGCGGACCTATGTGTCTGAGTTGGGTGCACCGGCACCCTTAGAATTGGGCAAATTCTTGGGTACACATGTAACTTCGTGAAAAAAAAAAGTAAAAAAAAATTGTCTATGTTTGACACCATTATACAAATTTCGCTAACTTCGTTTAGGTTGTGATTTCTTTTTTCTTTCTGCCTTTTAATTCTATCTCATTTTCTTTCTGTATATTCTTTTTCTCTCCTTGTTTTGAACTCAACGATACTATTTTCACCAACATTATCCAATTGATTGAAGTGGTTCCTTTATTAGTTAGCATTTGTTTTATCGATCTTTAAGAATAAAAAACTTGATAACACAAATTGACCTAACCTAAAACCAACCTAACTAAACAAAGTTAACCTAATACAGACCGAATGAAACGAATGTATATCCCAAATTCGGTCGTAGCATTAAGCGATAGATTACACTGAAAGTAATAGTGCACCCGTAATTTTAAAATCCCGAATCCGTCTCTGGTACTAGATACATCCAAACACTCAAAAGATCATCATCCATTTGATTTCGTAAGTCGGACGTAATTAACTTCATCACTAAGAAAGCTCTTTCAGTTATAGCAGTAGCAAATGGCAAAAGTAAAGAAAATTTCACTAGTCGGAACACAAAAGGATAAGCTCCATGTTTCTTTGTCTCCACTAGTTTCTTGGAAAGGTCATCAAGTCCCTTGAGATCTGAAAACTTTTATCACGATCTCGAAGATTAGCAATGTAATTCTCAACCTATTATATTAACTCCTTCACTTTGTCAATGTTGTTCCGATTCTTTGGCACTACTGTACTATTCGTATTAATCTTAGATGTTGAAATTGATTTTGGTAGCAAGAAGATATATACTATAGGATAAAATCTTACCATTAAAATTTTAATTTAAATTTAAATACCAATTAGTATAAATTCTAGATAATCCAATAGAATTAAAAGAAAAACAATGAAGATTTAAGTCTAACCAAAAAGAAGAAAGAAATAAAATATAGAAGAACTTACCAAAATGTTCGAAGATCCCGATCACCGAATTTCTTTTTAGTTAAAAGTTTTGTTAGCTTACTTTTACTAAGGTATACTTGTATATTTATTCTTAGTTATTTAAATGAATGGAGTTCAATACAAGTAATTTTGTGCTACTTTAGTTTGCTAAAAGTTCAATCCCTATTTGCATAATTGCATTAAATATTTTTAATCAAAATTAAATCTTCAAAACTTTTAATAAAATAAAATAAGTTGTGCCGAAGAGGATTCAGACCTATGCCATCACAGAGTATTTTAAGGCGCTTGACCATTGGACGATTATGCTTCATTGTTTCCCCTAGTGTCATTCTTTTTTGTATTATAATTTTTCATATATTTATATATCTAGTAAAATTTTGTGACGAACTAATATCCTGTAACACCCCTGTCTAGGGTAAATCTGCCCCTAATTGCAATTACAGTTTAGTAGTTTCCATGTGAGAAATTGTTATGGCTTTTATCTTATTAAAATTTTTGTCAACTCTTGCTCTCTTCTACTATTAAAGTTAACAGTCATTCTCGTGACACTTTGCAGAAATAAAAAGGTCGTTGATGGGAACAGGCAATTAAGTCCATTAGTTTTATTTTACAGCATGGGATGTTCCAGTTCGTATACTCAATTCGTATGATTAATTCCTTTAAAAAGTTCTCTCTGTTCTTTCTTCTTTTCCACTCGGTATTTGGTACGCACATTGAAACCCGATTAATTTGAATTCGCGCCGGAAGGTCCCACAATGGGGGTAAAGCGTTCTATATCAAAGAAGACTTCATTCCCAAGACTCGAACCCAAAATCTCTGATTAAGAATGAAGGAGTACCTACTTCACCACCACAATCCTTGGTGGTCCTTGGACAATTTCTCTGTGCTCCCAATGAGATTTCTAAGCTAGCTTTTGTTTATCATTGGGTCCTTTATTCCCAAGCATTTCTTGAACACATTAAATGGTGGTCTGATTTGGACAAAAAGAGCAGCTCGGTGTACAAAGTATTTCACGTTCACACAGGATGCGGGAGAGCCCACCTCAGATGTGATGTTACGCACCTCGAAGGGTCTAATTTAGGGTATTAGTTAATCTAATCTTCCTATAAATTTGGTATAACTCAAACAACTTTTAATTTTCACTAGAATATCTTGCATGAATAATGTAATTTTCATATAATAATAAAGGATTGATTTAGTTTTCAGAAGTTGAGTTAAGTGCCAGAACTCAAATAATTATACGATAAGTATAACTTATATGAAATTTATGTTTAATTAATATATATTGATGGTGTAAATCTTTTCTTTTTTACTCCGTTGAGTGATTCAAAACATATATATTACTAGTTAACTTTTAAGTATTCTTACTTGTTTTACTGATATTTAATATTAGGGGAATTTTCAAAACTAGGCACCCCACAACACAAAATTACAAATGAGGGGCCACATTTCATCCATAGCACCCCTTTATTTTTACATTACACAACATAGCACCCATTTAAACTAAAAACTCTAGGAGCCACTCCCTCACCCTCCCCCACCACTGCCCCGCCAACAGAAACTGAGCCGCCACCGCCGCCGGCCGGCGGTGGCCGGAAAACCAAAAATTCACCGGATTTGCTTATTTTATTTGTGGATATGTTTAAATAATTATTTTTTTGATAATTTTATACACCTAAATCTCTCAAAATAATAAATTATACATGTAAATACATAGAAAATTGTGTATGCAAGAAGAAAAATACAAAAATATACACAAAAAACATAAATTTTATACAAAACATCCATAAAAAGTGCAGAAATCTGAAACTTATACAATTGTATTCATTGTTCATACACACATATACAGCTTTATACAAATTTTACAATACATAGAATGTGTTTAATACACTGTCAATACGTACTTATACAAATTTATACATTTTTATACACGTTTACAGAATTGTATAAACTTGTATAAAAATGTATAAAAGTGTATAAACTCGCAAAACTAACTTTAAACAGTGCTTCGGGCAGCTTTTACACAAAAGCTTAACAAACATCCCAGATCTATACAGTTTTATACAAGAAAAATACTAGATCTAAAAAGTTTTTAGAAAAAACTAGTAGATCTCAACGGATACTTATGAAAATTGTGAAAAAAGAAGAAGAAATATGATAAACAACTTTTTTAAACAAACTCACCGGAGTTTTAACCGAGATATACAATGAAAATCGACATTGTTATACAAAAACAAAAAAAAAGAACAAAAAGAAAACGAGACGAAGAAGAAGCAGCAGCTGTGGTGGTGGTGACCACGACGTCAGTGGCTTGGAGGAGAGGAGATGACGGTGGGGCAGTGGTGGTAGGGTTGGGGGTGGCGGCGGCGGGGTTAGGTGTAATGGGGAAGAGAAGAGAGAAAAATGGGAAGGAGGGAAGGAGAAGAGAGGAAAAATGGGGGCTAGGGTTTTTTTTTTATTTAAATAGGGGTGCTATGGAGTGAAAGAAAAATTTAAAAAAAGGGAGGGGGGGTGCTATGTCATGTAAGGTAGCAAAATAGGAGTCTTTTTTGGTAATTTTCATGGGTGGGGTGTCACTCAATGTAATTGTCCCTTAATATTAATTATGCCAATGATTTGGTCAAGTCGGTGTCCTTGCTTTATTGCCAAGATACCTATTTATGGTAATTTTTGTCATTGTGTGATTCTTTAAGGTCAATTCTTCAATGATAACTTCAACATTGGTCAATTTTCTAAACTAGATGAGCTATTTAAAAAGAATATTAGGCTTGAAATTATTAAAACAAAATACTTGAAATTTAACTTGTAATATGCTTTGAATTATACGACTATGTGATAAAAGATTTATACCGTAAATGTATATTAGTAGTTAAACTCTTGAAATAGATGATGTAATATGGAAAGCGAAACGCGTGTATTATCAATAAATCGATAAGAGAATTTAAAGACAATAAGTATATTTAACCTAATTTTTTTATATTTATATATCATAGTAATTAACATTCTACAGTTTTATCAAAAAGTCTCTGTTGGTGCAACTAGGAACGGGGGCCTGTTATTAGGAGAACCAACAACTTCTCCACTGTGTCAGAAATATTATCTACTTACATTGTTTAGTCTTTATTTCAAATATTTATGAGAAAGTAGTTCCTAGATCATTCTTTCCCTTTGTTTAACATAGGAGTAGTAGTAATTTATAAAAGAATGTTCCAAACCTCCAATCATAACCAATCATCAATTTGATTCTCCAAAGGTACTAATTAAACATGATACTCCGACCACAGTAAAGAAGTTGTTGCATTAAGACGATCCTGTGGAGTTGGTCTAACATGCTGGCTATACTTTTATTACAACTTTCTGCCTGTTCTCAGTATTTTATTATTGTGCTTTTTCTGGACTTTTTAAAAATATTTGTGGAAAATATAAAATTACTACTAAATTATTTGGTGAAGGATTTAGGTCTTTACTCTTTAATTATATCATATTGTTTGTTCTCAGGTAGAGACAAAGGAATATGGGCCTATATCCTCGCAGTTCTTAGCGGCTTCCACATGACTTCAACTCTAGAAAATTGTAAGGATAGTGCCATATACACTTAGAAAATAAATAAGTGATCGTTCAAGTTCAATGAATAGGATATATAATTAAATTCATATTTTTCTAATTTCAACTTGTAATATACTAGTATTTGGTTTCATAGTACCAAATTCCGGAGTATAGTATTTAATTGAATATATTGAACATATCCAGAACAAGTAAACAACTCCCCTAAGCCAGGCATCTTGAGATTCCTTCTAACTTTTTTCTGGAGTGCCTTGTTTTTCTTGGAGTAGAATAATTTAACTTATCTATAAGGAAGAAATAATTGTTGATGAAGAGTAAAAGTAGGACATGGTTCTTAAGTTTTTATGATCACTATAGAAACAATCTATCAATCAATTATACATCAATTCCAAATAAGATAGTAAGAGGATTAACTATATTAATGCACCATTTTCATATATCAGTATTTAAAAAGTGCAGCATAGTTGGATTATTTTTATGTTGCTAGTCAATTTGCCGCAATTCTCTTTAGTCAGATTTGGATCGAATAACTTTATCTATCAAAACTTATACAAATGAAAAAAATACATACATAATATATACTAACACCTTTTGATAGGCCAAGGTTAAAGGGGCCTTTTTACAACTTAATTTTGGGGAATTAAGGCTAATTTAGCATTTGACAAATTAGTTCAGATGTCTTTATTAAAGGGTCATCTCTTTTGAAGGAACTTGGTTGCTTTTGCATAGTAAAACTTACTTTAGTCCATATTGGAAAACAAATACTAGCTACAAATGTCAGCTATTGCTTTCTCTTTTCAATTTCCAGGTGCAATATGTTTTTTCATTTCTCAGCTGATCATAAAACAAGGATGAAATGCAAACTTAGAACAACTTGCAAGCACAATATAATGTCTAACCTACTGTCTGTTGGTTATACCTTTGTTTTCAAGTACAATTAATCGCTCTTTATTTGGGTAAAAAATGAAAGTGTGAGTTATGTATATGCGTTCTTCGTCAATTTCCACTATGTTACCACATGAGAAGCTTTTTCATTACTGATTACCTAGTGATTAAACAAGTACAATGAAAAAGGCCTAGACAATCAGTAGCGCCCACCCAGCATGGGCAAAATTAATTTTTGAGAGAACAAATGCTTAAATATGGTGAATATTATAAGTTTGCTGATAAACAAAATTTTTCAGTAATGCTTGCATAATAGCTTTAGGAGAAGAGTTTAACTAATATACATCGACGCTGTAAACTATATTTTTATACTGTTGGCTAATCTAGAGCCTATTACAATTAAATTTTTAAGTTTCTTGCGTGTTTCACTAATATTTAAATTTGTATTACGCCAATGATTTGATCAAATCAATGTCCTCTCTTTATTGCCTAAGATACCAACTATATGCTAATTTTTATCCTTATGATTCTTGAAAGTCAATTCTTCAATTATGACTCAACCATTGGTTAATTTTCTAAGTTAGATTAGCTATTTAAAAAAAAATTAGGCTTGAGAATATCAAAACAAACAAGAAAACTTGAAAAATTGATTGTAATAGATTTTAAATTAATCGAAAAATTTACACCATCAATGTATATTAGTGTTTACGTACTCTAAAGACGAAAGAAAGAAAATGTGGGAGCCAAAGAATCATATGAAATTTGCTTCTTGGGGTGAAAATTGGGTCCCAAATTATCTAGCATACTTACTACTAGTACCATTATTATTTGCATTGAACGGCTGCCTATTGGCTTGTGCCGACGAAAATAGAACATTAAAACCGTGAATTGGGCAAGGCGTCAAGAGTCAACAGTCAAGAGTTGAGGCTCCTCCATTCGATTATAATTTACATAAATAATATGAGTATTTATTACGCAGTACTAGTACTTAATAAAACAGAAGGTTCTTAAATTTATGTGCTTTCTTATGTAGAGATAAAATATAGAAAAATAAATTTCTGCATTATATTAGGGATATAAGTACTATATCGTAATAAGAGTATTTGAAAATAACAATATTATTTTTATAATATTCTGCGGAATATTATTTATCAGTTAGAAGTCCTTACATTTATACTCATTTGATACTGAAAAATTAAATATTAGTGTTTCCTGTACAAATAATTACTCCTAATTATTCACTTTATTGCAGTTTATTTAACAATATTTCTTCGTTAAACTGTTCTTAAAAAAAATATACTCCATCCATTCTATTTTATGTGTCATAGTTTGATTCACACGAAGTTTAAGAAATAAAGGAAGACTTTTGAAATTTGTGGTCTAAAATGAGGTATAGATGTTTGTGTGGTTGTAAATCATTTCATTAATGGCAAAACTGTAATTTTGAAGTTAGATTGTTACCAAATTTAAAATGTTGTCATTCTTTTTGGAACAGACTAAAAAGAAAATGCTGCCACATAAATTGGAACGGAGGGAGTATATCATTTTTCTAAATTTCAAAGCAACTTAAGTAAAGTTCCTAAATAAATAAGTTTTATAGCCACATAAATTTTACAAATATATTGACCGTAAATTTTAAGAATTTTTATTTCATTTATAAACTTTTTCAAACTTTGTTACGACGGGTTGCAGGAAAGGGAATACGCAGCGCAGCTTGAGCATAATCATACCCAGCTGGCAATTCTTCAGGACAAAACGTCATATAACTGACAACGTGGCATACAGGGACCCACATGTCTTTGTATGACTTGGACTTGATAATGGTCTGTGCTATTTGCTTTTGGAATTTCTGCGCGCTCCCACATATACTTTTTGCAATTCATTTTCCTAACTTTCAAATGTGTTTCATCGGTCAATAATCATAAGCTCTCTCGAAATAGCCATTGCTTATTAGATAGACGGCGTACATCACATTCCTTAAGGTGCAGTCGTTCTCTGAACCTTGTGTGAATGTTGAATGTTTTGTGCATCGGACTGTCTTCTCCGTTTAGGAACTAAATTTACTATTTTAATATGATAACATTAGTAATAAAATTAAGAGAAGAAGTTCTATTGATCTAATAAAACCTTATTGTCCCAACTAAGAATGATCTAGCTTTTCAATAAGTTAAATTCGTCTTTTAATTATATCTTCCATGTTGCAGATAGAATCATAGAAGTTGGTCCATTCTTGTTTAGAGGGGATTAATCCAGCTGTGCAAATATGCAACCCGTGTGGGTCCAAATAAACCTGCATCACCTATCTTTCTTCACATAAATCTAATTTCGGTTAATTTATCAAGAAAGTATTCAACTTTAAACTCGTAACAATTAACCTTAAGTAGCTGAAACTGGCATGTTGATTTCTTAACTAACCTTAATTCTCTGCGAAAATTCAGCTAAAATCCATCAACAAAAGTCTTATGTTCTATTGATATTCAGTTAGAATTTTTGATTAAAATAATGTGAATTTGATTGTCTATGTCTTTTTTCTTTTTCCAATGTAGCAGCTGGTGAAGAACTAAGTCAATATTGCACAACGCTGTTGTACATTTCCCGTTACGCTAATGCCAAAGACAGTTCATTAATTGTAACACAGAGTTGAGTCCACCCTCCACGTATATTGACATTTTGCCACCACCAAAAGTTAAAAAAAAAAAAAAAGAGAGAAGATTAGACACTTCAACCACACAAACGAACAAATCAAAAGAACCCCACTCAGCTTTAAAGTGGAACAATAAAACCATGTCTTCTCCTTACCAAAAAGCCAAAAAAACTAGTATAACTAATAGTAGTAGTAAAAGAAAAACAAGTTAACTACCTATTGCACACCTCAATCGCAGGCCCGCCCACCGACTAGCCTTTAAACAAACACCTCACCATTATTACTCTAGTAATTTACTACTACTACTAAGAGGTCTTTTTCTTCTTTTAAGGGTAAAATAAATACATGCATAATAGAACCACCGCCATTAAGAACTATGGTGGGTTGAATAAAATCATTCACTTTTAATCAGAAGTTTTCTGATTTGAAGTTTGGGAATGAAAAAAATGCTAGTAGAAAAGTTTTTTTGTGAAATGATACCTACGCGATCGTGGAAGCACCAAATGGAAAATTTCATTTGGAGATGTTTGAATTTTGTATAACTAAGCTGTTAAGAGAAGTCATAACACTTGGACTAATTCGAATTTTCTAGCAATTTAGTGGTGTTAGAAGTTGTAACTATTAGACTGCAATTCCTATTTCATTTCTATGAGCTTTATTTTCTTTTTTGTTTTGTCAAAATCACATTGTTGGTTCTTAATGATTGACTTAATTTTGTGATTATAGAATTATTTCAAACCTCTAATAGTTACTAGTAGAATAAAGAACATATTATAATGCCACAAACTTATTAGAGCGAGAAACATAAATTAAAAAAAGAAAAGATTAGGGAGAATGTAGTGAGCTAGTAGCTACGTAATAGAGAAAGTGAAAGAATCTGGTGGGCTTTGAGCTGTGATTTAGCTGTCTTTTTTATGCTGGGATTTCTTGTTTATCTTCCCATTCACACAGCCCCAAAATCCTTTAAAGACAACAAATAAATTCAGCCTCTTCTCATTTATCTCATAAACCCCATTTCCTCTATCCCTTCATCTCCACATATCTACATATCTTTCATCTCACATTTGCTTAAAACACAAACATTTCTTGATTTTCAGATGTCTCATGTGAAATGAAGCTAAAAACATCCATATTCTTTTGTCTCTCTTTATTGTTTCTATTCTTGTTTAACCACACAAACGCTGAATTCAAAGTCTCAAACAATGGTCCTTTGACAGAAGCTGAAGCACACTATATCAAACACAGGCAACTCTTGTACTACAGAGACGAATACGGTGACCGGGGCGAAAATGTAACAATTGATCCTTCATTTGTCTTTGAAAACAATAGAATCAAGAATGCATACATTGCATTACAAGCATGGAAACAAGCCATCATTTCAGATCCTTTTAATCTCACAACAACTTGGGTTGGACCCAATGTATGCAACTATACTGGAGTCTTTTGTGCTCCTGCACTAGATAACCCGAAAATTCGGACAGTTGCTGGTATTGACCTTAACCATGGTGACATTGCAGGGTACCTCCCTGAAGAACTTGGACTTCTTAAAGATCTTGGAATTTTCCATATAAATTCCAACCGTTTTTGTGGTACAATTCCAAAGAAGTTCAAGAATTTGAGTATATTATTCGAGCTCGATTTGAGTAACAACAGATTTGCTGGGAAATTCCCTTATGTCGTACTAAGTCTACCTAAGTTGATATTCTTGGATATTAGGTTCAATGAGTTTGAAGGTAATGTACCTTCACAACTCTTTGACAAGCCATTAGACGCCATATTCATCAACCACAATCGATTTTCGTTTGAATTACCCGATAATTTTGGGAATTCTCCAGTATCTGTTATAGTACTGGCTAACAACAGGTTCCATGGTTGTCTACCAGCAAGTATTGGAAACATGAGTAATCTCAACGAGGGTATATTCATGAACAATGGATTGCGTTCTTGTTTGCCATCAGAAATCGGGTTGCTCGAAAATTTAACGGTGTTTGATGTTAGCTTTAACCAATTGATGGGACCATTGCCTGAGAGTTTTGGACAATTGGTTAAGTTGGAACAACTGAATGTGGCACATAATATGCTTTCTGGATCAATTCCAGCAAGTATTTGTCAGCTACCTAGTCTTGAAAATTTTACATATTCTTATAACTTCTTTACTGGTGAACCTCCAGTTTGCTTGGGTTTGGAGGAGTTTGATGATCGTAGGAATTGTTTGCCAAATAGGCCTATTCAAAGATCTCCTGCTCAATGCAAGGCGTTTTTGTCTAAGAGAATTCATTGTAGTGCTTTCAAGTGTCATAAGTTTGTACCTACTTTGCCACCTCCTCCACCACTTTCACCACCCTTGCCCGCCCCTCCTCCGCCAGTTTTTTCGCCTCCACCGCCTCCCGTGTTATCTCCCCCGCCACCAGTTTATACTCCTCCTTCACCTTCACCACCACCGCCTCCCTCACCCGTTTATTCTCCACCACCACCACCACCTTCTTCTCCACCTCCGCCATCGCCTCCTCCTCCTGTTTATTCACCACCACCACCACCTTCTTCTCCACCTCCGCCATCGCCTCCTCCTCCTGTTTATTCACCACCATCACCTCCTCCACCTGTTATGTCACCACCACCACCTCCTTCACCAACTCTGCCTTATTGTGTGCGCTCACCTCCACCTCCACCACCAAATTCTCCACCTCCTCTGCCCCCTACTTACTCACCACCACCACCATCACCATCGCCTTACTATTATAATTCACCACCACCTCCACCCCCGAACTCACCGCCTCCTCCACCACCTGTATACATCTATTCATCACCTCCCCCACCAACTCCAATATACTCTTCACCTCCCCCACCTCCTCCAACCCCAGTACCTTGTATAGAACCCCCACCACCACCACCTCCTCCTTGCATAGAACCACCCCCACCACCACCTTCACCCTCACCTCCCCCACCAGTTTATTACTATAATTCTCCGCCGCCGCCATCGCCATCACCTCCTCCTCCAGTTTATTATAATTCTCCACCCCCACCACCACCTTCACCATCACCTCCACCACCAGTTTATTACTATAATTCACCACCACCGCCGCCACCACCATCCCCATCACCTCCTCCTCCAGTTTATTATAATTCCCCACCCCCACCACCACCTTCACCATCCCCTCCCCCACCAGGTTATTACTATAATTCACCACCGCCACCATCGCCATCACCACCTCCTCCAGTTTATTATAAGTCTCCACCACCACCATCGCCATCACCTCCTCCAATTTATTACTACAATTCACCACCACCACCATCGCCATCACCTCCGCCACCAGTCTACCACCACTCACCACCCCCACCATCACCATCACCATCACCTCCCCCACCAGTTTATTACTATAATTCACCACCCCCACCATCTCCACCCCCACCTCCAGTACACTATCACTCTCCACCTCCACCCCCACCACCATCACCATCACCACCACCACCAGCTCCAGTATATGAAGGGCCATTGCCACCAGTCATAGGAGTCTCATATGCTTCTCCTCCCCCACCACCCTTCTATTAATTCTTTTTTTTTTTTTTTTACTTTATTAAAATTTTCTTCTAACCCATCCTCAAAATACAAGATTTATTTGAATAGATTAGATTGGAGTTGTGGTGAATAAATTGGCAAAGATAAGATTGTTGCTTTGCACCAAAATGTATGTATAGAAATCATAATCTGGTTTTGTTTTGTGAGTTTTGTTCCTTTTTTAACTTTTTAAGGATCATACTTTGGTTTTGTATATTTTTGTTCTTCTAAATTATAGTATAATGATGATCATTTTTTTTACTTGTATCTATTTAATTCAAATCTTCCTTTTTATTTCTAATATGTGTTTTATTTTACATCTTGATCTTGCAATGTCACAAGTTCCTCTCCATATGTTGTTGTCGTCGCCATATTTTATATGTCACTTAGTCATATCTGTCTCGTTGCCAGTCATAGCTTGCCATTTCTAACAGTTCCATCTGCAAAAAAAAAAAAAAGGAAAAATGCAGCAGAACTCAACTACCTAATTGGAAATACTTACAAGTGTGTACAAATTGCATTTATTTCAGTGAAGTTTTGGTGGTTGGTTAGTATTAATGTTAAAGCTGAAAATACATGTGGTTTGATTATTACACATTGAATACCAATTTCTGCCACCTTTGGTACTTTGTTAATTGTTGGACTTGGTGGTGGTCCTCCAACTTTTGGGCACGAAAACAAGAATGCAATTGCTACCACCAACTAGGTTTCATTGGTAAAAAAACATAGCTACATTTTGGCCGCACATCGTCCGCTGGTTAAGATTGAAAATCTTTCGAATTTATGTGATATAATTCAAATTTTGAGAGTCAAATTATTTTATTTTAATCGTAAATTTAGACACAGAATTTTTAAATATTTTCTTAAGCAATTTACATATTTAGAATCAACATATAATATAAGTTACGATGATTAAAAATTTATTTAGAGAAAATACTTTATATCGGTAGTACAGAGGCAATTTGTATATATTTTGAATGTAAAAAATTATCAAAAAGGTCTTTTGACCATACTTATTTTAGCCACAATGGCACTAAATAGGGTTAAAATAGTAAATTATAGTCTAATCTAGATCATTTATAGGGTTTAGTAAAATTTGACAGGTTATAGATGGAAGGATATAGAAGTCATTTTGACAAGTGTGATCAAATTTGAGCCAAATTAGTGTGGCCATTTAACATCTCTCAAAAATTATTCTTATTCCGCTTCAATGACCTAATATGGTCATACTAACATGGTTAAGTTGAGTGTTCACGGTCAAGATTCTTGAGCACTTTTGGCTGGAATTGAGGTCATCTCAACAAACCACTGCTCACTTCAGCTAAATTCTTTTTGGAAAAAGTGTGAATTTTAGAAAGGCTCCTAGACTTTACAGTTGTTGGAAACGCGTGTGATGTCAAGAGTAGGACATTTAGATCTATTTTGAGTGCAGTTGAAAAAATGACCAAATCAATTCTCCCTTTGATGTAGCTAAAATTCAATCCTAAATAGGATGCCTCTTTTATTTACTTAGAAGTGAGAGATTACAGAATCGATTATCACTTAGCTAATTGGGAATTAGGAGCATGTGAATTGACCCCACAATATGACACTAACACCTACGGTTTATTTCAAGTTTCAACCCCATTTGGCTTTCTTCATCTTCACATTTTACCATTGGTATTTGCAACAGTTGGAATATTTTTCTCACATTCACATACATACTGGGACTACAAATTAAAGTGAGGTTGTCAGAACTTCAAGATTCTCACGTTTCTTCAACAATCATCCCTCCTTTTATGTCACCCTTTGACCTAATATATCTCTGCTTAATATGCAAAAAGATTGTGAACACATTAAGGCATAGGAAGTTGCTATTTTGATGCATTCTTGGACAAATTCAAGAAAGAAAAAATATTTAACCATGTTGGTATACGTACAAGTTCACGGACTCAGTTTTTAATCCATCAAAGATCCTGAGGAGCAAAATCTTGCAGGCTTTATCCCTAACATTTTAAAATGTTCTTTTATTGTCCATGATTCCACTTTAATATTTTTTAAAAGATTGATAACAATAAACTTTAGGACATGATCATAAATCATAATCTCAAAAGAAATAAAACTTTTGGGCATATCTCTACTGTCTTTGGTGAGGAGAGCCTCTTTCTTGTAGCCGTTGATATGATATAACTTTGGTGTTTTCTTGATATTACTTTCAATAAAGTCCCTACCAAAATCTGTGCTTTCATTTAGTATTCTTTCTAACATCACACGTGAACCAACCTGACAATTACCATTTCTTTGGGTCACTTGTAGTTCATGCAAATCGAGCCAAATTTATGCGGTGAGTGATAATAGCACCTAACTATTTTCGATTTGACTATATATTTATAGTGTTTCACAGTTCAAAATACATTGTTATAAAGACATAATTGTTACCAGATGGGGCTTGGCACTTCTCATTATGAAGAGTCATCTGGTTTACACAAAATTTGACGTTAAAAATCCTATTTTTCTTTTCCTTATTCTGGATATATATAATATTTGGCAAAAGCATGATATACACGTAAACTTTTGTCACATAATTGGGATTGATTTGTGTATACTCTTACCTTATCTAATTAGTTAACTAATTGACAAAATAAAATGATTTAATATATGGCCAAATACATAGACAGACTCTTAAATAAAATGATTTAATATCTCTCGACAAAGCCAAACCTTTTTCTGTCTTTATCCATAACATCCTTTTCACCAACCGTTCTCTTTCACATAAGCTTTAGCTAGCGTTTGGACATAGTTTTGGTTGAAATTTGGGAATTTGAGTTATTGAAGTTGAGTTGAAAAAGAATTTTTGAAACTTGAAATTGTATTTGGACATATATTTCACTTGAAAAATATTTGAAGTTTTGTGAGTAAAATATACAAAATTTCTCAAAAAATCCCAAAAAGTTGTCACTTTTTGGTTTTTGAGACTTTTTGCTCCAAATTTTGGTCAAATACTATAAACAAACAGTTTTTCTCTCAAAAACTCCCAAAAATATAAACAAATGGGAGCTTAGTATATGTTATTTTTTTGAACATCATCAAGTTAATTATTTAATGTTTCCTTTTGTTTTCAACGTCAAAAAATAAAAGGTGGTCAATTTTTTTTATAAATGGATGGCAATGAGTCCTTTTCAGAGCACCCAAAAAAAGAATGTAAATATTCTATGGGGATTTTTGTCTATTTTAGCAAGTGCTTTAATTCAATTCTACTTCTAAGTCCTATTCAAAACAAGTGACTAAAAAAGATATGATTAGGAAATTTTAAGACGGAAGGGATAACGAGTATAATAAGGGTAACAAAAATGTCATTGTAGCTATCATTTTCTACACTCATAAAAAATTATGTGATGGGAAGCACAATCCACCAATGGAATTATGGAAGTGGTGTAATTGGTAAGGGGGTCCAAATCAACATTATACTCACATGGCTTTGTTAGAGAATTCTCACATTACATTGTTTGAATTGAATGGTTGTAATTTGGTTGACTAAGTGTACTCATACACTTGAATCCAAGAAATTAGTACTCATTTATTTAGAGCCTCAAATGACAGCTTGTGTCCTGTAGGTCTTATCATATTAATGATATGTCATACACCCTCCGTCCCAAATTAGTTGACACATTCAGCTTCTGCACGCCTATTAAAAATTCAATAAATAGGAATATATATTTTACAATTTACTCCTCCGTCCCAAATTAGTTGACACATTCAGCTTCTGCACGCCTATTAAAAAATCAATAAATAGGAATATATATTTTACAATTTACTCCTGCTGGCCACATTTTTAATATTAGATTATTATTATTATTATTATTATTATTATTATTATTTTGAGAAATACTCTTTTATTAACTATGGGCATAGTTGGAAAGAGTTGGCAAAAAATATCTTGAAATCCTAAAGCGTCAATTAATTTAAAATAAATAAATCTTGCTAAAGCGACTATCTAATTTGGGACGGGGGAGTACATCTCATACCCAAAGATGCAATTGTTCGATGAGATTTTGGCTACTTACCCTTTCGACCATTTAACTAACGTTTCTGTATTTACAGTTTACAAATACCATATATCTCAAATACTCGTTCAGTCATTAATATATGATAACACTGAATTCCAATGTTTAAAATTTAAAATTAAAATGATGCTGAAATTTGGAAACACTTTTGACGACTAATAGTTTTCAGACAGGAAATATTTAATCTTTTTCCATGTGCAATTCATGTTTAAATTAGATTTATAGAAAGGGAGTTTTCTTTTGCTGCTTCAAAAAGGAAATATATTGTATTTAAAAGGGAGTAGTTAGTATGAAAAGGGAATAAAGAATTTAAGTACAAATTTACTGTTAGATGCCACTTGGGGGAGATTGCTTTCAGCCAAAGCTAGGTGGGAATAATAATAGGATTTGTATTGTTTATTTAGTACTTTAGTGATTATATTGGTACTTAAATCATTGATTCTGTTAAGACAGATGCTATACAACTATAAAATCTTGATCCGCATCACTGTTTTTACTTTTGAAATAAAAGATTTAATGGAGTGAAGTAATAATGTCTACACAGCATGTCCTCTCCCAAATTATTTTGGGACAATTACATTGAGAGACACCCACTCATGAAAATTACCAAAAAAGACCCCTATTTTGTTACCTTACATGACATAGCACCCCTCCCTTTTTTTAATTTTTTCTTTCACTCCATAGCACCCCCTTTATAAAGAAAAAAAACCCTAGCCCCCCATTTTCCCTCTCTTCTCCTTCTCTCCTTCACATTTTTCTCTCTTCTCTTCCCCCATAAACCCTAACGCCGCCGCCGCCACCCCCACCCCCCAACCCTTCCACCACTGCCCCACCGTCACCTCCTCTCCTCCAAGCCACTGAAGTCGTGGTCACCACCACCACCACCGCTGATGCTGCTTCTTCTTCATCTCGTTTTCTTTTTGTTCTTTTTTTTTTTTGTTTTTGTATAACAATGTCGATTTTGATTGTAAATCTCGGTTAAAACTCCGGTGAGTTTGTTTAAAAAAGTTGTTTATCATATTTCTTCTTCTTTTTACACAATTTTCATAAGTATCCATTGAGATCTACTAATTTTTTCTAAAAACTTTTTAGATCTAGTGTTTTTCTTGTATAAAACTGTATAGATCTGGAATGTTTGTTAAGCTTTTGTGTAAAAGCTGCCCGAAGCACTGTTTAAAGTCAGTTTTGCAAATTTATACACGTTTATACATTTTTATACAAGTTTATACAATTCTGTAAACGTGTATAAAAATGTATAAATCTGTATAAGCCACTGAAGTCGTGGTCACCACCACCACCGCTGATGCTGCTTCTTCTTCGTCTCGTTTTTTTTTTTTTTTTTTTTTTTGTATAACAATGTCGATTTTGATTGCAAATTTATACACTTTTATACATTTTTATACAAGTTTATACAATTCTGTAAACGTGTATAAAAATATATAAATCTGTATAAGTACGTATTGACAGTGTATAAAACACATTCTATGTATTGTAAAGTTTGTATAAAGTTGTATATGCGTGTATGAACAATGAATAAATTGTATAAATTTCAGATTTGTGCACTTTTTATGAATGTTTTGTATAAAATTTATGTTTTTTGTATATATTTTTGTATTTTTCTTCTTGCATACACAATTTTATATGTATTTACATGTATAATTTATTATTTTGAAAGATTTAGGTGTATAAAATTATCAAAAACAATTATTTAAACAAATCCACAAATAAAATAAATAAATCCGGTGAACTTTTGGTTTTCCGGCCACCGGCCACCGCCGGCCGGCGGCGGCAGCGGTGGCAGGCCGGTTTCTGGTGGTGGGGGAGTGGTTCCTAGAGTTTTAGTTTAAATGGGTGCTATGTTGTGTAATTTTGAAAATAAGGGGGTGATATGTTGTGTAATGTAAAAATAAAGGGGTGCTATGGATGAAATGTGGCCTCTCATTTGTAATTTTGTGTTGAGGGGTGCCTAGTTTTGAAAATTCCCCAATTATTTTCTTATTATTTTACCGGTACTAAATCAAGAAACACTTTATTTGCGTTCCCTGGCTTTCTGCTAAACATTTTCACAAAATGCACAAACAGCTTCGTTCTCTGTTCTTCTCAAGAAAATCTCTAACCAAACATAAACTAGGAGAAAATTGGATTTGAACACTAGATAACCCAGTGAAGAGATCAAGGGTCAATGTGGTCTGTGTACAGCTTGATCTCTGATATACACCAACACAAAATACAAGGTATTTGTACCAGGGAAAATTGCACATGTTCTTTTCAACCTTCAAAATGTACAGATATAACATTATTTCCTATCATACGAGAAATACAAACTGTACAATACAAAAGCACTGACCACTACAATACTAGCAAAAACCAAAAATAAGTAAAACTATACAACTTCAGGGCAATAAGGGGAGAGAAGGAAAAGAAGATAAAAAAATGAAAAGAAAAGAAAACAAGGAAATAATATAGAACAATACACGTTATAGGTGCAGCAGGCAAAATGCACATTATAGACATCAGTCGGAGGTTCCCACTCATTGATAAATCCTTTAGCCTCCAGCATCTAACTGCATTTGCTTTTGGTAGCATAAGATGAGAGGACCCGATGCTTGGTGATAAAATTCCATAAGCCTTGGAAATGATCATAAAATATTCTACAACAAGCAGATATAATTCTATCTCCACTCAAATGTTTCCAGAGGAAACGCCCTGACGATGCTCAACTCAATGACATCAGAGATGAATTTTCTTTACCAGAATGGATTTCCTCCTGAAGAAGAGGTGTTCCTGGTAGGGGCTGCAGAAGATAATCCACCTGGAGGCTGATTTGAGTTTAGAGCTCCAAAAGCACCCCCATCAAAGCCATAGCTTACTAGTCCAGGTGGTCTGCAAATTGAAAAGCAGTTCTTAAGAATTACCCCTCAAATGAATAGATTATCAAACCATTAACATAAGATATCTTGAGAAGGGCAAGTTGCAAAATTAAGTTATTAATAAAGGCCACCTTGCTCAAAGGCTACAAACTTAATTTCCATATAACAAGCTGACTGGACACAGGTTAGAGACTATAAAAAGCAAAAGAGTTTCAGTCAATACAACTACAATCGTTATTAGACAAATGTTGTGTTTCATCTTTTATGTCCAACAGAGGAGAAAGGGTGCTGGAGAGACGGTAAGAGAAAGCTAAACTGATATCAAGATGCAAGACTAAAATGGAATCACAACAGTACCTCTGTGGCATGTTACCAGCTACTTGATGCCCCATGTATGAGCCTAAAAATAAAGACTTCATCAGCATCCAAAAAACTGACCAAAGAGTCAATAAAGGGGACAAAGGATGCTACCTGGTGGAACTGGTGATGCATAAGATGGTGCCAGCTGAGGCATTGCCAGAGGATGAGAAGTTGGGGGACCAAGGCTGGAGGTACGCAGCAATGCGTTTGGAGCGGCCATGTTTGGTAATGCACCTTGTAAGGATGCCATTGATGGAAACTGAACAGTGAAAATCTCAATGAGATCAAGCGATTTTACAAATATTTCACACTAAACTAATGCTTTTTCTCCTCCCCTTCAAAGTCAAGCACAACGGCTTAGTGGTTGTTTCCGTAACATTCTCCAACTTCTCAAATTAAATATGATGAAAATATGCAGCAGAAAAGACTATTTTAAGATTCAAACCTAAAGATGAAGCTCAAATGCATATGATATTCACCTAATGTCACCATAAGTTATTGATAAGACACTCTAAATCTGATTTTAATACAAGCAACCTTTTTTTGCGTCGACACATGTTGAAATGTCTTCAACTTCAATCAGCTTATCACTACAGTACATAAGTTATAAAACCAAACAAATCACGGTTTTATCCTCCCATTGCTGTAAGGGAATCTCTCTCGTCTCTTGGTATTCTTTTCTTTCTTCTTTCTTTCCATTTTTCGTTTGGGGGGAGGGGGATGCATATGGAAGAAGAGGGCCCCTATGTTCTCTTAGTTGTGTAACATGAATGCGTTACGCATCATAAATGGTGGCAAAACAAATCAATCAGTCTAAAGTGCATTATTTTCACATACCGTTGGGGCTTGTAAAGATGGCTCATTTATGACATCAAAAGGATTTGTTGATTTTGATGGCTGAGGCAAAGCATTTGCGGCCTGAAAGAAACCAATCTATAAGCAAGGAGCCAAACAGTTGAGCATTCTGTGACCACAAAGTAGAAAAGTCGAGCACAAAAACTTTGGGTTAGCACAGGTACCATTGGCATGCTGTATTGCATTGCGAAACCATAGCCATGCTGTGGACCAGTATGCCAGCCTGGAAAAGCTCCAGGGATTGAAGAATAATTTATAGTAAACAAATCCTGCACAAACCAATATGAAGAGAAAATATGAAGCAACAAAAAAGAACTTAACTGAAGAAAGAGTCATAATTTTTTTTCTTGGAACCAAAAGAAAAGAACATACCTCAGGCAGTTCTTTTCTTCCGCTAGATTTGATTTCGTCGGAAGAAGCTTGAGCTGCAACAGCAGAAGTGGCTTCTTGAAGGGCATGGTTTGTCAAAGCTTGAGACACTTGTGCAGTTGCTGAACCAGGAAACCCAAGTGTAGTTGAGACAACTGAAGGATCCCATCGCTGAAAGTAGAAGATCATGATTCACAATGGTCAGTAACATGAGGATACAAGTAGTTCACCTCAAGGACAAAACCAGTGCTAAAAAACTACCTGATTGACAGAAGGTCCACCAGCAGCTGGAGTAGCAAGCTGCGATAGAGGCTGCCTGCCGGTAGCAGGAAACAAAGAACTCTGCTGAGGCTGCATATTATACCACTGTCCACTGGGGGTATTTCCAAAGGCACTGCCACCACTAACACGCTGAAATGATGTCGGTCCAGCGGGCGCAGCTGGAGCACCACCAAGAGGAAACGTCACTGAGTTGTCGAAAGATGCAGCTCCAGGAACAAAACTACCGAAGGGAATAACTGGAGGCGCACTACCACTAGGAGTTCCTGCAGAGCGAGCAGTTACAGTTGCTGGAGCGGCCAACTCTGAGATTACAGATTCCAGTAAATTGGTGTTTGAAGGAGCTGGAGATGCTTTCACCTCTGATACTGAATCAAAGTTTGCCCAGTCGTCAACAGTAGGATTCGTTGGTGGTGCAACAGGCATTACTGTAGCAGATTGTTGATTTTCTGCTGCTGGTGCTGAAGCTGCGGGTCCAGGATCAGCATCAAAATCGATTAATGAGGTTTCTGTCTTAAGTTCAACAGGGTTTCCGTTGGAGGACGCCAAGCTACTGGAAGATGCAGTCTTCTGCACCATATACATAGATTAAGTTTAGCATCTTTTTAAATTTGTAAGCATTAGGACAGCCATAAAAGAAAGATTATACAATTGAAGTAAATATGGAGTATATTTCGCACCTTTTGGATAGGTGAACAATGGGGGTAGGAAGACATTTCAGGAAAAGCCATGCAGTTTGTAAATGTTAGGGGTTTGTTGAAAGCCAGATGTACGTATATCTGTTAAGTGTTAACTAAAAGTTTCGGGAACAAAATCGCGAAAGAGCTTTTGTCAAATATCAAAGCCATCACACTCCTGGTTTACCCTTTTTTTTTTATAAAGAAACGAGTAAAAAAACCTTCTCCCTATATTTTATTAATTGATAGATGATAAATTGTCTCCAAAAGATGTGCTATTAGACACCAAAACAAAGCATTGTGCCATCATGTAAAAAGAATCAGATACCATAGTATGTCTTGTGGAGAAAACCTTGGTCATAGTAGGGGTGGTAAAAGAAACAAAACAAAGCTTAATACCATCATCCGAAAGAATCAAATACCATATGATGTCGTATAGGGTATAATCCACACCTGGGTTCGCACGGAACCATCAGCAGCCAACCTACCACCAGTGGTTTTTGGAGGCTCAATAACTCGAAGGGGAGAGACACTATCTCCAAGAATCTCTCTAACAGGTCGAACCATTGGGGGACTGGATGTGTCAAGGTCACTTTGATGGTCAGGTGACATGCTTTCAAACCTGGATCCTCCATCAGAAATTCGACCATCATCGGATCTCCTTCCGTACCCAAATCTATCCTCTCGTCGCCAGTCATTGATTACTTCAGCACGGGCAGGACTTCTTTGGTCATATACAGGACTTCTTCCACCACTACTTGTCCCCCCCGGACTAGGCCTGTCGCTATATCGACGCTCATATAATTCCTCATTTGGTGGGCTTCGAGACCCACCCTGGTAGATATCTGTTTTCCTGTTTTCGTATAAGTTATCGGCTTCAGCCTGCAGATATTAAATATTATATTAGGTAGGAGGAATGATTAAACTAGTGGACCTCACAGGTTTTAGAACAAGAAGATATACTTAAAGTGAGGACATCAGAGAAATTCTTCTCCTGCAAGAAGCATAATGAGTCATTATGAAAGTCAATTTGAGGATGAGCAGGATAGGACATGTACCATCTTTCCCCTTGGTGGCTTCTCAAAGCTCCTTTCACCATTGTATCTTTTATCCACAAACACATGTTTAATAAAATCACGAAGCCTCTCTACATCACTGAACACACAGACAATCAGAACTTCACTTTGGTCCAATACTATATATTTATTTATAAGTAGTCAATAATAAATATCACTTGCATATAAAATACACATTTAATTTAACAAACCTGGCATCTGGGAGAGAATTACGCTGTGGGTCCCAGTTCTTCAGATATATTTCCTTTGCTCTCTATATAAATGAATCCCCCCACCCCACCCCCCACCCCAAAAAAAAAAAGAGAGAGAGAGCGAGAGAGACAAAAGCGAAACAACAAACGAGTCAGCCAACCAGCGACGAGAAGACTATGAACATTACATCAAAAGTAGGCATGACTCATACAGCAAAAGAAGCATGCATACCGCATTTCCTCCTCCTTGAAGGGCACTAACTTCTTGTGAGGTAAATTTCGCCATGGATACTGACTTCACTCTATGGGTAAACTCCCGACTGCAAGTTTTTTTCCAAATGTAGAACACGGAAGCAAGGAACTAAAAAATTAATAGGAGATCCTAGTGATAGGAAACATCTTAAGCACCACAGGGAAATGATGGATGCAGCATGCGATGAATATCAGCACTTACTGTATACCGCTGCACGTCGTGCAAACAAATGTCCAGAAATTAGTGCAAACATATTGGGGGCCCTGTTAGACAGAAAGTAAAGATCTTACACTATACGTTTGTGTCATTTTCACTAGATAAGAAGACTGTTGATAAAAATTCAAAGAAACCTGCTAAGCAAACTAAATTCAGACCAATAACAAAGATTAAAAGTAAAATTACAATTACTAATTTTTAATTATATTAAGGATAAGATATTTTTAAGAGGAAAACTAAAGAGAGGTAAACCAAAATGTGACATAATCCTCTTTTTGAACATGAAATTCTTATATAAATTTTGGATAGGAACCTTTTTTTGATCCTCTTTTAATTTCTACTAATGAGAGGAACCCTTTTTTGTATGGTAATGTTAATGAAAGGATTAGTATATTGCAATTTAACTAGCAACTAAATCTGTATAATTAATGTATGTCATACAAAGACAAGTTAAATCCCAAAATCAATATATTGACATTCCTCATTGTCGGTAAAGGCATTGCTTCATTTTAAGAGTAGCAGACTGGAATGAGAGTTTGCAAATTCAATATTTTCTTATTAGCCTAGAGATCTATTATAAGCAGTAGAAGAAACCTTGTCTTCATTATTGATAGAGGTCAATGAACTGATGAAGTGGCATATGGAAAAATGCAGAAACAAACCATTAAGGATCATTTGGTTCACGTACAGATCATGCTGGTGTTTTTTTTTTATAAGGTCACGTTTTATTAATAAAAACAGTATCAAGCTGATACTGCAGCAAGCACAAAAAGGCTAGACTTGGTTAATTACATGCGATCAATAACAATGAAGGGATTAATACACGTTGCATAATAATATAGCAATTGTTATGTAAAAAGTAATATTACAAGGAGTGTCATGTTAGAGATTACCTTCTTTAAGGACATTTTCATCTTTAAATACTTTAACCTCCATATTTACACTCCAAGAAAGGAAGCTTCAAGTATCTTGGTTCAATCCTCTAAGGAAATGGAGAAATTGATGATGGGTATAAGGGCAGGCTGGATGAAATGGAGGCTCGCTTCCGGTGTCCTATGCGATATGAAAGTGCCACCTAGACTAAAAGGTAAGTTCTATAAAGTGGTCGTGAGATCAGCATTGTTGCATCGAGTAGAGTGTTGGCCGGTCAAGAAGAAACATTCAGAAGATGAGTGTAGCAGAGATGAGAATGCTTAGATGGATGTGTGGCCTTACTAGGATGGATAAGATTAGGAACAAGGTCATATGCGAAGAGGTTGGATAGACTTCAGTGGTTGACAAGATAGAGAGAAGTGAGGTTGCGACGGTTCGGACATGTAAAAAGAAAGAGCACTGATACCACGGTGAGGAGGTGCGAGGAGTTGGCAGTGATAGATCCATGGAGAAGTAGAGGTAGACCGCAGAAGAATTGGGGCTATGTGATTAAATAGGACATGACTCACCTCTAGATTACCGAGGACATGATCTTAGATAGGAAAATGTGGAGGTCGAGGATGAGGGCAGAAGGTTAGATAGTAATTGAGTGTTATCTGTCATATTCGTAGTAGTATTATTCATATATATATTATTTCTATTCTATTTTTCGCCTTTTATTTCTATTCTATTCTTCGCCTTTATTGCTATTGTTGTTCTGTCTATTTTGGGCATTTTTAGTTCTTATGTTAGTATTTCACTATTTCCATCTTGTTTTATGTCCAACAAGTTTCCAAAAACATTTCCAAAAACAAAATGTTTTATTATCCAGGATCTATTGGAAACAATCTCTCCATCTTTGTGGGAGTAAGGTCTACGTACATCTCACCCTCCCAGACCTTACCTTAGTGATGCTGTTATTGTTGAATCTCCATATTGCCAGTAATGTACTATTATTCGGTTATTCCATATTCCATCTTGCATAAAATCATACAACCAAAACCATACATTGTTTGTGGGGAACATTTTCCCAATCCAACCAAACATTTGATTACCTTATGAGGGGATTTTAATAATCCCTCCAACCAAACGAACTCTATTAGTCGTGAAGGATTATGGCGTCGGAAACACACTAGGATAAGAAGAGAGTAACGCAAAGCAGATTCTGAAGTTAGTTTATAACAGTGAAAGCACCATAGAAATGTTTGTGTTCTGTTAAACGGAAAGGATGCACAAGATATTGTGCATCATTGTGATCTTACTATTGTGGCTGAAGCTACGCCTCTTTAAGTTAAGAAATATCTCTTCCATCCAAAATTTTTCCCTTAAATGCATTGCATTCCTCAAACTTCATTTTGAAGAACCTCCTACAACATGTTCTATCTCATCTAAAGTAATATACACAAGGAAATTTCTATGAAAAACAATATTGAAGAGTAAATAGTAAACTCTTCCCCTTAATAGTTAATAAACTCCTTCCAAATAAAGCATATATTCTTTATTTCAGGAGGATACTCTAGATTTCAGGAGGTTTATAACTTTACTAAATAATTGTAGCATACTTAGTTTATGATTCATGGGAACCCCACTAGATAGCGAGTCACTACAGGTAACATGTGAAGATTTCTAACATGTCAACTGTTCCACTGGCATGAACAAGTGACCCCAAGGAAGGTTAAGTAAACTAAACAAACTAAATTTTATTTGATCAGACTTAGAAAACTCACGTTATTTTGGCTCTACGAGTGAAGATCCTCTCTATAGTAAAGAGATAGGAAGGAAAGGCAAGGTAGCCGAATTTACTGCCTACCTGATGATTAGACTTAGAGGTGCACTCAATTAGCATATCATGGGATCTGCTTACACCATATGAATCTAGTGAGAAATGTTGTCACTTAAACCACAGCGAAGGTATCAGAATGCCCCCAGTGTACGTGCATTTCCCATCTCTCCACTCCTAGTTAAGACAGATCATCATTAACACTTGGCGTTCATTTACTTGTCATTCCTATGCTAATCTTCTTGTTATAGTTACAAGCTTATCGGAAGTCCCAGTAGATATCTTGCTTACATTACAACATAAATGAAATGCACAATTCACCAATTACTAGAACAACTTCAGCAACTAACTAATCCAATCAAGACCAAACAGAAAGCCGAAACGAAAAAAAAAAAAAACAGTCAAAAACTGTAAACTATATAACAGAACAAAACAGACATAGAATATTCATATAGCAGACACCAACTAGTTTCAGCGTAATTAACTAACTAATCGAGTGTCAAACTACTCTATCGGTCCCTTGTTATATGATGCTCTTACTGTCAACGAAGCTTTCCACTTTTAACTCCATGTCCAATTTATGTTACATACTTTCCTATTTAGTCTGTCCCAATAAAATGACACATTTCTATATTCAGAAACAATTTAACTATAAATGTAATGATTTACAATTTTTATGGCTTGTTTTAGATTACAAGTTTCAAAAGTCTCTTAAACTCCGTCTCTAGTCAAACACTGTCACATAAATTAGCACGGACTTGCGGAAGTTTTTTTCAAATTTAGAAATAGATCATTTTTTAAAAAAATCGACAAAAAAGGAAACAGGTTCACATAAATTGAAACAGTAAACTTACCAAACAATTACAGTTAAAACAACGACGATTATCAGGAAGCTTAAGCAAATTCCTTATTATTCTTTCATTTTTCTCATCCTCCTTTCTATTCGCCATCATAATAACTTAATTCACTGCCATAATCACATAAAAATTAGTAAAAATTAAAACAGAAATACGAATATACGGTTAAAATACGTATGAATTTGAGGAGCATGTGGAAGTTACCTGAATAAAAGTTTTCGTACAGCTCAGAATTACTTTTTTTTCGCGGAAAAGTAGAGACAGAAAGTGTAAGAGTAGAGAAAATATAGGTGCTTTGTGCATAAAAGGAGAAATTGTGAGGACTTTTGGTGGAAAACTGCACTACAGTCAGAATTTTGACCTGTCGTTGACTTGGAATGTTCTATGGGACTGGTCGTACAAGGTAGATTATTATGAAATTAAATTAATTAATGCATCATATTTTTCGTCTTTTTTTTTTTTGGTTGTAAATCGAAATTACTTTTCCGTCTTTAATTGATTGAGCAATTAAATTTGAATAGCAAAAGAAGAGAAGACCTTTGGAAGTAGAAATTGTATTTTGACAAGCAATTTATTTTTGAAAAAATAATAAAATTTTATGAGTAGAAAAAAAGTTTACCTCTCACAAATTAAGTTAGACCACTTTTTGAGTTTTGAAATCATATGTAAGAATTTGCTAAAAAGCACGTTACATTGTATGGCCAAACAATGCAATGAAATTATTTTTGACCAAAAAGAGAATATATTGTATATATGTTGAAGCGAAAGCATAGTGATTTTTTTTTCCTTCTCCTAATGGCTCGGTATTTTAGGGGGAAAAAAATCTAACATGTTATACCTAAATAAGAATAATTAAAGCATGCATATTATGCAGTGAAAAATTGGAGTTGTTATTAGATCTCGATAAAGCTACTTAGGTCTAAGGAAATCAATGATTACGTGATTTGCTTAAATAATCCCAAACAGCTCCTCTTAAGAAATTTCAATTGAACCTCACAATTATGACGAGAAATAGGTTTTATGGTTAATTTTCTTTTCTTTCTCCTTAGTATGGTTATTGTATTATTCATAACAAATGCCATATAAGTATCCTCATTCTTTGAATCGTGTTAGGCGTTAAATTATGCCTATAAATGCTAGTAGTGTACTTATTTGATTTTGAACCATAAAATTTATGTTTCCTAATAGCAGTATCATTAATTAGATTGAGTTTGCATATTCAATGAATTTAATACCTTCGTTTACACTTTAAATAAAGTGTATTACCATTAAATGTGGATTATTGTAATATGGATATAGTTGGCGTAGAAATTCTAACAACAACAAGGTTGGACATTGATATTAAACATGGATTTTCAGCTAAGAAATACTTCGGAATTTTGGGAAAAATATATGGGTCGTAACGTAAATATATAGCATAATAGCACACTTTCTCTTTTAGTTTCATATTAAAATAGGAAAATTTACACCTCATGACAATCTTATTAGCAAAATTATAAAAAATAACGACTTTTAAATATTTATAACACATAACGATACTTTAAAATATATTACAATACATACCATTTTCTTCATTCCCTCCCTTCCCTAACACAAAACCCTAATTTCTCTCTCTTTGTCTCCCCTTCACCCACCTACCCAGCCACGCGCATGCCTTCCCCCCATCTCCAGTGACCACCTGATGTATATCTCTGTCGAGGCTGCGGGTTTTTTGTTGCTGCTGCTACTGTTCGCGTCATCCTCTTTGCAGCGTCGGGAGTGGCAGCGTTGCCACTGCTGCTCTGGGCAGCACAGCTACTCCCAAATCTATTGTTGCTCGTGTTTGGCGGCAGCGGCCGGAGCTGCTGTCACCGATCTTCTTCTCCCCTTTTTTTGTTTTTTTTTTTGTTTTGGATGTGTATTTATGTATATATATGTATTTATGTGTATGTGTATTTTTGTGCATAAAAACATTTTAAAATATTTTGAAATGTCTAATTGATTTTTTTTCTTGTATTTTTACTATATGTTTGTGTATTTTTGTATTTCATTTGTATGTTTGTGAATACTTTTGGTTTTGCATTTGTATATCTTTGTATATAGTCGTATTTAAGTGTATGTGTGCTTCATATGTATGTGAATAAGTCTTTATATATCAAAAATTTTATTTTGTATGTCTTTGTACGTTGTGAGTGTATATAAGTGTATGTTTTGTATATATTAATTTTATGTATGATTATATATTTTCATTGGTTAAATATACTCCTTTTTAAAGAATGAATGTATTTTTTTTGTATGTTTTATATTTGTTTATATCGTTTTTCAGATTTTTTTAAAAAAAAATTATTTCCAGCGACTGGCTGACGACGACCGTCCATCGGCGGCAAAACTGAAGTTGGTTTGGGGAGGAGGAAAAACTTCATTTCCATGATTTTTAATGGAAGTTGTATATGCTATGTAAAAAAATTATAGATATATTTTGTAAAGTGGTAAAGTATCAGTATTTTTTTGTAGATATAATATTAGGGTTGTATATTTTTTTAAATCTCCCTTACAATATATATGTATGTATTAACTTACTCCTACATCTATTTTCCTTTTATGATCTTAGTTTAAAGGGGATCTCTTATTAATTTTCGAAGAGATAATGCTTGACAGGGGTCCATATATAGTATGGAAAGCTACGGACTTTGATAATGACCTATTAGAATCATGATTCATGAAAAGTAAAAGAGGAGGAAGAGGAACCAATCAAAAGCCAATTTGTTATTGAAAACTGCTAGTTATAATTAGCCACCACCACAGGGACATCTATCTGTATTATTGAATGCTGAATTTTGTGCTCACCAAATCTAGTTTACTTATATAGTACTATAATGACTTGATTTGAGGCACGTGGACCAAGCAATTAGCGTGAAAGTAGTAAGTAATACGGAGTACTAAATATTTCATAGTTAAACTAGGCGTATTTTAAAATGAATCTCACTTTTGTTAAGCACATATGCATTGCTCACTTTTTGCATATTGTGCACACATCACTATTATTCCACTAAATGTCACATGATCAACTAACTTATATATGTTAGCTTATGTTAGTACGGGCACATTGAGTAATTAAATAATTCTCAAACCGTTTTTCTAAAGTAGTCCTCCAAATACTCAAAAAATTTCACTACATGTACCCCTTTAACCTTGGTTATAGTTTTTTGTCCCCACTAAAGAATGTTTAGCAAAATGGCCTCCGTAGGCAACATTTCACGTTATAAATTTTCAAGTGTTCCCTCGGAGAAAATACTTCAAGTGTAAATTGCAAATGTTGTCTGCAAGGCAGCACTTCAAGTTATCTGGAGATAATGTTGACAGTGATAAAAGGTCAAGTGCTGTCACGGGGGCAACACTTGCAGCACTTGTCATTCTATACTTGAAGTGTTGCCCCCATGGGTGCACTTTATACTTGAAGTGCTGCCCCCGTGGGTGCATTTGTCAAGTTATAACTTGAAGTGTTGTCCCCGAGGGAGCACTTACTTAAAATTAGTGAGGCCATTCTTGTAAAACCACTTTAAGCGAGGTCAATAAGGCAGACCATTGCCTAAGGTGTCATAGTTTTGTAAATTACCCCCAAATACTGGTAATTCAAGAAAACAAGGTTATGGGCCTTATGGCTACACCTTTTTTGTATTGTTGGTCATGAGTCATGACTTGGTAGTCCTTATCTTATTGTTCAATTTCTGCTTTAGACCACTAAAGTAGGACGGCATCTTTGATATTGGAAAGCGAATAGGGTAAAGCGAAAAAGACTCAAAAGTAATCAGAATATCAACATGAAAGGGTTAATTTCACCGGTGGTCACTGAACTATTATTTCATTACCACAAAGTCACTTTTATTTCATTTGTTACCCAAAAGTCACTCAACTTTGCTCCGGTATACAACAAAGTCATTCAAGCCGGATTTTGTTTAAACTTGCCGGAAAAATGATGTGGCATCATTAATTAAAAATAATTTTTTTAATTAATTTTTCATCTATTAATCTAATTTCTTAACCCATTATTTTTATTCTACCCAACCCAAACACATTTCACTAGGTCATCATCGTGCATAAATATTTCATACCGATGTCATTTCTCTTTGCTTCTGTTTCGTATTGAATTAATTAATTAATCAAATTGAGTAATGTTAGGCAAATTGTTATACAAAAAGAGAAAATGAGGAACGGGGAATGAATAAAAATGAACGAGCTTAGATCGGTTTGGTTCGGTTTTTCATTTATGAAATCAAACTACTTATGTCGATTTTTTAAAATTTTAAAACCAAAATAACAACTCGTTTGGACTGTTGTTATGTATATGGTTTCATAATGTATCTATTGTATTGTACTTTATGTTTTGTTGAGTTCAACGTTTTGATAGATTATATTGTTTGCAGTCGTTTCATGATATCACATACTTGTATTGGGTAAAAATCGACTCGCGATGATTCGCCTCGGTCGTGCGAATCTTAACCAACCGAACACGCGCCAACAAGACGAGCGCCGAAGCGGTTGAACAAATCGCCGAGGCCATGGCACCGAGGTCGCTACCGAAGGCGAGCCGTAAGCTGAGCTTCGGTTAGCAGCTACCTCGGTCAAACAGCGGGACGTAACCACCGAGGTCATTCATTCGCGCCTCGGTGAATCCCCCCGGTTCTTGCGGCTTTGCAGCCCACTACTTTACCCCACTGACTCCTCCACTTAATGCCAAGATCGTGGGATGACGCAGCAGCTGATAGTGGAGAACGTGGGCAACGCCCTAAGTCTATAAATAAAACTTCATTTTGTATTGTAGATATCCAGAAATATATACTGAAACTCTGCCCAAATTTGTACTCAACATTCATATATTGAAATACAATTATTTTTCCCGCATTTATATTTTTTTCATGTATTTACTCGACTTTGATACAAAGAATTGCTTATATTCGAATCCAAATTCGATTTGTTGTCCTAAAACCGATTTAGGCCCATACAAATTGGCGCCGTCTGTGGGGATATAAGCAGTAACGCTTTGTTCCAAAGTTTCACGTCCATTTTTCATCAAAGCTTACGATTTTACGACGTTATGGCTGACAATGGCGATAACAACAATGAGAGGGCTGGCGTTCTGTTGAACCAACAGCCCATCTCACCCATGACAACTGAAGAGTTCCAGATCTATGTTGTCACCATGCTAAGAGCTCTCCAAACTAGGCAGGATGAGCAAGCCAGCATTAACGCTGAGTTTCGCGCCTCGTTAAAGGCGAGAAGCAGTGCTGCCCCAAATAGCACCCAGCCTTCGGCTCCTGGTGGAGGCATCCCGCCCTTCGTTCCTCCGGGCGCGACAACAGGGGGACCTCCCAACGGGGCCACGTCTGGGGGCTCGGGGAACAATCCAACTACCACGCCACACTTCGGGACGTTTCCCTCAGTGGCTGAGACAACGTCCTTGGTTGACGTTGAAAAAATGAGCAGGGAGATCGAGGCTCGTATCGAGGCGCGCGTGGAAAAGCGACTCGAGGGCGTGCCGGGGATAACCAAGGAGGAAGACGACCTCGATATCGATCAATACAGGGATCTGCCCTTCAAGCCCGAGGCGGCTCCAGCCCCAACTCCTAAGGGCTTCAAACTCATATTCCTGAAGAAATACGATGGGACCACCGATCCCAAAGAGCACATAAGGGAATATATTGCAATGGTGAAGAGCAACGACTTAACGGCTATACAGCTCGAGTCGATGTTCTTAAAGAAATTCGGAGAGTCATTAGAGAAGGGGGCCCTACGTTGGTATATGTGTCTGCCAGCGGGGTCGATCTCCTCATTTAAGGAAATGTCAAGCGCCTTCGTCAAGGCGCACACCGGGGCTCAAAAGATCCTCCAAAGGAAGGAGGATATATGTGAAGTAAAACAACAGCCCGGTGAGCCACTAAAAGAATTTCTTGAGCGATTCCACGCTGAACGCATGGAATTGCCTCGGATGGATGATACCTTGGCCATCATGGCATTTGAAAAAGGTATCAATGTTCGCAATTCTGACGCTGCCGCTGAATTGCGAAAAGAACTACAACAATATCAAGTCCTAACGTGGGAGGATTTGCATAGACGCACTTACTCCAAAATCAGGTTGGAGGAAGCTGAGTTCAAGAGCCGAGGTTATCATCAACGAAACCGAGGCGAATCCTCAAATCGCGCTGAGGCGCCGCGAAGTAACCCGAAAGGAAGGTATGAGCCATATACCTCGACAAGGCAGCATGCTGGGAAACACCCTCGGTAGCTCATACCCAAATTCTCACATAAGCTAAAGGCTCGGAGGGAAGGTTCAACCCAATACGAACCAAAGAAATCCCTCAAGCTCTGCTTCGGCCCCAAAAAAGGATCTGCCTCGGATCCAAGACTATAACTTCAACATATCGACCTCGGAGCTGGTCAATATAGTCAAGGGGACCGCCGGGGTAAGGGTTCCCAAGGATATGAGGACCCCGGTGGATAAAAGAGATCATAATCTGCGCTGTGAATTCCATGCAGATTACAGCCATAGGACCGAGGATTGCAAAGCTTTGTGCCTCGAAGTAGCTCACTTGCTAAAGAAGGGAGTCTTAGCCGAATTCCTTACTGACAAGGGGAAAGACAATTTCTCCAGTTTGATGGTTGTTTTTGTGTTTAAAACCATTGGGGAATGTTAACTGCAGTTGAACACACCATTTGGAAGCTTGAAAACTGAAGCAAATTGAATTTGGGTCCTTTGTGTGCCAAAATCTGCAGTTTTCTGTCGACCTTCTGGTTCTGCTGAACAAACCTGCGCGATCGCGCAAGGTCTCGCGCTGTCGCGCCAATTCTGAATTTTTATTCATCACGATCGCGCTCCTCTGTACGCGATCGCGAAGTGTACCAATTTCCAGAATTTCCTGAAGTTGGACAGAATGTTCGCAAAGGCATCGTAACAGTTTCCAACCACCAAAACTCCCATAGCATCATCAAATATGGTGAGTTTCTAGATCACAAACCAAAATTCATCCAATTCTGAATCCGTTTAGTGACGATTCGATCTTCGAACATTTGATCGCGTCACTTCCGGTTAGTACTTTGAGGGTAACACTTCTACCCAATTAGTACTAATCCCTTGTTCGAATAGGATACTCGTGCCTAGAAGGAGAGTAGAATTCCAAGAAGATTCGTAGTTAATTGTTTGGTTCAAGTGCGCACCAAATAGCTTAGCGTTAATCGAGTCCCATTGAATCCACTCTTCCCGAAGAGCATTTGGTTCTTGTATTTTGGATTGATCTTTGAGGAGGTTGCGCAACTACGAGGAGGCCATTGATTTCAAGTTTGTGTGATGGGCAACCACCTCGGGCTCCACCCCCGAAGAGAGTAGTGAATGTCATTACCGGGGGGTCAGAAGTGAACGGGGTGAACTTTGCGGCTGCGAAGAAGTTCGCCAAACTTTAGATCACAATGGAAAAAAGAACCCGAGTTGGAGGCTCGGGTAGAGACATTGTGTTCGACGAGGATGACTGTGATGGGATGATGTTCCCCCATCACGACGCTCTAGTCATCATGTTAAGAATCAACGACTCTGACATCAAAAGAGTCTTGATCGACCCCGGTAGCTCAGTCAATATAATCAGCTACGGGGTTGTTAAAAAAATGTGGCTGAAAGGGGAAGTTGTCCCCAAATCAACAGTGTTAGCTGGCTTCAACAACTCCACGGAGAAAACATTGGGTGAGATCACACTTAAGACATTCGCCGAGGGAGTTACCAAAGAAACACTGTTCCAAGTCATGCCCGAGGATCTAGCCTACAATGTGATCCTCGGAAGGCCATGGATCCACTCCATGGAAGCTGTTCCCTCCACCTTGCATCAAGTGATTAAATTCCCTATACCTTGGGGAGTTCGATCAATCAAAGGGGAGCAACAAGTAGCAAGGGAATGCTACTCGATTGCACTGAAGAGTGGAGTCGCCCCGAGCGGGCCAAAGAAATAGCAACCAACGCAACCGGGGTCAAGCGAGGCGAACCTCCAAAATGAGATTGAAAAGATCCCGACATGCGTTCAAGAGCCTCCAAAACAAAAGCCCGAGGACTCCACCATTGAAGAACTGGACTCTTTCACCCTATTGAAAGATTTTCCAGAGAGAAAAGTGTACATCGGCTCGGAGTTGGACCCGGAGTCGAAAAGGGAAATTATCGAAGTTTTGAAGTCCAACAACTATTATTTTGCTTGGTCTCATTCAGACATGACTGGTATCAATCCGGAGATCATGACCCACAAGCTGAATGTGGACCCAAAGTTCACCCCGGTGAAGCAGAAGAAAAGACCTCACGCCGGGGTCAAAAAGAGAGCAATCGAAGATGAAACCACGAGGTTGCAAGAAAATGGTTTCATAAGAGAGGTGAAATACCTCGAATGGCTGGCCAATGTTGTGGTCGTACAGAAGAAGAATGGCTAGTGGAGAATGTGTGTAGACTACACTGACTTGAACAAAGCTTGCCCCAAAGATTCTTATCCATTACCACAAATTGACAGGTTAATAGACTCCACGGCTGGACACAAACTATTGACCTTCTTGGATGCATATTCGGGTTACAATCAGATCCACATGGACCTGAAGGACGAAGAGAAGACCTCGTTCATCACTGACCGAGGTACCTTCTGTTATAAGGTGATGCCCTTCGGTTTGAAGAACGTCGGGGCGACCTACCAAAGGTTGGTATGTCGCATGTTTAAAGAATATATTGGAAAATCCATGGAGGTTTACATAGATGATATGCTCATCAAATCGATTCGAATGGAAGAACATTTGAATCACTTGAGGGAAGCCTTTGTCGTGTTGAGGCAATATGGCATGAAGTTGAATCCTGAGAAGTGCGCCTTCGGCGTTGGATCAGGTAAATTCTTGGGATTCATTGTCTCTGAACGAGGCATCGAGGCTAATCCTGACAAAATCAAAGCTATTGAAGAGATCCCCGAGAAACTAACCGGGGTAAAAGAAGTTCAACGCTTGACTGGCCGAGTCGCCGCCTTGAGTCGATTTATCTCAAGGTCCTCGGAGCGATGCCACAAGTTCTTCTCTGTCTTGAGAAAAAACAATCACTTCGAATGGACACCGGAGTGCAAACAAGCGTTGAAATATTTGAAACAATACCTGGCTAACGCACCGTTGCTTGCCAAGCCAAAAGAAGGTGAAACATTACTAGTCTACTTGGCGGTGTCCGAGGTGTCAGTCAGCGCTGTGTTGGTTTGGGAAGAAGATGGCAAACAACAGCCCATCTATTATGTGAGCAGGACACTCCTCGACGCCGAAAACAGGTACCCACACTTGGAAAAACTAGCACTTTCTTTACTTGTTACTGCTCAGAAACTACGACCCTACTTCCAATGTCACCCAATAGCGGTAGTTTCGACCTTTCCCTTGAGGAGTATATTGCATAAACCTAAGTTATCGGGGAGGTTATCAAAATGAGTGGTAGAGTTGAGCGAGTACGATACCACCTATCAGCCTCGGAATGCTATTAAGTCTCAAGTCTTGGCAGACTTCGTGGCTGACTTTAGTATTGGAATTCTGCCCGAGGCGAAAAAGGAAAACTCCATGGCTAAAGGAACCTCCTCGGGACTATGGATACTTTACACTGATGGAGCAACAAACTCCAAAGGTTCAGGGTTAGGCATAGTCTTGAGAGCACCCACCGGGGAGAAGGTGAACATGTGGATTTTTTTTACTCTGCTGATCCACCAATGTATGACGGGACAGAAAATCCTCGTGATCACTTGAAAGCATACCTTGGCTGGGTCGCAAGGTATGGACCAAGCAATGAAACCAAGTTGAGGATGTTTTCTAGGACACTTAAGGAACCAGCTTTGACATGGTTTGCAATACAAGGTCCTTGGAAATTGGACAGTTGGGATAATCTAGCCCGGGACTTTGTCAAGCATTATGAATTCTCGAACCCAATTCTTGCAAAGGGCAGTCCATTGAAAAGAAAATCTGCAGAGCTTCGAGGGGAGCCGGTTGCAATAACTGACAAGAGAATGTGTGGCTTAGTTGAGGCGCAATCTAAAGACAAAGGAAAAGCTGTTATGCCAAGCCCTTTTCCACTCATAGCAGAAAAACCTTGTGACATCGAGCAAATGGTTGTCGATCCAGGTTTTCAGTCAAGCAGCCACAAAGCACCTGCTGTTGCATTCACACCAATACCAGGATCTTATGCAAACCTGTTCGAAAGGCTTCTGAAGGTCGGTTTGATATGTCTTGCAAAACCAAAGCCGTGTTGGTCACATAAGCCAGAAAATTTGAGAAAATTTTGTGCTTACCATTCAGGGATGCAGGGGCACAATATTGAAGAATGCACTTTATTTAAGAAGAAAGTTGAAAGCTTGATCAAATCTGGCCATGTTAAAATTCTACCCACAAACGGCATTGGCGAACCTTTTGTCTTAATCTTACCATATGCAAAGAAAAATCCCTCGAAGAAGGGCATTTAGGCGCTTATCAAGTTCCAGAAAAGCAGTAAAGTTGCAGAAGTAGAAGTTAGTTTATTTGCATTATTAGGAAGTAATTATTGTAATTTCCTTTTGTTAGTTCGTTGAAAGAAAAGAGAAAAAAAAAGAATATCAAATTATGAATGTTGACCCTATTTCTATGTAAGCAAACTACGGTAACCGGTTTCCCAAGGCGGGAAGCGTAGGCAACTCATATCGAGTTTCAGTTACACCAGCATTTGAAAATTCTCTTCTATGTAAGCAGAACTACGCACGGTCTGATTCCCAAGGAGGGATACGTAGGCTCCTCCATCGGGCTTGACCCTTTAGTATTTAAATTTTAATTTTCCCAAAGATAGAAACTGGGGCAAATTTTGCAAAGCGAGTAGAAGTCGTGAGAGATTACAACTGGGGCAGCTTTTGTTAAGCAATTTAAAGTATTGAAATTCGTAACTGGGGCAGCTTTTGCAAAACAATTTGAAGAATCAGAATTCATAACTGGGGCAGTTTTCGCAAAGCAAGTTGAAATGTTGAAGTCATAACTGGGGCAGAATTTTGCAAAAAGCGAGTTGAAGACATTGAGTTGGTCTGGTCGTTATTAGAAGCAGTTTTTAAGGATTGGTGCAGATTGTTATTTTGCAAGCAAGAATTGATAGTCGAGCAAAGCATTGATGTACAAATAAGCCGACCATTTTAGCAATTTGAGCTAAAATGGTCTAGCACGCATACTGATTTAGGAAAAACTTTCAAAGTTATTTTTCTCAACTTGCGACTTCAAAAATCAAATTTTGTTGATCATTAAGTTTCGAGCTCTCAAATATTTTACTTTTCTATTGAGTCGGAATTTTGGTTCCATCCATTCGGCCTAATGGCCTATTTTATACTTAAAATCTTTGCATGCATTGCCATTTTACGTATTAACTTGCTTTTGTTCAATGTGTAGAATTCATTTGTTAAAGGTTGGCTAGCATTGAACACTAAAATGGCTAAGAATCTGCATCAAGGACAAAACAACATGGCAAAGCAGCTTCAGGCAACCAGTTCTGGTATGGGTATCTTGTGAGCGCAGAATAATTATGTTGAAGAACATGTGGTCCAAAGGACTAGGATTGTCAACTTTGTCAACACTAGCAAACCTTTGCCAAATACAAGCTTTACCTCTAATCCACCTTACTTAACAATGCCTCATTACCCAATGCCTATACATACTGTATATCCACAAAACTCACAAGAATATCTTACCAATCCAAATGCTTGGCCAGCTGCAACTTTATTCCAACCACCTTTTAGCACTATGCCTGCTGTGGGGAGTCAATCAAATCAAGTGATAATGCGCCCACGAGAATTGCCTAGAAAAGAAGTTGAGACAACTGATTTACATAGCATGCAGAGACAAATCCGCAATTTACACAAGGTCATTAAAGATGAGTTGCGCTTTAGGAACATTCAGAGTTTATGTTATGAAGACTTATGCATTCACCCGGACATTGAGCTTCCACATGGGTATCAGATACCAAAATTCAACACTTTCGATGGAAAGGGGAACCCCTACGCTCATTTGAAAGATTATTGCAGCAGATTGATTGGAATTGGCAAGAATGAAGCTTTGCGGATGAGATTTTTCATTCAAAGTTTATCAGGAATGGCACTTGCATGGTATACCAAACAAGATTTTTCCAAATGGCACACATGGGAGGATATGGCTCATGACTTTGTGGAACAATACAAGTTCAACATAGTAGGAGATCCCGATGTGTTTGATATGCGCAACATTAAAAGAAAGTCTCATGAATCTTTTGCAGAATATGCTATGAGGTGGAGGTTAGAGGCTTCTAAGATGCATCCTCCCTTGCCTGAGAAAAGGCTGATAGCAGCTTTCATTGACATGCAAGAAGGCATATACTATGCCAAAATGGTCGTCAATAATGCAAGTAGTTTTTCTGAATTGATCCAACTGGGAAAAATGATAGAAGAAGGCATAGCAACAGGGAAAATCCCTTCTGGTTTATTTGGGTACACCACTCAATCAGAGAAACCCTTAAATTTGCAAGGCTCTCAAAGTCAGTTTCAACAAACATATTCCGATTATCCGGTGTCAAAGAAGAGGAAGTCGAATACATTTACTCCTCTAGAAGAGTCTGTGACGAGCATATTTGAAAAGTTGCAAGCTGAAGGACTTTTGCAACCAAGGAAAGGAACAATTCCTAAGTACTTGCCTCCACACTTTGATTCGTCAAAGCATTGTGCTTATCATTCAAATATCCAAGGTCATGATACTGAAGAATGCAGTGGCTTGAGATACAAAATTCAAAGTTTGATTGATAGCGGCAAAATAATTGTGCAAGAAGATCCATTAAGTGGTTATTGCAACATTCCTCCCGCAGGCACAATTTTTGTTAAAGGCGAGGCATCAACCTCAAGACATTCAAAGAAGAAGCGGGTTGCAAGCTAAGAAGACGGAAAAGACCGCATTTTTGCAGCTGGAAATGGCATTTCATTGCCCAACTATCTTATGTTTTAACTACTCTGTCGCAATTTTATTCATCCTAGTTGTAATGAACTACGTTATGTTTTGCTACTCTTATTGGGCTTAGTCCCAAAATCAATGAAATTTCATTTTGCCAAATAACCCAAGCCAATGCAGTTTCAGATGGTTTCTCTTGTGCAAAAGGAAGAGTTTCAAGAATGTCAGATTTTCGCAACAACAACACATTTGATTGCCATGCAAGCAAAATGCAGATTTGAAGCCAAATTAGGTGTTCAAACAAGCTAACCGTTGTTTGATCAAAAACTAACATTTGTTCTTTGATTAAACAGGGGCAAATTTTGTATTTACCGCAAAGTTCAGCATCAAGGTGGAAGGAGCAATGCAAAGTGTCGCGACTTCCCAGAAATTTTATAGTACTTACAATTTTTCTTTGAATGCAGAAATCTCAAGCAGCGAAACGAGAAGAACTCGCAACTATTAGTTCCTCGAAGAATATTTGCCTTATCGCATATACAGAACAACTCTATTTCTCTCTTTGTAATTTTAGCTTTTGCTTGATTATCGCATCACCAGCACAGGCCAGGCGATTTCAGATTTTGCAAGATACAGGGTTTATCCACCCACAAATAGGATATGTTGGGTTCTTCCACCCACAAATAGGATATCTTGGGTCCTTCCACCCACGAATAGGATATTCGGGTCCTTCCACCCACAAATAGGATATCTTGGGTTCTTCCACCCACGAATAGGATATTTGGGTCCTTCCACCCACAAATAGGATATTTTGGGTCCTTCCACCCACAAATAGGATATCTTGGGTCCTTCCACCCACGAATAGTATATTCGGGTCCTTCCACCCACAAATAGGATATCTTGGGTCCTTCCACTCACGAATAGGATATTTGGGTTCTTCCCTCACGAATAGGATATTTGGGTTCTTCCACCCACAAATAGGATATCTGGGTCCTTCCACCCACAAATAGGATATCTGGGTCCTTCCACCCACAAATAGGATATCTCGGGTCCTTCCACCCACAAATAGGATATTTGGGATTCTTCCACCCACAAATAGGATATCTGGGTCCTTCCACCCACAAATAGGATATTTGGGTTCTTCCACCCACAAATAGGATATCTGGGTTCTTCCACCCACAAATAGGATATGCAGGTTTCTTTCAAGTAAATTGATAGTCTAAGACAAGTCGGCTGGAGCACCCCTTTCAGAGTGTTTCGCGATGTCGGTTGTCTTGCAATATTGGCATGATATATTTGAAGTAGATGATAAAGATAGACCATTCGACAATAATGATCAGCCTAGAGGTTCCCCGGGCGGAGTGCCTCGTCAGTTGATCGAAAGAAGGACTTATGGATGATATCACAACCCGCATTTACAATTTTATGTTATCACTCTTTTATTTCTCCAATTATTATAGGTTATCAGCAGTTTCTCGCTTACCGTTTGTTAAGTTTTTACAGAATTTTGGCAATACCGCAGCAGCATTTGGAGCATAACGTGGAACTCTTTCTTAGCAGTGAACTGGGGCAATCGTTGACATGAGCTAGACTCGTCAACGAGGATCTGAAGAATCGCACTCAAACAAGCAAGTCTTACCTAATCTTTCATTCCAGATTAGGCGTCAGTTTGAATTCTTTCCTATTCGTGCGTCCTCTGCTATCGATCGTGCGAGTTTTCGTATCTAAGTGTCGTTGAACTACATATGGCCTGATTCTCTTTCAGCCCGAGATATGTAGGCAACTCGGAAACCGGAGTTCGGCCATATCCATAAGCCTCGCACTTTGATCCTTGAAATCAAAGTCTTTGGCTTTATCGTGACAAAATTGGCTTTTCCGTCAACTTCTTTACCCTGAAAACTCTTTCATCCTTTTCCGGGTAAAGAGGGGCTGCTTTTGGCACCCAATTTTGTCCCGAAAATTTTCAAAATTAAAAGTTTAATTATTCTAAAATTAAAATTAATTTTTGAAATTAAAGGCAATTGCTTAATTTCAAATAAAGTGGCTAAAATCGTAATGCGCAACCTTAATCTCAGTTGACCCTCGCAATTCCTCTACTTATCTATTAAAATCTAAAATTAGGGCTAATATTGCTCTAAATCCTTAAATCAGTCTATCTGTGCAAACACATATATGCATATACAATATTACTCCCTCACCCACATCAGCATATTTCCCCAATTCTCAATCCCCTTCCCATTCTCCCCTTACCCGCGACCCAAATTCCATTTCGACCCGCGCCAAAACCCGCGATTCCCATAAAAAAACCAGCCCAAACGTGGTCTTCTTCTCCGTACAGCTGATGTTCTGGACGAATAGCACTATTCCACGCACTCATTCTCGAAGCTTCATTAAAAATCCGAGCTGGAATTCTTCCAAGACCCCAACGGATACTTTTCTTAAAGGATAAGGGTTAAAGCTTGTACGATCTGGAGGAGATTGTCAATTTTCTCCCTTATCCTATATGATAAATGTCCATTTTGGGGCAATTTTGAATTTTTGAGCAAAATTAGAAAAACCCTAGCCTACTACTATAAATTGGTAAGTCTTTCTCATTTTAGAGGGTTCTGAAAATTTTGATACACAAGAAAAACGGCAGCATTTTCTCACATAAGAATTCTTTTTTTTTTTTAGTTCGAGTTTTACTGTTCCAGTGCATCTTTGTGTATTATCGCTTCATCATTTTCGCGTCGCTTCTTTATCATTCGAGTCGTCGACCTTGTTGAGTCGCATTCTTCGAATCCCTCGCCCTAGTCGCTGCTCATAAAGAGGTCATAACCCCATTTCTTCTTTGTTCATTTCAGTCATGTATATTTTTAGAAAATGGGATGCTGGTTCTGTGTTTGTTTGTAATCTCCTGCATAGTTAATGGAGGTGCTTAACTATATGTTATGAGTTATGAACTTTTAGTTTGAGCTAAATCTTGGATCTTTAGCAGCTTAGTTGTGAAATCATATTCTTTAGTTGAATGATTGGAAGAGAACAAAGAAAGAATAATCTTTCCGTGTATCTTTGAAAATGTAAGAGTAAAAGTTCACCTCTTCGTTCAACTTCAAGTGTTCTGATTGTCTGTCATGAGCTTGTATCTCTGTTTCCCTTGTAAGTTGAGCAGGTTATAGAATGAAGCATGTTAAGTTTATTCCTGATTCTTGCTTGTTTGAAAGAAAGCATTAGGCATTTAAGGGTGTTAGGCAGTAAGGTAATGTATATGTTTGTTCAGTTTTGTTCTTGTTGGTTGAAGTGAATGAGGGTGCTCTGGTGTTTGTTTCATGAGGGAGTATCAGTTGCTTTAGCTGGTTGTTTGGAGAGTAGGAGCTCAGGCGGTCAGTGTAGGATTCTGTTATGGTGTGCAGGCTGATTAGAGAAGCCTAGGTGTCTGTGAGGGTGAGAAGAGTGCAGGGGTGTGCTCTGTGGTGTCAAAGAGGGATTCAGGTTCTGTTTCTCTGATTCAAGATGAAGGGGTGATGTGTCTATGGAGTATCTGATTCTCTGCTTGTGAATGTGAGAGTGTGCAGTGTGTGTGTGGTTGTTCAGGCAGAGATGAGTATCTGAAGGTGGGTGAGTGTGCTATGGTGTTCTTGAGTTGTTGAAGAGGGTGTTCAGGAGTTTAGTAGGGGCTTTGGAGTGAAGTTCTTGATGCTGCATTTGCTGCAGCTTAGGTATTAAGTGTTGTAGTTGTTTCAAATTAGGTAGTGAAGGGTATATAGTTGTGCAGGGGTATAGTTTAGATGTGGGTGATGTGTTTAATTCCCTGGAGATAGGAGGCTGTTCAGGAAGGCATTTAGGGGTTGTTCAGGTGGATGTTTGATTGCTCAGTTAGTGTAGGAGTTCTGGATAGGCCCGGAAGTCTGTAGTTAGGTGAGGTTGTTCCCTAGTATTGCAGATGCTAGCAGGTCAGTTCTAGGGGCTATGATGGATGCCAAAGGAAGCAGGGGGTCTGTGACAGAGTGTTAGTGATTCAGGGGTTTAAGATGTTTTTTTGGAGTTGGTTGTAAGGTGTGAGAGTTGTTGGTAGAGATATTAAGGGCCTGGTTTGGTTCCTGCTGGCCTGTGCATGTGAGAGGCCAAGGATCAAGGAGTATAGGGTTGTGAGGGTGATGATCAGGTCTGTAGTTGGTCTGTTCAGGGCCTGTGATGCTGCAGATTTTGTCCTTTGCGTGAGGATGGTGTGGTTTGGTTTCCTAGATGCTGCAGGTGATGGGAGTTGATTCAGTTAGTTTGCGAATGGCTTGTAAGGGAGTTTGTAGAGTAGTCTAGGTGTCTGCAAGTTTGGATCAGGGTCTTGAGTTGTTGCAGGGGGGCAGGTAGTTGGGTCTTGTTTGCTTCAGTTTGTAGAGGTTGGTCAGAGTTTGATTGGTCTTGTTCTGTTTCATTTTTTAGTTCAGTGTGGTGTAGTTGAAATTCTTCATTAATTCAAGGTTAAATTAAAAGATGTTCCTGGGATTAAAAGGGGTATTAGGCTGGAATCTGGAAATGTGTTCTTTGGATTGCGAGCATGTTCGCGCTATTTTATGTCATTAGTTTTAGTATGATGATTAGTAAGTATGAAAAGTGTGACTTAGGTTAATCATTGATCTGTCTTGTCTAGCCTTAAAGTCTCTTTCTTTGTTAAAGTTTAGCATGAATAAAGCCAAGGATCAGTTCTGTCACCCTTTTTCACTTGTCAATAAAACTTAGAATGATCTGTTAAGTTCATTTCTGGGATCTGGGGGTAAATTCAAAGTAAAAGGGCTTTTTTTGTTAATGAATTCTCAAAGCAACTGAAAATATCTAGCCTATTGCCAATGCTTTTGATTATGTGATACAAGTAAAGTGCTACTCAAGCTACAATTTGTTTGGTATTTGAAAAATTAAATAATTTTATGAGTAATTTGCTAATTCCTTATCTCTTGTCTATTTTGCACGAACACTCTTGGGACGAGTTTGAGTTGCTAAACTCACAAATTGGGATTGACTATCTGCATTCAGAGTTATTTGATCCGCTCCGCATTTTCGGGACTTGATATCCCCGAAAATGTAAAATAAAGAAAAAATGAAAATCACAAAGTCCAAGGCTCAATGATTGAGTTTGCGCTTCCGGGTTCTACCTTCTAAACTCCTTCTTTCACGTCCCCTTTAGAAAAACATGTTTTAGGAGCCCTTGTAGAATAGAAATGGTATTTGAATTGTGAATAATTATTGTAAATTACTTAAATTGTTTTATATGAATGCTTTGTATCATTTCTTTGCGAATCGCCAATTAATTTATGGATGTTTAGAATCATTTGTCAATTAATGAGTGCAAAAAATCAAATTCGACTAAAATCGTACCCTCGTCATAATTCGCATTTGAATTGCTTCATTATTTATTATATTAAATATTCAATTATTTATTTATCTAATCTAATTTATTTTTTTAGTTAATCAATTAAATTTTAATCCTTTATTTATTATGTACTTAACCTACTTTATTTAATTTCAATTAATAATTTATTTAATCAATTAAATATTTATTTAACTAATCAATTATTATTCATTTACTCCTTTATTTAATTAAAATTGATAAGTATTCATTTATTTAATTAAGTTATTTATTTGCTTATTTATTTATCTATTTATTCAATAAATTAATTAATCCTTTATTATTATCCAATTATTTATCTAGTTTGTTTTATTTAATTATCTAACTTCATTTAACCTTTACTTATTCTATTAATTAATCAATTGATCATTATTTCATTATCCATTTAATTAATCTTAAATTGGGTCATCTATTTATTTAAGTATCGGCATAATTAAAATCTTATCTTATTTATATTATTCCTATTATCCTTATATAATATTAGCTTTATACTTTTCTATCCTTAATAAATTCGTGAAAATCGCCGGATTACTTCACAAAATGGGTGGAAGCAGTGGCTCTCACCGAGGTAAAGCAAAAGCAAAAGCAAGTAATCGACTTCATCAAAAAGAACATCATCTACAGGTTCGGCGTCCCAAGAGAAATTGCTTGTGATAACGGTAAACAATCCATGGGGGCAGCTATCACTGATTTCTTCAAGCAGTGGGGGATCAAAAGAATAGCCTCGACTCCTTATCACACAAGTGCCAATGGCCAAGCTGAGTCTTCGAATAGGATCATAATTGAAAATCTCAAGAAGAGACTCGATGAGAAAAAAGGTCCTTGGGCCGAGGAGCTGCCCGGGGTTCTATGGGCCATGCGAACAACTGAGAAGAACAGCAACAGTGAGACTCCTTTCTCACTTGCTTATGGCATGGATTCCCTCATCCCCGTAGAAGTGGGCGAACCAAGCCTTCGGTACGCCCACACTACCGATGATGCAAACCAAGAGGCAATGCGCATAGAGTTGGATCTGCTCGAGGAGAAAAGAGAGTTAGCTTTGGTTCGGCTAGTCGCCCAAAAAAGGCAGATCGAGGCATATCTCAACAGGAAAGCTAAATTCAGAGACTTCAAAGTTGGCGACTACGTGCTAAAAACCACGAATCAATCAACAAAGGAAGACAATGGGGGAAAACTTATTGCAAATTGGGAAGGACCCTACAGAGTCAAGGCAATCGTCGGAAAGGGGTCTTATCAAATTGAGAATCTGCAAGGCGAGCCCGAACCTTTGAATTGGAATATCTCCAATTTGAAGCGGTAATACTCCTAGCCAAGGTAAATGCTTTTCAATCTTCTTAAATTCACCTACAGCCCCGAGCCGAATAACGCTCCCATGGCATCAATCGAAATGTACTAACTTACTCCTCGTTCCACTTTTTGCTTGACCTTTTCAGGAAGCGAACCGAACGGTTTCCAGTGCTCGGATCTTCATCAAGATTCATAACCGAACACTGGGGGGAGTGAGAAGGGTTGATACCGAGGTCGACATCGAGCCTCCCAACCGAAGCTTATCTATCCGACAACCGGGGACTTGCGCCCGGGGAATAGATTTAGTACATTTGTAAATTGGCCCGATAATGGCGTATTGTCAGTTTACCTTTATTGTAAATTCGTTCTTTTTACCCAAGGTCCCGCTTCGACTTGGTTCTATGTAAATAGCCGATTTTTGGCTCACCGATAACAATAAAATGACTTTGATCTTATATCTATTTTACCTGTGTAAATCTTGCACTCTGAAGCTGCACAATGCATCGACTCGAGGACGAGACGTTTCTAAGTTTGCATCGATTAAATTCAGTCAAGTCTTGCAAGCAAGTTACTCATTTTTAACAAGGTGTTCGGTACATGCAAAAAGCCAACACTTGAAACGAAAATATGAAAAACATTTCATTAAAAGGCCCGAAGGCTGAGAATATTTACATCAAAAAACGACCCAAAGGTCCAAAATACAAGCATAAAGGTCCGAAGGCTTACAAAAACAATGATATCAGAAGTCTATGCTTCGGGAGAATCGCCTCCATCCTTGGAGCCCCCCTCGGCATCTTCATCACCTTCTTCCTATTCATCACCACTCGAGGCTTCACTTGAGGGAAGTTCGTCGATGATGGCTTGGGCTTCTCCCGACTTGACCTCGGCTTTTTCAATCTCCTCGTCTAGGTTGATCTCTCCGGCGCGGCATCGCTTGAGCAGCCTCAGCCGAGACTTGATAATGGCCCACCGCTTGTCCAACTCGGCCCTCTTGACCTTGATTGCAGCCCTACTCTTTCGATCAGCAATTTCATCCCGAAGGGCTTCAATCTCAGCATCTTTAGCTAGAAGTTTGGAGTTTTCACTCTCGAGCTTCTTGATATGGAGCAGATGCTGTTTCAGCTGTTCGTGATGCTTTTTGGCCAAATTCACAGCCTCGGCCTTGGTTTGGGCCAACTCACCTCTCAGCCTCGCGGCTACGTCCTCTAACCTCGAGCGCTCAGCCTGGAAATCGTCACCGATAACTTTAATCTTAGCCTCGGAGTTCGCCTCGGCTTCACGTAGGTCGGACTGGGACTTGGACAAATCAGCCTTTAGCGAAGCTATTTGTGCATTGAATTTGTCCCTTCATTGATCCCATAAGCGAGACACGCGCCGAAGCTCCTCAGTCCTCGAGGACTTAACCTCGATGGCCTTCATCGACAGAATGAAACTCTGAGCAAGAATAATCAAGAAATCAGAGTCAGATGCGGACCAAAGGTAAAGGTAGAATTCAAATCTTTAGTTCGAGTATGGCGAAACTTACCCTCATGGCGTTGGCGGCCATGGTGTTGTATAGTTGGCCAGAAGAAAACTCCTGCATAACCTTGTCCTCAGTCGGCCCCAACAAAGGCGTGAGGCTTAAGATGTCGCCTCGGGTGCAAGCCAGCAAATTTGAGGAAATCGGCACCTCAAGTCTCCGAAAAGACCCCATCGAGGATGAAATCCTCGCGGGTTCGGAATGCGACCTAATCACCCCGGTGCCGACTTCCTCCTCAAGAGCGGCAGAACCAACTTCTCCGACTTTGGCCTTGCCCTTAGCTTTGGCTGCAGCTGCCTCAGGTCCAAGCTCTTGATCCTCGAGGTCAATAATAGCTACATCTTTTTTAACCAAAGCTCGGCAGTTGCATCGTCTGGTCGATCAGCCTTCGGCGCCCCTCAACTGCTACCTCGGGTTGGGGAAGAATTCCAGCCTCGGTGCGAGGAGTCACCGAGCGGGAGGGCTTCTTTGAAGTTGCCCTTTTCCTCTTCACGCCTACTATGGGGGAAGAAATCAGAACAAAGAAGTAAAAAAAAAAAAAAGAACGATGTCCAATGAAATCAACCGAGGACGAATATTACCTTTAGAGGTCCCTTGGCCGGGGGATCCCTTGGAAGACTTTGAAGCCTTCAGCCCCTTGTATTCTCCAGCCACCGCAGCCAGATCATCTGACTCGGTCTCCTCCCCATCTTTTGCCTTTTTCTCCTCCTCCTTCTTCTTCTTGCTTTTCTTCGCACCGGTGGCGTGATTGGGGAAACTTAGAGCCAAGGGAGAAGCGGTCAGTAGTCAAGACAAAAATCTCAAAAAAGCATGCCAGGTGAAGCTCCACAGAGAAACTTACCATGTCTCTTGCATTGCCAACCGAAGTCAACAGCCATCTTCATCCATGTTCGGATGGGGCGTTTCTGAGCCCCCTATCACCGCTTTAACCCACTCGGTCAGCCCCTCGGGAGGAACGATGGCGACCTTATTGGCTGGAAGAAGGAAAAACAAAGCAATATTAGCAAGACGTAAGTAATAACCAAGGAGAAGGTTGAGCGCCCAAAAGACACTTACGGGTGTTATTCCGCTTCTCAGGGAAATTGGGTTCGGTGGACAGAACGTCGGTCTCTAGAAGGACGTACCACTCACTCCAGCCTCGATCCCCGTGATCCTCGCTATTGTGAAGGAGCGCGTATTTACCTCGGTTGTTTAAAGCCACAACCCCGACCTTATGAAAATATGGGTAGTAGAGAGAGAGAAGGTGTTGCAGAGTGAAGTCTACCCCGGCTTCCCTGCTCAGCCAATCAATGCATTGAACCACCCTCCAGATACTGGGGCCAAGTTGGGCCAGACATAGATTGTATGCCCGGCAAAAGTCGTCAATGACTCTATGCAGTGGAAGAGAGAAATCGAGGGTGAAGGGTAGGTGTAAGCGAAGGAAAGCCCCTCCACGTGCTGGCAAACCCTGCTTGTCGGGTCGGGGACAACCACCTTCACCTCGGGTTCAAATCTACATTCCCTCCGAACTCGATCAATGTGAGCTTGGGTTATAAGAGTCGGCGTCGTGTTCACGGGAATGTTTCTATTCTTCCCCTCCTGATCGGCTGATTGTTGTTGTAGTTTGAGATCTTTGCTGTTGTCGAAATGGGAAGGGATGACGTGATGGGGCTCTAACTCTTGCTCGTGGGGAATCGCCGGACTTGGAGGTCCCACCTCGGTACTTTAATCACCCTCAGCTGAAGGCAAGTCGCCTCCGGTTTCAGCCTCCACCTCGGCTCCACCCTCTCCCTCGACCTCTTCGTCTCTATGTGTGACATCATCACCGTCCTCTAGGCTGACGTCCTCACCTCCAGCAGCGACGTCATGCCTAGCTCTCTCCCTTTGACGCCGAGAACCACTAGCGTCATAAGTCACTTCTCTGCTTCCTTCCGCTTCTATCATTTGAAGCGCCGGCACGGTGGTAATAAACTCGCCACTAGAAATGATGGCGGCGTACTGGGTGATCATTGCCCTTTCGCCGGAGTCGCTCGAGTCTTGTCGTGAATGGGTGGCAGACATGGTTAAAACGTGAAGCTAAGAGTTCTTGTGAAGATGGAAACCTAGAAAGTGTGGAAGCTCGCTTTTTTCTCTCTTGGTACTGTTAATGGCAAAAGATGAAAGTGGGAAGAAGAGTTGGTAGGAAGTATTTATAGATATAGAGAAGCCAAGGCGTCATCATTGATACGTTGGAAGAAACAAGAATTACGGCGTGACCGTTCAGAGGGCCAACGGATGGGTGACACGTGTCAACAAGAAGTGACTTGATGCGACGCATACTGTTGACAAAAATTTGAAAAGCTTGGATAAGATTGAGCCACGTCGTTCTCCCGCGGAATTTCACTCCACTCCTCGGTAACCTCGGTAGGTGACCAAGGAGTGGGGGGACTATCTGTATTGGGTAAAAATCGACTCGCGATGATTCGCCTCGATCGTGCGAATCTTAACCAACCGAACACGCGCCAACAAGACGAGCGCCGAAGCGGTTGAACAAATCGTCGAGGCCATGGCACCGAGGTCGCTACCGAAGGCGAGCCGTAAGCTGAGCTTCGGTTAGCAGCTACCTCGGTCAAACAGCGGGACGTAACCACCGAGGTCATTCATTCGCGCCTCGGTGAATCCCCCCGGTTCTTGCGGCTTTGCAGCCCACTACTTTACCCCCACTGACTCCTCCACTTAATGCCAAGATCGTGGAATGACGCAGCAGCTGATAGTGGAGAACTTGGGCAAGGCCCTAAGTCTATAAATAGAACTTCATTTTGTATTGTAGATATCTAGAAATATATACTGAAACTCTGCCCAAATTTGTACTCAACATTCATATATTGAAATACAATTATTTTTCCCGCATTTATATCTTTTTCGTGTATTTACTCGACATTGATACAAAGAATTGCTTATATTCAAATCCAAATTCGATTTGTTGTCCTAAAACCGATTTAGGCCCATACAATACTAGTAAATGAAGCATAAATTCACAATATTGCCAAGAAAATAATAAAATACGGGATAGAGTTACGATAAAAAAGGTATTAAGGGGAAGAAGAGAGAAAAAAGACACGGTAACGACGCGATCACATCAAATCGGTCGTTACATAAAATGGGCTCTTCATCGTTATGTAACGATGGACTAATGATACGATAGTAACAATTAATACAAATATTATTTTATTGTAACAGTACAGTAACAGTACGATACGGTACAACTGATAACAACCATCCAAACAAGCTGATACCAAACAAAGTTGAATTTTTGTTTTTGATTTTTCTTTCAATTTTTCAGGGTTATTCGACTTTTGCTTGGTACCCCAGCGATTATATGGTAGATAATATTTATCATGTAAGATATGACATTATAATTTATAGGTGTCCTTGCTTTCGATTACTGCATTAAAAAATAATTGACACACAGATATAAAGCCTTAAAAAATGACGTGACCGACGATGATTCAATAACAATAACAACTCAGTAGGTCTCAGTTGGAAACTAACTGAATATTACTTCTTTGAAATGTCCTGTTAGACTAGATTGTCATGTTAATCTTCAGTTAGTTAAAATATATTTCTAATGTGGCTCCCTTGCATAATATGGCAAAAAAGTAGTAAAATTTCTGGCATAATGTGGCAAAAAAGAAGTAGTGAAATGGGTTTGGGTTGGGTAGAATAAAAATAATGGGTTAAGGAATTAGATTAATAGATGAAAAACTAATTAAAAAAAAATTATTTTTAATTAATGATGCCACATCATTTTTTCGGCAAGTTTTAAACAAAATCCAGCTTGAGTGACTTTGTTGTAGACCAGAGCAAAGTTGAGTGACTTTTGGGTAACAAATGAAACAAAAATGACTTTGTGGTAATAAAACAATAGTTCAGTGACCACCAGTGAAATTAACCCCAACATGAAATAATAAGCTTCTACTACTGCCAGCCAATTAGATGGAGATTAATTTCTATACACTAATAAATATATTTACATTATCATGTCATCTAAAACACGGTTACAAGTAAATGTACATAAAAATAAAGTTAGAAATCTTATATATATAATATGTTACGTACTTTAACATGTTAAAATTTACTGACACTAAAGATTTCTCTTGTAATATACGAGTACATATATAAGTATAATCTATCTAAATTTGATGGTAAAAAATGGATGAAATCTCTAATTCAAACAGTTCTCCCAATGGTAACTCAGCTCAATAAAAATAAAAGTTGAATCTGAATATGATGAGCTATGATCGGGTCATGACTGCCCCATGGCATCATTTGTCCAAAAAGACGACAAAATCCAGTTCTTATTTTGGGAAATTTTGATCACTAGCCATTTTTGGACACGCTCAATGGGGACTATCCATCGTTTCAAAATTCATTGAAGAATAGCCAAAAATTTGCGCGCACACTTAAGCTCCATTAGCGTTGGAAAAGCACCCCAGACTAGTCACATGACAAAATACTGGGGCTTATATATAAAGCTTGTTCAAAGCCCAAGTATTTTGTTATGGGACTTTATATATAAAGCTTCAGTCCCATAACAAAATGATGGGGCTTTGAACAAGTTTTGTTCACAGCCCCAGTATTTTGTTATGGGTTATGGGACTTTATATATAAAGCTTCAGTCCCATAACAATGATGGGGCTTTGAACAAGTTTTGTTCACAGCCCCATCATTTTGTTATGGGACTGAAGCTTTATACAAAGTCTCATAACAATATGCTGGGTCCTTGAACAAAACTTGTTCAAAGCCCCAGTATTTTATACTGGGGTTAGTTTGCTGAAGCTAGTATTTATACTGGGATTTGTCCGGAGGTGGCTATTTCTCAGCGAATTTGTTTTTGACGGCTACAAATCAATTAACACGCGCCAAACAAGCCCCTGCACTAAATTTTTACTCTTATTTCTTTGTGAAATTTAAGCCGGATAATCACCTTTTAGAATGTTGATAGACAAATAGCCACTGTTCGAAAAGTTTAGATGAGTAGTTACTTGCTCAAACTCTGGCATTTTATCATGGAGTCCACACTCAAACTTCAGGAAAAAATGCTGAAGTTTAAAGTAATTGTTATAATCACCTAATTTTGGCACGAAAAAAAATTGCTCAAAATAGCCGTGTTAGATTCTTAGGATTTTGCCGAAATTTTCCTAAATATTAGTTTTTATTTTAACTAAAATTGTCATTAATTAGGATAGAAAATATGAAAATTGCCAAAAATACTTGTTATGTGTTTAACTATGACTCTATGTTTAATTTTGATAGTATTGTAGATTTATGTGGTTTGTTTGTAGTTAGTTGTGTTGGTTGTTGGTAAGTATAGACTTTTTAGTGGCCATATGTACAAAATAAGTAGCCCAATTGATTAACCCAATCAGCCCACACCTAAGTCTTGAAGCCCATACCCATCTCTACTTTCAATCCTAGCCATTAGTTTCTAATTGATCTAATGGCTCTCATCTTTCCTCCATTTCCCCTTATAAACCTTCAAAAATCCTCATTTTCTCCTCATTCCTTCATAAGCCTCTTTGGCTTGGGGATATGCTGGCCAAATTTACACTCCCCATCGGAGACAATCAGCCACCACTCCACCACCGCGGATCTGCCGCACGCCGCCAGCTACCGCCGCCGGACCACCGCCTTCCGGTGGTCGGAAAATTACAAATTATACCTTTCCGGAAAGCTTTCGAGCTCCTCTTTCCATTTCTACCACTATTTTCTTTAAATTCTCAACCGTTTTTCACAGATCTGGCCTCAAAGTTTCGGTCAAACTTGAACTCCGACATTTTTTCCCTTTTCCCGGTAAGTGTTTGGTATTTCCCTTTCCTCTCACCCTCTTCTATCACTTTCCATGCCCCACTTGCTCAAGATTCTTATTTTTTCCCCTCTTTTCTTGCTTGTGTTTTCTTTTTTTTGTTATGTTACTTACTTCTTGCTTTTTCTTTTTCTTTATTTTTGTGATGTTAATTGCTCGTTGATGACCGTGCTATAATGGCATTTTGGGGGCTGTTCTACGGCGTTTGGGGGCTGCTATGTTGAGTTTTCTTTTGCGGGCTGCTATGATGATTTTTAAATGATGGAAGAAGCTTGCGGGGCTGATTTGCTTTTTTTTTAGTTATTAGAACTCTTAAAAATTTGAGTTTGGACCCTATTAGCTTAATTTAGAATCTGGTTGTATCTTTGGTTAATTGCAAGTTTAGTTTGGTTTGTTTAGTTAAGCTAGCAAGCATAATTTAGTTTAAAAGTCAGATTGTCATTTAGTTTGGGGGCTATTTTGTTTAGTTTAGTCAGGTTTGTTGATGTGATGTGATGTGCTGTCCTTTGAAAGGACAACCTGCTTTTTCAGCTTTTTGGGACAGCATAGGGTGGCTGAAATGATGTCATAGGGCTGCTGTACTATCTCTGAAAATACTCAAGTATAGGGGTGTGGGCTTGTACTTTTGTGTAAGTCTACACCCCACCTTTTGGTCTCATTTTTCAGCCTTAAATATGAGCATTTACTCCTCACTTTATCACACCTACCAGCTGAAAATTTACAAGAAATAGAGAGAAGAACACTTAAAGAAAAATTAGTAAGTTTTGAGAGTTAGATTTAGAACCAAAAGCCTTTACATCTAAGGTCTTTTGGGGCATAAATCTTACGGTTTAAAGGTTGAATAGGGGTATAACAGGGGCTGTTGTAGCGGCTGATTTGGGTACTAAGTTGCTTGCTTTGGTTTGGTCTTGCTATTTCATTTGCTTCACTAGCTTGGAAATTTCTACACAAGGTAAACACAATTTACCTTATATGTTTTATCATTTTGGCTATGAAATGAAGTAAAAATCAGAATGTCTAAAGCCCTTTATTGTATAAATCTTGTTATGAGTTTTATTCTAGTTAAAACTGGCTATTTGTGAAAACCAGGAAATATTTAGTGTTTATTTGCGCAATTTAATTCATCTATCATTTTAGCTATGTATGAAAATCTAGACAGCATGTTAAATATTAGGCAAATTTAGGTCTTTTAACCGTCGAAAATTGCAAACGTTAAATTCTGGCCATTTCTGTAATATGGGGCTATTTCTGTAAACTGTACGTATTTGCAAAAAAAAAAAACCTGCAAACTGAAATGAATAGGCTCTATATTTAGGACATTTGCTTAAAAATCTGACCATTTTTTACAAACTGGTACTTTTCTGCAAATCTTGAAATTATGAAAAAAAAAATCAGGATTACATGTGAAACTAGTGGCTGAAATAGAATCATATACGCAAAGTTTATAAAATGTGTAGGCAAATTTAGGACACATTGGACATTTGTTTGCAAAAGTGAACTTGAAAATAGCATTTGAATTTATTTTCAAAAATATGCCATCCTTTTGTGAAGGTGGCCTTGCTTATTATGTAAATTTATTTTTTTTTTAAAAAAAAAGTTGGTCATTTAACAAGTTTTGACAATCAACTACTTTGTGGGTACATAAATGTAACAGCTTTGTAAAACAGCTCATTTTCGCAAATAGTTTCAGCCCACTCCAACGGTAAGGCTCTCTTATTGTGTTTTGACAAATGGCTACTTGCTTTAACAATTATTCTTGGAGTTAAATAGGCAAGCCTTTTGCAAAGTGGAAAATGCGTAATAAATTTATTTATTTATGTACTTATTATGAATTAAAAGCGTAAATTCATCCAGTCCTCTGTGAGGTTGGATAAGAATAACGACTTTAATCTTCCCTAAATCAAGGTATTAAATTCAAATTAACGGCTTTAATATAACAACCATATTTTAATAAATTAAAACTGCGACAATAAAGCAACTGTGCTCGGCACAGGACTCGAGGGTGCCTAATACCTTCCCGAGAGTCAACTGAGAACCTTACCCGAATCTCTAACGCAGACCATTAGACGAGTCAAAGGTGTTTCCAAGGTACCTTTTGGTGACTTGGCACACCTTAAACTATGTCAAGTGGCGACTCCGAGTTTTCTCTAAATAATTTTGTACCTTTTTGAACACCAGTCTCGAGCCTTTAAATAAATAAACTCGCACGCGCAGTTTAATAATAATTCTTTTAGGGCGTGACAGCTTGGCGACTCCGCTGGGGAAAATAGTTAAAACTAGAATCTCCGGCTTTGATAAATTGTCGCATGTTTTAATTTATTAAATATTTGGTTGTTATATTTTGTTGCCGTTATCGCCTGAAATGTTGAATGTTACTGCTTTGATATTGTTGAACTGTATATATAAACTGTCTTCCTCCGCAACCCTCTGAGTCTCTGAAACACACACACACGTGCACTTACCAGATTGCTTGTGGCATCTGGGACTTTCTTACTAAATTGCCCATGATTTAGGAGGAAGGCGTGACGGGGTTTTAGGCCGGACACACTGTCTCCGGATGGCCCTGATGCGCTTTCCGCCCGGTTTGTCCACCGGGTTTTTCAGCCAATCTAGACACTGAGTCAGTTGTGTCACCTAGAGTTAAACCTTTAGGCCCAACTATCTGCATCATATTTTGACTTAATGAGGTGCGATACACCGGTATTGCACTTGTCTAGGCTGACTACCCTTTTGTCTAAGCGGGATCCACTTCCCGGGAAAGACTTGTCTAAAGGCATTTTATGTGTTGCATGCGCCTAGAAAAAGTTGTTATGCTGACCAAATTGGAGAGAGACGGATTTCAAAAGAAAAAGAAGAGAAAGAAAAAAAAAGTTAAATGAAAGGAAAAGTGAGGAAGCAGGGTGAATGTTTTGTTTTAAATGTAAATGTCTTGCACCTTTTTAAGATCGAGTCATACTGCTGTAATGGCAAATTTCTGAAAAAAGCGCCAGTGTTGGCCGTCTTTTGTAGATGTCAGTTTTGTGTCGTTATAATGACGAAAATTTCACAAAAATAAAATAAAATAATAGATACTTAGTAGTTAGAAAGTCGGAAAAGATTTTGGTGTCAGTTTTCATGCTGTTATAATGGCGAATTTTTATAAAATGCTCGTATATCGATGTTGGAAGTTTTTGGGATCCAGTTTTTCAAGTCGTTATGCTGGCGAATTTTTTGCGAAAAAAATAATACTGTAGTGTCAGCACTGGAATGAATTTTTTTTTGTTCTGAAGTCAATGTGGCGTCGTTGTAACGTCAAATTTTTTCTTTTATAAATTACATCTAAATACCAATGTTGGTAATTTTCTGGAGTCAGTCCTGATGCCGTTATGATGGCAAAAATTTTCGATTCTCTTAGGGTCAACTTTACGTCATTAAAATGACAAAAGTTTTGTTGAAAATTGGAGTTTCGAATTAGCGGTTTAGACATCTGTTTTGCTCCGTCAGTCAGTTGTTTTAAGTTGTTTTCAGGCTTTCAAACATTTCACACATTTTTTCATTAGGAACAATGGCTGCATCATCTTCTAGGCCGGTCAAGAGAAAATACCCTGCTGATGCCATTCCACCCTCTATCATGATGACTGATGGCCCACCCAAATCGGATAAATCTCTGAAGTCTTGGTGGGACACAATGAGTAAAATGCAGAAAGATTTAGTCCAGGAAAAGATTGGTTTTCTGACTGACCTTGTGACAAAACCTATTGTCCCACGTCGAGACTTAATCAGTGCACTAGTTGGGTTTTGGAACCCTAACCAAAATACCTTCTGTTTTAAGGGGTTTGAGATGACGCCGACCCTCGAGGAGATAGCTGTGCTTCTTAAGCTGGATTTTGAGAAAAAGAATATGATTGCTCCGAAGAAGGTTAATGAGCGTGATTTTTTCAGTAGTATCAAGGTATGAATAGACCTCTCAATCGCTAGTGTTCGTGACGGCTGGATTTCATTTGATTACCTTTATGATCGTTTTGGGGCCGATAATGGTTTTAAGAAGTATGGATTTGAGTTCCATGAGAAGCTGAAATATAAAGATTGGGTGCAACTTTGTCCTAAGGTCTTTGTGTTCGCTTTGCTAGGGTTGTTGGTCTTCCCACTACCGGATAGAGCGATATCTATTAAGGTCAGCTGGACCATGGCAGCTTTATATGGTGGAGCACCGGACGCCACTATCATCCCGACGATTCTGGGTAGTATATTTCATGATTTGACTCGATGCCACAAGGGAGAAAGCGGTTTCTTTGAGGGGTGTAACTTTCTATTACAGGTCTGGTTTTTGGAGCATGTACGCCCTTGCCCACCTCGTGATATTCTTAGGTGCTGCGACATCGATTATCTTGAATACCATCTCGAACACATCGAGAAGTATAAATTCCCAGGAAGTGAGCCAGATTGGAGGTCCTTCTTGAACTCTCTCACGCCGGACAAGATTTTGTGGCAGTGTAGCTGGTTTCCTAAGAGGGAGGTTGTACACAGATGCGTGGATCGTCCTTTTTTCATTCTGATGGGTTTGACAGCATCCCAGCCTTATGTTCCTCTGCGTGTACTTAGGCAGTTGGGTCGAAAGCAGGAGATCCCAATAGTTGAGGACATGAGTGCATATGTCTCAGACTATCCTCTCAACCCAGCTACTCTTAGAGGTGAGATCTTGCGCTTGTGGGATACTAGGAGGCGCCTCGCAGAGAGCACATAGGTTCAGGATGGACTTAAGGGGGAGTTTGTTCGGGAGTACAAGTTGTGGTATTACCACCAGCCCATACCCAGAGAGATGCCCGCGAGGTCGAGAGCAGGCATGGTTGACACTGAGGCCAGATTGGATATGCAGTTCCAGCTTGCTAGGCACGAGATTGGGAAGGAATACCGTGCTACCATACAAAGCTTAATTGCAGAGAGGGATGCCGCCAGAGCTGCTCAGTTAGAGAGCGAGGGTTTCGCGCATTAGCACCTAGACACAGTCAGACGACTTCGTGTCATGCACTCACAGGCATTGACAGAGCGGGATGCCGACAGGGCAGCTTTGTTAGAAAGCAGGAGAAGGGAGGATTATCATCGTCAGGATGCTATGGATGCTCGAGCTCGACTTGACAGGGCATTAGAGCAGGGAGAGCAGCTCAGGGAGCTAGCACAGGGCCGACTTCGGGATATACAGGCTGCAGGACAGACTATCAGCGTAGCTTATCTGCAGGTTTATGACTCTGCTGTGTATGTTGCACGGTCCATCAATGAGTATAGGAGGCTTCCCGCGGAGGACATACTCCCACATGTGCTTCCCTTCGTCACTAGAGTTGCAACAGATTTGAATGGATTGCGTCGTACCTTTGTAGAAGGCCCGCCAGTAGATCCCGAGGAGCCATTCGAGTTCGACCCAGAGGAGCCAGCTGACTTTGTGCCCCAATCACCTTAGTAGATACATCAGGCCAAGATGATGCAGATTATTGCTTTTTGTCATTTATTTTACATCTTGGCATTGTTGTACTTTATGTCGCTTTTGAATTCGACATGTTGTAATTTATTTTCACTTTTTTCAGTCATTTGTACGTTTCTTGTGGTCGTGCTCCGGAAGCACCGTATGTACTCTTTTTCTTTAAGTAATGAAAATATTTTACGTACTTTTACGTGTCAATTTATTTCACCCTCTAGCCTTAAGAAAAAAAAAGAACGAAAAAAAAAGAAAAAAAAAAGAAAAGAAAAAAAGAGATCAAACAATACACTTGGGGATCTAATCTAAACCAATTCGGGATGACGCATAACGACCTTAGGCATTGGTTAGGCCGACGAGCAAATTCATGTTCCATGCTATCTTGTTGCACTAACGTGTTTTGATTTGATAGAGCTTGGGCAACTGCCGTGCTGGCCCCACATTCCTATTCCACCAGGATCAAGGGACCACTGCCTGTTCCAGAAGTGGTTGAAGCACCTCTTCAGGAAGACACTCCAACAACGATGGCTGAGGAAACTGAGAACACTGAGCTGGTTCGGTTAGCTGAGCAACAGGCTAAGATGGCCGAGGACTTCACGGCTATGAAAGAAATGATGATGCAGTTGGTTCGTAACTTGGCATAGTTCAGGCACCTCCCGTTCCGCCAGGTGCTACTGGTTTCATGGCAAACACTCAGCCGCCAGGGCAATCCACGATGGTAGAAGACCCCCGTTACCCTCCGGGATTTGGTCCACATCCGGAAACTGACAACGCAGCCGGACCTTCTACTGTACAACCTGGGGTACAATTCCCACAACATGGACAACATGGCCAACCCCAAGTTCCTGCCCCAGCATTCACCGTTCCTGCAGGACACACTTTGCAAAGATCGAACAGTGACCCGCAGTTAAGGGCCCGTGATCAACAATTTGACCAAGCTCGGGGTAATGTTCTCCGGCCCACTGAGTCGTATGATCAGGGACACCACCCAGAATCACATGCTGATATCGAAAGGTTGGAAAAAACAGAAGAGACTTACTTTGCTCGGAAATTGAAAAGCTTGGAGCAAACTGTAAAGAACATACAAGGGCAAGGGGGTAAAACCAGTATTTCATACAAAGACATGTGTTTGTTCCCTCATGTGCCATTGCCTGAAGGTTTTGTTGTGCCCAAATTTGATCCATACACCGGACAAAGTGATCCAAGGATCCACGTGAAGATCTACCTTAACAAAATGAGGGGGATCGAGAAGGATGAGTTGTTAATGGCATACTTTGCTGACAGTTTGGGAGGACCGGCAACAGAATGGTTTGTACAACAAGATGTCTCGAAATGGGTCATCTTTGACGACATGGCCAGCGCTTTCCTAAATCATTATGGTTACAAAATAGAGGCTGCTCCTGATCGTTCTTCTTTGAAGATGATCACAAAGAAACCAAGTGAAAGTTTCAGAGAGTATGCCTACAGGCGGCGCGAACAGGCGGCGCGTGTGAGCCCTTTGATCCCGGACAATAAAATGGTTGAAGAATTCGTCGAAGTACTTGACGAAACATACTACCAAGCGATGGCCTCTGCCCTTGGGAAACAATTCAGTGAAGCAGTAAAAATTGGGGAGATGATTGAGAGAGGAATCAAAGCAGGCAAGATTGTTAGCCAAACAGCTTTGAGAGCCACGACCCAAGCGTTGCAATCAGGGTCAGGTACTTTTAGGAAGAAGAAAGAAAAGAAAGATGAAGTTGCAATGGTTGGTCCTGGACCGAGAAGAAATGATGGAAGATACAATGACCGTCAAGGGTACATTCAGACACCCCCGCCACAACAATTCTATCCACCTCATGGCCAACAATTTGCCGTGCCACAGTTCTCATTCCCTGTCAATGCAGCATCTTATGTTCAGCCGCTATCTGGTCCACAGTGGCCTGCACCCCCTGCTCTAGTCCAGTATAACAATCAATAGGCACATGCTCAATTCCCGGCTCAGCAGGAGATGCCTTATCGACCACGAGGTCCACCGGGTTTTCGTCCAAACATGCAACAGAGAAACATGCAACAAGAGAAAAGGCAGTTCATCCCATTGGGGGAAACTTACACTAATTTATTTGAAAAGTTGCAACAAGCCAATCTGTTGAAACCAATCCCGGGAAAAGTGAACCCCAATGGAAGAGTTGATCATTCACGCCATTTTGCATTTCATTCTGGAGCACCTGGACATGACACAGAATCCTGTTGGGAACTCAAAAGGGTAATCCAGGCAATGATAGACAACAATCAGATAAAAGTCGTGGGGGATGAAATACAAAATGTGAATCAAAATCCTTTACCAACTCATGATGTTCAAAACAACGTACACATGGTAGGGATGGTATGAATAGAAGAGGACATGAAAGGGAAAGTCGCCAAGCAGATTGTTGCAGTTGGTCCCTCCCCAGACATTAAAGGCCCCGAGCCATTTATTGTTGTAATCAGGGGAAAGCCGAGCGCGTCCATTGTCAACAAAGCAAAGCAAGATGCGGATGTTGAGCCAAGTTTCACTATTCCGGCTGCAAAGCAGGAAAAAGTTCATGACAGTGCACTAGCATTCATTGTGCAAGGGGCATCATGCCAAAAAACTCCGGTCTTCGAGGTCAAGGCAAAGAAGTGTGAACCGGTTATCATCACTCAAGCAGCGCAACTCCCTGTCAAAAGTACAAAAGCTGTTCCTTGGAACTACAACAAGGCAATTGTATCTTACCATGGGAAGGAAATCATGGAGGTTGCTGCAGATGTAAATGGTCTAACTCGATCCGGGAGATGTTTTACCCCGGAAGAATTGAGAAAGGCAAAACCAGGTCGAGAAGATCAAGGACCCATCAAAGAGCCAGTGTCCGAGAAAGAAGCTGAAGAATTTCTGAAGAAGATGAGATCGACAGATTATTCAATCGTCGAGCAATTGAGAAAGACTCCAGCTCAGATATCACTTTTGTCTCTGCTTATGAACTCTGAGGCACATCGCAATAAACTGTTGAAAATACTGAATGAGGCCTACATTCCTGAGCAAACTACTGTGGCTAATCTGGAAGCACTTGCTGGCAGGGTATTTGAGACTAATCATGTGATGTTCACCGATGAGGAGCTGCCAGCAGAAGGAACCGGTCATAATCGAGCGCTTCATGTCTCAGTCAAGTGTGAAGATTCCTATGTCACACGTGTTCTAATAGATGGCGGCGCAGGATTGAACATCTGCCCTCTGTCTACACTGAAGAGTCTAAGGGTGGATATGAGCAACATCAGGGCAAGTTCCTCTGCTGTTCGTGCTTTTGATGGTGGGGTTCGAGAATCTTTGGGCATCATCAATCTTGAGTTAACCATTGGTGCTGCTACCTTCAGCATTAAGTTTCAAGTCATGGAAACGGATGCATCGTACAATCTGTTGTTGGGCCGACCATGGATTCATATGGCTTGTGTTGTACCATCCACAGTTCATCAGGTGGTAAAGTTTACTTGGGATAATCAAGCTGTCATAGTTTATGGAGAGGATGACTTACAGTTTAACAATAGTCTGGACGTACCAGCCCTTGAGGTCGTCACCACACGCCCGACCATCATGTATCAAACCTCCGATGTGGTGTATGTGGAAAAGGTAACAGAAGGGAAACCTATACCCATCCCAAGAGTGTCAGATACGTCTATCATGATGACATCTGAAATGTTAAAGCATGGGTTCCAATTTGGAAAGGGTTTGGGAGCATCACTACAAGGCAGGGTAAATCCAGTTTATCCAAATGGCGTGCAATGCACGTGGGGACTAGGGTTCAAGCCAAAAGCAGCTGATTGCAAGCAAGCAAAGAAAAGGAAGTCAGAAGTTTGGTCTCTCCCAAAGCCAATTCAATGTCTCGCTCAGTCTTTTGTGGGTTATGTTATGAAACCAAAGGTTGTCGCTGCAAATGTCAACACAGTGGAAGATAATCAGGATGCACCATTTGATCTAGGTGGCATTTTTGAAATCTGTATGGTACAACCGAGTGAAGGCTCCAGTAATGCTTCAATTCAGTACATTGGCCCGGACGTGCACCTGACTAACTGGAATGCAACTCCCTTCCCCATCAGGAAGGGGTCTTGGTAGACTGTTGTTTTACAGTTTTCTTTTGAATACACTTGGATATTCCAAGGGTTGTATGCCAAGTGTATTATTATGCTCATCTTTCCTTTTGTAATTCAAACCCTTTTTCATTAATGAAAGGCCTAAGAGCCAAGCTTTCCTTCAATCTCTGTTCATATTCCTAATTTTATTCTACTTTTGTTTATCTGTAGTGATGTATCTGCTGGTCCTGATATCATGACATGTTCAAGGAACTTATCGTCCATCCAGGGACCGCAATCTGATTTTGGCTCCATAACCATAGTTGAGGTTGAAAGTGATGAAGAAAGTATTGAGGAATCTGTTAACAATACTGAATATGATGGCGAACAGGCTGATTTTGAAATAGGCCTGGAAGTTGAACGCCATGAGGGCAAGCCTAAACCCAATTTGGCTGATACAGAGGATGTTAATCTTGGGAGCCCTGATGATGTGAGGGAGACCAAGATAAGCATGTATGCCCGACCTGAAGTGAAGAACGATATTCGAAAAGTGCTTTTTGAATATCGGGATGTTTTTGCATGGTTATATGATGAGATGCCGGGTTTGAGCTCCGAATTGATACTCCACGAATTGCCAATTCAACCTGGTTTCCCTCCAGTGAGACAAATGCAACGAAAGTTCAAAACTGATATGATCAAGAAAATCCATGATGAAATAATGAAGCAGTTGGATGCAAAAGTAATTCAATCAGTTCAGTACACTACATGGGTTGCGAATGTTGTTCCAGTTCCTAAGAAAGATGGAAAAACAAGGATATGTGTTGACTATCGAGATTTGAACAAGGCAAGTCACAAAGATAATTTCCCATTGCCTAATATTCACACTCTCGTAGACAATTGTGCCAAACATGAGATACAATCCTTTGTTGACTGCTATGCTGGATATCACCAAATCCGGATGGATGAAGATGATGCATACAAAACGGAATTCACTACTCCTTGGGGAACCTATTGCTATAGAGTGATGCCGTTTGGTTTGAAAAATGCTGGGGCAACCTACGTGAGAGCTATGACTGCCATTTTCCATGACATGATGCATAAAGAAATAGAAGTGTACGTGGATGATGTGATTATCAAGTCCAGAACTGCTGAAGAACACGTGAGAGATCTTAGAAAGTTCTTCGAAAGGCTCCGTAGGTACAATCTAAAGCTGAATCCAGCCGAGTGTGCATTTGGTGTGCCTGCTGGAAAATTATTGGGTTCATTGTTAGCAGGCGAGGTATTGAATTAGATCCCGCAAAGATCAAAGCAATACAAGAATTACCTCCGCCTCGAACTAAGAAGGATGTTAAAAGCTTTCTAGGCAGGCTAAACTACATCAGTAGGTTCGTTGCTCAACTTACCACAATATGTGAGCCGATCCTCAAGTTGTTGAAAAAGAATGCATCAATTGCATGGACCGAAGAGTGTCAAGAAGCCTTTGATAAGATCAAGCAGTACTTATTAAATCCTCCTGTTTTGGTTCCGCCTGAGCCTGGCCGACCACTGTTTTTGTACTTGTCAGTCAATGAAAACTCTTTTGGTTGCGTACTGGGGCAACGTGATGCCTCGGGAAAGAAAGAGCAGGCAATGTATTATCTGAGCAAAAAGTTTACAGATTGTGAGGCCAGATACACTTTGTTGGAAAGGACGTGTTGTGCCCTAACTTGGGTCGCACAAAAGCTGAAACATTATTTGTTGTCCTATACCACTTATCTGATTTCCCGGATGGACCCATTGAAATACATATTTCAAAAGCCAATGCCAACCGGCAAACTTGCAAAATGGCAGATCCTGCTCACAGAATTTGACATAGTTTATGTTACCAGAACTGAAATGAAAGCTCAAGCCTTAGCTGATCATTTGGCTGAAAACCTGGTTGATGATGATTATGAGCCATTGAAGACTTACTTCCCCGATGAGGAGGTAGATGTGCTTGAAGAGTTGATTAATGAAGAAGAGCATGTGTGGAAAATGTACTTTGATGGTGCTTCCAACTCAAAAGGCCATGGTATTGGAGCAGTCCTCATCTCTCCTACGGGACATTACTATCCGGTGGCAGCCCAACTTCGTTTCAGTTGTACTAATAACACATCTGAGTATGAAGCATGCATAATGGGTTTGCGTATGGCTCTAGACATGGACATCAAAGAATTGCTAGTGATCGGAGATTCAGATCTTTTGATACGCCAAATGAAGGGTGAATGGGAAACTCGAGACCTTAAGCTGATCATGTAGAAGCAGTGTATGGACGATCTTCGCCAAAAGTTCGATGTTCTAAAGTTTAGACATGTTCTCAGAATACATAATGAGCTGGCTGACGCATTGGCTACATTAGCCTCAATGCTTATCCATCCTGATAAAGCCCATATTGATCCGTTAGAGATTCAGGTCCAAAGCCAACATGCATACTGCAATGTGGTTGAAGAAGAAATTGACGGTCAACCGTGGTACTTTGATGTCAAGAAGTTCCTTCAAGATGGGACATATCCTCCAATGGCAGAAAATAATCAAAAGAGAACCCTTCGACGACTGGCAAGTGGTTTCTTTCTGAGTGGAGGGGTGGTGTACAAAAGGACACCTGATTTGGGACTGTTAAGATGCGTGGATGCAACTGAAGCCACAAAGATTCTCAATGACATGCATTCGGGGATCTGTGGACCCCACATGAGCGGGCACGTTCTAGCTAAGAAAGTGCTCAGTGCAGGATACTTCTGGCTTACCATGGAACATGATTGCATTACTTTTGTGCGAAAGTGTCATCAATGCCAAGTACACGGTGATTTGATACATTCACCTCCTTTAGAGTTGCACACAATGTCAGCCCCTTGGCCTTTTACAGCATGGGGGATGGATGTTATCGGGCCTATTGAACCAAGAGCGTCAAATGGGCACAGATTCATTTTGGTTGCAATAGATTATTTCACCAAATGGGTTGAGGCTGTCACTCTCAAATCCGTGACCAAGAAAGCTGTGGTGGATTTCGTTCATTCTAATATTATTTGTCGCTTTGGTATCCCAAGTACCATCATCACTAATAATGCTGCAAATCTGAACAGTCATTTGATGAATGACGTGTGTGAAAGATTCAAGATCATGCATCGAAATTCCACGCCTTACCGACCAAAGGAAAATGGTGCGGTTGAAGCAGCCAATAAGAATATCAAGAAGATCCTCAGGAAAATGATACAAGGATCTCGTGATTGGCATGAGAAGTTATGTTTTGCTTTGCTAGGATACCGCACAACTGTGCGCACTTCCATAGGTGCGACCCCGTATTCATTGGTATACGGAACTGAAGCAGTCGTACCCGCTGAAGTAGAAATACCGTCCCTCAGAATCATTGTGGAAGCAGAAATTGAGGACACAGAATGGGTCAAAACCCGATTGGAACAATTGTCATTCATTGACGAAAAAAGGCTCAATGCAGTTTGTCACGGTCAATTGTATCAGCAGAGAATGACCCGAGCCTACAACAAGAAAGTGCGCCTCCGCGACTTGAAAGAAGGGCAATTAGTCTTGAAAAGAATCTTTCCTCATCAGGAAGAAGCTAAAGGGAAATTTGCTCCAAATTGGCAAGGGCCATACCTGGTAAAGAAGGTATTGCCAAATGGCGCCTTGTACCTTACAGATCCGGAAGGCAGGACAACTGAAATACCCGTCAATGCAGATGCGGTCAAGAGGTACGACATTTGACTCTAAGATGGCTTTCAACTCGGGATGATTGCAAGGCTTTTGTTCTCTTTTGCTATCTCAAAATGTATCCCTTATTAGCACTTTGAACATTGTATTTTCGAGACACGTTCTCAATTGGAATCAATGTAATTGTACCAACATGAAATGAAACTGAAAAGCATCAACAAGAAACCTGGGCATTTGCCTAGAGCTACGTTTGACCTGATTCCTCTCAAAAGGATACGTAGGCAACCATTTCGGTGCGATCGCAATAAGAGAAAAATCCTCTTTCCCTGTCTACTTTTATTTGCACAAGTTTGCCTCCAGGCTTGCGGGATATGTCAAGAAAACAAGAGACCCCAGTTTACCCTAAACTGGGGCAGAAGTTGTTTTTGTTTTTTTTAAAAGAAAATGGAGGAAATTCAATATTCCTCCCCATTTTCTTTGTGTTCTTAACAGTGAAAGGTTCATTCTTTCATGTCTCATATTGACGCAAAACTTGCCTCCAAGTTTGCAGCCAACATCAAAGGAAATTTAGATCCCCTTTTTCGTGCTAAACTGGGGCAGAAGTTTGTTTTTATTTTATTTCATAAATAAAATAAAATAAAAACAAACTTCTATTTTTGTATCATCTATTCACATGTTTCAAGAGACGTTGGTGCTGTAAATTGAATTGAGAAAAAAAAAAAGAAGAAAAAAAAAAGAGAAAAGAAAGAAGTCTTGTCGGTGAAAACCTGAGAAGGCGCCGCAAGACAAACAGTGAGGCAAAAGATTAAAGAGAGAGACTAGTTGGCGAAAACCCGAAAGGGCGCTGCTAGTCGACTTGGGAGTCACCTCAACTTGGTTATGGTTTGGTATCTTCCGTGGATCAACTCTCAACAAACAAGTGGCACTGGTCGGACGAGGTCATCCAAGATACATGTCATGATCATCAAGGCCGCCAGTATATTGCCAGATAAGTTTCCCTTTTCAGAAAGACGTTCCCTGTCCAAACGACTTTCGCCCTTAAACTTTTTTTATTCCATTTTGTACATCTTGCCTCACCATTAATTCCTCGCCATTTCGGAGCTAACCTCCCATGAGCAACAAAAGAAAATTGCAAAACTCTGTCTTTCAGGATTCAGGTTTAATTCCAGCGAGCAGGGCACACCCTCGACAATGGAAAAGTTCTCAGCAAGTCATGATCAACATTGATAATAGGAGCCCAGCACCGCACATCAGCCGAAGGATGACATACCAAAATTGTATCCTGAAGAGTGGACATGTTTGGGAGAAGCTTTAGGCGTTGTTCATCCCACAGTACTGTGAAGAATAGAACAAGAGTCACTAAGCTTATTTGCAAGATCCGAAACAGGGTGTATCCACGATGCAGAAAGTAAGTGTGACATTTGCTATGTTGCCAAGAAAGAGCTAGGACCACTTGAATTGGGGTAGTTGCGCCAGATATCAGACGGAACTCCATTCTCTCCTCGAGTCAATTCTCGTTAAAAGACAGCGTCATTTCTTTTCCATATCAAGTTTCGCTAAAAGATAGCAATCATTTTCTCTTCGAGTCAATTCCCGCTAAAAGATAGCGTCATTTCCTTCCCATGTCAAGATCTGCTAAAAAATAGCGATCATTTCCTTTTCGAGTCAATTCCCGCTAAAAGATAGCGTCATTTCCTTTATATGTCAAGATCTGCTAAAAGATAGCGATCATTTCCTTTTCGAGTCAGTTTCGCTCAAAGATAGCGTCATTTCCTTTCCATGTCAAGATCTGCTAAAAGATAGCGATCATTTCCTTTTCGAGTCAGTTCGCTCAAGGATAGCGTCATTTCCTTTCCATATCAAGATCTGCTAAAAGATAGAGATCATTTCTTTTTCGAGTCAGTTCGCTCAAAGATAGCGTCATTTTCTTTCCATGTTAGGATCTGCTAAAAGATAGCGATCTTTTCCTTCTCGAGTCAGTTTTGCTCAAAGATAGCGTCATTTCGTTTCCATACCAAGATCTGCTAAAAGATAGCGATCATTTTCCTTTCAAGTCAGTTTCGCTCAAAGATAGCGTCATTTCCTTTCAATGTCAAGATCTGATAAAAGATAGCGATCATTCCCTTTTTGAGTTAGTTTCGCTCAAAGATAGCGTCATTTCCTTTCCATACCAAGATCTGCTAAAAGATAGCGATCATTTTCCTTTCAAGTCAGTTTTGCTAGAAGATAGCACTCACATGCAGTTCAAGTCATTTGCGCTCAAAGATAGCAACCACTTCCTTTTCAAGTTAGTCCTGCTCGAAGATAGCAACCATCCCCAGCTTCAAGTCAAGAGCTGGTTGAAAACAGAGACCATTTTAAGTTTCAGATGGTGCCTGCCCATACAACGGGCGATGGAGTTGTCTTTCAAGCCAAGATTTACCTCAAGGAGGCATGAAGATTTAGGCTAGGGATTGTAATTTTACATTTTCCCTTGTATTTCCATTCCTTGTAAAAGCCATGACCACCAGCAAGCGACCAGTACTCAGCAGCGACAGCCTCTTAGTAGTCTAGAGTGTCTAGTATCAGCCCCAAGTGTGTCTAGAAGAGTCCCTAATTTGTCTTAGTAGTCTAGTTGTCTAGTGTTGTCTTAGTGAGTCTAGTGTCTGTTTGAATGCGGTAGTCCCAGCTACCGCACGTAAGGAACTACACTGACCTGATTCCTTAGTCTGGGGATATGAAGGTAACTTTGTTCTCGGTTAGAACCGAAATTCAAGGTACGGTCACCATCTTGAAAAGCATGCTCTCGGCTAGAACCGAAAAGCCAAAATTAGTTGTCGATTACTTCTTTGTCCGAAAACTCTTCGTGTTCCCGAACAAAGAGGGGCAGCTGTAATCACCTAATTTTGGCACGAAAAAAAAAATTGCTCAAAATAGCCGTGTTAGATTCTTAGGATTTTGCCGAAATTTTCCTAAATATTAGTTTTTATTTTAACTAAAATTGTCATTAATTAGGATAGAAAATATGAAAATTGCCAAAAATACTTGTTATGTGTTTAACTATGACTCTATGTTTAATTTTGATAGTATTGTAGATTTATGTGGTTTGTTTGTAGTTAGTTGTGTTGGTTGTTGATAAGTATAGACTTTTTAGTGGCCATATGTACAAAATAAGTAGCCCAATTGATTAACCCAATCAGCCCACACCTAAGTCTTGAAGCCCATACCCATCTATACTTTCAATCCTAGCCATTAGTTTCTAATTGATCTAATGGCTCTCATCTTTCCTCCATTTCCCCTTATAAACCTTCAAAAATCCTCATTTTCTCCTCATTCCTTCATAAGCCTCTTTGGCTTGGGGATATTCTGGCCAAATTTACACTCCCCATCGGAGACAATCAGCCACCACTCCACCACCGAGGATCTGCCGCACGCCGCCAGCTACCGCCGCCGGACCACCGCCTTCCGGTGGTCGGAAAATTACAAATTATACCTTTCCGGAAAGCTTTCGAGCTCCTCTTTCCATTTCTACCACTATTTTCTTTAAATTCTCAACCGTTTTTCACAGATCTGGCCTCAAAGTTTCGGTCAAACTTGAACTCCGGCATTTTTTTCCCTTTTCCCGGTAAGTGTTTGGTATTTCCCTTTCCTCTCACCCTCTTCTATCACTTTCCATGCCCCACTTGCTCAAGATTCTTATTTTTTCCCCTCTTTTCTTGCTTGTGCTTTCTTTTTTTTTTTTTGTTATGTTACTTACTTCTTGCTTTTTCTTTTTCTTTATTTTTGTGATGTTAATTGCTCGTTGATGACCGTGCTATAATGGCATTTTGGGGGCTGTTCTACGGCGTTTGGGGGCTGCTATGTTGAGTTTTTTTTTGCGGGCTGCTATGATGATTTTTAAATGATGTGAAGAAGCTTGCGGGGCTGATTTGCTTTTTTTTTTTAGTTATTAGAACTCTTAAAAATTTGAGTTTGGACCCTATTAGCTTAATTTAGAATCTGGTTGTATCTTTGGTTAATTGCAAGTTTAGTTTGGTTTGTTTAGTTAAGCTAGCAAGCATAATTTAGTTTAAAAGTCAGATTGTCATTTAGTTTGGGGGCTATTTTGTTTAGTTTAGTCAGGTTTGTTGATGTGATGTGCTGTCCTTTGAAAGGACAACCTGCTTTTTCAGCTTTTTGGGACAGCATAGGGTGGCTGAAAAGATGTCATAGGGCTGCTGTACTATCTCTGAAAATACTCAAGTATAGGGGTGTGGGCTTGTACTTTTGTGTAAGTCTACACCCCACCTTTTGGTCTCATTTTTCAGCCTTAAATATGAGCATTTACTCCTCACTTTATCACACCTACCAGCTGAAAATTTACAAGAAATAGAGAGAAGAACACTTAAAGAAAAATTAGTAAGTTTTGAGAGTTAGATTTAGAACCAAAAGCCTTTACATCTAAGGTCTTTTGGGGCATAAATCTTAAGGTTTAAAGGTTGAATAGGGGTATAACAGAGGCTGTTGTAGCGGCTGATTTGGGTACTAAGTTGCTTGCTTTGGTTTGGTCTTGCTATTTCATTTGCTTCACTAGCTTGGAAATTTCTACACAAGGTAAACACAATTTACCTTATATGTTTTATCATTTTGGCTATGAAATGAAGTAAAAATCAGCATGTCTAAAGCCCTTTATTGTATACATCTTGTTATGAGTTTTATTCTAGTTAAAACTGGCTATTTGTGAAAACCAGGAAATATTTAGTGTTTATTTGCGCAATTTAATTCATCTATCATTTTAGCTATGTATGAAAATCTGGACAGCATGTTAAATATTAGGCAAATTTAGGTCTTTTAACCGTCGAAAATTGCAAACGTTAAATTCTGGCCATTTCTGTAATATGGGGCTATTTCTGTAAACTGTACGTATTTGCAAAAAAAAAAAAAAAACCTGCAAACTGAAATGAATAGGCTCTATATTTAGGACATTTGCTTAAAAATCTGACCATTTTTTACAAACTGGTACTTTTCTGCAAATCTGGAAATTATGAAAAAAAAAATCACATTTGAATTTATTTTCAAAAATATGCCATCCTTTTGTGAAGGTGGCCTTGCTTATTATGTAAATTTATTTTTTTTTTTAAAAAGTTGGTCATTTAACAAGTTTTGACAATCAACTACTTTGTGGGTACATAAATGTAACAGCTTTGTAAAACAGCTCATTTTCGCAAATAGTTTCAGCCCACTCCAACGGTAAGGCTCTCTTATTGTGTTTTGACAAATGGCCACTTGCTTTAACAATTATTCTTGGAGTTAAATAGGCAAGCCTTTTGCAAAGTGGAAAATGCGTAATAAATTTATTTATTTATGTACTTATTATCAGTTCCCATCCAGGTGTTGGTGCTGCGCATCTCCGCACATTGAGACTAGAGAGCATCTCTTCAGAACAAGTCAGGTAGCCAACAGTGTGTGGACATACTTTGCTCAAGCTGCAGGTGTTCAAGTGGATGGTTGTAATCTTCATCAGGTTTGTTTTAAATGGTGGAGGCAGTGGCCTAAACCATGGATTAAGGATGTTTTTCATACTGCGCCTTCATTTATTGTGTGGTCAATTTGGAAGAGAAGGAATGCTTTGAAGCATGATAAAACAGCTTCATACTCTAGGCTGCTCTATGAAGTTACTTGTAATCTTTTTTACTTTGTAAAAATGAGATTCCCTTTCGTTCCTATAGTCAGACAGTCGTGGCCTGATGTGGTCAATGCTCTTGAGGCTTATATGCCAACATTCAGGTACATTAAGGTGGGATGGAAAGTGCCAAGCAATGGAGTCCTAAAGGTAAATACTGATGGTGCTTCTAAGGGGAATCCTGGCCCTAGCTCAATGGCATTTTGTGTGAGGAATGTAGATGGTGATGTATTATATGCATGTGCTAAACTCATTGGGGAGCACAACAATATGTATGCTGAGGCCATGGCCATTAGAGAAGCCATGAAATATAGTGTGGAGAATGGCCTAGGGGAGGTTGTGATTGAAACTGACTCTCTTGTTGTCAAGCAGGTGATTGAAGGTGCCTGGCAACCTATGTGGTCTATTGCCTCTATTGTGGAGGATATTTTGAAGTTAAAGCAGTTAGGGAGCTTCCAGTTTCAACATACTTTGCGAGAAGGCAACAAGTTAGCTGATTGTCTTGCCAATCTAGCTTATGATGTGCCTAATGTCTGCTATACTTCCTTTGGTGAAATGCCTTCTAAGGCCAAGTTCATAGTCAATTATGATAAGCATCATGGTATAGAGCTTAGAGCTAAGAGATGGAAAGGATCATGATGGCTAGGCACACGGGTGGTGGAACTTCCCTTCATGCTCGAATCCTTAGGGAGGAGAGTATGTAGGTCTTTTTTACTAACGTTGTGTTCTTTTTTGTAGGTACTTTCATTGTTATATCTCAAGTTGCTTGGAATGAATCTTTACATGGCTTTGATTTGGACAATGTGCTCACTTGGATGATGTTTTCAAGAGGCTATTGGCACTCACAAGCTTTGTTTAGTCTTGATTTCAGCTTGTTGACACTTGGATCAATTGGTGCTTGGATTTGGAACCATTACACACTTTGGAGGCATCAAAATCGGCTAAGGCAAATCTCCCAGCCGCTTTTGCCTCCGCGCCGCGCGCCTCACCGCGCAGGCCTTGGCAGAACATTGGAATTCCTGCGCGCTCTCAGCCTGCGCCGCGGATACGACCGCATAACGGAGGAAACTGCCGGCGCGGTGGAGCCTGCGGCGCGCCCTCTACCGCGCAAGGCTAATTTTCTGCCATCATTTGTTCACTGCACGGGGTGTTTTCGTGGATTGAAAATGGTTTCGTCGTGCTTGGATCCCCACGGGAACGAGTTATTACATTGGTTTTATGTGATTACTCGCACTGTCATACCACTTTATATTAGTAGCTCATTAATTAGCTATTACATTAGATTATTATTACACGTAGGTAGTGAGGTAAACTTTGTAAAGTATTATATCAAGGCGTTTAATTCATTTCGATTGGTGGTATTAGCATTTTATAATGCTCAACCCAATGAAGTGGATGCGACGTTTGGATATGATGCTATCTTACCACTATTTAGGCGCTCTTTTTGTATTGCACTTGTTTGGTGCACATATTGTAAGACATTGTATTTATTTTTGTTTATTAATAAAAATGGTCACTAGGTGCAATGCCTAGTTGACTCTTGATTAAAAAAAAAAAAAATGAATTAAAAGCGTAAATTCATCCAGTCCTCTGTGAGGTTGGATAAGAATAACGACTTTAATCTTCCCTAAATCAAGGTATTAAATTCAAATTAACGGCTTTAATATAACAACCATATTTTAATAAATTAAAACTGCGACAATAAAGCAACTGTGCTCGGCACAGGACTCGAGGGTGCCTAATACCTTCCCGAGAGTCAACTGAGAACCTTACCCGAATCTCTAACGCAGACCATTAGACGAGTCAAAGGTGTTTCCAAGGTACCTTTTGGTGACTTGGCACACCTTAAACTATGTCAAGTGGCGACTCCGAGTTTTCTCTAAATAATTTTGTACCTTTTTGAACACCAGTCTCGAGCCTTTAAATAAATAAACTCGCACGCGCAGTTTAATAATAATTCTTTTAGGGCGTGACAATGGTTAAACTTCAAAATCTGTCACTTCAAAACCGGATTTTTTATTAGGATATTGAACCAAAATTCATTAAATTTTCTCAAAAGTTCAGCGGTCTGGGGTATGCTTCTATAACTTTGCAAACACTACTTGTTTTTCTCTAGGCTCAGATTTTCTTCAAGATTTCAACCATCCCAAGAGCCAGCTGATCAATTTATGGATCATCTTTCAGACAGGTGAAAAAAGAAAAATATCAGTAACACAACACGAATATGCACACATTGACATTGATAATGGTCTAGCCTTTGCTTTAAATTACACAATATTGTTCAACAAGTAACCAATGTTATATGCCAAGTATTATTGTGGATAATGGACTTTGGGCTTCCATCATCACGTGCTTGGTTTGACATATGCTACTTTAATTTTATTAGTAGGGTCCTCCTTTCTATATGTGCTTGGCATCAATCTCACTTAAAAATTTCTAGTGTGGTTACATGACTTGTCATTATTGTAGGGCTATATTCAAGAATAATTTCTTATGACGACGTTCTAGTATTTTCTTGAATTATTTGGTATAAATTATTTTGCTTCAATCATTCACAAGAATGATATGTATTGCTAGTTATACTTAGATATGTGTATCTTCCTGCAAAATTCTCTATACCTCCTTTGTTTTCTATAATTCTTGCTTGCTCATATATTTTCATAAACTTTACACAATTCCGAAAGATTTCTTTACGTATGTTGGAATGTGGGAAGAGTCCCACATCGGTGAGAGAGAGGAAGCAAGATGCCCATATAAGCTTTGTACAATCCTTCACCCTTTGAGCTAACTTTTGGGGTGTGAGTTAAGTCCAAGCTTATGTGGGTGGGCGCCCAAGTGTGTTGGTGTCCGGGTGTATGGGCTCCATTTTAAAATGGAGTAGAGAGCTAAACTCTCATAGCTTCTAAATTCTATGGGGACACTTGCTTTCGATAAATAAATGCCTGATACCCCTTCTTTAGAAAAACAAAAGACTAAAAGGAGAGCACTTCCAAAGTTTCCAGCTTTGATTTGGTAGCTACGAGCTAGTAGCAAAGATCATGTGAGAGACATGTGCATAACATGAATTACAGTGAATTTTTTCTCGAATAAGTTCGTCTTCTTCCTCTAAGAACCATTATCACATGGACCAATTAGCTGTAGAGACTAAACACACTCAATTGAGATTAAACAAACATACTTTTAATGAACCAATAATAGAGGGCTCTCTCAGAGCTGATGGCTCCTTCAAATAATTTAATGCCCACTGCCTTTACTATGTGGTACATAATTCTAGTACATGTAGTCAAAAGTTCTTTAACTCATTGACCCTTGTGTGTCTCTAATATGTTTAATCTATCCACCAAAATATCAGGCATAATCAGCAGTTATTTAAACTTACATGCTTTTTCTGTCATTTTTGCCTCAGTTTCCTTGTAACAGCAAGTGACACAAAAAATAATTGTACTCCCTTTGTGCTAGTTTATGTCTGACACCAATAAGACGGCTCGAAGTAGTTAATTATGTATAATGGAGTAGTTTGTGCCTATTTTGCGGACGTCTTATTAGCACCATATAAATTCTTTTGCTCTTTCAGACAAGGAGGGGCTATATAGCAAGTAAATTATGGACTTTGAGCAATTGAATTTGGTGCTACAAGACGAAAAGGACCTGCGGTCCACAAAAAGAAAGGACCAGATTATAATTGGTATAATTGCTTATTCAAATAGAGTTAATTAGGTGGAACGTATACATTAACAATATATGTTATCTTGCATCAACATGCAAGGTAGTATTATTTACTTCAAGATACTCGTACAGTGACGAGTAGCTATATGTCATTCCTAATAATTGTATAGCAAAGTGCTCTTATAGTTTGGCGTCAAACGACTTAATAATGTACCTAGTAGAGAATATGAGAATATGTTTTTCTTAGTTTGGTGGAGCTTAAACACTTGCGTGTGAAATGTAAAAATATTGTTAGTTAACCAATCAGCTAATCTCTCATCTAAATCCTAATTAATAAATGCCTATAAACATGCCATTATATATGTGTTAGAAAGAGACAACTTTTACCGTCACTACCAGAAAATCTCATGTTTCTATCGGAATACATCGGAATTTTGATAGTTTCCGGTGGAAACCGCTCTTGATCAATTAGTTGCCTATGAATTTGCAACGATACGTTCGTCTAAAAAATGTGATTTTTTAGTAGTGTAAAATTCGAGTCGTAGTCGCATTCACAAAGGGGCAACGTGTACGTCTCCTTAACTGATTTAGATTGTTGATCTAGACCATACTTGACGTATGTGGTTAGTGTTGGGTAAGCCGACCAAAAAATATAACATGGTTTAATATTGTATGAGTGGGTCAAATTCGCACCATTTTCTTAACTGTTCTCGCACTATTAAGAGTATATATTTATATTTTATATGTATCTTTCTTTTTTCTTTCGAGCTACCAATGTAAAACTTTTAACCGTCAGCCAACAGTGAGTAGTATACAGTGTCCTATCAGTATTTTTTTTTTTTTTGACTCACGCTCCTTAGTCTAAAGGGGAGTCTTGAAACAACTGGTAAAACTGTCTTCGTGTGATATATAGGTTACGAGTTCAAGCCGTAGAAACAGTCACTAATTTCAGGTTAGGCTGTATGCATAAGGGGTGTAGCCCTTCTCTAGATCATTCGTGAACGAAAGATGCTTTGTGCACCAGGCTTCCCTTAGCCTAGAAATAGATATCACAACTCACATCTCATGAAGCTCGTGGGATATTCTTCTTTAAGCCTCCAACTAACTATTTTTCTCTTATCCTTCACTTTTATCTAAACAGTTGAGCATATTACTTCTTGTATATATACAGTCACATGAGTTAGATGCTCTCATTGTTCCCAACAGCTAATCGGCTCACATGAAGCTCCTTTAAGATGTTGCAGATTTTGTCTCTCAGCTAATTGTACTATACTTTTTCCACATCACATGTCAATATCTACTTGGACTGGCTTTCAGTTAAAAGGTCATTTTCCTTATATTTCCTCCTACTGCCTTTAAATTTTAAGCATTGCCTTAAAGCCAAGAAGGGATGGCCAAACATATGAGGAAGCTAAGTTTGGGCAAAGTCTTAGACTGTTTAAGTCTTTCATCTAGACCTGGATCTTGCTTTTGCATCAATAGTTTTGGAGGTGATGATCTTGATGGCTTAGAAAAGAAGCCACTGATGAATAATTCCCCAGAAGCTGATGAGGACCATTTGGTGACAGTGAAGGATATCATTGTTGGACCTCCAACTATGGCTTTCCGTTTGAAGCCTAAGGTACGTTTTGGTATATGTATTTGACTGAGCTTAAAGGAAATTGTGTAATCTTAAGAAAGTGATCTAAATATATAAAAGTGAAGCTTGTTGATCTTTTGTAAAACAATGGTGTAGGTCGTGGTGCTAAGTGTCTCCATTCACTGCAATGGTTGCGCAAGGAAAGTTGAGAAACACATCTCCAAAATGGAAGGTATGTCAAATCAGTACCACTCAAAATTGAGCACGTAGTTTATGTAAATAAAGATCACGATTTTAACAATATTAACTTATGGGATTTAACTAATTATACACATCGATAATGTGAAGATTTCTTTTGCACTATCAACATATTTTAACCGATTATATATACTAGATTGGTTAATTAGTTACTTTGTTTATAATTAAGATCATCTATACTTGATGGATATAGAAGCGTTGTACTGTCAATGTATAAAAGTTTAATTCTAACTCTTAAGTTTCTTTTAATTTTCCGTATAAGATTTAAGGAGATACATAAAGCAACTTTGGTGTAGTGGCCGAATAAGCTCTTCTACCTTGTAGTAAAACTATGTTCTAATTGAATTCATGTGTTTATTCAAACAGGGGTGACTATGTATCAAGTGGACCTGGAAACCAAGAAGGTAGTCCTTATTGGAGATATTGTACCTTTCCAAGTTTTAGAGAGCGTCTCGAAAGTCGTCAAAAATGCTGAGCTTTCCAGTTGGAACACTCCTCATGATGAGTCGTTATAATATGGAACTTATTCTATATTGATAGTGTAAAATTTCTTGATGATGTATATAAGTTAAACTCTTTATGATTAAACGAAAGAAGGTTATGCAATAATGCAAACACATGTATTCAGTGTCTACAACATCAAAATGAAGCTTAGATTTGCAGTAATGAAATGATACCTTCTACAGATTCGACCCACAATCACATTCACATCACATTCTTTAATAAAACAGTAGGTTGGCAATGGGGCTAGTTTGGGGCCTGAAACCTTCCTCTCCCGCTCTGTCTCCTTTACGTGCACATGATTTTAGTGTTAGGTGTCAGGCCGGGTCACTGGCAGATGCATGAGTTTTATCAAGAAAATTTGAAAGAAAAAAAAAAACTCATTTGTATGCAGGCAATTCAACAATTTATACATATATACACATTAAAATTAAATTCGCCTATGTATTTAAAGAATTTTTTGACGAAGCAGATTCAGTTGAATTCGAGGAAATGATCTCCCTCTGATCACTTATGCTATGAATATAAGTAAACTGACTCTACAAAAATTCCTGTGTTATTTTTCTATAAATCTCTTATAGAAAAGTCATATAACTAAAATAACATCAATCTTTAGTTGAATCCATGTGATTATAAACATGAATATGTCACCGTTGGGACTATCTCAAATGTCATTAAAATTATATGGTCAATCAAATAAATTGGATAAATTTTTTCACTAAGTATTATAGTAATATGTTAAAACAAGTATGAAAAGTGTTCTTCCTTTTTTATGGAGTTAAATTATATCACATGAGCTAAAAAGAAAAATGATGTATACTTTTATTGTTTGAGAAATTAGAAAATACACTTGAAAGAGTGATAAAAGCTTTTTGAACCTACTAAATATGACATCATTTTCTATTTAGTCTGTTCCAAAAAGAATGTCTGCATTTCTATATTTTACAACTATTTATTGTATTATCTATATTTTATTGGGTCCTACTTACTTTAAAAGCTATCAACAACTTTTTAATTACTCCAATCTTTTCTTTCTTACAAGGTAAACCTCTATTTTTTAAACTCCATACCCGATTAAATGGTGTCAGGAGAGAGTAGAAGGAAAGAAAAGAGGGAATCAGAGAAAAGTTCTTGGTCACGTACAAAACTACGTGGCCTCCTTTTTGTGTCACTTCAACATTAAACAATTTACATAATTCACATATGACATATTGCATCTTAATATCTTATCCATTTCATTAGTCAAACTCTTCACAATCAAATATCACCCCCCATCCCCCACCCCAACACCCAATCAACACAAAAATCTCCATTCCCAAATTCTCCCAAACCCAAAAATGGCAAGAACCCTCTTATTACTCTTCACCTTCATCATCATCATCATCACCCACGCACACTCCGACCTGAACCCGACCCAATCAGAGGCCCATAAAGAGCTAATAAAATACGGGTTTCCAATCGGGTTACTACCCAAGAACGTGAATGGGTATTTTGTAAACTCAAGTACCGGCGACTTTGTTGTTTCATTAGGTGACACGTGTCGCATTACCCTTCCTCCAGATAATTACCTTGCCACGTATTCCAAGAAAATAACGGGTAAAATAGTTGAAAATAAAATTGCTGAGCTGGAGGGGATTAGTGTGAGAGCATTTTTTAAATGGTGGGGTATAACGGGGATTAAAAGTAGTGGTGAAAATTTAGTGTTTGAAGTTGGTATGGTTACTGCTAAATACCCCAGTAATAATTTTGATCAAAGTCCTGATTGTGAGGGTAAAAAGCACTCCTCTTCCTGAGAGGTATTTTTCTATTATTTATACTCAGTTCGTCGCAATTTATGTGATACTTTTCGCTTCTCGATAGTTAAACAAAAAAATATTTGACGGTAATGTAGTTTTTAAATATGTAAATTATTTTTTGAAAAGGTCCGAATTCACGGTCAAAGTAAAACAGTTTGACTCTCGAACTTCAAACTGTGTCACATAAATTGGGATGGAGATACTAAAGTTGTTCCCTTTTTTTGTATGTGCTTGAACATTTTATTGTGTGGTGATGTTTTCTTGTCTCGATACGATTGTCGTGTTTGCTTTTAGGTCAATTTTGCACTTTTTGTCAAGTCCTGATTCTTTTACTCGCTGCATTTCAATATATGTGAACATGTTTGACTTGACACAAAGTTTAATAAAGTAAGGTTGACTTTTGAAACTTTTGGTCTAAAATAAGCATTGGTATTTGTGTGGCTGAAAACAGTAGTAAATTTCGAGTTAAGTTGTTTCGAGATTTAGAAAGAGGTCATTCTTTTTTGAACGGACCTAAAGAAAATAGGTTCACATAAACTGAAACGGAGAGAGTAACTTAGTGTCCTTCAGAAAAGATTGATACTTTTGTGTATTTGGAAACTCTTTAGTTTTAATGTTCCCATTTGCTGTTTGTATGAGAATGACATTATTGCTAAAGACAACAAGATTGAAAGGGTAATTTTGGTGTGTTAGACTCGACCTATTCCAATTTATGTGGCAGAGTTTGGATTGGCACGAAGCTTTTCATTAAGGTTAAAAGGGGAAAAAAGAAAGCCCGGTGCACAAAGCATCGCGCTCACGCAGGGTCCGGGGAAGGTCCGCACCCAAGGGGTGTGATGTACGCACCCTACCTTGTTGTTTCCACGGTTTGAACTCGTGACCTCTAGGTCACACAAAGATAACTTTATCGGTTAAAATGGAAAGTTTAAGTTAAATTATTTCTAATTTTAGAAAGTTGTCATTCTTTGGAACGATTGATAAGGAAATGTTGTCACATAAAAACTCCTTGTGTAGATTGATATTGATAAAAAGGAAGTAGTATTTGGTTTCAGTTGCTGATTTTGGGTACTCTTCGATCAGCTTTAATAAAGTATATATTTGTATTGAGGTGGTATCCATTGTTATAAAGCAGTAGTGGGTGCAGTGATATGTTGTTCATCGACTTTCCTAGAATCCTCTTCGTTATAGGCAAGTAGGAGACATACCATGTTTTTCTATGGAGCAGCAAATAATGTTTCAGCTGTTCTGTTGGGGTCCCCTTTTTTTGGCTTTGTAGGAATTGTCCTTTTAGAGTTCTTCTGTAAGGCTGCCTTTGTTAATGAAAGGGCACCGGGCCTAATCCTTGATCGACTGAAAGGTATTCTAGAGCCTCTATGTCCTTGTATATCTCTATAATCTAGTTAGATATCGAATTGGACCTGAGAGAAGCTAGACTTCTAGTAAGAGTACGTGTGTGTTAAGTTGAGGAGAGCTGTTAACGGGCAGTGGTTATGAGCTCTTTCTCAGTCTTTCAAGCCCGGCTTTGGCAGTAAACATAAACAGGCGAGAAAGAAAAGCACCAAGATTTGTGCTTTTTGTTCTTATTAGAACCCTTCAATCTCTATTGAGAAGGGATAACCGGCAAAGGCATTGGTTACTCTGCTTAATTGGGGCTTTCTAAGCTCCCTGAATCCAGTGTAGGTTCTTTTGATGTTATGCAGCTGAAAATCTCTCTTTTGTACTATTTGCATCTTGTCGATGCCTATTAATGCATCATCTTTACTTCATTGAAAAAGGATAACTGTGTCAAAGGAAATATATATGATGATTGGGCTACATCTTAGGAAGAAGAGTGAAATAGGGTGGAAGTCTGTAAGCAGTAGGATTAGCAGCAGCTTAGGGGTATATGGTTATTTGACGTCTGTTTTGTGGAGTTGAGTGGTCTTTGTTGGTTGACACTGTTCATGTGAAACATTTCCTACGTTTTGAAGATACCTTTATTCGCTTCAACAATGCCACTCTTTAGTTCCCAAATATTATATAATCCAGAATCCTTAAAAAGGTTAGCCGTTTCTCCAACAAAGAAAACACGGAAGGCTAACACCGTCTAATTACTGGTGGGTATAATCCACCTTCCTTTTTCTTCCTACTACCCTGTCTCTTTCACTCTCTGGGTTACCTTTCTTCTTCCTCTTTTCCCCTAAGGCCCATTTCTTTTGGAGCTATTATTTTCTTTTGTCAACCAGTACCTCCCAACTTTGAATTAATGGGCTTGAGGAGAACTTTTTCCTTCGTTCAAAGTCCAAACAACTAAACAAGCCTTTTCCAAATCAAGGAAGTAGAAGGGAAGATAGTACAAAAGGAAACTAGAGAATATTGTGAGAAAGAAGAAGGTAAAGATAGTGAAAGAGAAAATGGAAAAACACGTTCCTAGTATTCATGATGCAAATACTAGCTTAGATCCCGTTTTTAGGAGTTCAATTTTCCTGGGGGGTTATTGTTGGATGTTGAAGTAATTGATGCTGAACTTAGGTAATATGTGGCACTCTTTATCCATATTTGGATTCCATATTGATTAAATTATTTGAAGCTAGGAAAAATGGCTGTACTGTGCAATATAACAGGTCAGGATAAAATTGATGGTCTGACCATCCTTGGTGCTCATTTTTCCTTTGTGGTGTATGCTTACCAAGTTGGTATATTCAGTAACTTTTCATTTATGCTTTTCCTTTTAGTCCAGTACTTTAAAAGATGTGATTATTTTAAACAAATAAAAATAATGTTATTCTTTGGTCGTTTTGATGAAATACTAGTTTAATTATTAGAAGTTAGGTACACAATTTAATCACAGTAGTTTCTTTATTGATAAAGCATAGTATGAAGTATGATAGCACCTTCAATGTTGACACCTCTTGTATCTTCTTTTCAACCTGCAGGGCAATTATCAGTAGCTTCTTCTGATTGAAATAAGCCCAGAGTTGGGCATGATGGTGCTTCATAGAGCAAACTTCTCTTAGCACATTATCTTATTCGAGTGACAATTTAGTAATTGTGCAAGCAGTTGCTAAGTGTATTGTACATATGCTCTATGTCATCTGAATTGTTATTTATCTCTATAGAGAGATGTTGACTCTTTTCCTCTGTATTGTATATTTGGTGCTGTGATTGTGACCTGGGACATACGACTTGTTTAGTTACAGACTGATTTAAATAACTTCACTTGGTAGATTTATACTAATGAAAACAATTTCCAACCCCTGTTCCCCTCCCCCAAAAAGTAAAAAACGATAGAAAATAGAAGAACTGTATTAAAGGGAACCAATACGAAGAGTTTGTGATTTCTTACTTTGGTTCACTGGGAAACCATCGATAAGACTTTATCTTCACAGTGCTAATGGCCATGAACTGAGGGGTCGTTTGGTAGCCGGGATAAGGATTATAATCCCGGGATAGAATTTGGGACTATCCTTATCCCATGTTTGGTTTGAGGTATTAGTTAATACTAGTACCAATTTTATACACAAAATATGGGATTAGCTATCTCACATGGGAGACAATCCCACCTTAACTCCATGGGCTACCAAACGACCCCTGAATGTCTTACTGCTAAAACAGTTTGGACAATCCTTTTCCCTCCTTCTAGGTGGAGTTTTAGTAGTGTGTTGGATTAGTAGATTTCTTATCAATGAATCTACTGAATGGCAAGGAACAAAGGCTGGTGTAGGGCTGCGGGCTGCCCATAGTATTGTAAATACTGAATTACCGTGCCGAACCGAAATATTTTTTATTTTGGTAACGGTATTTTGGTATTTGGTACGGTATTTGGTATGAAATTTTAAAAATTTTGGTATTTGGTATTATATAAATCATAATAGCTTAATTAATCTAAATATGAGCTAATAAAATTCTAAATAGAATATCTAAAACTTGTGATATGATTATATATTTAATTAAAACTTATAAATATTTATAAATAAAATAAATAAAATAGTATCAATACCATCAAATCTACTTTAATTCTTTACTAGAGAGTTGTCTTTCAAGCACCGTCAAAACTCAAAAGCTTGTTGTTTTGTGTGTAAAAAATATATTAGCTTATCATAAGTAGAATTAAAATTTTAATAATAATTTTTTTTTTTTGTGTAAGCTTGTGTAGTAAAGTTGGTTTAACTAGATTTCGGCTAGTGTTATTTGTACATTGGAGCTTTGCTACATGTTTTGTGGTATTTTTGTATTTTGTGCTGATGTACTGTGAAGGTTTATTGTTAATTGCCAGATGAAGTTTCTTAGTTTCTTTCACATTTCTTTGCAACATATATATCTATTATATGTGAGTCGAAGTTGAACAAACTACGGTTACCGACTTACCGTACCGAAATTACCGAAACCGAACATGAAAATACCGAACCATACCGAATTAGTTTGGTATGGTAATGGTATGACATTTTTAAAAACCGAAAACCAAAATTACCGAACCGAAATGTGAAATACCATACCGTACCACGGGCACCCCTATGCTGGTGGTTGCTCAGCTCCCTTTCTTGTTTCCTCTGAACGGTATAAGCGCTAGCATTTTGCTTGGCTTTCTCAAAGACTTTATATTAAAGAGAAAATTTCAAATTATAGTGTAAAAATTATTTTTTATTCATTTAGGAGATTCACATGACAAATTTTTATCCAGAATAATATGTTTTTACTTTTGATTTTTAGGTTTTTCGGATATTGGGCGTAATTTGTGTATCATGATATCTTATGTACGACGTTGTTATTCATAGTTATGCTATAATTTATTTTAAATATTTTTCTACTTTATTTTATTTTTAAATTTTATGATTTTTATGTATTTCTTTAATATATATCTATTTGACATTATTTAAAATTTTAAGAAATTCATAATTTTTTAAAGATCCGTGGGGCTTATATTCCGTGCCTCGAGGCTTACGCCTCAATCGTAGATAAAACGCCTTGCCTCACGCCTCCGCCTTTAAAAATACTGATTTCAAGGTTGTTATTTACTAAAAATAATTTGATATAATCTTTGGTTGCATGTATTCATTTGTCGGTCAAATTCGGATTAGAATTGCATAAGATGCATTTGAGGGAGAAACACTGTCTCTCTTTAAAAAAATTTCATTTCAAAACTTAGACACTTCTTATTAAGGGTAAAGATCTTATTCATCCACGACTTGTGCCATTAGTTAATTTAATTACCAGTAGTATCTACACAATAAATTATCTTTTATTTAATTTAATTTTTTTTTGAAAAAAAAAAAAAAGAATGAGGAAATAATTGGAGGTGAAATTGGTTGGGTGACTTGTGAGTTGTGGGACTTGTGGCTAAGGTAAGCCGATTAGATTGTTGACATAACATGAAAACTTGAGGCTCAAAATGCTTTCTGCAAATTTCCAAACGAACTTTCCCACTTTCTTACATAAAACTTAGCTCTGAACTCCACCCCAACTGCTCACACTGCAGCAAAAGTTACACAAACAATTCACTAAAGAAAAAATGACACTTCTTCAAGCTCCATCTTCTCCTACTCTCACATTTCATCATTGTACTTCACAACCAAAAGCAGGTTAGTCTAATGCATGCGACCAAATAATCTCAAGCTAGTTGGGGTCGACTATATGATTATTCTAAACGTCCAAGAATTAGTTATTTTTTCTGAACTCTGGTGTTTTTGTTATTTACAGGACTATATGTAGCTGAGAAGTCTTTTCTTCAGTCCACTTTCAGTGCAGGTTCTTGTTTTTCGTCTATAAGACATGTGAAGACCTTGAACGTTTCATATACTTATTCTGGTTTGAGCTCATTTACAGCTAAAGCTGCTTCTAATGGAGGTAATTTTGATGCCTTCTTCTACTAGTAATACTTGTCCCTAATGTTAAGACATAGTAATACAGTTTAAGTAATTAGAGTATGCTCTCTCAAACTACTTAAGCGTTTAGATGAGGGAGTTTCACAATTCTATATGATATTAGAACGAGACAAAATGAGTTCTAATCTCATCGCCATCCACAAGTGAAGGGCGTGTTGAGATATACTAATACAATTATGTAACTAAAAGTGTGCTATCTCTAACAACTCACAACTTAAGCTTGTAGATGAGGTGGTCGCAGACATCAATACTAGAATTGTATAGTGTTGTCTTTTTGTACTTACTCTTGCTGTTGTGTATGCTGGTATCTGTTACTCAGTTTTGTTAAGTTATCTTTGGATTTCTGTCTTGGTTGAATGAGTCGAATGTTTGCTTAATCAACTCTTCAAGTAATAGCTAATCTTGAAGTGGATTTATCCATAAACCATTGTGTTTTCCGCACTTTTTGAAAGGCACATGCTTTATATAAGAAAATGCATTTTGGCCCCAACACCTTATATTCTCAAATCGTGAATATAGTGTCAAAATAAAAGTTGTCCACTTCTTGGCTTCTGCAGTGCCTGGTCAAACAGCTGAGTCTGAAGTACTTAAAGCCCTATCGCAGATAATTGATCCTGATTTTGGGACTGACATAGTCTCTTGTGGGTTTGTGAAGGACCTCCAAGTTGACGAAGATTTGGGAGAGGTCTTAAAAACAGTACATTTCTGACCTTCATAGCATATGTGTGAAATATTCTTCTAATCCAAATTTTTGGATTTTCAGGTGTCATTTCGGCTAGAGCTTACTACACCAGCATGTCCAATCAAGGACATGGTAAATGAAACACAATAACCACTATTTGGTCAAGATTTGATGTGTGTATCAAGTGGTACATAATTTAGTATTCTTCTTTTTCCTTTCCACTGCATATCGGCTTATCATATATTAAGGAACACGAGATCAAGACATATTGTTTCCTTTTCATTACATATTGGCTTATCACGTGAGTGTTGGCTTGTGGATAATCCAAGTCTCCAGTATGGCTAAAAAACTGATTTCAATTATCCGACAGTTTGAGCAGAAGGCTAATGAAGTGGTTGCTGCACTTCCTTGGGTTAAAAAGGTTAATGTGACAATGTCAGCCCAACCAGCAAAACCTATCTATGCTGGACAGCTTCCTGCCGGGCTGCAAACAATCTCCAATATAATTGCTGTTTCTAGTTGCAAGGTGAAGAATTCCACAATCTTTCAGCTCCCATGCTTTTTAACCCATTAAACATTTCTTGTAGTAAGTACAGAAAGTCTATCCTACACCCCCAACCCCCCTGGCCGAGAGAAAGGTAAAAATAAACGAGAGCGGAGGAAGAGACTAGCCTTCCTCTAAAAGCAAATATTTGAAGACTTGTCATTATACTGCAGCTCTTAAATATGTTAGCTGGTGCTTTATTGCTTGAGCATGTCGCATTATTATTGCTTTTCATAATTCTTTGCCTCTCCAAACCCTCAAGGACTTCTTGCTTTGATCTAGCTTCTGGGAAAATCATTCTGCTTTGACCAGCTTAGCAAATGCAATTTCTTTTGTCCTCCTTCCCTTATATTAATGTTAACCTTTATGAACAACAGGGAGGGGTTGGTAAATCAACTGTAGCTGTCAACCTAGCATACACTTTGGCTGATATGGGGGCTAGAGTTGGCATATTTGATGCAGATGTATATGGTCCTAGCTTGCCTACAATGGTGTCTCCAGAAAACCGGCTACTTGAAATGGTAATTGTCATTTCAGACTGAACTAGTACTTTTTTACTATTGCATATAGTAACTACTGAGACACTTTTGTAGAATCCAGAGAAAAGAACCATCATTCCAACTGAATACTTGGGCGTCAAGTTGGTATCTTTTGGATTTGCTGGGCAAGGGCGTGCAATTATGCGAGGTCCCATGGTCTCTGGGGTCATCAACCAACTGTTGACTACTACAGAATGGTATGATATGCTTTGCATCTGTCAAGAAGTCAAGCACCTTCAACCAATTGCATTAAGAATATCATTGAAACTTCTACTCCAACGAAATTCTTCAAAATTCATTGATTTTCCTACTCCTGAGAAATTAAAAAAGATGTTTTATGTCGAACTTTCTCACTACATAACATGTTTCAACTTGGAATACAATCCATTTATTATTGTAACCTATAATCTATAAACAACTTATTGGCTATTTGGAAGCAGATAGCTTTGAACTTGATAAAGGCCAGTACAGTACCTATGTATCGTTGTAAGAGTAAAGCTAGTTTAAGTAGTTCCACATATAATCATAAAGTTTGGTTTGGTAAATCCCTGTGGATGGTCTCTTTGAGGATATATCTATTCTTTAATTTGGCAATCTTGAATTACTTTGATATCCTGAATGCTTCCAACTATGCAGGGGAGAGTTAGACTACCTTGTTATTGACATGCCCCCTGGAACTGGTGATATTCAGCTTACTTTATGCCAGGTTTGGTTAATAACCATAAAACGAATTATGTGTGCCATGTTGTGAGAGTTATTGGGAGAAGTGATCTTTTTCCTCTTCTAAGCATTTCATCTTAGAGTATCTTCTTTCTGATTCAACTGTCAGGTTGTTCCTTTGACTGCTGCAGTTATTGTTACTACACCTCAAAAGCTAGCATTTATAGATGTAGCTAAGGGGGTCCGCATGTTCTCAAAGCTTAAGGTCTGTTTCATTCGTGTTATCTGCAATATTTTCCGTTCCGCCGTGGTTACAATGTAAATTTTCTTAATTGAGCTGATAAGATGACTTGCTCCTTCTAATTGTTCATTTCACACTTAAATGTACAGGTGCCTTGTGTTGCCGTAGTTGAGAACATGTGCCACTTCGATGCTGACGGAAAACGCTACTACCCCTTTGGCAGGGGTTCAGGGTCTCAGGTCCGCCCTCTTTTAGGTCCTATTTAGGTGTACTCCTTTCCTCAAGTTTCCTTCAGTTTTTAAGAGATTTCAATTTATGCATCTTGAAACTTCTTGGGATCAGAAAAAGATGCCATTAATGATTTAAATCAGTGTCTTGAATTTACACTAATACTCCAGTGAAGAGAAGCTAACAACTCCTGAGGCAGTGATGGATTTGAATGTAGCATATTATAGTCACTGCATACTAACCAACCTAGATGTGGATACTCAAAACACTATATCTTCATTTTAATAAAATCATCTATTCCAAATTTGAAATGCAGAATCTTCAATGCCAGGAGATCGAGTTTATTAGGAACTGTTGGGATTGAGACATGATCACTAAACATGCAATTTATCTTTGAAGGATATGTTTATATATCTCATCTGTATCTCTGCAGGTCGTCCAACAGTTTGGAATTCCCAATCTCTTTGATCTCCCTATTAAACCAACTGTAAGTTGCAGCATTTACAAGTCTGAAATGATTCAAAGTGTTTGTTCACATTTAGCACTATTTTCACTCTAAATATTGTTTAAATTTTTAGCTACTGAAGTTTCTCTAATTTTATTTTTTTTGTCAATGAGTCAGAATTAATATTGCCGATCCTACATTATCATTTTTCTTAAAACTGTGAACTTCATCTATCTGTTTCTAAATACCTTAATCTTACTCTTCTGAATTATGACCAATTGATCTTCCTATCCTTCTTTCGCCTGGCTAGTGGAGATAATCATTCCAAACAAATTTGACCATGAATTGATACTTCTTCACACTGAGCTTTAATGTATGATTGTAAATTGTGATTAGGAGAATTTCTGAACAATACGCTGACTTTGTTTTAAATTGTAAAGCTATCTGCTTCTGGAGATAGTGGAATGCCTGAAGTGGTGGCTGATCCTCAAGGTGAAGTTGCCAGAACGTTCCAAGAGTTAGGTGTGTGTGTAGTACAACAGTGTGCCAAGATTCGTCAGCAAGGTAAGTTTTATTTATTTGTTTATGTTTTTCTTTTTCTAATGTTTATTCAAGTCAAATACAATGTGACGAAAAAGAAGATTTCAGTTCTATTCAAGAATTCTTGTTAAGTACTCCAGTTATGCAGGGTTAAATCCCAAATTACTTGGGGCAACTATATGAAACCCGTGTCCATTCTACTCTATTTAGGTTTATTTCATATCAATACTAAATATTTGTTTTTTTAAAAGCAATTAACCGTTTTCGAAGCCTAGAGTTCTCCTGTTTGGAGTGAGATTTCCAGTATTTCTAAATGTGTCATAGTTTACTATCCAAAGTTTGAACTATATATGCTGGCAAGAGACACTCATTTTTCTTCTTTGGAAACAGTATCAACTGCGGTGAGTTATGATAGATCTTTCAAGGCAATTAAGGTCAAAGTACCTGATTCCGATGAAGAGTTTTATTTGCACCCTGCAACCGTAAGAAGAAATGATCGTTCTGCCCAAAGTGTGGTATGCAGTCAAGTATTTTAAGTTAATTTTTTGAGCTTGAAAAGATGTCTGCAATACTCTTTATATAGACATTTATAGTCAATTGTCATTTTCTCATAGTTGTTTGGGATATCAAAAGTCAATCAGAAGGACATGCATTACTATCTCCCATGCTTTCTCTTGGATGCCTCTGCTGTAAAACATCAACCTGATGACATCTCTACTTCATCATTAACTTTTTAAGTTCCTAATGCATAAGTTGATTTTAGAGAACCAATTATAGCTAGCCAAGACAAGCATTATAGAAAAAGTAAATATATTTAGCAATAATCCTAAAGTGGAATGTGAAAAAAGTAAATTCACAAATATCAATCCAATGTCATGTTTTACTTAGTTCCTGCTTGAAGAGATTTTCGGCTCTAGCAAGTTCTACCATAATGAGTAGGGACCATTATGCTCTATGGATGCTTAGCTCCATGAAGAATTAATCCAACTTGATGACGCTCAGTAGAGTTCATGATTTAATTTCTTCTTGTCTACTTTGTTCAGGATGAATGGACGGGTGAGCAGAAATTACAATATTCTGATATTCCAGAGGATATTGAACCTGAAGAGATTCGGCCTTTGGGAAATTATGCTGTGGAAATAACCTGGCCAGACGGATTTAACCAGGTCTTTTGACACACCTATTTTCACCACATGATCTGACTGAAAAGCAAAACTGTTACTCTCTCTATTCCATTTTAAATGACATCTCATTCCTTTTTAGCAAAAGAATGGCATCTTTCTATTATGCCATGCAAAGAATAAAGTTAAAAAGGTGTTTGACTAATGAAATACTTCTTGTTTAGTTGAACTGTATTAATATTCTGAAGCTAAGTTTTTTGATTTATATTTCTGTTCCAGATTGCTCCTTATGACCAGTTACAAATGATGGAACGCTTGATTGAAGTTCCTCAACTTACTCCTGCATAGGTAATGACCTCAACTTTATTTAAATTGCTTCAGTCTGCTGTTACTAACTTAGCTTAATTTGTTGCCAAGTCTTCACAATCTAAACTTTCATGCTTTGTTTCTAGGGATAAAATAGAAGTCCAAAATCAGATACACATACAGTTTGGAAGATCCTTACTCTTCTACCTACCAAAGTCACAAGAAAGTTAACAGCTATCTGGAGCTACAAGGACCGATGTTTCTGTTTGACTTTTGTAGATAGTAATCTTCACTAGCATTTAATTTGTTCATAATATTATTTTTGTAGCAATCTTCCCCAGCGTGAATCATTTTTGTCACAACAATTTATGGTTCACTATTGTTATACAACACGCTCCAGTGTTTGTATCTTGTTCAGTCGATGACGAAGAAAAAAAAATTAAATGAGATAAAATGAAATGGGGGTATTATCAAAGGCTAAAAATGTTAAGATAATGACGTGTTCATGTTGTGAGGGAGTCATTTTTCGGGAAAATGATCTCAATTAGGAATTTACTTTATGGAATTTGGTTACCACAAAATAAAAATATATTTACTATGGGGAATGACTTCACTCACTTATATGGGACGTCACATTTTTCTTACTATCTTAATTTCAACTTAATATGATTTGTTTCAACTTAATATGATTTGGTTCAAGTAGCACTAAGATATTATTATTGATCTTTAGTACTTGGTAAAATTTTCTCTGAGTTGCTACTGTTGATTAGAGTATTAATCTTAAATATATTCTGTTTCGAAAAAAAAAAAAAATCACTCACGAAACCTGATGTCAAATGGAAGCTGACTTTGTATATTTGCAACTAAAAGATTGGAGCTGGTTTCACGAATAATTGCTACTGGTGTTGCAATTGCACATCCCATCATGAGATTAAATTTTCCTTTTTTTTTTTTTGTTTTTTCAACATATCATATTTTTGGTTAATGCAGCTTGAACTGAAACTTGACCTCTTAAAACATGAATATCCTTACTTAATTTGTCTAATAAGAAGTTAATTACATTGTGATAGTGGAGATGAAGTTTACAATCGTTTGTCTATTTACATTACTTAGGTTCACCGAGGATATTGAGATTTGCTCCATTAAATATCAATACTTTTCTTGATGAATGTCATGTGTACTATTTATTATGAATGGTTGAGATTACTTTAAATTTATTATCTATTTATAATTAAACTTAGTAACAAATGAAAAAGACAAAAGGAGTTACAATATTGTTTAGGGAATTTTTCAGGTTTGTCTTATATATATATATATATATATATATATATATATATATATATATATATATATATAGGCATTATTAATTGTTTAGTGAATTTGTCGTGATGGGAGGAAACAATGCTACCGGGTTTTTATACCTATTCTTACATTAATTATTCATTAGTTGTTTACGTGATGGCAGAATTAAAAAATTTATTGTTAGTGATAAACTTAAAGATTCATTAAACAAAATTTTAACCATCTTTTATTTCTTAAATTCCTAATGTTATCAATAATAGGATTTATCTAAAATTAGTTAATAAGTCAAAAGAGTAATCTTAGCATTTGAAAATAACTAGTACATGTGTCATTTATGAAGATGTATATTGATGTTTAATGGAGCAAAAATTAATGGATCAAATTCTAACCCTGACATTTTTTCTTGGACGTACCTTTACCCACATGTCAAAAAGAAGATAATTTCATTAATACCAACTCAAAACAATAATCCATGATGGAGTCTGTATGATACCTATATAAAATTTGTCACTTCCTCTCCATTATCTTAGAAGCTCCAAAGGAAAAAAAAAAACAAAAATCAAAACTAAGTAGAGAAGTCAAGAAAAATACGAACTTAACCACAAAAATGTATACAAGAACGAAATAGCTTAGTCAAAATGGTGGGCTAGTGCTTTGACGATCGACTCTCTAGATTATTACTATATGTTCGTTTAAGGCTTCATCTAGAAGCATTAGATAGGTTGGTGAGAAGTTTCAGTTAACTTTTTTAGGCCTAATAAGGATCATCAGGCAACAGTTCATTAAAAAATATTGAGTGAAAACGTGACATAATTAGATTCTATAATTATTTGCAAACACAACATCTGGAAGCATGTGTAAATACCAAAAGAATTTAGTCATCACTTTCAGTTATTCACCAAACTATTGAATCGCCACCCACAGCCAAATATAGTCTATAGACGAGTGCGTATTAAACTAAAAAACTCTGACTTCTATTCTTTCTCTAATTTTTTTATTGGAACGTGATTGTAATTTAAGCATCCGTTTTAAGAAATATACTATCTCATTTAAAGTTTAAATACTGAAAAGAAAGTTTACTTATTTATTTATATTAAGTGTGGAATATCTCTTAACATGTTCAGTCTGATTCCTTTCACGATCAAAGATGTGAAGACTTATTATAAGGATTGATAATAAAAGTTGAATTGAGAACCTCCACGTTATCTGATAAATAAAGATAAATGAACTTTTTTTTTTTTTTGGCTAGAGAAATTAAAAGAAGCACGAAATTTGTATGCCGTGTATTCAATTATTTTCCATGTCATTGAGGATAAGATGGAATAGGCCGATGTGATGCTTGTTTAATATTAGACTGGTCCTGCAAATTAACAACACTATCGGTCAGCTGAAAAAAAAAAAAAAAAAAAAACTGGTGCATTCTATAAGAGGCCACAAATTAGGCTTACTTATCGAATTTTACTCTTAAATATTTATGTAAAAATTTAGTGTAGGGGCCTGTTTGGCGCGCGTTAATTGATTTGTAGCCGTCAATTACAAATTCGCTGAGAAATAGCCACCTCCGGACAAATCCCAGTATAAATACTGGGGCTTTGAACAAAACTTGTTCAAGGCCCCAGTATTTGTACTGGGGAAGCTTCAGTAAACTAACCCCAGTATAAATACTGGGGCTTTGAACAAGTTTTGTTCAAGGCCCCAGCATTTTGTTATGGGACTATGTATAAAGCTTCAGTCCCATAACAAAATGCTGGGGCTGTGAACAAAACTTGTTCAAAGCCCCAGCATTATTATGGGACTGAAGCTTTATATATAAAGTCTCATAACCCATAACAAAATGCTGGGGCTGTGAACAAAACTTGTTCAAAGCCCCATCATTTTGTTATGGGACTCAGCTTTATATATAAAGTCCCATAACAAAATACTGGGGCTTTGAACAAAACTTGTTCAAAGCCCCAGTTTTTTGTTATGGGGCTAGTCTGGGGTGTTTTTCCAACGCTAATGGAGCTTAAGTGTGCGCGCGAATTTTTGGCTATTCTTCAATGAATTTTGAAACGGTGGATAGTCCCCATTGAGCGCGTCCAAAAATGGCTAGTGATCAAAATTTCCTAGATGTCAAATATGTCAATAATAGGGTAATGTTAAGAATAAATATTTAAACCTTTGTCTTTCTCCGCTTTGCCTTGCCAAGATAAGAGTAAACTAACTACAAATATGAGAGCCTTGCAAAGATTTAATTGTTTAATAACTGCTGCCACATGCATTAAGTAATAGAGTACTAACTAGTTATTCCTCTTTCTAAAATTTTTTTGGAAGATACTTCTAATAGACAAAAAGAAGTGCTAATAAAGTTGGAAAGACAATTCTTGGTAGATAACCAATAATAAGCCATGCTAATATTTGCGTTGAATCCCTCGATTAAGTAGTCGTGCAGTATGATCGAAATGTTCAATTCTCTAGCAAATACAGTTCTTCATCATTTTTTCACATGTACGTAGTACCTACAGTAGCATCCAAGTAATGCCTTTTGATTTCACCTGTTTCAGCCACGACGAGCTATTAGCTTAGCAGTAGAGCGTGTTGCGTGCGTTAGAGCGTTGAGAAAACCTTCCCATAGTACAAGAGGACCGAGAAGGACGCATCTTTGACGTCATGTCACGTCGAGGTACATGTACCTACAGTAGCATTCAAGTAATGCCCTTTGATTCATCTGTTTCAGCCACGGCGAGCTATTAGCTCAGTAGTAGAGCGTGCGTTAGAGCGTTGAGAGGACCTTTCCATAGTACAAAGAGGACCGAGAAGGATGCATCTCTGACAGTCATGTCACGTCGAGGTACTGCAAGAAACACAAATGAGAAAATTCGATTCAATTTATATGATAAGCGATTAATTAACATGTTGATTAACTGTATTTTGAAACACAGACATCTTGCCTGAGTATAAATTACATCTAGTACCGAACCGATATTTTAGACGACATGGGTCACTGGGACTGGGCTTGACATCAAAGACATAGTCACTACTCAAGTCTTTTACTGCTCATTGGTGCTTGTCAAAAATAGATTATACATGACACAAATCTAAATTAATGGCTTAGGGGTCATTTATTTTTATTAAGATTAAGATGTTTGAATCTGAATACACATCTGATTATTAAGATGTTGTATCTATACCTGAATATTAAGTAATTAAGCGTGTTTGTTTATTCAATATCTGACTGAGCATAATTTTATTTATTTATAAAAATTAATAATCATTAACAAAAGTAATACATTCGCAACTTTCAACTTGTCTCTTCTCCACCGTCATAGCCATTCATATCCACTACAAAATTGAACTTTCAGATTCTCCATTATTTAATCTCCAAAGCTCAAATTCAAACGAAAGAAAAAAAAATAGATTCAATTTTTAATTCAATTGTATCCCAAAATCAATTCCACCACCTACCTTACTATCGAACACTTCATAGATCAGAGAATTGATCGGCGATGCGTTTTTCATATATCTCTTGTCGAAGTGATTTTTCTAGGTTGACATTTTAGTTATACATTTTAGCTGTCAAAAGCTCTTTTTCAACTGGTAATAATCTATTTGATCCAAATCCACCATTTTTACCAGCATGTTCTTCAATTTCTGACATTGTTCTTCCGCCAAAACCCACTTCTATTTTTGTATCTATTCTTCTCAAATAATATTTCAAAGTGGATCTCGTTAAACTCTAAATTTGAAGCTGAAAAATATGATTAAAAAATGGATTAACGTTTGAAAATTGCAACTCTAAAAGTTCCAGTAAAAGTTTTTGAGTTATAATAGTACTTTAGGCTTTGGTAATTGGAGAGAGAAAGAGAGGGTTGAGAAGCCTTTGCAAACCGTGAAGGATTATTTCCGAAAAAGAAGCCGTGACACTTTTAAGAGTCTGTATGGTATAAAGACATAGTTAAAAATATGATTTATTAAGAACTAATAAGTTCCATTAAGTACTTTTAAAGAATAAAAAATAAATACACTTAATGGGTAGTTATCTGAATTATTCAGATTCCATTAAGTTCAAACAAATAAGGCATTAGTAAGTATCGGAAGTGAGATAAACTTAACTCTTGGACACTATGAAAAGGAAAAATAAAAATAAAAAGGTTTTGTAGGGGACCAAGGTGGCTAAAACCTTAGTCTATATAACTGGAAGACATTTGTATTTCTCTTACTTCTTCAAAATCACCAATTCATCATGAGCCTCCTTTCCTACTTCCTTCCATCGTCGGAGTCTTGCCGGAAAACCTGCCGGAAATCTGGGTTCCGGCAACGGTCTTTGACTATGGTGAAGCAACATAAAACCAGGTTCTACATCCTCAAACGTTGCATCATCATGCTTTTGTGTTGGCAAAGTCATTCTGTTGCTGATTGATCGCATAATTATGTTTATGCATCCTTTCTTGTGAATACTAATTTGTGAAACAAGAAACGTCTAAGATATTCTCTTTTTGTCCGTTCCAAATGAGTAAGTTTTGCTCAGCTTGTAAAATTAACTTTGGTAATATCAAAGATGAAAGCATTGATGAATTTCAAGAATTTCCAATGGCCAGAATATACCAAGAATTCAGATTTGTGGAACTCGAAGAGTGAAGAAGATTCTGATTGACTCATACTTGGGAAAAAAGTTGTTTTTGTAAACAGCTAGATGATAGAGTCAATAGGCCATTGTAAAAACAAGAGATATATGGAGCAAGATCTAAGTTTTTCTTAGCATCGAATTTGTTGTACTTTAAAAATTATGGGATAGTAAGTTAAAAGTATTGCAAAAGAAGCGGATCTTTCTTCTATAATTTTATATATCTGTCTGATTTCTCAATGTTAATGATGATTGGAAGAGGAAAATTCCAGCAGTAATACGTAATACATTCTACTTTTCTGCATACCTAGCAATACTTGGATAAACATCCGTCATGATTCAATATTAGAACATATCAATATTTTTGAAGTATGGCTCTCTAATTCTGATCATACAGATCCAAGTGCTTTTAGCTAGGTAGTCCTTTTTAGCCTCCAAATTTTAGCTAAAAATTCTTTTCAGAAATAGATAAGAGGCAGGTCAGAAAAAGAATGGAAAAGGAATATGAAAGAGATATTTGCAAGATTGTTTTGTTTATTTTACACGTTGCATCCTTAATGTCATCCTTCTTACTTGTTTACGTTAAGGGTAAATACTTATCCATATTGGGTGTCAATAAAGGCCCATTTGTTTACAAATACATTAAGTATTATCATTCAATCATGGTTAATTACTATACATTCTGTCTTCATTAGTAAATTACTTTATCATGGTTAATTGCTACGGATAGGTGTATATATCTTATGTGGGTAAGTTTTTTCTTTTACGGCTTTACTTTTTCGGATTAGATACAAATGAACTGCCTTCCATTTGCATAATCAGTTTTAACTTGAACTATGCTTTGGATTCTCAAATTTTTGTGAAGCAATTTTTGAACTTTTCTTTCTTATGTTATCTTTACAAACATAAAGTAGCAGTTAGTTGTTAAATGAAGTCTGGAATACTTACAGATCGCCAAGCGGGGATAGCTCAGTTGGGAGAGCGTCAGACTGAAGATCTGAAGGTCGCGTGTTCGATCCACGCTCACCGCATTTTAATTTTTGCTTTGTTAGCATTTCTCTGGTCTCCTTAATTAGACTCCTGGCTGCACTTGCTTAGTGATATTTTGCCCTTTTCTCTTTCCATCAAGCTCTAACTTGGAAACATTCAACTCCTGATAGTTGAAATATATACTATGATTTTCTCCTTAATACTAGTACTTTTTAAGACGGCTCAATTTTCAAAAAATATTTAATATACATAATTTGGTGAAATACATTATATCTGTTGATTTTTAATGAACGTAAAAAAACTTAAAGCAACAACTAAAACGAGATGGATAAAGTAAATGATAAGTATCTGTTAATTACATGATGACATAAATTACATTTTATTTGAAGAAACATGGTCAATAAAAATTCATCTAGTCGACCCACTTATTTGGGATTCAATCAAGCAAATTGTTTATCCATGAAATGTTTGTCCATGAACAACTGTCAGTTTTTGAAGATTTATTGAGAAACAGTTTTTGAAAAATCAAAATGTGCTTTTGACTATTTTTTCAAGTTTTTCAAAATATAGATAAATGATGAAGAACTTTTCTCTAAATAAATTAAAAAGCACGAAATTTACACACCATATATTCAATTTTTTCCATGTCAATGAGGATAAGATGGAGTATAAGCCGATGTGATGCTTTTTTTTTTTTTTAATTGGTAAGTGATTGCGATTTAAGCATTTGTTTTAAGAAGAAATCTCATTTAAAAGTTTTAAAAAAGTAAAAATAAAATATTGTTATATATTTATATTAGTGTGCGATATCTCTTAGCATGTTCAGTCTGATTCTATCAAACATATGAAGACTTTTGTTAATGATTGATAGTAAAAGTTGAATCGAGAACCTCCACGTGATTGATAAATAAAGATAAATGAACTTTTCTTCTATATAAACAAATTAAAAGAAGCACGAAATTTATACGCCGTATATTCAATTCTTTCCATGTCAATTAGGATAAGATGGAGTATAGGCCAATTTAACAACACTATATTCAGGCTTCAGCTAGAAAAGGCCTCTTGCACTAAGATTCTTTAAGGAATTTTTACATATATATACAAATATATATTCTATATTAGAAAAATATAATAATATTATACAAATTATATTACATTGCAATATTTTTCATAGCACATTTCATTTTTTATTGCCACTCCTTCTATTGAAAGTTCAGAATACACATACATACATAGACCACAAAAACCACAGACACACAGTCACCACCATCATCATCATCAGAGAACCATCCAAATGCCACCATCACAGTCACCACCACCACCGCCATTACCACAACAAGAAAGATAAAAATTTCGATCCGAAACCCGATAATCAAATGGACAAACCCGGTTCTTTACCACATCTCCGCTGTAGATCTCACCTATCTACTTGATTCCGATCCGAAAAAGCTTCTGACCCACCCTCCACCCCACCCCACCCCCCCACCACTCCAATGCCATCACCCCAATCCCCCAGATCCAATAACACAAGCTACGAAACAGATCAGAAACAGAAAGGGAAATAGTACGTTTTCACTTCTCAGTTTCAGCAGCTTCAATTACTGGTCTTTATGTTGCTGTCCAAAACAACGTTGACAGTTGAATCTACATGGCGGCGGCGAGCGGTGGCGCTTTTGCTTAAATTGAAATTATTCAGTGAAGCATCAAATTTAGTTAAATTAGAGACTGGTGGAATAGTTATTTCTGTGGAAGATTTGAAGTTTGTGAGTGATGATGATTTTGGAAAACGTTTTACAGTAATGCTTTAAAGAAGAAAATAGATTTAAAGTTTCAAAGTGATAGTCAACTTGAAGTTTTAGCCTTGGGAAATGGATTTTCTGGTGATTTTACAAACTTACAAGCTGCTCCAATGGTGATCTTATTTTATTGAATTTATCTCCACAGTTAGATACGGAAAAAAAATAGTGCAGAAACTGTCTGATACAGTCTGAAACGGTGTTGAAATACTTTGGTACAGTCTGAAAATAGTGTTGAAACAGCATGATACAGTCTGAAACAACGTTGAAACACTGTGATGCAGTCTGAAACGGTGTTGGAACAGTATGATACAGGGCTAAAACGATCTAAAACAGCTAGTGGAAACAAAATATAAAAAATAATATGAAACAATGCAAAAAATGTGAAATAATTTAAAAAATAGTGAGAAACAATGCATAAACGAGATGAAACAAATGTTAAAACAGTCTAGAAACAACTAGAAATAGTTAGATACTGTGCAAAACCAAATGAAACGATAATGAAATGATTTGATACAGTCTGAAACGGTTCAAAAACAGTAAGATATAGTGCTGATACAGTCTGAAAAGCTGTAGAAACATTAAGATACAGTGCTGAAATGAACCGAAACGGTGCAGAAACAGTTAGATACAATGCTGCAGAAACAATTAGATACAATGCTGCAGAAACAGTTGATATGGTGCAGAAACAGTTAGATACAGTGCTGAAATGAACCGAAACGGTGCAGAATCAGTTAGATACAGTGCTGCAAAAACAGTTGATACGGTGCAGAAACAATGAGATACAGTTCTGAAATGAACTGAAACGGTGCAGAAACAGTTGATACGGTGCAGAAATAGTGAGACTCAACGAGAAACATTGAGGATGGGATGAGGAAAAGTGAAATTTGGGGAACTGAGAGGAGTAAAAGTGAAATTAGGAAAAATGATGGGAGTAAAAGTGAAATAGAGGAAAATGGGAGGAGCAAAAGTGATAGTGGGGGGAAATAGGAGGAAGAATGTAACGATTTGGTATGTTATGCGAAAATATTGCTATGTTTTTGCTATATTTGTAATTATCTTGTGTTTTTCTCTATATGGGATTATTTTGCTAAAATGTTGCTATATTTGGTATTAAGCTCTAAAACTTGTACTTTTGTATAAAAACTCTATTTTTTAAATTATATTGAATGAAGATGGTTTTTTTTTGGTAGAACTGGAATAATATTATATATATATATATATATAACTAAGTAGTCGGTACATAAGATGTGCTAGGAGCACAGCTAACAGTAGAAGCCATAGATGCAATGGCTGAACTATTAGTAGTAGTGGCTAGGTTATACATATTCGAACGCAAAATATTGGCCACATTGCCATACTGAGATAGAATACTACATGCATTAGATGAGATAGTCCTATTATAGATAGTAGCTTCTTGATCTGAACGAGTTGCATTGATTACAAGCTCGATCATGTTAGCATAGATATACAACTGGTTTGTTGTTGGAAGATGGAGAGCTTGTTGAGACAAAATGTGAGCAACTCTGTTTGCTTCTCTAAAACTATGCCGAACCACTGGATTCCCCAGCTTCTGAAGTGCGCACCTGCAGTCATGGATTAAATTAGCATACAGCGCATTATCATGCTCTAGTAACTGTAATACTTCAATAGAGTCAGTGTCAATTTCAATAGAGTTAAAATCATGATCTAGTGCAATAAGGAGCCCAGAAAGTAAGGCTTTTAATTCCATAGATGTATGGGAAGAGGCCATCTGTTGCATGGAAAAACCAAGTATCCATTTACCTTCATGATCCCGGAATACTCCACCTATTCCTCCTTTTTTGGACAATGGATTGAAAGCACCATCGATATTAAGTTTTAAAAGATTATCAGGAGGTGGCATCCATGTAAAGGATAGAGTAATTTTGTTTGAACGGATGCTAGTTTTAGTTGTAGAAAAGTGAAATTCCAGTGCATGCATAATGGCACGCTGAGTGGATGGATATTTGTGAATGTTCTCATGAATGTTATGATTCCTAGTAATCCAAAGGTGCCAAATGGCAAATGGGAGAAAGATAGACCAACTAATATGGGCAGTTGGAAGAACATGATTTGAAAAGGAACTCCAAAGGGCATAGAGCCAATGGGATTGCTGAGACAAGCGGTAGGTGTCGATTTGAAGCTCACTCCAGAATGAGATGGCAAGGGGACAATATAAAAAGATATGTTCAATGGTCTCAACAGCGTGACAATGGTAGCATTGTGAGTCAGCAAGAATCCTTAAGTGTGATAAATAGTATTTAGTAGGTAATTTCTGATGCTGAATTTGCCAAAATAATATTTTAATTTTAGGCAAAGTTGTTAGATTCCAAATCCAATCAAAATTAGACACTATAGGGGAAGGTGATTGCATTAGTTGATAGATAGATTTAGTACTAAATATCCCATTGGATGTCAAAGTCCAAAATGGAGTATCCTTAGGAGAGTTGGGGGGAGTAGTGGACATGGTATTAAGTATATTAATAATATGATGCGGAAGTTCCAAGGATAGTAAGTGTCAGTGCCAAGATGATGTATTTTTTGTTTGACATACAGTGTATTTTTCTTCTTGATAGGTTAAAGGGCCAAAAATAGTAGATCTTAAGGAAAGTGCACTAGGTAGATTTGGAACCCAATTATCATACCAAAAGTTGATAGAATCACCTTGTCCTAAATGCCAACCAAGGGTCTTGTTGCAAAAGTGCTACCCTTTTTGGATATTTTTCCAAATAAAGGAGGGTGAGGAAGGCCTTTTATTTAACTTATATTTTTGAGTAAGTGTAGAAGCCCACAGATGTGATGGGTTGAGAAACATTCTCCAGGTCAGACTTGTAATTGAAGCCAGGTTTTTATGCTTTGCTTGTCGAAGTCCTAGTCCTCCTTGATTTTTAGGGAGAGTGACAATATCCCATCCCACATAATGCATTTTCCTTTGATTTGTTGAGGAGCCTTAGATAAAATCCCTTTGAATTTTATCAATCAAACCTAAAGTTTTCCTGGGGAGGAAATGATATTGCATGGTATGAGCAGGAATTGCATTAAGTGTAGCTTTTGCAAGTGTGAGCCTGCCAGCTAGGGTTAAGAAGTTAGATTTCCAGGAAGAAAGCTTAGTCATTAGATTATCAATAATATACTGAAAATCAGCAGGCTTAGGGTTTCTGTTGATAATAGGAAACCCTAGGTACTTTCCAAAAGATGTAGAATTTGTATAGGGGAGGATAGTATTTATAGATTGCTTTATATTGGATAGGCAGCTTGTGGAATAAATCAACCTAGTTTTGCAAGTATTGATCTTCTGGCCAGATAACTTGCAAAATATAGTAAGACATTGAGCAATTGAAGAAGCTGATTTAAGGTTAGCTTCAGACATAATAGTCAAATCATCAGCATAAAATAGATGTGTGATAGGAGGTCCATTTGGGCAAATTTGGATGGGGTCCCATAGATTGTAGTCAATATAATTGTTGATTAGGTTAGAAACATCTCCATAGATAGGATGAAAAGATAAGGAGATAAGGGATCACCCTGTCTTATTCCTCTAGATGGGGAGAAGAATTCTGTTAGGGAGCCATTGACCATTATAGCAATGGTACTAGTAGAGATACAGGAAAGGATTAGCTTAATGATGTTTGGAGGAAATTTAAAGTATAGGAGGGTCCGGTATATGAAAGACCATTCTAGTCTATCAAAGGCTTTTTCCAAATCAATCTTAAGCATCATTTTAGCCTTTGAACTTTTAGATTTTAGAAAATGAGACATAATTTCTTGAATAATAATAGCATTATCAGAAGTACGTCTACCTTTTAAAAAAATTGTCTGACATGGACTGATAATGGTATTTAATATAGGCTTCATTCTATTAACTATGATCTTAGAGACTATCTTATAGATGGTATTGCAAAGACCAATAGGTCTAAAATTTTTGAGGTTATTGGCATTAGGAAACTTGGGGAGTAAGCAAAGGTGAGTTTTATTAATCTCAGGGGGGATAGTATAAGTATTAAAAACTTCATGACAAAATTTTACAACAGCCGGTCCAACTATAGGCCAATAGTGTTGGTAAAAGAAGGGGTGTAATCCATCTGGACCTGGAGCTTTGTAGGGTTTAAATGAAAAAACAGCTTTAGTAATTTCAATATCTTTTAAAGGGGAATCCAGAGTGGCTAGGTCAACATTATGGTAACTATAGCAGAAGTAAGGATGTTATGTAACTCAGTAGTGACATGGTCAGTTGTAAAGATGTTCTTAAAATAAGAAAGAGTGTGGTTTAATAACTCCTCAGAAGTATCTATCCAATTATTCAAATTATTTTTAAAGAAATGGATTTTATTAGCTCTACGTCTATTGAGAGCATATAGATGATAGAATTTTGTATTGGCATCACCAGCGTTAAGCCAGTTAATTCTAGAACGCATTTTCCAATAGTTTTCTTCATGAATTAGAATATTATTATATTCTTTTAAAAGATCTTTTTCTAATGACTGAAGGAAGAAACTAGTAGGATAGTGTGGTGAATGTTGAATTCCACCTATCCTAGCTAGCAATCTTTTCTTATTTTTCAGAATATTCCCAAAAGTCTGAGAACTCCAAACCTGAACGGAAGATATAAAATGAGGAATAGCTACTTGGAGATCATTTTTATCCCAACTTTGGGTAACAATTTGTTTAAACTCCTGATGAGAGCTCCAAAATAATTCTAATCGAAAGGGCTTACTGATGGGAGGTGTAAAAGGTTTAAAAATATGAACTAACATAGGAGTATGATCTGAGTGTGTTTTAGGTAAATAAGTAATGGAAATGTCTGGGTACAAACATAACCAGTCATCATTAGCCAAACATCTATCTAGTCTTTCAAGGATTAAACTTCTATATCTTTGTCTATGATTTGACCATGTGAATTTAGCACCTTTGAACCCTAAATCTTGAAGGTGACAATAGTCCAAACAGTTAGCAAAACAAGACTGCCTTAAACGATTTATTTTTCTACCACCAATTTTTTCATCTTGAGTTAAAATATCATTAAAGTCTCCTTCCAAAAACCAAGGGCCTTTATAAGTATTATAGATAAGTCTTAGGTTATCCCATTGTTTCAACCTATTAGCAAATTTAGGACTGGCGTAAATAGTAGAAAACAGCCATGGCTTGTGATTTGGGAGTACCTGTATCATTGCATGGATTTCTTGTTCCTTAGTTTGGATATCATACAGGGTCAGCACATTTGTTTTCCATAGGACAACCATTCCCCCAGATCTGCCTCTGGCCGGGACTTCAATCATTCTATCAAACCCATAAAAATTTCTAATGGCCACATGAGTAACCATTTTTGTTTCAACTAGAGCCAATAAACAAGGCTTATGAGTTGCTATTAAATCACCCAAGTTCCTCCTAAAAAATTCACTATTACCTCCTCTAATGTTCCAGATTATGAAGCTAGTTTTGGAACTCATTGTTAGCGGGTTGGTTTTTCTTTTGTTCAAGTGAATGTCCTCCTCCAAAGCCACCATGTGGTTCCTGGCTATTGTGGGGTTCAGAACTGTTGCAAATTTCCCTGCAGCCTTGTTGATCGTCGGACGAATGTCTAGGGAGCATTTGAACAGTGCAGGAGGTAAAGTCAGGATGTATTTCCTGTCCTCCATTTCTGGAAACAACATGCATTTTGCCACGCGAAGGCTTGAAGTTTCTGTGAACGATTGGTGGAGACCTTGATGCCCCCCCCACTACTTCTCCCTCTTCCATATCTTGATCCTGTACTGGAGGGGGAGCATCCTCCTGATTCAGAAGTTCTTCCTGGGGTTCCTCCTCTTGGGGAATAAGTGGAGGATTGAGAGGCTGATCCTGAGAAACTAAGGGAGGGTTGAAGAACTGATCTTGATTGTTCACAGGTGGTTGCATGTGTTGATTGGGTGGATTCATTGGAGGAGGTGGGTTCACTGGCTGGGCTTCCCATTGGAAGAATAGAGGAGGAGCATTCAATTCCAGGGGTGGAAAGAATGGCAGATTTGGAAGAGGATTGATCATTGGAGGCATGTTGGGGAAGTTCCAGTGGTTGTTTGGAAATAAGGCTGCAGCAAGAGCTGGGGCCAAGGGGTCTAGGACATTCATCATCCAAAGATTGTTTACATAATTTTCCATAGCTAGACGCATCCCTTCTGTGATTAGTTGAGCCAGGAATCTCTGATTTTGAAGGAGTAGAATGGTTTCCTGGCCATTGATATCCAGGTTGAACGAAGCTGCACGACCTTCCAGGGATTGTTCCAGCCAAGAGAGTGGTTGATGGTGAGGAGGGAGAGGGGGGATGGCAAAGATCATTGGAGGTGGTGGTTGTGCATTGAAGTTGTGGGGTGGAACATTGTTGTTTGCCATCCTTTGTGGGGGAAGTCTCCTCAAGACTGGAATTAGTATCACTCTCCTTCGATGGAGACGGTATTGATGAGGAAACATTTGGGATTTAAGGTTTAAGTAGATTATTTAGGATGATATCTTGGTTTTTGGGACAGTCTTTTGCTTGTATATCAATTTGCATGGAAGCAGGAGGATTGGGTGGTGAATTTAAGCTATCATTCGTTATGAACGAATGAGAACACTGCATGTCCACTTGGCCGAAGGATTTGTCCATTTGTATAGCTTTTGCGCTTGTTTGGGGTGAGTTGTCACCTTGGGAGTTGATATTTTTTGCATGAGGAAATGAGGTGGCTGCCGTATGAATTTTAGAATTAGTTATTAAATTTGTGTTAATTTGTAAAGGCATGGTAGGAGGGCAACTCAATGATTGAGTAGTATGGCCCACTGGATGAGCTGCCACGTTATTAACACGTGTGGTGAGAGGGGCCAAAAAGACACTTTTTGGGGGTGTATTATTTTCGTTTAACACGTTTGGCAGTATTGTGTCTTCTTCCATTAAAGTAGATAGAGAGTGAAATTTATTATGCTGGGACAAAAATTTTCTGTGTAAAGGAGTAGGGTCCAGACCCACGTTTTTGGAAGCATCCATATGATTGGACGATGGTAGAGGAGAAGAAGTTAGACTAACATTATTTTTACTAAGCAACAAAGAACTACTACTATTATTACTACTTTTTAATCTATAAGTAAAAGTTTTTTTATCATATTTAAACTCTTCTGAAGGAGTAATTAAAGGAGAGGAAATACCTGATTGAGATCTAATGGATTTAAAGGAAGATGAAGAGTTACCCTTTGTTGGACGTTTCCTTCTAAGGAATTGGACCGTTTGCCATTGCATATCCATAGTTTGATCCATTTGTTGCACATCTTGTTGACTGCTAGAGTTCAACATCAATGAAGATCTTGGGTTTTCCTGCATTGAGACTTGAGAAGCAGTGATTATGAAAGAACAGCGGGAAGTTTGATGACCTAAAAAACCACATTTAGTACATAGAAGACCATTGCCTTCATATATGACTGGTTGTTTATGAGCACCAATCATTACAAAAGCCTTAACAGGCGTATGCAGGGAAACTTCGATGCATAAACGTGCATAGCGACCTCGTAGGGCTGTGCTTGTACAGAAATCTATTTTCAAAAGTTTACCCAAAGCAGAACCAATTTTGGTGAGGATAATATTATCATAGAATTCTGTGGGGAGATGTGGGAGTCTAAGCCAAACTGCAGAGGTCAAAGGTTTATCATCACTAGGTACAAAATTTGGTATCCAACGATTTACAGTTAGAAAATATCCATTAACGAACTATGGACCAAAAGATAAAACCTTTTTCATATTATTTTCATCATTGAACTTAACAATAAAATAGTCAAAACCTAAATCAATTAAGATAAGATCCTCAGATGGTTTCCAAAGTTCAGAAAGCTTTACCTTTAGATAGGAGTGATTAATACGCTTACCAAAGAGTTTGATGATCAAAGAGTATTTCCATGGGGCATAAATCGGATCCCTATCTTGTTGTGAAAGATTAATGCCATCCAGTTGTTGACAAAGAACTTGTGAAGATGATTCTGGAGATGCATGCATAGGTTCATCAACAGGAGAAGTGAAATTTGTTTGCGTAGTGTTGGTGTCACAGAACTTTTGAAAAGCAAGAAGTTTTTGTTTGAATGAATCTGGTTGAGTTTTTGCATTATCAGATTGTGTAAAGTCGGGTGGTTCGGAGGGAATTGTGACCGTCTCGTATTGATTAGGTTCCATTAATAGCGTGGGGAATTGTAACCGGAGTTATTGAGGGAAGATGAAGAGACTTAGAGAGAAGTTGGACGAATGAAAATGGTTTTTATGTCAGCTCAGTTTGAAGGAAATCGCTCGGAAGCTTTGTAGAATTATTATAAAATTATACCATTTAAATATCTAGACAAATAGAAGGAAATTGACGAGTAATAATGACACGAAATTCACATAGTGGTAGAAAAATATGAGTACGTATTTTTCAGACAAATTAGGTCGGGCACCTGTTGAACATAGATTGTGTGCGGTCAAACCAATTAGAGCAAAAGAAATTTAATAGCCAAGATAGGAAAACATAAAATATCTAGTAAAAGAAGAAAAAAGGAAGAATAAACTAGCTCGAAATATGGATGTTGCTAGTCTATTTATTTATAATGAAAGCGTTACAAAGGTTTATAATTTTTTGTTTCTAATTCCACATTATTTACCCGAGACTGCTTATTAAGTAATCACTAGTTTATCCTATGTGAATATCTTTGTTGGAAAAGAATATTTCTTAGAAAAAAAGCAGAAGAGGTGATAAACTTTGAAAGTAACTAGATATAATAGTATATTTGGGGTTCTATAACTACTTTTTAGAGCGGTATATGAATTATATTCAGTGTTTGTTATGTATTTAATAAATATCTATAGTTTTAATATGCAAAGGTATTTGAAGAACAATCACTTTAGACTTAAATATAAATGCTGGATCTCAAAAAGAAAAAAGTTCAGTTTTTAGCTCAAGTTCTTATTTTTATATATGCTCTAGTTCAAACCTCATTATAACATGTTGAGATTTGTATTTATCAACGATGACTTTCAAGAAAAAAAGCTGAATTTTAAGCTAAAGATCTTGTTTTATACTGGAGTTCAAACCTCACTTTAATATATTGAGATTTGACGTTATAAATACTGAATTACAATAAACAAAAATGTAAGTTTGAGCTAAAATTGGTGTGTTTTATATTGATTTCAAGAAAAAGATTTAAGTTTAAACATACTCGTTTTCGTGCAAAAATAATTGAACCTGGAACACATATTTAAAAGTGTAGCAGCGACAAATCACAACCGCGCCGAGCTTAACAGCTGATATTGATCAATTACTCCCTCTGTCCCAATTTGTTTGTCATAGTTTGGATTTCGAGGATCAAGCGAATTTTTATTTGACCGTAGTATATTATATATTTTTTAAATATTTTGAGTTGTAATTTATTGTGGCTTTTAGTATTTTTCATGTAGTTTTTAAATATGTAAATTTTATTTCAAGAAAGTTAAAAAATTTATATTCAAATTTATAGTCAAATTTAAGAAGTTTGACTCTAAAAACAGTAAATATGACAAATAAAATGAGATGGAGGGAGTACTTTAAAAACTATGAACATGACTTGTTAGGCGCGCTAAATAAATATCAAATGGTCAAAATTTCCCAATATAATCGATGAACATAGTAGTAAGTGGTAACTTTTGATAGGTCAAAAAAGTCTGAAATTAAAGTCAGATATTAGGAGAAGAATTTTTTTTTTAAAAAAAAAAACAATTTTTACTTGGGCAACCTTTAAAAGGAAATAATACAAATAAAAAACTCTTTGATTAGAGTATGGGACCAAGGTGGCTAATATAACTACCAAAATATTTGTACTTGTCTTACTTCTTCAAAAAGAGCCACCAATCACCAATTCATCATGAGCCTCCTTTCATACTTCCTTCCATCGTCGGAGTCTTGCCGGAAATCTGGATTCCGGCAACGGTCTTTGACCATGGTAAAACAGCAGAAAACCAGGTTTTACATCCTTAAACGTTGCATCATCATGCTTTTGTGTTGGCAGAGTCATTCTGTTGCTGATTGACAGAGACGGGGACGGATTTGAAGCTTATCAGTTCAGGGTTCTAGTCTTTTTAAGTAACGAGGTTCTAAATTAAGGAGTACTTTGTATATATGTTAAATGGATTTTGTTAGACATATACAGGGTCTGGACGACCGCCGAACGTGCTTGTAATGCTTCGGTAAATCTTTGTTCAGCTGGTAAAAACTTTGGAATATCAAAGAACTCCAATCGCCAGAAGAATATACCATGGTTAGTGTTTTCTAAACAACAGGAGGATGATATATAGAGTCAATAGGCCATTGTACGAAAAAGAGGCTGGAGTAGGATTTAAACCTAGATAGTTTAATATTTAAGCTTCTTAGCATGGAATTCGTTGTACTTTTTTAAAAGAAAATTATGGGATAATAAATGAAAAGTATTGCAAAAGATCAGGAGATTTTGTTTCCTCTTTCTTGTGTAATTTTATATTTGTGTCTGATTTCTCAATGTTTATGATGTTTGGAAGACGAAAATTCCAGCACTAATAAGTAGTTTGTTCTACTTTTCTGCATATACCTAGCAATACTTGGATAAACAACTCTCATGATTCAGTATTAGAACATAACAATTCTGTCATCTATTTTTTTTTTCAAGTGTGGTTCTCTAATTCTGAGCATAAGATTTCAGCTGTGTTTAGCTAGGTAGTCCTTTTTTAGCCTCCAAATTTTAGCTAAAAATTCTTATCAGAAAATAGATAAGAGGAAGGTTAGGAAAAGAAGGGAAAAGGAATATGAAGAGATATTTGCAAGATTGTTTTTCTTTACATTTACGTGTTGCATCCTCAGTAATGTCATCCTTCTTTATAGTTTATGAGAATGTAGAATAGGTAGAACTTTCCAATTATTCCACTATTTTACTTTTTAGTTTAGATACAAGTAAACTCCCTTCATTTGCATAATCAGTTTAACAGCTTGAAGTATGGTATGGATTCTCAGATTTTCTTGAAGCTTTTTGAACTTTTCTTGGATATGTTATTGTTACAATTAATAGAACATAAACAAACGGAAGTTAAAATATCCTCTAATAGTGGATCGGTAGCAGCAGCCACAACTTTCATGGGATTGTAGTATATATAATTTTGGAACCTTCAAAAATCAACAAGCGGGGATAGCTCAGTTGGGAGAGCGTCAGACTGAAGATCTGAAGGTCGCGTGTTCGATCCACGCTCACCGCATTTTAATTTTTGCTTTGTTAGCATTTCTCTGGTTTAGTTAATTTGTTAAGAGTCTTAAACTTCTCCACTCTGCTTTGGGACATTTTATTTTTGCCCTTTTCGAATCTGCAGATATTCAACTCTCTGATAGTTGAAATTACCATGATTTTCTCCTTAACGACTTGTTCTTTTAGCCATTAACATGCCATAATATATTTAAATATCGCAAATTATTAGGTGCTTGTAGTGTTGTTCAAAATCTTCTTTCGATCTTAAGTTTCGTATCCAATCAAGCATTATTATCTAAAAAAAAATACGAATTTGAGTAATTTAAGTTCACCATCCTTATGGCATCAACCAAAATGTTCTATCATTTATAAATCTTTCCATAAAACAAGCAATTCAAGTAAGATAAAATGAAAAGATTGTAAAGTCAGTGCACTCCACACTTCTCCCCTTTGATAAAAATAGATTCTAGTCATTTACATCAGTTTAAAAAAAGCAATTAATTAAGAATTTGCGTTCTTAGTTTATCGTATAGGAGTAACAAGTATTTCATTAAAAGATCATGAGTACTTTGAAGCAAACAATCCCATCTATCTATTAGTGAAGACACTTTATCTAATTAAGCAGGAAGAAGACTAGGAAAGCAATCGAACAGATAAGGCTCTGTAAGAGAAGAGCTAACTGGAGTACGCCTGGAACTACAAACGAGTAGTATGAGGAGAGAGTTTCGAAAGTCAGATCGGGTTGGCTGGTAAAGCTTGTGTTCCAGGTCAATAAAGAATACAAACTAGTACTGCTAAAAGCGAGGGACTTTTCTCTTGAGCCTACATCACTCATTCTATCTTCATGAGGTAACTTGTGCACCTATGATATTTTGTGTCTGATACACTCACGAAATCAATACATGCATGCTATATGTTATTTTCTAAAAAAAAAAAAATCTATTCAGTAATCATTGCAATATAATATATACAATATTAAAAATCAAATAGTTGCAAATTCATATTTTAGAGCAAAACACATTAAAAATCGTTACAAATAGTTACATTCATTTGTAAACAAAAGTGAATAAAAAAATAACGTTAAACCATTTCTAGAAATACAACTTAAAATATTTATAACATTACATATTAAAGAATTTTGAATCAATATTGATTGTAAAAGCTAAATTAAGTATACTTTGTCCATAATTCTTTTGGTAATAAGTAAATACATATCCGCATTAAGTGTAATTTACACCAAATCAATAAATATATATTATACATCTTTCTCATTTAACCACATAATCTCATCGATTTTTACTATGCAATACTTTGGATTTACCCGGATAAGTTTTTACAAAAAATAAAAATAAAATAAAACAAAAAATCACCAGATGCTGATCTGTCGTAGCCGTTACATCCAAAACACCTCCAATTCAAATTTCAAAAAATGCAGCATTTATAATAGCGCCCTTCTCTATTTCAAATATTCTTAACGGCCATTTCCCCATCTCTCCTTCTCTACAAATTTCTCCACAAAATCCCTTTGATTTGTGAACTTTACCACTTAGTAAACCAACAATGGCAACTTTAACACCAGGAATTGTACTAAAACTACTCCAATCAATGAACTCAACAACCCGAATCATCGGTGACCACCGTACCCCTCTTCTTCAACTAATAGGCATTGTTCCAGCTCTTTCCACTTCTGATTCATTATGGCCTCACAATGGTTTCTATATTCAGTTATCTGATTCCTTAAACTCCACTTACGTTTCACTTTCTGAACGTGACACTGACCTTATACTAACTAATAAACTTCAGCTTGGTCAATTTGTTCATGTTGACCGTTTCACTTTTGATTCTCCACCTGTTCCACGTGCTTTTAATCTTCGTCCTATCGCTGGTCGCCACGCCTTTATTGGGTCCCCTGAACCGTTACTTGTCCGGGTTTCTGACTCCGGGTTTATTATTCAACCTGTTTCTGATTCGGATCCTATCACAGCCTTCTTGTCGAAAAATGGTAGAGGGGATTTGGGTTGTGGTAAGGTTAGAGAAGTTCTTGCAGAGAAAGAAAATGTTAACGAAATAAATAAGGATAATTTAGTAAAATGTCAGCAGAGTAAGAGGTTTTCGTCTCCGGGGATGGTGAAGCAAAGATCAGTGTCGACAGGGAAGAAGAATGTGATCGAAAGGGACCCGTCGCCTGTAGGGAAAGTGAAAAGATCAGCATCACCAGTACCATCAAAATGTGTGGTACCGAGTTTAGTAGCTGCAAAAGAGGAGAATAGAAAGGCAGCTAAAGAACCAGCTATTGTTGTACCTTCGAGGTATAGGCAACCATCACCTACTGCTGGGAGAAGACAAGGAAGTCCAATGGTGGCGAGACGGATGTCTTTATCGCCTGGAAGAAGGTTGTCGTCTGGTGGTGGTGGTCTTAAGATGGATTCTTCTGGAAAGAAGAAAATGGCTGCTATTGCTGCTGGAATTTCTAAAGTTTCTGAGGCGATTGTCGGGGCTGGTAAATCGAGTAGGAAGAGTTGGGGAGATGATGGGCCAGAAATTAGTAGTGACTCTTCGGAGAAAATTGAGAAGGTTGTGTCGAAGAAAAGGCCTGATTTACAAGCAATTTTGAGAACTCAGGTGATATTTCTTGACAATTTCTTGATTTTATGTAAATCGACTATGTTATGATGAGCTCCGTGTGTAATGTGCTATTGTATTTTGTTGTAATTGATGAGACGGATTCAAGATTTGAACTCTATTGGTTTAGGATTCCAATCAACCCACTGATCGTTTGAATTTTGAGTAACTATGTTCGCAACTTAATATCTGAGCATAGTTAAGAAATATATATGCTTATTTTGACAGAAAAGATCAATGGATGCAATGGTACTCAGCACCTATTGACTTGTACTTCTTACACTGCCTTTGAAAATACTGCAGCACACGCACACACTTTATATATTCGTTTGCAGGTTGTAAAGTGTGTCGTTAGTTACTGCTTCGTATTAGTTTTTTATTGATTAATGGCCTAAACAGTTATTTTTAATTTTGCAGGCTGCTATTTCTAGGCGTTTGAGTGATGTGAGTAGTCATGCTGATGATTTTGCAAATGAAGGAAAAATGAAATCTGGTGTCGCAGAAAATTCCCCCGACTTGGAAAAGCACAGTAATTTAGCTCCAGTCATCCCAGTTCATGAGAAAAAATGGACTGATGGCAGTGTACCACTACTTTCTGTGTCCTCAGAACTTGCCAAGCTTGGAAAGGTAGGTACAGATTAAAACTTGTGCATCGAACATGCTACTATCCTATGTTAGCTGGTTTTGCATCTATTGATGAAATTAAGCTAGAGCACAACCATGATACTTTTTGAAAATAAGGAAGTTTAGTCTTCTCATTTTTTACTAACAAGTATAACTCGATACGTCTTGGTGCTGGTGCATGTATACTGATATATTCTTATTGAGGATAAAAATGATGCCAGGTTGTGTATACATTAAGGAACTTCTTATTACCTAGATGTGCACAAACTGTCAAAGAACTCTTATCCAAGTAGCTTTTCCCACTATTCCTTTCCTGTCAGATTAATAATATCAAGCATTAAGGTGAATCATACCTGTAGTATATTGAATGTTCCAAATTTTAAAGGGTTTCGAGTCTGTAACATAATTGAATATTTAACGGACAAAAAAGTGATAGCAAATTGGAAGCCACATGTAGAGAATTAATAGGTGTTTGTCCTCCCTGGTATGTAATTGAAAAGTGATCATTCAAATGGTTAATTTGTTGGTGCAGGAGGCAATGCAAAGGAGAATAATTGCTTCAACAGCTGCAGCTGAAGCCTTGGAAGAGGCCCTTGCCACTGAGACTATTGTGAGGAGTTTGAGGTAAATGATCACCTTCCTGATAGCTTCCATTTCATACATAGGCAACAAAAATTTATAGCTCTGCCATCATAAATATGCCAAAATGTATGCACAATGCATCAGTCATGCCACTAGAGTAACTTTTAGCTCAGGGAAATGTATGCACAGCTGTATCACTGTATGCCACTAAAATAAATTGGAGCTCAAGGGAAATGAACAGAGCCAATCTTCAAATTACAAGGATTTCCCTAGTTAATAAGGTGCTAAACCATCTGTGGTTTTTTTTTTTCTTTTCTTTTGGAGGTGTTGAGCTCATGATGCTTTTACTTCCCTGTAATCTTGAGGACAGACAATCTAATGTAACTGTCTACTCATAAACTGATCGCAACAAAACTATTGACTTCTCATTTCGTTACATATACTAGGTTCTTGAACATTGCCGATGATTTTAAAAGATTTTAACTTGGTACTTGTATAGGGAGGACCAATGTAAAAGTTGTATCTTCCTAGTGGTAATTTTCTTTTTACCAAAACAACAAGTAGGAAACATTTCATTGCTTCAGCATATGCAAATGAGAAATGCTTAGCGGACGTTGTTTCTGGGATTTTTCTTTCATTTGCGTAATTCTGTCTACTTTTTGCAGTATGTTTTCAGATTTACGCTCAACATCCAACCCAAAGAACCCTCTACCAACTATTGACCGTTTCATGTCAATTTATGAAGACGTAGTGAAATCAACATGCCTTGTTGAATCAATCACCAGCAATCGTGGTGTGGGAAAATCTAATGAGAGTCTGACTATGGAGCAACCAAAATCATCTTCTCTTTGGGTAGAGGCTGCTCTGGCAACTGATCTTGAAATTGTATCTCTCCTAACAAATCAGAACAGCGGAACTCAATCAGCATCAGAGAAAAGCTCTCCAAAAAATCAATCAGCAAAAGCACTTACTAAGAGTCCCTTGAAGGTTTCAGCAGTAACTGGAACATGGACAAGGGGTAATGGGATGAATGAGACACTAGAACTTGCGAAGAAGTTGCAATCTGAGATGAAAATGTGGTACATCACCTTTGTTGAAGAGTCATTAGATGCAGGTTTTCGTGTGTTCAAGAAAAGCTCCATGGCTTCTGATGGAGGTTCAATTACAGCTATTTTGTCACAATTCAAGCGAGTAAATGACTGGTTGGATCGTGTAGCCTCAAAAAAGGATGAGCAATTGATACAGAAGATAGAGTGCTTGAAACGAAAAATATATGGATTTGTCATTCAGCATGTAGGAACGACTGCTGAAAATTCAACTCCCACATCTGCATCCTAAGATTTGTGTCTCTTCTAGTTCTTTCCGCTCCAATATAAGGATAGTATCTGCATCACTTTTAGTGGAGTTGAAGAATTTCTCAATTCTTCAATGTAAGGATAACAATTTACTTTTTCCCCCTTCATGATAATTGGTTATATTGGTTTTGTTTCAGCATCTCTGTTTAATGTACCAATGTGCTCGTGGTTGGTTTTTGTGCAATCAAATATTCATCTCTCTCACTTCTGTTATTGTCAAAAGAAATGCCAACTTGGAGATGCTGATACGGGTTGATTATGGTGCTAGAAGTCCATTAAATGGCTGTTTGGATTCGGGGTGTAGGTGTGGATTTTGGGGGGGGGGGGGGGGTGACCTCAATTTCATGTAAAGTGTCTGTTCCTGCATTCCAGTTGAACTCAGCCAAATCTTGGGGTCATCTAACCTTTATTATTTAAGGTTAACAAGCAAAATAATCTAACACCAGTTCAGGAAAATGTGGATAAAGTGCCTTTAAACTGATATGTCAATATGTGCTAGAAAAGTAAACTGGTACCACAATGTCGAGACTGAAGATTCAACCCAATAAGGTTGCTTCAATCCTTACCAAGAAGAAATTAAAAAGAACAGAGCCAACTGAACATCAAACAAGGCATTTCTCAAAAGGGAGATAATTGTTTGGCTACATTTTATGTGATATAACGGCCATAGAAATCTCCTTTCTTGTATGCGACATCTTCAAAAGTTACAGCCAAGGAGAGTTGTAAATGGGAGTGGCTACAGATTTAACTTGAAGATACTTATGAAGGCCTTCCATTCCCAAATCCCTTTCAAAGCCACTGCATTTGTACCCTCCAAATGGGCAATCCGGATCGATAGCAAAGAAACAGTTTATCCAGATAGCCCCAGCTCGAATTGATCTTGAAACAGTGTTGGCATTGTTCAAGTCATTGGTCATAACACCAGCTACTAGTCCATACTTCGTAGAATTAGCTCTTTTGATCACCTCCTCTACAGTCCTGCAAATTGTCACAAGATCAAATACTTGCCATATAAAATATACTGAAAATGGTATGCTATATAACTTGAACTTCATCACTGACAAAACAGGTCCAAATATTTCTTCTTTTGCAATTGTCATGTCATCCTGCCAAAAGCATTAAGAAGATATGACATGCATTTGATCTGAGTGTTCAAATGCAAACAGTAAGTTTTATATAATGCTTACGTCAACATCAAGGAATATGGTTGGCTCAATGAAATAACCCTTTCTATCCAATGCCTTGCCACCAGTTAACAATGTTGCCCCCTCCCTCTTTCCATGTTCAATGTATGAAAGCACTCTCTCAAATTGGGTTTTGTCAATCTGCACTATGGGTGTCAAACGGGTATACGGGTCCGGGTTCGGGTTGTAAAATTGTAACCCCACAGGTTCCGGGTACGGGTTTAAATTACGGGTTTTTAACGGATACGGGTTTCGGCTAGAAAAAAAAAAACCCGTGCGGGTTCGGGTCTTAGCGGGTAGGGGTACGGGTCGGGTTTTAGCGGGTAGGGGTACGGGTCGGGTCTTAACAAATCGGGTTTGGCTACGGGTTATAATTTTATTTTTTAATAATATTATTTTAAATACTTAAAACAAATTAAAAAAAGATCAATAGGAAAAACTCAAAGAGTTACTTTATTTAAGATACTTGAACTATTAAAGTCTTAAATATTAAACTTCCAAATTTAAAAAGTGCAACATCAAAAATATAATGAAAATTCAAATTACAAATTTAAATATACCTAATTCTTTGTGTAATTTCTTCCATGTCATTTCCATTATGCTCCGGTGTAGGTGCCATTGATGGTGCTTGATCAGTTAACAAAATTTCTTCAAGGTTATCATCTTGTTCTAGTGAGTCTTCAATTCCTTGATTTCTTCGCTCCGATCTAATCCAGTCTCGTAAACAAACTAGAACGTCCAAAGCATTATTACCCAAAGAGTGGCGGGTATCACCTATCATTTGTCTTCCTTGGCTAAATGCACTTTCTGATGCAACTGTTGAAACTGGTACAACTAAAACATCTCGGGCCATTGCTGCAAGAATCGGATATCTGATACAGCTTCCATATAATCTGGTTTATTTTTATAAGTCCAAAGTAATTTTCTAATAAATACGATCCCATAATTACTTTGTCCGACTCCAAGTAGCTTATTTTTTGAGGTATATATCGAAATTAATAGTTGAAGTTCTATACCATATTAGAGTAATATATATTCAAACTTCAAAGTGTTGATTTATTATGGAATATAAAGTATTTTTTTAATTAAATAAATAATTTATTTCTCTTGAACATATTTTACTACAAACAATATGGACACAAAACAAATTAAACCATGAGTGGAAAACTTGTGTATACATTTCTCTCCACGTACAAATTTTATTACTCAGTTTATTTTAACGGGTATGGGTACGGGTATATCCATTAATACCCCATAATTTTGACGGGTCTTAACGGATACGGGTATTTGTTAAGGAAAAAAAAACCCGTTCGGGTAGGGGTATTTTAGCGGGTCTACGGGTTCGGGTCCGGGTTTTTGCGGGTCCGGATGGGGTCGGGTTTTAATGAGTCCGGGTCCGGGTTTTGACGGGTAGACCCCTACCCGTTTGACACCCATAATCTGCACCAGTCAAAACTGTATGTTAGAGGAATATGGCAACCGAAGCAAATGGTAGCTACCAGTAGGAAAATGTTTTTGAGATTTAGGTGATGTCAAACAGTAAAATGTTAAACAAATTTTCAAGTGTATAATTGTGGTCCGTGACGAGTATTTGGATCAAAAGGATCGCCAATCACCCATGTTTTTGCCATGTCCTCCAGTTTCTTGATAAATTTATCATAAATTCCTTCTTGGATGAAAAGACGTGATCCAGCTGCACAAATTTCTCCCTAAAAGAAAATTGAACTCAGAAAGAACACAATCTCACTGATTTGATGGAGACATAACAAGGAAAGAGAGTATGGAATTCAGTTAACCTTGTTGTACATTGTTCCAATGAAAGCAAGAGGTGCAACTTTGTCCACATCTACATCATCAAATACTATAAAAGGCGACTTGCCTCCTAATTCGAGTGAGACAGGTTTCAAATTGCTTGCTGCTGCAGCCTGCATTATTAAGCGTCCTACTTCTGTCGAGCCTGTGAAGCTTATCTGTAAGAATACATTATAAACGGGTGACATTAGTCATGGTAGTATGCTATAATCCTCTTCGTTTGCTATCTTTCATGGACAGTTGGGAGATTACTTTATCAACATCCATATGAGAGCTAAGTGAAGCACCTGCAGTAGATCCAAATCCTGTTACGACATTAATCACTCCATTGGGAATTCCTGCCTGTTTCAAGATAGTTAACATAGAGAACATTGAATTCAGTGACATAAATTTCTTTAGTATTTCATAGTTCAGATGAATACCTGCTTAGCCAAATAAGCATAATAGAGAGCCGAAAGAGGAGTTTGTTCAGCAGGTTTGACAACCATGGTGCAACCAGCAGCTAATGCAGGGGCAACCTTATAAATAAATGTCTGGCTTGGGACATTCCACGGAATAATGTGTCCAACAACACCAATTGGTTCTAGTAATGTGTATCCTTGTCGGTCGCCTGACATTTTGAGAGTCGTCCCGTGAATTTTATCTGAGGCACCAGCATAATAACCGAGCACTTCCACTACGTTAGGTATTTCCATGGTCTTATTGTTGCTAAATAACTTCCCTGCATCCATTGTATCCAAGGCTGCTATTTCCTCCACATGTTCTAGAATTAAGTCTGCAAACTTCAGCATTATCCTTCTCCTCTCCTGAATTTAAGCAGTTCCAAAACAAACTTGTTGGCGAACTGAAGGCACGGTCAGTTGATGATGTAACTAACCATAACTTCTTGATAACCACAGTATCATCTCAAAGTTGGGGAAACATTTTATTCATTACCTCTTAGACAGGACTTACATTCACTAATGATGAAAAGAAAGGTCATTTGGACTGATGACTCAGTCTGGACTTGTTGAAGTCAATACAACAACATACCCAGTGTCAGTCTGGGGAGGGTGAGATGTACGCAGACCTTATCCAACCAAGGTGGAGAGGCTGTTTCCGATATACCCCCGGTGAAAGGACATTTTTGAAAACAAGTTTTCAAGAAGAACATGTTGAAGTGAATATACAATTAATTAGGATAAACACTATACTAGTATTGACTGTTCGGATAGCCTTGCTCCTACAACATGTGAGTTAAGATTCTAAAAGTTCATAGATAATTCTTCATGCACCTGGTTTATTATGTTGGAACGAAAGGTGAATAATATGATTTAACACAATTCTTTGTTCTTGCAACTGCCATAGTTACTACCAAAGTCAAAACACAAAGAGCTTAGAGCAAGTAAGGAAATGAGTTATTGTTACTTCAAAATGTTATCGTACTGACTTTCTGCAGCTAAGGTAATGGCTATTACCTGATCAGTATTTTTCTAGGGAACAAGATGATCTACTAATAATAGTTCTAATAAGGAAGAGTAAGATTTTAATGTTCATAGTAATCTTTTTCCTCTTTCGAAAGTCTAAGAAGGAAATAAAATTGTCAATTCCCTATGTATTCTGTTGGCTATAATATTACCATCATATACTAATGTCTTGTTTATCTTTTTTTTCCCCGTCTTACTGTGGCAACTTCATGTTGTCACCTTTTTATATTTATATCAGAAAAGAGAGTACTAGTATGATTGACACTGTCATCATCAACCATCAATATAGTACTTAGTACCATAGAACACAAGTTTTGATATTTGAAGATCTTTCATTATTCTAATTTACTACAACTAGATGTTGATTATGTTTGTTTATATGTTTATACATATGACAAATGAAAAGAACATAAGAGTCAAAGAGAGGAACAACTTGATCAAAATTACCTTGGGTGATAAGCGAGGCCAATGGCCATTGTCAAAAGCTTCACGAGCAGCTTTGGCAGCCAAATCAATATCTTCCTTGTCCCCTTCAGCAATTCTTGCAATCACCTCTTCATTTCTTGGGTCTATTGTTTCAAACGTCTTTCCTACAGAGTGATTCTCCAATTATCGTTAAAGTTCTACGTGTTGACAGTGTAAAAATGATTTATATAATCATACTTGTAGCTCTTAATTTGGCTGAAGCTAAAGGGTGTCATCACATCATCCACTCTTATTCCATTCTCATTATGGAGCTTTACGATCAATATCAGTCTTTCCAATACAACAACTACAATTACTACTCATGCATTAGTCCCGAACGAGTTGAGGTTAGCTATATGAATATCAAGACTTTCAAACAAGATAAACAAATAAAGACAACGAAATAGAGTGACAAGAATGGAACCTGAAACAGAATCGACAAACTCTCCATTGATGAAGAGCTGTATGAACTTTATCTTTGGAATTTCAAAGTTGGCAGATTCAATACTCCCGTTAGACTGCTCCATTTTTGTTAATTTGTTCCCAAGGAGACAGTTGGCTGTTTGTTACTATAACTGCAATGTGCCTTTGTGGATTTATGGGTATACCAGCACATGCATACGTACAACATATATCTGTACATACCAATTCCTTTGTACTCACGTATTTTTATGCTTTGCAGGCACTTGCTCGTGGAGTTAGGCTTGCTCCGAATTAGGCATGCCTACCGGGATGCAAATAAATTGGCGGACCACGTGGCCAAAGTGGGGAGCTCCTTAGCACAGTCCAAATGTACAAAACGCTACTTTGTTCCTTTCATGACATGTTTATCATTTCCTAGACTATGACAAAGGTGGCACTTATAATGCCACTTCTAGACAATGTACTATGCTACCGCTTTAATTTATGAATGAATGAATGCATCTTTTGTACAACAGTATTTGGTGTTTTTCACCAAACTATTTAAGTAATCATAATTAAGGTTGACTTTAAGAGAAGGGCTAGTTTCACATCTAATACAGTACTTACTATAAGTTAAGAGGGCAAAAGATGATTTATTCAATCTCAAACCCAAGCTATAAATATACAACTCTGTAACCAACTAAAGCTACCTATCTGCTGATAAAACTCCTAAGTAATAGGAACTAATAACTACTCCTAGAGTTGCTCCTAAACATGTGGAGCATATTAAAAAATCTAGTAACAAAGATAATTAGATTACATCCTAGGACCTAGTCAAAGATAAGATGATTAATACACCCCCTCAAGTTAGGTGTGGAGCAACAACGCCTAACTTGTACCGACATCTGTCAAAGGCTGGTTTTGGCAGTGGTTTGGTTAAGGTATCAGCAAGTTGATCGCAGGCATGGATGTGCTTAACCTGAACCTGGTGAGCTTGAACTTGGTTGCGAACATAGGAGAAGTCCACAGCAATATGTTTCATGCGACTATGAAACACCGGGTTACGACTTAAATAAGTAACTCCAACATTATCACAAAAGATTGTGGGCGTTTGCGAAATGGGGACACATAATTCATGGAGCAGGTTCCGTACCCAAGTTAGTTCAGCAAGTGAGTTGGCAACTGATTTGTACTCTGCTTCAGTAGATGAGCGAGCAACAACATGTTGCTTTTTTGAGGACCAACTTACTGGATTGGGTCTAAAGAAAAGAACATAACCTGATGTGGAGACCCGGTCATTTGGGTCGCCTGCCCAATCAGCATCAGCATACATATAGAGATTGGAGTCTGCACTGCGAAGAATGCGAAGGCCTGAATGTGGTGTGGCCTTCAGATACCTGAGTACTCTTTTCACAGCCTTCCAGTGTTGCTCAGTCGGTGCATGCATAAATTGCGACAATTTATTGACTGCATAAGATATGTCAGGCCGGGTGAAGGACAAATATTGCAACTTACCAATGGTGCGCCTATAGAGTGTTGCTTCAGCACGAGGAGAACCATCAACTAACTGGAGCATTTTACTAGAACACATAGGAGTAGAGACACCTTTACAATTGGCCATGTCCAGTTCAGTGAGTATGTCCATAGTATATTTGGACTGAGAGAGAATGAGACCATCAGGAACTTGCTTAACCTCAACTCCCAAAAAATAATTTAAATATCCAAGATCCTTTAATGAAAAACGTTTGGCCAAACAATCAATGACGCGTCTAATCAATTCGAAATGGCTGCCAGTGATCAGAATATCATCAACATAAATAAGAACATAGATAGTGGCAGCCAAATGCTTTAGAATAAATAAAGAGTTGTCGGACTCTGATTTGATAAATCCCATTTTCTGGAGATGTTCACACAGAGCAGTATACCAAGCCCGAGGGGCTTGTTTGAGGCTATAAATAGCCTTGTTCAATTTGCAAACATGAGAAGGAAACTGAGGATTAACAAAGCCTGCAGGTTGAGACATGAAAACCTGTTCGTCCAATTTTCCTTGCAGGAAAGCATTGTTGACGTCAAGTTGATGAATTGGCCCATTGTGCTGCACAGCAATAGATATCACCAGGCGCACTGTCGTCGGTTTAACAACAGGACTGAATGTGTCATGAAAATCTAAGCCAGGACGCTGTGTGAACCCTCTTGCAACTAGTCGAGCTTTGTAGCGATCAATTGATCCATCTGCTTTCCGTTTGATGTGATACAACCACTTGCAGTCCACAATATTTTTTGATGGGTCTCGTGCAACCAATTCCCAAGTCCGGTTTCTCATCAAGGCATCATATTCTGCTTGCATGGCTTGTCTCCACTCTTCATGTTTATTAGCCTATCTAAATGTTGTAGGTGTAGGAGACAAATGGGTTAAAAGAGAAAATGGCTTTTTTGGTTTGAAGATGTTATGTTGGGATCGGGTGGTAACACCACTTGGAACTGCAGGTGGTGTTGGTACAGTAGGTAGTTCTGGGGGAGGTGAAATGGAGGGTGGAGGGCTTGTGGTTGATGGCTGAACATGGGTTGCTTCTGTAAGTGCTAGAACTGGTTGGTGGGATGGTATGGTTCTGGATTGATGTTTGCGTCTTTGATATGTGAGTAAAGGTGCAGGTTGCTGTGTATTTGGGATAGTATGTTGTGAAGAAGAAGGAACAGGGTGAGGAGAATTACCTGATAACTCTACAGCCGCTGGCACTGACCTGTTGTGGATGGACTCTATATGGATTGGGATAGGGGGTAGAATGGAGGGAGTTTGAACCTGAGAGATGTTGGGAGTATCCTGCTTGGCATCAACAACTTCCCAAAGTAGTTGGGAATTATTTTTCCGTAAATCTGTGAACATTTTTTTGAAAGGAAATATGTTTTCAAAAAATTGTACATCACGACTTATACAAATTTTTGACTGAACTGGGTCATAGCAGAGGTGTGCATGGTGAGTTTGAGAAATTCCTAAATACACACACGGGGTGGATCTAGGCTCAAGTTTATGTTTGGTGTAAGGTTTAAGCCATGGATAACAAAGATACCCAAAAATTTTCAATGTTGTGTACTTAGGTGATTTTCCAAACAGTTTTTGGGATGGCGACTCATTATTTAGAATGGGTGTGGGAAGTCGATTAATAAGGTAGACCGCGTGATGACAAGCAAAAGACCAAAGGTCTGGTGGTAAGGAAGCCTCATGAAGAAGTGTTTTAGCCGTTTCAACAATATGACGATGGCGACGTTCAGCTATGGCAACACGTTGAGGCGTATAGGGAGGGGAAATTAAGTGTTCAATGCCATGTTGGTGTAGATAGGGCTGAAGCCCTATGTACTCACCCCCTCAGTCCGTATAAAGTGAAGAAATTTTCCTTTTGAAGAAATTTTCTACTAAAGGATGGAATTTTTGGAATATAGATGCGACCTCATTTTTATTTTTAAGTGTATACAACCAGGTATATTTGGTGTATTGATCCACAAAAATACAGTAATATAATTTTTTATCTAGTGATAAAACAGGTGATGGACCCCATAAATCACTAAAAAGTATCTGTAAAGGAATATTACTGGACAAAGTGAGTCGTTGGAATGGTAATCGATGCACTTTATTAGAAGAACAAGCATTACAAAATTCAAATTTGTCCTTGGTAGCAACAGGTAAAGAAAACTTCTTCAAAAGAAGATTTAAAATTGTCAGATTGGAATGACCCAAGCGACAATGCCATAGCTAAAGAGGAGATGTTGTGGAGGCAAGGTTGATTGAAGGCACTGGTTTTTGCAGATTTGGCCACTCATAGAGTCCATCCTTATTCCGACCTTGTACCAACGGCTTCTGAGTATGCAGATCCTTCACAAGAAAAGTAAAAGGAAAAAATTCAACAGATGTTAGGTTATCTTGGCAAAACTTAGCGACTGAAATTAAATTCTTTTTAATTGATGGAGCACATAGAGTGTTAGAAAGCCTGAAAGCAGTTTTAGATGCCTTTAGTTGAGTTGAACCAGAATGAGTGATAGGAATGGTTTTACTGTCACCCATGGATATTTCCTCTGTGCCTGTATACTCCTCAAGGTTGTGCGGCTCTGCAGTGATATGATGAGTTGCACCAGAATCTAAGACCCAGGAGTTTCTAGTTGACTGAAGGCTTGAAGCAAAGTTTGCCTTAGCTTCATAGTGGTTGTGTGACTGGGAGCGACATACATCTGCTGTGTGACCAACCTTTTTACACAGTTGGCATTTGACATATTGTTTAGATTGTCTCCAATTTTGTTGATTGTTGGAACTTGATTGTCGCGGCTGAGATGATTTGTATGGTTGGTTGTTGATGCGAAGATTATTCCTATTGATTTGAGGAGGCATATTTGTTTTCTGGGCTACTGCAGCTGTTATCATGGAGGATGATTTTTCAAGGTCCTGATGTTTGAGGAAAAGCTCGTGATCCGTAAGCTTATGAAATAATTCCTCATAACTCAAAGACGAGTCTCGTGCTCGTATAGCAGCAGATATTTCATGGTACTCAGGGCCCAGACCACTTAAAATTTTTACAATAAGTTCATCATCATTGACCGGTGAACCAGCAACATTGAGAGCATCAGCGAGTGAGCGTACCTCCTGTAAATATTCTGCAAAAGATTTGGAGGCCTTCTTGGTATTTTGTAATTGCTCTCGCAAACTAAAAATGCGTGTGCGACTCTTATTTGCATAAGCCGTGTGAAGGAGTTCCCATGCTTTTTGAGCAGATGTTGCAGTAGCAACAGTTGGAGCAATGGTCGGATCGACAGATGCCATCATTGCTTGTTGAATCAACTGATCTTGAGAAAACCAGATTTGGTATTGTGGGTTTGGTACAGTAAGCTCGTTTTAGGTAATAGTGGATGATGGGGCTGGTTTAGTTCCGTCGAGATGTCCCATGAGCTGATGGCCATTTAGCAGCATCACAAGTTAAGCTTTCCAGATTGAGAAATTGAGGTTACCTTGTAGTTTAATAGGTAATTGAGCAACAGGATTAAACTGTACCACATGAGTAGTAGCAGAGGCAGCAGTAGGGTCGCTAGAGTTGACAACAACTGGTGCGGACTGATTACCTGTAGAAGCCATGAAGAAAAAGGCTTGAAATAATTGAAGGGAATTTGACTCGTTAGAGCTTGATAGGCTTTGATACCATATAAGTTAAGAGGGCAAAAGATGATTTATTCAATCTCAAACCCAAGCTATAAATATACAACTTTGTAACCAACTAAAGCTACCTATCTGCTGATAAAACTCCTAAGTAATAGGAACTAATAACTACTCCTAGAGCTGCTCCTAAACATGTGGAGCATATTAAAAAATCTAGTAACAAAAGATAATTAGATTACATCCTAGGACCAAGTCAAAGATAAGATGATTAATACTTACTAATGAATCTTAATTAAGTAATAAATGTGCTTTCAGGTAGAAAACTACTACTCCCTCCCTCCGTTGCATATTATGCGAAGTAGTTTGACTTGGCACACAGAGTTAAGAAATAGGGAAGACTTTTGAAATTTGTGGTTTGAAACAAGCCCATAGAAATTGTGTGGTTGAGAATCATCCATAAAGTTGAATTGTTACTAAATTGTTACTGAATAAGAAATGTGTCATTTTTTTGGGACAGATCAAATGGGAAAGTATGTCACATAAAATGGGACGGATGAGTATATGATTAAACAAGTAAATATAGTTTAACCAAATTCTTCACCTAATTCTTTATTACTTAATCATATGATTAAGTTAAATAAGCAATTGACCAAATGAATAAGAATGAATATTAAAGTATGACTTTTCAAATTATATCATTTTAATTATTATCCATTAGATGCAAAGCCTGCAAGAGATGTGAGATCTAGCAACGCCACAATTTGCGAATTGAAAGTGAATTATATTCTAATAGGATAATACGTAGTGCCAGAAATGTGCTAATATTTTAGCCCAACCACCATAAGGGTTGTCCTTCAGTGAGTCATACAGATAATTTAGAAAAGAGCAAATGAAATAAACAAGTAACCCGAATATTATCTTAGAGAATGCGTTAATATTCTGTTATTAGAGTGGACCATGCGATGCATTATTTTTAATAAGCATTTCTTGTTAGACTTATACAAGTATTTGTTAAAGTAGACTTCAATAATGATACAGTATATAACTGCTCTATGTACTGAAGTTTTCGGAGGCAATTTATAAACTGGTGCAGCTGATCATGAATTCCATCAAGTATTCCTAAACAAAGTGGTAGAAAGGAACTAATATTGTCGAATCTAATTAAAGTTGGGATTACAACGAGTGATTGGATCATTTTATAGACAAAAACTATGGTATTTTTTGACACTGTGAAAGAATGCAACTGTAAATCAAGTTCTTGATAGACAAAAGTATTTGAAAAGTTAAAACTGCTACATATTCTTGTTTATTAATGTAGAGACCAAAGCTTCAGCCAACTGTGGTTGTTTCAATACTTCCCAAGAAGAAAAAAAGAACAAGAAAAGAGGACAAACAAGGTACTTCTCCATTTGGAGAAAATTTTATTGATTGGTTACAGTTGCATGAGATATTATGACCATATTCTCCATTCTTGCACTCGACGTCCGCAAACGAACTTACAGCCAAGGAGAGTTGTAAATGGGAGTGGCTACAGATTTAACTTGAAGATACCTATTAAGGCCTTCCATTCCCATAGTCCTGTCAAAGCCACTGCCTTTATACCCTCCATATGTGAAATCTGGATCGAAAGCAAAGAAACAGTTTATCCAGATAATTCCAGCTCGAATCGATCTTGAAACTGTATTAGCAATGTTCAAGTCATTGGTCATAACAGCAGCTGCTAGTCCATACTTTGTAGAATTAGCTCTCTTGATCACCTCCTCTACAGTCCTGCAATTTGTCACACGTTTTATATGGAGATATACTGAAAATTTTACTACTACTATTTAACAGAAAAGAATATGAAAATCAACTTACTTGAACTTCAATACTGATAAAACAGGTCCAAATATTTCTTCTTTTGCAATTGTCATGTCATCCTGCCAAAAGCATTAAGAAGATAGGACATACATTGATCCCAGTATTCAAATGCAATTGTGAGTTTTATATAACGCTTACATTGACATCAAGGAATATAGTTGGCTCAATGAAATAACCCTTTCTATCCAATGCGTTGCCCCCGGTTAACAATGTTGCCCCCTCCCTCTTTCCGTGTTCAATGTATGAAAGCACTTTCTCAAATTGGTTTTTGTCAATCTGCACCAGTTAAACTATGTGTTAGAAGACCTGAGGTAAACGATGCAAATGGTAGTTATCTGTTAGGAAGATGGTCAATACTATATTCAGCAACTTTTGTCACTTTGATGATATCAAACAAAAAAATGTCAAAACAGAATTTCAAATGTTTACTTGTGGTCCGTGACGAGTATTTGGATCAAAAGGGTCGCCAACCACCCATGTTTTTGCCATATCCTCCAGTTTCTTGACTAATTTGTCATAAATTCCTTCTTGGACGAAAACACGTGATCCAGCTACACAAATTTCTCCCTGAAAGAAAATTGAAAGCAAAAAGAACACTATCTCACTGATTTGATTGAGACATAACAAGGAAAGGGAGTAAGGAATTCAGTTTACCTTGTTGTATATTGTTCCAATGAAAGCAAGAGGCGCAACTTTCTCCACATCTGCATCATCAAATACTATAAAAGGTGACTTGCCACCCAATTCTAGTGAGACGGGTTTCAAATTGCTCGCTGCTGCAGCCTGCATTACTAAGCGTCCTACTTCTGTCGACCCCGTGAAAATTACCTGTAAGAACACAGTATAAACAGTGATATAAGTCATATCAGTATGCTAATCCATTTTGTTTAACTTTCATGGACAGTTGGGAATTACTCTATCTACGTCCATATGAGAGCTAAGTGCAGCTCCAGCAGTAGGTCCAAATCCCGTTACGACATTGATCACTCCATCGGGAATTCCTGCCTGTTTCAAGAAAGTTAACAACACAGAGAACATATCATTCAGTGACGTAAAACTATCTGATCTAATCTAGTAGTTCATCGTGATGATGAATACCTGTTTAGCCAAATGAGCATAATAGAGAGCCGAAAGAGGAGTTTGTTCAGCAGGTTTGACAACCGTGGTGCAACCAGCAGCTAATGCAGCAGCAACCTTATAAACAAACTTCTGGCTTGGGAAATTCCAAGGAATAATGTGTCCAACAACACCAATTGGTTCGAGCAATGTGTATCCTTGTACCTCGCTTGACATTTTGAGAGTCGTCCCATGAATTTTATCCGCTGCACCAGCATAATAACGAAGAACTTCTGCTGCGTCAGGTATTTCTCTGGTCTTAATAGCAGCAAGTAGCTTTCCTGCATCCATTGCATCCAAGGGTGCTATTTCCTCAACATGTTCTAGAATTAAGTCTGCAAACTTCAGCATTATCCTTCTCCTCTCCTGATTTTAACCCCAGGGAATACAAAAAGATAGAATATTTGAATTTGAGAAGTTCCAAAATACTTGATGCCAAAAGTAGGTGGAATGAATTAATGTAAAGAGGGCTGAAACTCATGACACAGTCAATATATTTCTTCGTTACATCTTAGAAAGGACTTACAGTCACTGATGATGAATCAGAACTCATTCAGGACTGATGACTCTGTGTGAACATGTTTTAGTGAATATATAATAATTATGATAAGCAATATAGTGTCATTGTCTGTCAGGATATCAACTGGCTCATACACTTTGAGAAGGAAGAGGCTAAATTTACTAATAATCCTTAATGCACCTGGTTTATTAAAACTAACCATTTAGGAAACAAAGGTGAATAATATGATTTAGGACATGCTCTATTCATCAAAACCAACTGCACAGAAGCTCCGGACCTTAAAATTACAGCCATTTCATGATCCCAAAAGATGCACATCGGCATAAACATGAGCCTTAAATTTATAAAAGCATTCATGAGTGCTTATTTATAAAAGCATCCAGGACACAAAATCAAGAAACGACAGTCATTTGTTACTTCATAATGATATCTGAATGTGTTCCTGTTCCAAAGGTAATGCCTCTGACCTGATAATCATTTGTCTACGGACTACGGGAACAAGATGATCACTAGGTAATGATAGTTCCAAGGTAGAGCAAGATTTCAATGTTCATTGTAATCTTTCCTCTTTTGAGTGTCTAAAAAGGAAATGAAATTACTGATTTCCTATGTATTGTTGGCTATAATGTGTATCATCAATGTAAACTTTTGTTTATCATTCCTTCCTGTGGGAACATCATATTGTTTCGCAGGCCAAAGAAAAAGAACAGAAGAATCAAAGAGAGGAATACTTGTTGTAGTATAAAATTACCTTGGCTGGTAAGCGAGGCCAAGGGCCATGGTCAAAAGCTGCACGGGCAGCTTTGACAGCCAAATCAATATCCTCCTTGTCCCCTTCAGCAATTCTTGCAATCACCTCTTCATTTCTTGGGTCTATAGTTTCAAAGGTCTTTCCTGCATATTGAATCTCCAATTACCGTTTGAGTTCAAGTTTTATGCACGGATAATATACAAAGTATTTACACAATCAACTCATATGAGATAATGACAAATAAACATTTTAGCATAATAAAAATTACTACATAACCTGATAAAAATTCTAACAGTATAATTCAAGTCCTTAATCACCAGGTTTTAGTGTATGACATTGCATTTCAAATTTGACTCACGAGAATAGGGGTTACCTTATGCCTGGTTAATTCTTTTTCCTAATTCAGTCAATAAAGACGCACTCTTTTTGCTCAAGTATGTAACTCCAATTGATCGAGAAAGAGTAATATAACTATTGTACCATATTTGTAGCTTTATTTGGCGGATCCCTTTGTTTGACTCGATAAAACTAAAGAGTATACAAGTCAATGTAAAGATTTTGTTATACTATCATGTCATTCAAAAAATATCTAATATAAAGATTCATAAAAAAAAAGTAGGATTATGTAATCTTGAAAATAAGGTGGAACATGATAGTGTAAAATTTTATAAATGTAACATGATATTATTTTACAGTAACGGTGTATATCAATTAAACTCGAAACTAAAATGTTGCACTTTCACGTCTTTCCACTCTTATTCCATTTTCAGAAATGAGCTTTAATATCATTCGGAAGGGGAAACTGCAAAAGATTAATACACTAGATTCTTGCCAATATCAGACTTTCCAATAGGATAAACAAAGTAGAGAGACAAGGAAATATAGTGATAAAGAATGGAAGTATACCTGAAACAGAATCGACAAACTCTCCATTGATGAAGAGCTGCGTGAACTTTATCTTTGGAATTTTGAAGTTGGATTCAGTGCTCCCATTAGACTGCTCCATTTTTGTTTATTCACAATGAGAAAGTCAGCTGTTGTTACTATCACTGTGTAATATGCCTTTATGGATTTATGGGTAAACCAGCACATGCATACAGCAAATTTATAGGCAGAAAGTACGCTGAGTTAACTAAAAACCTAGTATACTAAATTAAGTTTTGCACCAAGCTAAGTAAATGTTATTCTAACATGTTTATAGCAGGTAAAAGAAAATTACACCATCTTATTTACAACAACTAGAGATGACCTGCTATATAGTGTAATTCCCACAATTTGCTAAAATTATACTATCATGTCATTTGTAGTTATCATAGCATATAATCTATCTTATTTTAAAATTATAATTTCAACGTTTATGTAGTCTTATATGTGAATATCGTTTGAATAATCTAACTAGAGGCGGATGCATGCGGTTTATACCGGTTCATGTGAACCCATGGTAATATTATATACATATTTTTTAAAATATATTTAATCTAGTGTTTGGAAACTCATACTCTAAAAAAATTAAATGGTTCACGTAGTTAGGTGGTGGTTCACTTGCTCTTAGGAGCATGCATCAACTCCCACTTAGGATCCTTTAATGCCATTGTTTTTTCCTTTTACTATTTACTTTGGTCCAACTTGTTTGTTTTTTACTTAAAAAAAGAAGTAAATTGCTCTATAATTTTTAAATGAAGGTTATACCATGGTGAACCCATTCACTTGAATTTTTAGATCCGCCTCTGGCTCTAACTGTATAATTACTTTTTGCGGTCATAGTATATATAGTATAACTTAAAACTCCTTATTAAAAGTGGGACATATCCTCATATATAGGATACAACGTAATGCCAACAACGTGCTCATATTTTAGACAACTTCACCACAGGGGTTATCCCTCATTAAGATAAACAAGTACCCGAATATTATCTTACAAGCTACGTTAATATTCTATTATTAGAGTGGAACATGCGATGATTAAATTATTTTTAAATATGCATTTTTTTGTTAGACTTGTTAAAAAGTACGTATATATTGAAGTAGTATTCAACAAGGTTGCAGTATAAAACTGTCTTTATTTGCACTGGAGCTTTTGGGGGCAACTATAAACGAAGGAAGGTGCAACTAATCATGAATTCCAGTAGCTAAATACAAGGATAGAAATGAATTCATATAGTCGAATATAATTAATTTTGGAATTTGAGACATAAGGAGTTGATGAGTTCATTTCATATGCAGAAATAAGGTATTATTTTAACTACCATATGGAACTGATGAAAATCACATTAACATTATCTTGCAAATTGCGTTTTTTTTTTTTGTAATTATTATTTTTATTTTTCAGAAGTCGTCAAAACGTCACATAATTTTGTTATTGGAAGGATTTCAGAAACAATCACATCACCACGTCTGGTGCATCATTGTGTTAGTAAATTACTATCTTTTTTTCTTGAAAAAAAAAAAAAACAAAGGTAACTAGATATAAGTCATATAACTGTGTTTGGCATGGAGGAAAATATTTTCAATTTTTCATATTTGATTGGCTTAAAAATTTTGAAAAATATTTTTCATAACAATTCATTTTCTTTAATTATTTAGATAGTCATACATTTTTCCTCCTAAACTACCCTATAAAGTTTGTTTGTAAAACTTTATTGTGCGTCCTTCTTTAATATACATGTGTATGTTTGATGGCAACTCTTAATTTTTCTGTATGTGTTACAGAAAATCATGGGATGCCTAAGAAGGACGCCTATACGAGTTCGCTAAGAGGAGAAGGGTGAAAGATATGATTGATATTTTGGCCAAATTCCCTCTAGCACCTAATACTAGAAAAGAAGATCTAGTATATTTTGTGGAACATCTTATATTGGTTAACAAGTTAATCCAACAGACTGTGTGGTTTGGTGGTTTGTTAATAGATGAGGAAAAATATAAGGCATTACGATCAACCCTGTCATTTAATGAGTTCCATAGAAACATGCTTGATAAAACTTGGAAAGAGATTCAAAACAAATTGGCTGGATCTTTCGTGTTGGTCGGACCTTATAGAATGTTAGTTCAGGATATTGTGCAGAAATTGTATAACGATATTGCCATAAATATCCAGAAGACTGTGTGTCGTTCTATTGGACTACCTATGAGAGATAGAAATAGGTTGAATTTAGTTCGACCAGTGGTTCCGAGAGCCGGTTTTCTATTGCTCGATTTTCTATTGCCCCCTAATTTGTACAGGGCTCTTATTAAATCTATTCCAGTCCATGTGAAAGAATTTAAGTATAGGTCTGCTTAGTATTAGTAGTTGTCTATGTGATGTAGTACTTGCATAAGTATGTAAATTTTTTTGTTTGACTTTAGTGTATATGTTGATTGTTATTGTGTAAGTTGAATATTTCTATATTTGTTATAGAATTTGTTCCTTGTTTATTTTGTCTTGAATTTAAGATATTTTAAGACAATGTATTCCTTGCATAATTAATTATATTGAATTTACTACATGTTAGTTCTTTAGATGATGATTGGGAACTTAGTGAACTTTCGATTCTAAATCTAATATGGAATAAATATTTATATAGTTAATTATTTTAAGGAATAATATGCATATGAATTTAGGCCTAAATTATGTACTTAGTTATCTCACTATAGTTTTATACTTGTTTTGAATATCAGTATGTCAACTGCTACTAAGAACATTGTCGCCGAGCTTAATAAAGGCGATAAGCTAAATGGCGACAATTATGAAATATGGAGTATGAAAATCCAGTATGTCTTGGAAGAGCAAGAGGCTCTTGAGGCTCTTAATGTGTTTCTGACGCCTCCTGAAGATGGTGACACTGAACAACATGTGAGAGACCTTCAGGCTTATCAGGCTTGGAGAAAGAAGAACTCTCTCGCTCGTATTACTTTGCTGAGTAGTATGGATAATGATATAATGAGAGAGTTCCGTGAGTATGACAATGCTAAGGATATGTGGTCCGCATTGAAAGAAAAATTTGGTCATACTTCAGTTGCTAAGTTGAGGGCACTTACTATTAAGTTTGATACTTATAAGAAATGCCCTGATCATACTATGCGTAAGCATCTTCGTCATATGTCGAATATGGTGAATGAGCTAAAGGATGCTGGGCATGTATTGACTGAGGAGCAACAAGTCCAGGCGGTAATTCGTTCTTTACCTCAAAACTGGGAAAATATGAAAATGCACCTGACCCACAACGTTAGCATCAAAACAATGGAAGATGCTAAGCATCATTTGGAACTCGAGGAAGAGCGCCTCGAGGTGGACAAAGCTACTACAAGTGCGTATGTGGCAAGTTCTGGTCCAAAACGTGGACAAGGCAAAAAACGCAAGTATGGTGGGTTTTCTCAAAAGAAGGGGAAAGGACAAGGCTCTAAGAAACCTAAGACTAATCATCAAGGAAAGAAAGATGGTTCTTTTCAAAAGAAGAAAGTGGACATGGCTAAGCAGAAGTGCTACAACTGTGAGAACAAGGGACATTATGCTCGTGATTGCCCCGAGCCTAAAAAGGTATATGACCTTATTCCAAATTTACATAGTGATGTAAATGTTTCTTGTTCTGCTTATCTAACTGAATCTCATCCTATGTGGATTGTAGACTCGGGAGCCACCGACCATATAGCGAAGGATAGAGACGCCTTCGTGGAATTTCGACGAATTTCACATGGAGCAAGATGGATTTATGTAGGAAATAACTCCAAAGTGGAAGTTAAAGGGATTGGTACCTGCAAGCTTGATATGCGTGGTGGCCGAACTCTATTTCTACATGATGTACTATTTGCCCCGTCAATTCGCCGAAATTTGGTCTCAGTTACTATGTTGATTAGTTTAGGATTTCATTTAGTTTTTCATGAACAAGGTCTTGATTTGTATTTGGCCAAGACAAAATATGGCACTGGTCATTTCTATGATGGTTTTATTGTATTGGATATTGCTCCTACTTTTAATAATAATAATAATATTAGTTTTTCCTTATTTACGTCTACTTCCAACTATGAAAATGATGTAAATACGTGGCATGCTAGGCTTGGCCATATTGGTCAACAAAGAATGAATCGATTAGCCAAAGAAGGTCTTCTTGGCACTTTAGACAAAATTGATATGTCTACTTGTGAATTTTGCCTAGCTGGAAAAACTGCTAGAAAACCATTTGGAAAAGGTACTAGAGCCGATACTCCATTGCAGTTAATCCATTCTGACATTTGTGGTCCAATGAATGTAAGGGCAAGACATGGTGCTATTTACTTCATCACGTTTATCGATGATTTTACTCGATTTGGTTTTGTCTATTTGATTTCTCATAAATCTGAGGCTTTAAGTTGCTTCATCAAGTTTATGAACTTAGTTGAGAATCAATTAGACAGAAAAATCAAGGCTTTAAGAACCGATCGAGGAAGAGAATATTTGTCTGATGAGTTCAAACAATTATGTGATGAAAAGGGAATTCAAAGACAGTTGACTATTCCCTACACTCCACAACAAAATGGTGTTGCGGAACGACGAAATAGAACCTTGTTGGAAATGGTTAGGTCAATAATGGCACAAGCAAAATTGCCTATCACCTATTGGGGTGATGCATTGCTTACTGCTGTATATGTACTTAACCGTGTCCCTTCTAAATCAGTTACATCTACTCCATACGAGTTATGGACTAATCGAAAACCCGATTTGAGTTTTTTAAGGCCTTGGGGTTGTGCTGCATTTACCCATAATTCTTCTTCCCGATATGGAAAATTAGGTCCAAGGGGAAGAAAGTGTATCTTCATTCGATACTCCGAACAATCTAAAGGTTATGTGTTCATAGGTGAACAAGATAATGGCACTGTAATTGAAATTGAATCACGCGATGTTACATTCTTAGAGAATGATTTTCCTAAGCAGGGAGAGATAGGTCATGACTTGTCTCTCTTCGAAACTGCGGACCAGACCGCTTCCGCTATAGATACACAAATGGATTTGGATGGTATTCACCATGGTGATAATGAATCTGTTCCAATTGCCACCGATACACCATTCGAAGAAAATCCATTTAATGTTGCTGGTCCCAGTGGGAGTAACTCATCAATTGATAAATCAATTTGTCAATCTCAAGCTCGACGAACGAGTCGTCCGCACGTTCCCCGTCGTCGATTTGAGATCGAAGGGGAAGCATTTATGGTTACTCCACAAGACGAAGAAGAGCCAAGGAACGTAAATGAGGCTCTTACTTGCCCCGCTAAGGATAAATGGTTAAAAGCAATGGAGGAGGAGATGGAGTCAATGAAATCAAACCAAGTATGGGAGTTGGTTGATCTACCTATAGGCCGAAAAGCTATCGGGAACAAGTGGGTTCTCAAGATCAAGCGTAAGGCTGATGGTAGTATTGAGAGATATAAAGCTCGCCTAGTAGCTAAGGGGTATACACAACAGGAAGGAATTGATTATGAGGAAACTTTTTCGCCTGTTGTTCGTTTTACTTCAATAAGGCTAATTTTGTCAATAGTGGCTAATTTGGATCTTGAGTTGCATCAAATGGATGTTAAAACTGCATTTCTCAATGGAGAACTAGAAGAAGAAATCTACATGGCACAACCTGTAGGTTTCGTGAAAAAAGGCCAAGAGCATAAAGTATGCCGACTTCGTAGGTCAATTTATGGTCTTAAACAATCTTCTAGACAATGGTATTTACATTTCCATAATGCAATCATATCATACGATTTCACGATGATTCATGAAGACCATTGTGTGTACATCAAAAGGTCCAAAGATAAGTTTGTGATCTTATCATTGTATGTAGACGACATACTTATAGCTGCAAGTGACTTTGAGTATGTGAAAGAAGTGAAAGAGTGGTTATCATCAACATTTGAGATGAAAGATATGGGTGAAGCGTCGTACATTCTTGGAGTTAAGATTTCAAGAGATCGTTCAAATAGATTGTTGTCTCTTTCACAAGAGCCTTACATCAAGAAGGTTCTTGAATGATTTAATATGCAGGACTGCAGACCCATAAACACTCCTGTTTCTAAGGCTGAAGCTTTAAGTCGAAGGATGTGTCCTCAGACTCCACAAGAGATGGAACAAATGAGAAGGGTTCCTTATGCCAATGCAATCGGTTGTCTTATGTACGCTATGATGTGTACTAGACCTGATATCTGTTATGCTGTTGGGTTAGTTAGCAGATATCAGTCTAACCCAGGACAACAATAAAGCAGTTAAAAGGATACTACGATATCTTAAAAGCACAGTTGACTACTCCTTCTGTTACCAAGGTGATGATCTGCAACTAAGAGGCTACACTGATGCTGATTGGGGAGGAGATTTAGATGAGAGAAAATCAACCTCTGGATATGTATTCTTGTTGAACAATGGCGCTATATCATGGAGCAGCAAGAAACAATCATGCATAGCTTTATCTACAATGGAAGCTGAATTTGTAGCACTTTCAGCCGCTGTGCAAGAATCTGTTTGGCTTAAACGTTTTTTAGTACACTTGGGTGTGTATGACAATGCTGTTGAACCAGTAACCATCAATTGCGATAGTCAAGCTGCAATAGCCTACACAAAGGATCCCAAGTACCATGGCAAGACTAAACATATTGATATTAAGTATAATTTTGTTAGAGACTTGGTAGTACATAAAGAAGTGAATGTGAAATACATATCTACGCATCATATGGTAGCAGATCCCTTAACGAAACCCATAGCATGTGATGCTTATGAGAAACATGTGAAGTCGTTGGGATTGCGTAGGTGCTAATGTATTTTTTTTTGTTTTATTTTACTTTTTCCCAATTCATGTTCATGTAAAAACTACATCATTTTTTGAAGTTAATGATAGTTGAAGCCTAATTATCCATATTTGTTGGTTCATATACATATAAATTTTTTGTTTGGAACATAAAATTCGAGTATAAGAAGTATGTCGGACAGACAAAAGATTGGCCTATTCACACAGGCAATCGCCTCTATTATCTAAGTGACTAATAGGGATGAGACAATTATAAACTTATTATTATCGGAAGTGATAATAATAGAGAGCGAAAATTTTATAATATAAATGTCGTTTCTTTAAATATTTAATCAAGTGTGATTAAAGGTGATAGTCTGTTTTGATTGCCAGATGCGAGTTCTGTTATTAGAAAGTTGAATGAGTAGATTTGAGAACTCAAAGTTAGACATAGGTTATCTGAACTATCATCTGCACAGTATTATTGGACAGACATACGCTCCATGGGAAAGGAGTTAATACTGTGATACGTGAATCATATCACGTATGCATAAGATGACCTTATGGCGGTACAAGTTAAAATCTCTACTTGCTACTGTGTGAAGCCTTGAAAAATTACAAGTAATTTTTCCTATCATACCCTCATGACTTTGAACAGTTTCTCGAGATTCAATTTGGTGTTTGCTATCTTAGGGTGTTACCAAGAGATCATGAATGATTCGGTCTGGCGGGACATTTCTAGAAAAGAAAATCGAGTTGAGATTAAGAGATTCTTGGGATAAGGAAGATCATTGAGTATTATCACATTAGTTGTGTTCATTGACCGGTCCTTTATGTTTTTCTTTGCGACAAGAACATAATGATGAACTCAAATTAATACAAAGAGATTGTGAGAGAGATGAATGTGATAAATGATCTAGGGTACTGCATACTTTAATCTACTCCAAGACGCCGTTGATCGAGATGTTATATATTCCTAACAGATGTATAGCAATGCGCTCTCGTAGTATGCACTGGTGTTATAATTTCCCACGATTACACCACTTTACTGTTTTAAGGACCAGTTCCTTAAAATGCGTTCCTTTACTTTACGATATGCGGAATTAAAACTGTAGGTAATTGAACACCAGATATTAGCGTGGAAAAACCCCTAGACACGGGATAAAAAAACCACGACCTACTTCTCAAGTAGGATTTCAACTTCACTATGTAAAAAGACCCACTTGGTTACAAGACTCACTCTTACTAACCTAGGACTAACTCTAATCCTTTAGTGATCTTTCTCACGATCAGTAAAGTTGTATCAAGTCCACGACTTGAACTAGACAGTTTACAACTCGATTTTTGCTTACTACAATTGAACTAAGACTCGAACTTTTACAAATTTCAATCTAAGGAACAGGTTCTCACTTAGTTTTACTGTAGCTAACTGATTACACAAATAAGCTAATAATTCTTCTCAGCTTTTGCTCGATGCTCTCTGTATTTGTGTACATCTTCTATAGCTGATAGTCTTCACGTTTTATAGTTTCCAGCAGCCAAGAAGTCTCAATGAATTAGAATTCCAAAGCTCCCTTGACTTTGAATCCTAATTGGATTCTACCTTCTAGAATCCGAATCCTTTATCCCTTAGTTATGCAATCTTTTCGTATCTGATTAGGCCTGCATAATTACCAAGATACACGTCAGTATTAGGATAAATAATAATATCTCAATTAAATGATTTTGCATGAATTATCTATTCTGCTTCAGTGATTCAAAGGAACAGGTCCTTTGAATCCGTTCCTCAGTCATCAGTCAAAACTCCAAGCTTATCCAAGCTAACAATTTCCCACTTTTTGATGATGACAAATTCATACTCATAGCTTCATCTCCTTAATGTCCTGAAATACAACTTAAGCTCAAAAAGACACCAATCAGTGGAGAATTAATTCATCATTAAGGAACAGATTTTCTTAGGTATAAAATCATGCAAAATCAGACCTTACTCTTCCCCCTTTTGGCATCATTGAAAAGGTTGCATATAAAAATATAACCCAAGTGTTAGAATTAATCAGTACGTGGCCATTGAGGCAACTCAAAATGCAAACATAATTCAAATAAAGCAACTGCAAAACAATGATATTAGCCATCCAAAACAATTCATTTAACCAAATATTAAAATCAGGGGATACAAGCAAGTACTACAGAATTATCCAACTACTAAAGAAGAAGAGAAGGCTAAGGCACTAGGCTAGGCTAGGCTAGATCCCACTAGAAAAAAGAAGGCTAAAGGCTAAAGGCTAAAGGCTAAGGTGGTCAGGATGTGGAAGGACCAGTTCCCTGAGACTTGTTAAGCAGATCAAGCATCTGCTTGAGCATTCCCTCATTGGTTTCCTTTGCTTTTGAGGCCTCTGCCTTCCAGTAATTCCTCTCCTCTTCCAACCTTGCTATCTCAGCAGCCTGCATAGCAACCTGTTGCCTAAGTGCCCTCACTTTGTTGTTCAGAGGCTGCCTCCCAACACCAGCCTGTGGAGGATCAGCCTGAACTGGCAAGTCACAGTTTATCAAAGTAGCACACCCAAACTTCTCCTTCTTTGTAGCCTTCACAACCCCTTCCAAGGCAATCTTCAACTTGGCAAAGATATCAGTCAGAATGAAACCAAACGGCAGGGAGTGTTTTCTCTTCCCAGCAATCACCCTTTTTATCAGGTGGATCATAAAGCTGGGCCAATTGATCTGCTTTTCAGTGTCCAACAGTTCCATAAGGACCAGGTCCATGAAACTGGCAACTCCTCTTTTCTCCTGCCTTGGCATCACAATCTTTTTCACAAACTCAAACAATACTTGATGCTGTGGGTGCATCTCACTCTTCTGCACAGCCCTGGGTTTTTCTTCACCATCATTCTCAGCAAACTTCCTAGTGATCTCCAGATCAGTAGGCAAGTTTGTCAAGTCAGGCCAAACAGTCTTGACATAGCTAGCATACCCAGTGGCAGAAATCCCCAACAGCTCACCAAGTTTCAGTGTGTCAAACATAATGACATTGTCATTGACAGAGGTAGTCAGTCAATCTTCTCTGATGGAGCAGTTCTTGTAGAACTCTTGCACCATCCCCTTAGCACATCTCCTAGAGATCTTAAGGACCATGTCCCTCCAACCCTGAGCATTCAGTTTTTGCAGCAGCCACAACATACCTTCTTCTTGAACATCAGTCATGACCCTACCTTTCAACACCTTCCTGGTCAACATGTCTTCATGAACACAGTGCACAGACTCACCACCTTCAGCATCACTATCACTCTCATCTTCAGCAACAAACTCATCACTGTCACTAGCAGAGTCTTCAGAAACAACTACTCTTTTAGAGGACCTGGTCCTCTTAGCAATTTTCTCAGCAGCTTTAATTGAGCTTCTTGTAACTCTTCTCTCAGTAACCTTTCTCTTCTTTGACTGAGGCACCACCTCCTCAGCCTCTACCATCTCATCATCCTCAGAAAAATAAGCAAGATCAATATCATCAATATCATCCACTTCTTCCTCCTCAACTACCTGTTTTCCTTTCCCTTTTCTGCTCCTTTCCAAGGCAGCAGCAAGTTGTTCATCAGCAGCTTTAGCAGCACTTCTTGTCCTCCTACCCCCAGAAGCAGGGGTTGAGGCAGAAGGAACAGGTCCTTTTGCCTTAGAGGAACTTTCAACTTTCTTCTTATTTCCGGGCTTATAACTATCACTTATTTTCTTCAACTTAGCAACAATTTCAGCAGTCTCATGGTCATTAATGGGTCCCTTTCTAGCCAATTTTCTTTTCAGGCTCCTAATATTGATCAAATCCACTAATGGCCTATCACTGTCACTTATAGCCTCTTCAACATCTACAACATTTTCCATGGGTGCTCTAAAAGCAACCTCTGGAGACCCTGATCCCCCATGCAAGGGTGCTTCCAAACTCCTAATAGGTTCCCCCTCAAGAGTAGCCCCAAATCCCTCCCCCTTTTCTTCCTCGTCAATAACAACATTCAAAGGGTATGTGTAATTTACCTTAAACTGATACAACACCATAGCATGAGATAAATCCTCAACCTGCTCAGCAATGGATTCAGCCGTGGGAACTGATCCTTCCCCCTGAATGTCAGGTTCAGGTATTTCTGGAATTGGTTCAGGAACTGCAGGGTTTGGGTCAGTGGTTTCCATGGGTGAGGGAGGATTAAGATTTTGTGGTTGGTCAGCAATAGGTGCAGTTGAAGAATTATCAGAAGCAAGAGACATATTTGCAATTCGAATTAGCAGATAATTAACAATTCTTTCTGAAATTTTGAGAGTTTTAATTGATGAACAAGGTAAAAGATTAATGGGGGAGAAGAAGTGTATTTATAGAGTGAATTAAGTAGTGGAGTTTGAGTAGAAATCGATCAACTTACCTCAGCAACGCATGCAACGGTTATGGACTCTTGGGAGTCTCCTGGAGGAAAAGAGCCGTTAGGCTTCAGGATACCTTTTCAGAACAGGAACTGTTCCTCCGATGGGACTCTTTTATAATTTGGATATGGGTAGGAAACTTAGTGGGATTTTATCCTAAACACAAGTTATCTATAGCCTTTATACTTCTAAATTAATTGAATAATTACGAGTACATACCTGTTTTTAACACCACAATTCAGTGTCCTTCCAATTTTCAATTTTTGATCATCTGAAATTCTAAGAGCATAAGGGTAACATCATTCAATTTTAGCAACTCTAAATAAGATATGTAGCATGAGAGTATACATTTAAGTATGAAAACTGGACTGAATAATTCATAATGACTTGAATAAAATTCATTTTAAGAGCAATTTTCTAGCCAATTATGAAGTAAAGCATTGAAGATTTTATGTGAATTTAATCATCCCTAATTCCAATCTATTTCTTTCAAAATCATCTCTACCTAGAGCTTTAGTAAAAATGTCAGCTATTTGCTTTTCAGTAGGACAAAATGCTATGGTAATCAAACCTTTTTCATAATGGTCTCTTAGGAAATGATGTCTTATATCAATGTGTTTAGTCCTTTTGTGATGCACTGGCTTCTTTGTCATATTAATAGCACTAGTGTTATCACAATATATAGGAACAGTTCCTACATCAACACCAAAATCCTGTAACTGTTGTTTGATCCATAACAATTGTGAGCAACATGAAGCAGCTGCCACATATTCAGCCTCAGCAATAGAAAGTGCCACTGAATTTTGTTTCTTAGTTCCCCAAGAAACCAAACACTCACCAAGAAAATGTGTCATACTTGAGGTGCTTTTTCTATCAACAAGGAAACCTGCATAGTCAGCATCAGTATATCCAACAAGATTAAAATTTCCACCTTTTGGATACCAAATTTCCAAGGGACCTGTTCCTTTCAGATACCTCAATATTCTTTTAACAGCTTTCAAATGAGATTCCTTAGGATCTGATTGGAACCTAGCACACAAACCAACACTGAACACTATATCAGGTCTACTAGCAGTTAGATAAAGTAGAGAACCTATCATGCCCCTATACAATTTTTGATCAACTGATATTCCATGTTCATCAATATCCAATTTTGTGGCAGTGGCAATAGGTGTGTCAATTCCCTTAGCATTATCCATATCAAACCTTTTAAGTAATTCCTTAACATACTTTTGTTGATGGATCATAGTTCCATTTGAGGTTTGCTTAATTTGTAAACCCAAAAAGAAGTTGAGTTCACCCATCATGCTCATCTCAAATTCACTCCCCATTAAGTTTGCAAATTCCTTACTTAAATTTTCACAAGTGGCACCAAAAATTATATCATCTACATAAATTTGAACAATTAAGAGATCCTTACCTTTTTCTTTTAAGAACAAGGTACTATCAATTTTACCTCTCTTGTATCCATGCTGGAGTAGAAATTTTGATAGCCTTTCATACCATTCTCTTGGTGCCTGCTTCAGCCCATACAAGGCCTTGTCCAGCTTGTACACATGTTCAGGGAACTGTTCACTCTCAAAACCTGGAGGTTGCTTGACATATACTTCTTCTTTCAAGTAACCATTCAGAAATGCACTCTTGACATCCATTTGATGTAGAGTGAAATCCATGTATGTAGCAAAGGCTATAAGAAGTCTTATTGCTTCTAATCTTGCAACTGGGGCAAAAGTCTCATCATAGTCAATGCCCTCCTCTTGACTGTATCCCTGAACAACTAGCCTGGCCTTATTTCTTGTTACCATGCCATCCTCATCAAGTTTGTTTCTGAAAACCCACTTTGTTCCAATTATGGACCTGTTCCTTGGCTTGGGTTCCAGATGCCAAGCTTGACTCCTTTGGAATTGATTTAACTCTTCCTGCATAGCATTTATCCAATCTGCATCCTTCAGTGCTTCTTTCACATTTTTGGGTTCAACAAGAGATAAGAAAGCACTGAAGGCACATAGATTTTGATTTTTGACTGCTGATCTAGTTTGAATCCCAGCAGTCTTATCTGAGATTATTTGATCCACAGGATGTGACCCTTGATACTTGTAAGGCTTGGGTGTCAATTCATTGCCAGAGGTCCTCTGCTGAGGAACAGTTCCTGATAGAGTAGCATTCCCAGTTTGTGAGGTGGAACCAACACTTTTTCCTACTCTTCTCAGTTCTGTCCTGAGGAACAGTTCCTTGCAGTTCACTCCTCATATCCAGAATCTGCATTTGTGGATTAAGTTCAAACTCTTTCAGCATTCCAATTTCTTCATCCTCCTGTACCTGTTCTTGAGTGAGACTGTCAGTTTCATCAAATTTAACATGCATGCTTTCTTCAATTTTCAAAGTTTTCTTGTTAAACACCCTATAAGATTTACTATTCAAAGAATAACCAACAAATATTCCCTCATCACTTCTAGGATCAAATTTTCCTAAGGCATCCTTCCCATTGTTGTGTATGAAACATTTGCAACCAAAAGCCCTAAGATGAGAAATATTTGGTTTTCTTCCTTTAAGCAATTCATATGGTGTCTTTTCTATTAAATGTCTTGTCATACATCTATTTATTATGTAGCATGCAGTATTAATAGCCTCAGCCCAAAAGTTCTGTGGAAGATTTTCAGATATCAACATAGTCCTTGCCATTTCTTCTAGAGTCCTATTTTTCCTTTCCACTACACCATTTTGTTGTGGGGTTCTAGGTGAGGAAAAATTATGATTAATGCCATTCTCATTACAAAAATTGGAAAACATATGATTTTCAAATTCAGTTCCATGATCTGACCTAATGGCAACAATATGGTTATCTAGAGTTCTTTGAGCTTTCTTAGCAAAAATTGAAAATGCATTAAATGCTTCTTCTTTAGATGCAAGAAATATAGTCCATGTAAATCTGGAGTAATCATCCACCAATACCATAACATACTTCTTACCTCCACGACTCATTGTTCTCATAGGACCACATAAATCCATATGGACCAGTTCCAAAGGTTTAGTGGTACTTACCTGTTTCTTTGATTTGAAAGAGGATTTTACCTGCTTCCCCCTGGCACATGCTTCACATACTTTTTCATCATTAAACCTGATGTTAGGAAGACCTATCACCAAGTCCTTTGACACAAGTTTGTTCAATTGTGAAAGACTAGCATGTCCTAGTCTTTTGTACCATAGGAGGGGATCATTTTGCACCACACTTAAGAAGCTCAAGCTTCCATCAGATAGTGTCAGCAAGTCTACTTTGTAGATGTTTCCATGTCTGTTTCCCTGCAAAATAACCTCTCCAGAAGCTTGATTAGTCACAGTGCATCCAGTATATTAACATTATTACCTTTGTCACACAATTGAGATATGCTCAATAAGCAATGCTTCAGTCCATCTACTAGAAATACATTATCTATGCAGTGTGAGTTAGACTTACCTACCTTTCCAATTCCAATAATTTCCCCTTTCTTACCATTACCGAAGGAAACACTTCCTCCTTGGAAGGCTGAGAGTGAAAGGAACAGTTCCTTATGTCCTGTCATATGTCTTGAGCAACCACTGTCCATGTACCATTTGTGGTTTGACTCCTTCACTCTAGCCTGCAAAAGAAAACTAGGGGTTAATTTTAAGAACCCAAACTAGTTTGGGTTCCTTTCCTTTTGAAAAAGGATGAATCAGATCTCTCCTAGCCCAGAATGGTAATGGTTTGTTTGTGTGAGCAGTTTCCCTTTTTACAGAATGTTGAACAGGTTTATAGGACCTATTCTTCTGTTTCACAGGATTTTGAACAGGTTTATAGGACCTGTTCCTCTGGACAGCCATTTTTAAAGATTGAAAATTTTCTTTCCGGTGACCAGTGTTCCCACAATGAGTGCATAACCAGTTTTCAGGAAATGATAAATACTTACTCTTTGGATCCCATTTGGATGAACTTTGTGCCTTCATGAATCCAATACCTTTCCTGTTACTGCTATGATTTTCTTGTAACCATTCTAGTGCTTCAGAAGACTAGTTCCATTCTACAGTTTTTCTTAATTCCATTTTTGTTTTAACCAAGTCTTCTTCTAAAAATCTTATCTTTTCATCTTTCTTACACAGTTCATCAACTGTGTTTTTCAGTTTCTCTTCAGCAATGATCTGATGAGAATTAGCAATACCTTTACCTTTTACAACTGTTTTGTCATTTTCTAATTCCTGAGCAGTTGTTTCAAGTGTGAGGACCTGTTCCTCAAGCATGCTAATCTTCCTTTCCAGAAAATCATTTTTAATTATTTCCTCTTTGCATTCTGTTTCTAAACAGTCAACTTTATCATGCAGGTGGTGATTATCATCCCTCAGAGTTTTAAATTCATTTAGCACAATATGGAATACTTTAACCAACTTTTCTCTAGACATGCTTTTTACATCTTCTTTAAGTTTAGAAACAAATACCTCAGGATCCTCTTCATTTTCTGAATCTCCAAGTGCCATTAAAGCAAGATCCTCATCCAGATCATCATCAGTTATTTCGTCTTCACTGTCTTGCCATCTTGCAACCAGCGCTTTGGGTTTTCCACTTTTCTTATGGACCTGTTCCCTAGCCTTCTTCCTTTCATCAATGAATTTCTTCCTCCATTCTCCTTTCATGATTGGACATTTGCTGATGTAGTGCTCCGAGCTTCCACATTTGTGGCATTCTCCAGCCTGTTTCATGTTAGTAGACCTACCCTGTCCACTAATTTCCCTTTTCTTATTCAAATATTTCTGAACACTTTTAGCGATAAGGACTAGTTCCTTATCATCAATGATTTTATCACCAGCAGTCAAGGCTAGGTTAGGTTCAGTTTTAACTGGTGCTCCTATATTTTTAACCTTTTTCCTTAGTTCATAAGTCTTTAGATTGCCTATAAGCTCATCTAAGGATAAAGTGGTTAAATCTTTACTTTCAATGATAGCACAAGCTTTGATCTCCCAAGAGTCTGGAAGAACCCTAGTTAAAATCTTTTCTACCCTGTCTTCCACAGTTAAAACCCTTCCCAAAGAGATAAGTTCAGAGGCAATGGCATTAAATCTAGTATACATTTCTGAGATTGATTCTTCTTCTTTCATTTTAAAGCTTTCATATTCAGCATAAAGAAGTGTACCTCTGGACCTTTTTACCTGACTTGTTCCTTCGTGTGCAACTTGTAGAGCATCCCAAATCTCCTTTGCAGTGGCATACCCTCTGATCCTTGTGCATTCGTCAGGACTAAGTCCACCAACCAGCCACTTCCTTGCCTTAGCATTCTTTTCCCATTGCTTTATGTCTTCAGCATTGCATTCCTTCCTGGTTTTGGGAACATCCTTTCCATCAGCATCCTTCTTCATTGGGATCATGGGACCTTCAGTCACTATGTCCCACAATTCGTAATCTTCTGCTTGAATGTGATCACGCATACTCTCTGATACCAATTGTTATTTCCCACGATTACACCACTTTACTGTTTTAAGGACCAGTTCCTTAAAATGTGTTCCTTTACTTTACGATATGCGGAATTAAAACTGTAAGTAATTGAACACCAGATATTAGCGTGGAAAAACCCCTAGACACGGGATAAAAAAACCACGACCTACTTCTCAAGTAGGATTTCAACTTCACTATGTAAAAAGACCCACTTGGTTACAAGACTCACTCTTACTAACCTAGGACTAACTCTAATCCTTTAGTGATCTTTCTCACGATCAGTGAAGTTGTATCAAGTCCACGACTTGAACTAGACAGTTTACAACTCGATTTTTGCTTACTACAATTGAACTAAGACTCGAACTTTTACAAATTTCAATCTAAGGAACAGGTTCTCACTTAGTTCTACTGTAGCTAACTGATTACACAAATAAGCTAATAATTCTTCTCAGCTTTTGCTCGATGCTCTCTGTATTTGTGTACATCTTCTATAGCTGATAGTCTTCACGTTTTATAGTTTCCAGCAGCTAAGAAGTCTCAATGAATTAGAATTCCAAAGCTCCCTTGACTTTGAATCCTAATTGGATTCTACCTTCTAGAATCCGAATCCTTTATCCCTTAGTTATGCAATCTTTTCGTATCTGATTAGGCCTGCATAATTACCAAGATACACGTCAGTATTAGGATAAATAATAATATCTCAATTAAATGATTTTTCATGAATTATCTATTCTGCTTCAGTGATTCAAAGGAACAGGTCCTTTGAATCCGTTCCTCAGTCATCAGTCAAAACTCCAAGCTTATCCAAGCTAACAACTGGTCACACGGTCTAGTCGTAATGTATGAAAGTTACAGACTTGGAATGAGAGTTGACCCACTATGTGTGAGTGGGAGATGAAGGAAATTGGATCGGGTCACCCATGTGGGTCAACCCGGATCCATCCCAAAATAATAATTGTATTATTAAATATATATTAGTTATATATTTATTATTATTATTATTATTATTATTATTATTATTATTATTATTTTGATTAAATAAAGAAGAAAAGGAAAAGACACAACTTTTTCCTTTAAACGTTGTTTTCACTGCATAAAAAGGAAGCGTCCCTTTTCCTGCAGAACACTTTTTTCCTAACGCAAGAAAAAACAGTTTTCTTCCTTCTTCTTCTCTCAATTCCTAGTTCCTAAGCAATTTCAATTGAAGACACTTCACCGAAATTAGCAAGGAACAAACGTCTGTACAAGGTACGACCCTAGACTGTGGCAATTTCAATACAATTCGTGTTATTTACATGTGATTGTGTTATTGACTAGTGAAACGAATATGATTGTCTGCTCAACTCTGTGTTTTTGGAATTATTCTTCAAAATTGGAGAAGAATGTTTTCCCTTGTGATGGTAGGGAAAATATTTTCTTAATGTGATAATTTACGCTCATTCTCTCCTTCATTGCAATACCAAAAACCACTCCACTCTACCCCCACCACCACCCTACCCCATCACAACCACCACGACCACCACTCACCCCACCCCCAACACCCACCCCCTGCTGCCCCTATCCTCATGCCCATCCCCCCAACATCCTCCCCTACTTCGACCCACTCCTACCCCCCACCAACATCCCCGCACTATCCTTTATTAGATGGTTAGAAAATTATTTTTATTCTTTGACAACCAAACATCGAAAAATGAGCATCAAAATCAATTATTTACCAAGAGAACATCTTCTAGGAGAATATATTCCATTCCTTTGTTGTCACGACCCAAAATCTGAATAGATCGTGAGGGCACCCAACTAACCCTATCGGGCGAACCCACTTGATTATGAATGAATAATATAAGCTTCTCAATGAAAAATATAAATATCTCAATATCATAGATTAAAGTAGAAATAATCCCAACAATAAAAGGTTTAAGTACTCCCCGAATCATGAACATCTAAGAGTGTCGAATAAGTTATACAACTCCAAAAATTACGGGAATACATCATAATGATATATAAACTGTATAGGTGGCCACCACGGACGAAGGGTTGGCTCACCGCTGATAGAGGGATGCTCCGCCTCGGTCAACTACGATGCTCACTAGTAGATAGTGTCGAATCTGTAAGACATAATTAAACCAACAAAGAAAAGGAAAGGAGTGAGTTGAGTGACTCAATAAGCGGGGACGGGCTCCAAGTAAAGTACCAAGTTGCTCATAAATGGAAAGCAAGACAACTCAAAGGTATGGGAAGTAAAGATAAACCATTAACAATCAAGTAATATTCATACTCCGTCATCAAGTACAACGAACACTTTCATTGTAACTAGAGGGTAAATACATAACCACGCAATACTACGATAATATGCACGGAACTACATCGTACCTCAATAATATGTACAGAACTACATCGTACCACAATAATATGCACGGAACTACATCGTGCCATAATTACTTGTATAGAAGGAGATATTTTTTTTATATATATATATATATATATATATATATATAGGGTATGGAGCAAGTCCACCAAGAAAGTGAAATACACTTACCTCGGTCCAAAGCTCACTAGCTACTCAACAATAGTTTTTCCTGGTAACAATGAGGCTGCAGTTACTGAGTTCAAAAAAGACATGATGAAAAGATATGAAAGTGATTTGGGTTTGTTACATCATTTTTTTGGTCTTGAGATTTCTCAAGAGGATGATGGAGTGTTTGTTTCACAGCAAAGCTATGCAGAAACAATGCTTAAAAAGCAGGGCCGTCTCAACAAGATTGGGGGCCTAAAGCCAAACATCACAAAGAGGCCCTAATTTTTTTTTTAAAAAAAAACGTCATATATATTTTATTTAAAATTTACTTTTCTAGCTTTTTTAGATGCGAAGTCATTAATTATTGTTTTATAATCAATTTGTTCTAACAATTCCTTTTCAATAGATAACATAGCCAGTCCATTTAATCTCTCTTGAGACACTGTTGATCTTAGATAATAAGATTTTATCAATTTTAATTTTGAAAAACTTCTTTAAGTTGAGGCAACAGTTACAGAAACTGTTAACATTATTCTATAAGCAATATATGTATTTGGAAAAGAATTAAGTCTTTTTATTTGATTAAGTATTTCGATAAGATCAGTATCTTCTTCTTGTATTATTTCTCTCAAAATTTTTAATTCAAAAAGTAAATCTAAACCATCAATATCAGAATAATTATTTTGTGTTAAAGAAAGTTCAAGGTCAAGACAATATTTTTTCAAACTCTCATCATCTAATGATTTCAATTTTTTACCACTAAATAGGAAACCAATAATATTTTCATACGCTTTAAATTATTTAAATCTATTTTGAAGTGACAAAATGGCTTGGTCTACTATGTATAAAAAAGTACTCAACTCTAAAAGATTCTTCAGGAGATTTTATGATTTCGTTATCCACATTTTCATCAAATTGTTTCTTTCTAATTATTACACGTTTCTTAGAAAATTCAGGTTCTATATTCATCTCACGTGCTATTTCCTTAGCAGAAATCATAGCAGTACCAAATCTTTCTTCTCTATATTTTTGAAAAAAATAAATTAGACCTTTTAGTTGATCTATGGCAACATCAATATGCATATCTTTAGATTGTAAGCTTTTGCTAATTGAATTAATTGCAAACAATATACCATACCAAATAGTCATACCCAATAAAAATTCAAAATTTTCAAGCTCATATGTTGCTAAATATGTAGCTTCACTTTTAATTTTTGGATCCTCACTAACTTCTACTAGTTTCAATATAGCATCTCTTATTTGGGGTGCTTGAAACCTTATTGCTTTAATACTTTCAATACGACTTGCCCAACGTGTCTGTGACAATAATTTAAGGGTTATGTTGGGTACCAAGTTTTTAAAACTTTCTATCGCTTAGTAGAAGAAGCAAAAAGTGTATATATACGATGTATCACCCCAAAAAATGATATAGCTTTCGTACAAGAATTAGCTATGTCACACCAAATTTAAATTATGGTAACTACAAGGTGTATAAAACGCTCTAGGATTTACATCAAGAAGTCTCTTTTGCACTCCTTGATGTTTTCCTTTCATATTGGAATCATTATCATATCCTTGTCCTCTTAAATTATCAACATCAAGTCCAATATTTTTTATCTCATCTATCATAACTTCAAAAAGACCTTTTCCACTTGTATCATCCACTTTTAAAAATTCTAAAAAATATTCATTAATTTAATTGGAGAAGCTGAAATATCCACACTCCGCAATATAAAAGACATTTTTTCTTAATGACTTACATCTAGAGTGCAATCAAGTATAATTGAGAAGTACTTTGCTTCTTTAATTTTCTCAATAATTTATTCTTGATTTCATCCGCTAACAAGTTTATCAATTCATTTTGTATATTGTGTCCAAGGTAATGATTATGAATTTCATCATGCTTGACTCGACTAATATGTTCTTGCATGACAGAATCAAATTCTGCAATCATTTCAATTAGACTTAAAAAATTTCCATTGCTTTCTTAATAAATCTTTTCATTTGTTCCCTAAAAGCCAGATTATTTTTCCCAAGAGTTTTGATCACGGCAATAATTCTTAACAAGATATTTTTCCAGTGTGCTCTATCTCTATTAATTTGTGCTTGTACATCTTTATCAATTATTTTATTTTTGTGCAATCTCATTTCTAAATCAATCCACGCACCCATATTAATAATATACTCATTTGTTACTTCATGAGCTTTGAGCTTAGCGCTAAGATTTCTTCAATCACTAGTACCTTCACTTTTTAGTTTACTGTTACACATACTAGAAGTCGTACTAAAAATTTACAAAAAAAAAACAAAAAACTTTATACAAATCTTTAGAGTAAACTAACCATCTTCTTTCATGTCTTTCCCCATTTGCCAATTTTTTAATATAATTTGTTGTAGAAAAATGTCTTAAGAATTTATCCTTTGGAAAATCAATGTCAGTTATTCTTATTGGTCCTTTTTCTACTAGTAGATCCCTCAATTTTGTATCTACAATATTCCGTTGACTTGGATTATATATATTTTTTTGGATACAGCTACTTAAATCATTTAGGAGTTCTTGATTTTCTGGAACTATGTCAGAATTCTCAATAACTTCTAGATTTTCTTTTGGATGTTATTATAATCTAGATCAACTCGATCACAGACTTGTTCAGTTGAAGAACATCCTCCCGATTCAGAATTTTTATTATTTTTTAAAAATCTATCAAGGGCTCCTTGTTGGGATTTTATCAATTCTTCAACTTTTCTCCTTTTTTATCTTTTTGCACAACCAGATTTATATTTTCTAGTTGACATATTTAGATTGAATAAATTCTAATAATAACTAAAACAAGAATATATACTCAAGAAACAAGAATATCAACAATGACAAATTCTCAATGAAAAAAAAAGTAAATTATAAAGTTAGAACAATAAAACCTGGCTCAGGGATTTGGTAAGTCAATAAAACCTCTTCCACTCCCCCACTTTTATTATACTTTCTCTTTCGTGCAACGGTAAAAGCTAGGCTTTCATATAGGACATCTGATTTATTTTTTAATTAATACACAAAAGTACGTGAAAAGTGGGGCTCCCAAAAAGTTGGGGCCCCAAGCAATTGACTTACCAGCTTTATACTAGAGCCGGACCTGTTAAAAAGTTTAACATGTTTGATGAAAAATGATGGTGGAAGAAAAGTGGACAACACTCTTTTTAGAAGTATTGTTGGTAGCTTGATGTATTTTACGGCTACAAGGCCGGATATTATGTTTGCTACTAGCCTATTGTCAAGATATGTTTGCTACTAGCCTATTGTCAAGATTCATGCAAAGTCAAAGCCATATTCACCTTGGAGCTGCCATATGAGTTCTTCGTTACATAAAAGGAACCTTGGCTTATGGCATCAAATATTTCAAGGGTGAAGAGTTAACTTTGATTGGCTTTTGTGATAGCGATTGGGCAGGTTCAAAATATGATATGAAAAGCATAACATGTTTTGTGTTTTCACTTGGCTCAGGTGTATTTTCTTGGCAATCAAAGAAGTAAGAAACAGTGGCACAATCATCAGCAGAAGCTGAATATATTTCAGCTGCAATGGCGACATCTCAAGCAATCTGGCTTAGAAGAATTTTGGAAGATGTTGGTGAAAAACAAGACAATGCAATGTGACAACAAGTCAGCCATAGCAAATGGCTAAAAATCCAATTTACAGCAGCAGGACAAGGCACATAGCAGTGAAGTTTCACTTCATCAGAGAAAAAGTTGAAGGAGAGATCGAACCAAAGTTTTGCAAGTCGGAGGACCAAGTTGCAGACATTTTTACCAAGGCACTTCCCAAGGAGAAATTTCTGAAATTTCGTGAGCTTTTGGGGGTCCAAGAACAACACGTTAAGGGAGAGTGTTAAAATTAATGTACAGTTCTTGTAGTGTGAATGAGCTTAGCCTTGGTTCACTCAAAATTAATAAGTCAACCTAGAGTATAGCAAAGGATTCTAGCGGAGTGGAAGAGTACCTTGAGTAGTGGAAGAGATAGATGACAATGAGTCTACATTGTATCTATATAAAAAACAATATATGAGATGAAATGTTCATCCACAATCATCCACACTTGATCAACATATCATCTAAGAACAAATACAAGACTGCTGAAATTATAAGCAGCTTGTTTTCTAAAAATTAAAGTTGTTCTTTCTTAAATTATCTCTTTGATTACTAATCTTCCATGCTCAAATCCAACAACCTTGTTTTCAATGAATATGTTTCATTCTTGCATTGGTGTTGAACTCAGCCAAACTGAGGGGCTATTGATCTCAACAATCTAATATTAACAGATGCATCAGCAAGATCAAATCCAATTAATAACTAGTTGAACGCCATCAATCTGAATTTTCTATGCCAAAAAACAAAGGCACCTAAACAGCCAAAAAGATGTATCTTAAACAACAAAATTTATTGTCTGCTCATACAGGTATAACATAAGGTATTAAGGCAATAGTATATTCTTCATTCTTGCACCCAATATCTGCAAATTTACAGCCAAGGAGAGTTGTAAATGGGAGTGGCTACAGATTTAACTTGAAGATACTTATGAAGGGCTTCCAATCCCAAATCCCTTTCAAAGCCACTGCTTTTGTACCCTCCATATGGGCAATCCGGATCGAAAGCAAAGTAACAGTTTATCCAGATAACCCCAGCTCGAAGCGATCTTGAAACTGTGTTAGCAATGTTCAAGTCATTGGTCATAACACCTGCTGCTAGTCCATATTTTGTAGAATTAGCTCTCTTGATCACCTCCTCTACAGTCCTGCAATTCCTCGTACAATTAGAGATGTATCGATAAGTTTACTCTTTAATTTACAGAAATGCTAATGAGTGTGTTTACTTACTTGAACTTCATTACTGATAAAACAGGTCCAAATATTTCTTCTTTTGCGATTGTCATGTCATCCTGTCAAAAAACGTAAAGAAGAGATGACATACTGTACATTTGATGTCAACATTCCAATGCAAAAATGATAGCTTCAGAGTGCTTACATCGACATCAGTGAATATGGTTGGTTCAATGAAATAACCCTTCCTATCCAATGCGTTGCCACCAGTTAACAATGTAGCCCCCTCCCTCTTTCCATGTTCAATGTATGACATGACTCTCTCAAACTGTTTCTTATCAACCTTCATCAGGTAAACTATAAGTCAGAATAAACTTGCTAAAAGAAGCGAATGATAGCTATCTGTTACTGAATATATGTAGTAATTTGGGGTTATTTTGCTTATGTCAAGTAGCAACATGTAAAAGAACAGTTCAAATGTATACTTGGGGTCCTTGATGAGAATTTTCATCAAAAGGATCGCCAACCACCCATGTTTTTGCCATCTCCTCCAATTTATGGACAAATTTATCATAAATTCCTTCTTGGATGAAAAGACGAGATCCAGCCACACAAATTTCTCCCTGAAAAGAAATTGCAAGCAAGGAAACATTACTTCACTGATATGTTTAAGACATATTAAGGAAAGAAAAATATCAAATTCAATTTACCTTGTTGTATAGAATTCCAATGAGAGCAAGAGGCGCAACTTTGTCAACATCTACATCATCAAATACTATAAACGGCGATTTGCCTCCCAATTCTAGTGAGACAGGTTTTAAATTGCTAGTCGCTGCAGCCTGCATTACTAGACGCCCTACTTCTGTTGAACCCGTGAAGCTTATCTGAATAAAGCACACATTATAAACTGGTACGTATGGCCAAGATAATATTCTAACTTTCACTTCCTTTTCTTTTTCAGGAAGAAATATGTCAAGTGGAAATCACCTTGTCTACGTCCATATGAGAGCAAAGTGCAGCACCAGCAGTAGATCCAAATCCTGGTACGACATTGATCACTCCATCTGGAACACCTGCCTGTTTCAAGAAAATAGACATTGAAAAGGGGAAAACACAGTATTTGGTGTCATGTAATAATCAGCTCTGATATTATAGTTTCATAGTGCAGATGGAAGTGAGAGGTTACCTGCTTAGCCAATTGAGCATAATAGAGAGCTGAAAGAGGAGTTTGTTCTGCAGGTTTGACAACCATAGTGCAACCAGCAGCTAATGCAGGGGCAACTTTCATCGCAAACATCTGTGTTGGGAAATTCCAAGGAATAATGTGTCCAACAACACCAATTGGTTCGAGTAATGTGTATCCTTGTATCTCCCGTGACATTTTAAGAGTTGTCCCATGAATTTTATCTGCTGCACCAGCATAATAACGAAAAACTTCTGCTGCACCAGGGATATCCATGTTCTTTCCAGCATTAAATAACTTTCCTGCATCCATTGAATCCAATGCTGCTAGTTCCTCTGCGTTTTCCATCATTAAGTCTGAGAATTTCAGCATTATCCTCCTTCTCTCCTGTTTGTCCAAATTGAACTCAAACATAAGTAACTCGAATAGAAATAAAGCCAGCCATAACGTATGGCAAATGATGAACAAAGAAACTAAGCATAAAATCTTGATTACTAGAAGATTTCTCATAGTTAAGCTATATATTATGTTCTGTTACATAGTTAAGCTATAGTTAAACAACGATAGATGATGAAAAATAACTCATTTAAGACAGCATACTAACCGAACATTTTCAATTAACGCTCGGAATAAATGTTATGTGGTGTAGTATATGAGGAAAACAACGTAACCATGCTGCTATACTACATGAATGAGGAGGTAAAGTTAATAGATTATCCTTTATAAACCTGTTCATGGACTATGCACCACTAGAAAAAGGGCCATTAAATTTGTATATGCAGGAGTGCAGAGATTGCCTTTTTCTTTTGACATTCAAAACTATTGTACAAAGTAAGAATTAACAGAGTCATTGTTACTTCAAAAATGATATCACAATGTATTTCTGCAGCCTTTCCACACATTAACTAAATAGTTTGAATAAATCCAAAGTGCAAGCTGAGGTAATACCAGATGACTAAAGGAACCAGACAACACAACGCAATAACAACAAGATTTAGCTCAGAAATTTAGGGAGCCTCTTACTTTATCATCATTTGACTAAGGAAACTTTTAGTAAATCACATAAGTTAATTTTTTTTAAAAAAAAGAAAAGATATATTACCACTACTTTTATTGATGAAGTAAACGTTTTATGCTTAAGAGAAACCAGTCTTTTTCCAAGGTGGTCCTCAAAAGTCATTTTCTGTCATTTTCCGTAACATCATATCTTACATATAATTTTCATTTGAAAAAAAAAAAAAAGAACAACAACATTAAGAAGTTCTAGAAGAATAATGGAAGTAGGACAAGAAAAAATCTCTTTCTCCTTTTACTCTCAATCTTTTTTTTCTTTTTTTTTTCCGCTGAAAGTTCTTCGTAATTGTCTGCTCTCAAATGTCTAAAAGTAAATAAAGTACAGACATTTTTCATTTCACACTGGCTGTAACGTTACCATAATTTAAAAGGTCGTATCTAACTTTAACTTCATATTCTTTCATGTTGATGTCACGTCTTGTTTTGAATTAACTTATTAGACTTTTAAAGAAACCAAAGCCGACGGAAAAAAAAATAAAACAAGATTGACACTATTCCTCGTTGACCATCCATTGAGAATCGTTGTAAAACACGTTCAGCTACTAATTAATGGTCATTCATGAAAATATTTTACCAAAATAGGTATTTTTCACTTTAAGGTAATCGTTGACTATCTTTTTATAATTTTTTTAAATGATGGTAGTCTCTATTCAGCGGAGGAGTCAAAATATTTGCCAAGAGAAATGTAAAAATATATAATGTCACACATAAGAATTATTGAACATGTACATTTATCAAGAGAAGGTATTCAAAAACTCAAAATATGTATAAAGGATTTTTCTTTTACCCCATCATTGCAAGCTACAGTATTATGTTTGTTATCTCCAACTAGTACACATATCACAGAACTATATCCATCAAGATGTTAGTAAATGAAAAAGAAAAATCACCTTAGTTTTTTTAATCTCTTCTTAAATTTGAACACTAATCTCAGTTAATATTTACTTATTTTATCAGTTACTCACATTGGGTTTTAATTTGTATGTAATTATATTGAGGAAAGAAAGAAGAATGAACGAGGAATTGTTATTGTTGACAAAGTCTATTTTACCGATGGAGATAAACGAGGCCAAGGGCCATTGTCAAAGGCTTCACGAGCAGCTTTGACAGCTAAATCAATATCAGCCTTGTCACCTTCAGCAATTGTTGCAATCACTTCTCCATTCCTTGGATCTATCGTTTCAAACGTATTTCCTGCACAGTTAAAAGAGGTGTCACTGTGACCACATGGCACAAAAAGCCAAACACATTCATAATAATCTGTGTCCAATTATTTGTGTACGACAAGGTTTTACTGTCGCATATAGCACAACTCACGAAGCAACGTGTTACGTTGAGTACCTTGTCTTCTGAGAGCAATGACTGGTTGTCCTAAGTTCGTTTTTCAATTCATTTCAATAATAACACAGCGTTTTTGCTTTACCACGACATGTTCATAGAGAATAGGGTAACATGATTAGATACCAGGGTTGTAGCTAAGGAAACTCATTAGGTAAGTCATTCACGTGCTATATTTTTAACAAATATTGTGGGTAAAATAATTTAATTACACAATTATATATGATCAAAGTTGTCAAGATTACAAGTGCCAAACAACTAAAATATGATATATAGAAGTGTTAATTGCTGATAATTTAATTATTCAGATGTGATGGTTCACCCAATTAAATACTAGTAGTAATAAAAAATTGGCCTACTTATTTCTTTTTCCTTATCAAAACAATTACTCCTACGTACTTTGATTACTGCAATTTCATTATTCTATCTTCTCTACGAAAGGGACTCGACTCTGGTACTAATTACATCTTCAACTTGCATTCCATATATAATCGTTATCGTTCTTTACTGCTTTAACAAGAACATATCTTTTTGAGATTTTTTTTCCATTCTATATTAAGAATCACCAAAAAAAGATCATCAAAAAATGCCGCCTTGAACTTTAGTTAAAAAAAAAATGTTTAATATTCTGATTTCTGAAATCTTGTTTTGTTTTCTTGGTTTTGACTTTTGTTTCAAATAATCAACCAAATTCTTCAAACATAAAACACAAATCTTCCAAATCCAGTCAAACACACACATAAGGCAGACCTACCTTGGTTCGAGGGGGGCTTAACTGAACCTTGGCCGGAAAATTATACAGTCGTAATTTAAATAGTGCAAAAGCGAGTTTTCCTGGTTATATATAGAAAACCCCTTAACACTAATAAATCTTCTAGTATAGTGGTAAAAGGGTTCAAAAAATGTTCTACGTCTCAAATCAACTCGCAAGTGTAACATTCAATATTCTTGAATCCCCCTCCATAAATTTCTGCTCCGCCCTGCAGCGGGGCACGCACACATACACAAAAGTACACTAAAGAATCAATCGAAACGTGAAGGTGCAACAGATAGCTGAATTAATCCTCAAATACGAAGAAACAAATAAAGACAGAGTAAAAAAAAAGTCTAGGAAGAGGCAAGTACCTGAAACAGAATCAACAAATTCACCATTGATGAAGAGCTGTGTGAACTTAATCTTTGGAATTTGGAAGTGGGACTCTAAATTCCCGTTAGACTCCACCATCTTTCTTTTGTTTACTAAAATGGCAATTGGCTGTTTGCTAGTGCAATGTGTCTTATGGGGTTTACAAGAAGCAGCACATGCATACATACAGCCTATATATAGGCTTATAAAGTGGGGGCCTATTTCTCGTGGGGGTCGGGTGGTTATTAAAGAAAGAAAATCTATAAGGTGACTGAGGAAATAAAAATTTAAATTTCATCCGGTAATAAATCTAGAGTTTATAGCAAGTAAATAAATATAAGTTATGTAATATTCATCCGATATAACATAAGAATTTCATCCGGCCAGTACCCATGGTGTGAATTAAAGTTAAATTGTTTGAACTTAGATTCCTGATGATCCGCCAAAACTTGCTATTTAGAGTTTTAATGATGGAGGCTAAAAGTGAAGCAACATTTTTATAAGCCAAAAAGTCTAATAGTGGTACTAAACTTAAAAGGTTGAACCCATAATATTTAAATTTTAAAACCGCTTTCAAGAGTGATGTTTTTCACGATTTCTTAAATCTTTTCTTTTTTTTAATGAAAAGTCTCTTTGTTGAAGCCACAGATTTGCAATTAAGTGATAATTAACCATTGATATTAAGTAAATTAAAAATCAACTTATATTTAATATGTTAATGCAATAATTAATCATTGATAAATTTTACTCCTATACTTAGTTGACATAAGTGAATCTTTTACCACAATATTATAATGACACTCATGCGTCATGACAATGCAATTAAAAGTTTTAATTTAAAATTTGAATCTAATTATTAACACAATATAATTTGTAAGTATAGTATCGAATATATACCAAAAATAAAAATTAAAACAGATAGGATGCCCTAGCTATGAATCTTCCCCTAGCTAGAACTTAGAAGCTTAGAGTATGTAATAATTTTAGTTTCTTGTGATGCATTAAATTTTTAAGGTTTGAATAATATATTAAGTTTAGTATGAAGCAAATTTTATATTTTTTTTCTTTTTATACTATACAAATTTCGTTATTGTACATTTGATTTAAGAATTTTCAATTTTTATTTATATCAATGAAAATAGTTCACATTATTTCTACATTGTTTTCGATCTATCAAATTTAGCATAAATCTTATTTTTAACATATTCATTATTCGATTAAAATTAAATTATCATTCTCAACTATAGCTTGACTCGGCTCGATTAAATTTGGTGAGCTTAATTAAGCTTGATAGCATAACAAGGTTGGTTGGGCAATTCTTTTTCAAATTATCGAAGTAAACGCCACCTTAGCAGCCAGAGAGATACTTAACTGATAAGGCATGGTCAACAAAGACAATTGTTTGCTTTGTTTAAAGTTATTATATCTGGGGGCGGATTGACAGGACAAGAATTTAGAAGAATGGGACGTAGCACCAAATATGTCCTCAACTTTTAGCCGACTGCCAAAGGGACTTGATCACTCATTGAGTCATGGGTCATCCTTGTCATTTCAAAACTCTGAATTAAACATTTAAAAAACATATATACATTCCATCTATTCCATTTAGAAGGCTATTTTAACATTAATATTTTGAAGTAAAGGAGAAAGACTAGAAAATTAAATAAGTGAACAGAAGGATTGAGGGAAATAGTTATATGTGTGGAGTACACTAGTGGAACCCAAAATTCTTGCGAGCAAAAATTGACAAAAAATTCAAAACTGAGATTCAAACTTGTGTACAAAGGCAATTTCTGTTTCGTCTTTATTTCTATAGTAGAAGCCTTAATTATGTCAACTTCAATATGTGTATAGACACATGTTAAAGTAGCTTTAAGATTATTGGTGTAAGAACTTAAAGTCTCACGAGCGAATTAAAATTATGCAAAAATACCACGTCCAATTGAGAAACTTGTACCATATCAAAGCAATTAATTTAGAGTATAGTTATATTGTCTCTGTACCAGTTAAATTGTTACTGTAGCTCAAACAAATTATCTCAAAATACTTGTCATATTTTAAATTCATGACTAAATTTGTTAATTTTATTCAATTATACCCTTAATATTTTATTCAATTTTATTCATGACTAGGGGATTAATTTAACTTTATTTGGATTATATTTCTGTGCATACGTGCTCGAGTGGACTTTGATGCACCAAATATCTAATGTAGCAAATGGCACAAGACTAACTGGATATGCCGTGCAACATGGTGTAAGTTTGAACTTCTAATAAATGTGAAAATTAATAAATGTGGCATAGGATAGAAAGGAAAAAATCAAACTTCCCTTCAAGTGGGAGTTACAATCCAATGATCACCATTATATTTATTATAACAAGTGCTGTAACATACGTATCCCTGTCATGGTCCTTTTCTTCACTATTATTATTCCATCATCATCTATTCATGTTCATTATTCCTAATGGAAAAAGGAAAAAGTCACACATATCCTTCTTCGACTACTATTTGATTAAAAGATACTCCTCGAAATTAAATTTAAATGGTCGAACTGGGAAATTGCTCAAAATTAAAGCATATTGAAAGAGAGAAATTTAATCCACAACATTCTACAATAGTAAGGTTCCTGGTAATTAAAGACCGTACTCCATAGGAACATATACAAAACACCAGTACGGTAAAATAGGTTTCAGAAAGGAAAAAAAAAAAAGGATGAGAAGCTGATATTTTCTATATGTAATTAATGGACTGTAAAATATGTTTTAGAACAAAAAGGATGAGTTGTTGACATTTTCTGTATGTAATTAACGGATCGACGGGATTATGCCAAAAAAAAAAATAAATGTCGTAGACATGTTGTTTAACGAATGTCACAAGTGAAATAGTATTTCCTAATTATTGATTTAAAATCTTGGTCGAATTTGTCGGAGATAACGCAATTGGGGTTGCGATTTTATGCTTAATTATGTCTTTTTTATGTGATCTAAGGAGTTGACAAATATCATTAAGCAAGACTATGGGTGATGGAGATCACCTTCCCCAAATTGTGTCTGATGATGGGCTTACAGAACAGTGATTCGTTAGGTTTGCATTGAATTATGGTTTTATTAATTCTGACTTCCTTTCATTTTCTTCTTTAAAAGCGTAAATGACGCAGTCCCACACCAATAAGTATCAAATGCCCATCTTTCCACGATCATTACTTGCAACTTTTATTTGGTTTACCTGGTTTTCGAAATTAATGGCTCAACTTGTTTAGGTTTGCGTCACATAGTGCCTATTTGCCATTAAAGAGGAAAGTCTTCTATACTAATTTTTTTTTTTCAAGTTCAAATTTGAGAGATGCAAACCTTTTATTACAAATGGAGAATATCATTCATTCAAGCTAATATTGGTAAAAATTTACCCGCACCGGGTGTTTACACCCTACAAATAAACTAATGATACATGTCCCTCTATTTAACTACAATTATTAATACTTAACCATAGTTAACATCATATATTTTTCAAATTACTTAAATAATAATAATATTAATACTTAATAACTTTAAATTACTATTCCATTATCTCCGTGAGATTAACATCTAATTAATCTGACTTTCGGTGCCCCAACGAAACCTTTTCGTGAGTAACTTAGCTTCTTCTATTTTTGAGGTTTTTCTTTTTCATAGCTTACTTTTTTTCCTTTCTTCTTTAATCTTGTGATGTAAGTTATAACAAAATTTTAAACTTAACAAAATGACCATGCCTTATATTAACAGATTTGTACAAAAATCTTCATGAAATAACTACATATTTTACTTGATTAAAAAAAAAGTAACACTGTCATATAAAAAAATTTATCATGCTTAATCTCAAAAACAAAATTTGTACTTAAGTTTTCATTACTTTTCTCAAAGACAATAAAACTCTTGGTCAGGATACAAACAATATATTGTGCATTAGTTTTCCTGTACACTATAATTAGAGTTTCTTTTGATATGCAATGGAAAAATAAAAGATGTATTGGATAAAAACTGAGTAGACTTTGGCAAGTGACACGTGTCGTCCACGTGGCACAAGCTGACGTGTCACCGGACAGACATCTTCTCGGACAGACATTTCCTACGGACAGATCTCGAAGAAGTTACTAAGCTTGGCAACGGTCAGCACGATTTAAACCGACGGTTACCAGCAATACGGGGCGCAACTGTTCAGCAAACGGCCACTCAACGGTTACAACCCTTCTGGATAAGACACCCGACGGTTACCCATTTTGAAAGGCCTTATCCCAACGGCTACTATTTCAACAGACGCCATTCAACATCTATAAATAGCGTTCATTATAGACAAATTGTAACGATTTTTTACTTCCTGCAATTACAATCAATAAAATTACTGTCTCTCTCTCGCATTCAAACATACTCTTTCACAGTTATTAAACAGCACTGCTTGTTCTTGCGCAAACTAGCAACTTCAATAGTCGAATCGTCCGACGGGTACCGCCAACCGTCAGAGGAAACGATACGTTTACTTTTGATCTTTTACGCTTATACTTTATTCTTTACACTTCGCATTATTATTACTTGATTAATTGCGTAGATCTTTAATCTCAACTATTGATCGTGACTCCGCAAATATAAATTTAATTGTTAATTGGCCTAAAACCGGATCTAGGTTAAACAATTTGGCGACCACAGTGGGAGCCGGTCAATAGCCTTCGTAGGTTAAAGAAAAACTCCTATAGTTTAACTGCTCATCGTATTTTATTCTCTATTCGCTACTTTTCTTGCTCGTTGGTTCTCCACGAGCTTCCTCCCCGAAACGAACGGTCAATGTTATTTCGGGTGGAATTGAGGTGGATTCTGTTACCTTCACGGCCAAAAAATATGCGAAAGTTTCCATTACCAACAACAAACGACCTCGGGCGGAGGCGGCCATCACCTTTGAAGAATCCGACACTGACGGACTTCAGTTTCCGCATGCTGACGCGTTAGTCATAACGCTACGCGTGGCAGAGTTCGACGTAAAGAGAGTGCTCGTTGACGCGGGCAGCTCTGCCAACATCATCCAGGCACGGGTCGTGAATGAAACACAACTATCAGACAAGATTGTACCGATTTCTCGAGTTCTTTCCGGCTTCAACAACTCAAGCGAAAAGACTCTCGGAGAGATCACACTGACTACTCTGGCAGAAGGGGTAGCGAAGGAAACTACCTTCCATGTTGTCGACGCGGATCTAGCCTATAATATCATTTTAGGCAGACCTTGGATCCACGACATGCAGGCCGTCCCCTCTACATACCATCAAGTAGTGAAGTTCCCATCCGAATGGGGTATACGTGAGGTCCGAGGAGAACAACGCACTGCACGAGATTGTTACTCGGTGGCCCTCAGGTTACCCGAGGAGAGCAAATAGCAATTACAGCACCCGGGACCGGACACCGCACCTGAAGAAGTCCGATACGACGTCCCGGAGTTCATCGCCAAAATGGACGAGAAGGAAGAGCACATGCCAACAGTAGAAGCTTTGGAGCCTGAAGAGCTGTTCGCCAATATGCCAGAGCGGAAAGTATACCTGGGAACCGAATTGAGCGAACGCCTGCGGGAAGATATCCTGCGGTTCCTCAAGGAGCACCACACAACCTTCGCATGGTCCCATGCGGATATGACAGGTATTTCTCCTGATATTATCACTCACAGGTTGCACGTTGACCCATACCACCGGCCGGTAAAACAGAAGACGTGCCAACAAGGAGCCTTCAGGAACCAGGTAATCAACGACGAGGTTGACCGGCTGTTGAAGATCGGTTCGGTACGTGAAGTTAAATACCCAGACTGGCTAGCGAACGTGGTTGTCGTTCCGAAAAAGAACGGCAAGTGGCGAGTCTGTATTGACTTCACGGATCTGAACAAGGCCTGTCCAAAGGACTCATACCCTCTTCCCAGAATAGATCAGCTGATCGACGCAACAGCCGGGCACGAAGTGTTAACTTTCCTCGACGCATACTCCGGATACAACCAAATACTGATGGATCCAAGCGACCAAGAAAAGACGGCATTCATAACTTGTCGAGGTACGTATTGTTATAAAGTCATGCCTTTTGGATTAAAAAATGCAGGTGCGACCTACCAGCGTTTGGTCAATCGAATGTTCCATGATCACATCGGAAAAACCATGGAAGTATACATTGACGATATGCTGATAAAATCCAAACGGGCAGAAGACCATCCGGCCCATCTGAAAGAGGCTTTTCGAATCCTGGATCAATACAACATGAAGTTGAATCCAGAGAAATGCGCTTTCGGAGTCGGATCGGGGAAGTTTCTGGGATTCATTGTCTCTCAGCGAGGCATTGAAGTCAATCCCGCTCAGATTAAGGCTATAGAGTCAATCCCGGACGTGCTTCGCGACAAGAAAGAGGTCATGAGGCTGACTGGGAGAGTAGCGGCTCTACGGCGATTCATCTCCCGATCGTCTGACCGTTGCAAAAGCTTCTTCGATGTCCTAAAACAAAATAAGGAGTTCGAATGGACTCCTGAGTGTCAGAAGGCGTTGCGGGATCTAAAGAAGTATCTATCCAACCCTCCACTACTCACAACACCTCTGGAAGGCGAGCAGCTGTTAATCTACCTAGCAGTCTCCGAATCATCGGTAAGCGCAGTACTAGTTCGGGAAGAAAAAGGTAAACAACTTCCTATCTACTATGTTAGCAAAGCTTTAATTGATGCAGAAACTCGCTACCAACCTTTAGAAAAATTGGCCTTAGCTCTAGTAACTGCTGCCCGAAAATTGCGCCCGTACTTTCAAAGTCATTCTATAGTCGTAGTTACTACCTTCCCGTTACGAAACGTCCTGCATAAACCGGAATTTTCAGGAAGATTGGTAAAATGGGCCATAGAATTATCTGAATTTGATATTACTTATCAGCCTAGGGTAGCAATAAAGTCGCAAGTCTTAGCAGACTTCGTGGCGGACTTCAGCATAGATGTGTACCCCGAAGCACAAAAGGAAGCCATACTCTACGCTGGACAGGCTCCGGGTACCTGGATCCTCCACACGGACGGTTCTTCGAGCGTGAAGGGGTCAGGACTTGGGCTGGTCCTCGTTGCTCCATCCGGGGAAACGGTAAGGCAGGCTATCAAATGCCCCTTTATTACTAACAATGAGGCCGAATATGAGGCCGTTATTGCAGGATTGGAATTGGCACGGAACTATGGAGCAACCATGGTCAAATTGAAAAGCGATTCTCAATTGGTAATCAATCAGATCAATGGGGGCTTCGTCGCACGAGAACCTAGGATGCTGGCATACCTTGGCCGTGTAAAAGAACTCCTGGCACAGTTCGATACCTGGGAAGCAATTCAAATCCCGCGAGAAGAAAATCACGAGGCTGACGCTCTCGCCAACATGGGATCTGTCGCAGAAATAGGAGCAGCTAGCTCTTCGGCTGTCGTTCAACTCCTCTATACCTCCATGGACAGAGAAAAATTCGAAGTCAATACCATCAGCACTACCTGGGACTGGAGGAATGAGATAACAAACTATCTCATTCATGGAACTCTCCCCGCAGATGCAAAAGCTGCTCGTAAACTTCGAATAAAAGCAGCTCGGTACACCATCCTTAACGGCGAATTGTACCGCAGAATGTTCGCAGGACCTCTCGCCAAATGTCTTGGACCAAGTCAGACTAATTATGTGATGAGGGAGGTCCACGAAGGCTGTTGCGGGAATCACTCCGGTGGCAAGGCATTGACTCGAAAGCTGATACGCGCAGGATACTATTGGGACAAGATGGAGAAGGATGCCAACGAATTCGTCAGGAAATGTGATAAATGCCAGAGATTTGCTCATCTCCTCCATCAACCAGCCGAACCACTACATTCGATAGTCTCCCCCTGGCCCTTCATGAAATGGGGGATAGACATCGTTGGTCCTCTCCCCAAAGCTCCTCGGGGACTTCGCTTCCTGCTGATCATCACAGATTATTTCACAAAGTGGGTCGAAGCGGCAGCATATACGAAAGTACGACAGACGGAGGTCATCGACTTTCTCTGGCGCTTTGTGATATGCCGCTTCGGAGCACCAAAGGAAATAGTCATGGACAATGGGCCGCAATTTGTCGGCCAGAGAGTAACAAGGTTCCTCGAAGATCTGCACATCAAGAGAATCACCTCTTCCCCATACCATCCTGTCGCCAACGGGCAAGCCGAATCTACCAACAAGATCATCGTTGACTCCCTTAAGAAGCGCCTTGAACAGGCGAAGGGATGTTGGGTCGAGGAGCTGCCTGGAGTACTATGGGCTTATCGCACTACGGTAAAAATGAGTACTGGGGAAACCCCTTACTCACTGGTATACGGTGCAGACGCCCTGATTCCAGTTGAGATAGGCGAACCCAGTTTACGATACGCACATGCCACTGAGCAGTCGAACTCAGTAAATCTAGCCGAAGAATTGGATCTCCTTGAGGAGCGCCGAGAGCTGGCCCTCATCCGAGTAGTGGCACAAAAAGAGCGAGTCGAGAAGTACTACAATCGGGGACTGCGCGTACGGAGCTTTCAAGTCGGTGACTTTGTACTCAGAAAAGTTTCCCAGAGCACACAAGAGACGAACTCGGGAAAGCTTGGCCCTAACTGGGAAGGTCCGTACAAGGTGATCTCTTCGGCCGGCAAGGGGTCTTACCGCTTGGCCCGACCAGACGGTTCGCTCATCCCAAATAGCTGGAACGTAATGCATCTCAAGAGGTATCATTTTTAAGCAGCAGGGACGGTTAGTTATTCTATCCCCTCGCAAAAATTTCTTTTTCTATCCTTGCATAAAAAAGTTTGCTACTTCTGCCCGTACTTATAAGCTATCACTCGCATGCTTATATAGAAATGCTTACTTTTACATTTACGCGAGATTTCTTTCTTTTATACATTTTTTCTAAATGGTACTAACGGCCTGAACAAGGCCAGATCCGTTTAGCTCAACTGGCAGAGCTCGAAGTTCTTCAACTTCGCGGCTGTGGGTTCGAATCCCACAACGGACACACTCCACGTTTGGTTATATGTGTTCGATAGATAACTCACCGACAACTCTTTTCATATTGTCACCTTACGTGTTTCAACATGAAAACAAGGGGGGTGGTGAAGGCCCCATAGGCCGGGAAAGACCTCCATCACAGGCATCAAAGACCTTCATACAGGCATCAAAGACCTTCATACAGGCATGAGACCTAGCTTACTGGCAGGCAAAAACTTCTGCGTGACAAAACCTCCACGACAAATAAGAGGGGTCGTTCACAAAATAAAAACCTTCGTGTGACAGGACTTCCACAGCAAATAAGAGGAGTCGCTCACAAGGCCAAACAATCCGGCCAGAACATTAAAACGACCCGAGCTCGGTCAACCTATCTATAACTTACAACTTTTGCCTAATAAAGGTGGGAGTTCAAAGCATCTGGGAAAGCCTGAGGAAGTACAAACTTAATAAAGTTTGGAAAGCAGCCCTAAGGCATAAAATCCACAAACACATGCATACAAAAAAGATCAAAAGTTCAAACTAAACATAGTCACTGAATGGATCTGAACATTGCATATTTATATTAATCTGAGAATTTACAAAGATGCCAAAAATGGCTGACAGAAGTTCGCAGAGTGTATTGAAAGGCCAAACATACCGGCCAAAGGGTAGAGAAGTTCCTAGTAAACTCCTGCCCATCCAACAAAAGTCCGGCTCTCGCCGGACAGAACAAAAACACATCAAATTCAAAGAAGAAAAATTTCAATTTGCAGGGCCGTGACCAGGGCTTAACGCACCAGCTCCGTTAGCCCCATCATCGCTCCCTGATTCTTCATCTTCCCCATCACCATCATCATCACCGTCGCTCGACTCTTCAGGAGAGAGACCCAATGCCCGTTGCACTCGCTGAATAGCACTCTTCGTCGCATGCAGCATCGAGTCGACGTCAACCTGCCCAGACCGGACTTGCGCTAACAATGCACGCTTGGCCTCAAGAACGGCCAGCTTAGTCTTGATCTCGGAATGATCGCGCAAGTTCGCCAGATCCTTAGTCAAAGTGGCCTGCACACCCATCGACTGGGCGACCTGATCTCTGGCGGCTTGAAGCTCAGAACGGGCCTTGGTTGACTCCTCGCATGCCCTCTGCAAATTCAGTTCAAGCGTTGCACGTTCATCACTGGCAATATTCAGGCAATCTTGGCACTCGCCAAGGAGTCTCTCTAATCTCTCGACAGAGCGTGCGAACCCCTCTTTCTCTTCAGAAAGACGGTCCTTCTCCACGGTAAGGGCGTTGATCTGTTCAACGCGGGTATTGTTAACATCCGTTAACCGGTTAACTTCCCTACCGAGGAAACCACACTGCTCGATCAAGGATCTGTTCTCCTTCAGAGCCTCGAGCAATTCCTTCTTCACTTCCACCACCTGGTTGGCATTGTTCAGCCGGGAGCGAAACATAATCTCAGCAGCCAGCATGCTTGACTGAAACATCAAACAAAGTCATAGTTAGAAACCCTGGGACAGCAGAAGGTTTTTACTAAAACACACAAACAAAAAAAAAGAGAAGAAACTTACTCGGGCAGAGTCGGAGGCAATCTGGAAGGCCAGTTCTTCGTCGGTCAGGTCTCTTAGCACCCATTCCTCTCGAGGACCGAGAAGCGAAGAAATTGCCTTCACCAAACCGCGTGGCCTAGCCACCAGGTTGGCCTCCGGAGCGATTCTCAGGGTATGCTTTCTTTCACAAAGCTTGGGCTCCCTCGCCTGCTCGGAAGGGTAGTTCGGCCCAAACTTGTAGCGAACCCCCTTGATATCGCTCAGCTCCGTCTGCTCCGATATAGCTGACAGCCAGACAAGCCTGGAGGACGAAAGGTTAGAGTCACCTTCCGCCTCTGGGTCTATGGTTTCGCAATCACGAAGGAAAACCGGGTTTGCCCCCTCAGAAGCCACATTTTCGAAGTCCTCAAAACGAAAAACTCGAGGACCCTGGCTACCCTCTTGGGAGACCTCTTCCCTGGCTTCTCCCCCGGCTGTTTCTCTTCTTGCCTCACTCGCTCCTTCTCCTACTCTTTCTTCTTCTCCTTCTTCTTCTCCAACCTTCTTTTTGCCCTTGTCCGCACGGGAAGGACCTGCCTCCTCCTCGCCACCAACTCGGGGACTCCTTGGCGAGGATCAGGCAGCTTCCTCATCTGTCCTTCTTTGATCGCTGCGGAGATGGGGCCTCCGCCTAAGAGGAACATCCGTCTCAGTCTCAGTATCTGACAAATGTATGACCTCTTGGGCCGGACCCTCTCCCCGTGCAGACTCGGGGACTTCTGCAGGTATTCCGGTACCTGTCACCACGGGTTCTTGGGCACTCACCCTCACTGAAGGGTCACCACCAGTTGCCGAAGTTTGTCCGGCGGACGCAGAAGCCTTGCGAGCCGACTTCTTCCGCGACCCGCCTTCGGCCTGGCTTTTCCTCTTCCTTGACAGAGGACTCAACCCCTCGGACAGAAGCGCCTCACCACCTTCCCTGCTGCGCAAAGCACCGGCCGAAGCCAATATAGCATCAGCTTCGGCGAGAGGGTCGGCGACAGGTTCGGTGGGGACGTCCTGAGGAGGGGCTGGAAAAAAGTTCCCTGAAGTACCAAGACCTGCGACAAAGGCAAAACGGTCAGTCACAGGAGAAACTCATGAGGAATAATTATCGAGAAAAGGGAGATATTCTTACCGTGATGTTTTACGGTCAGACTATGGTGAGAAGCGAAGTGAGCCCACTCTCTTTTCGCTGGCTCAAATCGTGCCAAAATCGGCTCGACCCACGCCGTTAGCTCATCTACGGTTATGAGCCCGTCGTAGGGCCGCTTGACCGCTGCACAAAGAAAAATCGGTCACAAAAAAAAAAAAAAAGAGGAAAAATAAAATGTGCTCGAAGATATTCGGGGACTTACGTGTTTTATTCCAGACTTCTGGAAGATGTGCTTTGTCGTCAAACGTCAAAGCAGAGGAGCGCACGAACAGGTATCGGTGCACCCAGCCCCGATCGCTGGTGTCCTCGGAGCTGCGCACCAAACCTTTGCTCCCACGCATCCTGACGTTTACGTACCCGTCCTTGAAAATCTGGACGCTGTACAAAGAAATAAAATGTTTATACTCAAAGGACTGGTCAGTCTTGGTAGCAAACCAGTCCAGAAGTGCGACTATCCTATACACACTGGGGCTCAACTGCCCCGGGCAGAGAAGGTACTCCCTGCAGAGTCTGTCCAGCACAGGATGCAGGGGCAGCCTACACCCTACTGTGAAAGGATAAGTACCGATGGCTGTCCACCCAGCCCGGTGTGACGTGATATTCTCTCCGTCAGCAACCGGTAGTAAGGGGATCCTGTCGTCCCAGCCACAGTCTATTCTCACTCGAGGAATCACCTCTGTTGTGATCCCCGACTTAAATCTGTACGCCGGCCAGTTACGCGTATCACCTTCCCTGTTATGGAAGGCTTTAACGTTGCAATCCGCTTCAAGCTCACCCCACTTTTTGGGGATTACTTCAGCAGCGGTAGCCTGAGAAGCACGCGGCCTAGGGGTGGCCGACGAGCTACCAGCAGCATCAACATTTAGATTTCTTCTAGATCTCGAAGACATGATTTCAGAAGAAAGATGGAATTGTCAAAGAAATTGCAACAGAAATCAAAGGTTTTTCAAAGAACAGCACAAAGGAAATAAGGAGTAAGTAAAGGGTCTCTAGTCAAGTGAACTCCTATTTATAGGAATCCTGGTGCAGACTCCTAACCTCCTTCAAGAACACGTGGAGGCTATCAGATGAGCCACCCGCAGATCCAGCCGTCGATAAAGAAATAGGGTTAATCAATGCTTTGTAGCGTGATCATTACCTGGAAAGCCGCAGTCACTTCGTATCCCACAAGCGACGTGCGCACGTGGAGATAGGCGGTTAAAAATTATTGCTTTTACCCTCGGGGAACGCAGTAGTCATTTCGGTATAAACTGCAGTGCCACAGATGTGCAGGTTACAGTTACTTTTCCGTGCGGCGCATTTAATGCGCATGTCACAGAGGCTTATCATCAATCGGATCAGAATCGTACGTCATCAAGATTACATCATAGGAAGACAAAAAATTCTTGCAAAGACTCCCGCCAAAACTCTCATCCACTCCTCGGACAGATACTCTGCCCGAGAAGTGCGGGGACTATCTGTATTGGATAAAAACTGAGTAGACTTTGGCAAGTGACACGTGTCGTCCACGTGGCACAAGCTGACGTGTCACCGGACAGACATCTTCTCGGACAGACATTTCCTACGGACAGATCTCGAAGAAGTTACTAAGCTTGGCAACGGTCAGCACGATTTAAACCGACGGTTACCAGCAATACGGGGCGCAACTGTTCAGCAAACGGCCACTCAACGGTTACAACCCTTCTGGATAAGACACCCGACGGTTACCCATTTTGAAAGGCCTTATCCCAACGGCTACTATTTCAACAGACGCCATTCAACATCTATAAATAGCGTTCATTATAGACAAATTGTAACGATTTTTTACTTCCTGCAATTACAATCAATAAAATTACTGTCTCTCTCTCGCATTCAAACATACTCTTTCACAGTTATTAAACAGCACTGCTTGTTCTTGCGCAAACTAGCAACTTCAATAGTCGAATCGTCCGACGGGTACCGCCAACCGTCAGAGGAAACGATACGTTTACTTTTGATCTTTTACGCTTATACTTTATTCTTTACACTTCGCATTATTATTACTTGATTAATTGCGTAGATCTTTAATCTCAACTATTGATCGTGACTCCGCAAATATAAATTTAATTGTTAATTGGCCTAAAACCGGATCTAGGTTAAACAAAAGAAGGAGAACAAACATAAGATGCGGCAAGAACGAGAACGGTAGAAGAAGGCAGCCCTAGTCTAATGTCAGTTAAGTACTTTGAATTAACGATTATTACTTTTATTAAAATTTTTATTTTATTAAAAATAAGACTCTAAATATAACTCAATTACCTTCCTATAGTTAACTTAATTAAAATGGGTGTAAACACCCGATGCGGGTAAGTTTTTACCACTAATATTTGATGCCTTACACTATGTGGCACATCTTGATGCTTTTATTTTTTTAAGTTGGTCAAAAAAATGAGTATATATTTATAAAGCGTTGCCACTTAGATAGGAATATTATGAGTTACTGAAGTTGCAATTTACTTATGTTTTCGGAAGTTTTGGTATATTTTGGTAGTATCTTTCTCTTTTAAAGTATTTTGGCAGTATCTTTCTATCGAGTTATTCTTCCATCACAATTAACACGGAACGGTTGTATCTTGTCTTGACTCGTTAATTCGAAAAGTTTACCTTGACGTATAGATTTTCTATTTATGTCCAATTCCTAGGACAATAGAGTTTTTATTTTGTATATCATGTAGTTGTAATTTTTGACTTTCCGTCGAGCAGTTTTTAGAACATAGAATGAGCTAGCTTGTGAGCCAGTCCCCTTCCACCACGTGGATAAGAATGGAGAGGAAAGGTGTCACGATCAAACAATCTATTCGAATATATTTTAGCTACTAGTATAATGAATTCCTGTTATAAAACTTATATAATATAGCATAAAATATTGATTTCAAATAAAACTCAAATATTATAATATTATTATGTTACTATAGAGGATTATAGAGAAGCATAGTACTATACTTTCATCTCAAAGTGAGAGATAAGGTACACCCTTCTAAAAAAAATTAACACACAAAATCCAACACTAGATGTGTTTTTCTACTATATACAAGAGGCCTAAAGTGCTGAAGCAGGCATGTCTTCGTTGACATGCCTGCTTGGAAAATAGCCACTTTTTGGTTTAGGACTGAAGCAGTAGCCAAATTTTAGACATGCCTGCTTGTAAAATAGCCACTTTTTGGTTTAGGGGTTGAAGCAGTAGCCAAATTTTACAAACCTATAATTCCCTAATGAGCCACTTTTGCAATTATTAATTAAAATATAGCCATTATGGTATTTCATGCTTTCTGTGCTTTGGCCTGTTGCACATTATTGCATAAAATGTGTACTCCAGATCCTTTATTTAGATTACAGGCCCACTAACTTTATTTCACACCCAGCCAAACAGCCTGCTTGGCAATCTTGAAGGCGTTTTGGGGAGTTTGTCTGTTTTAAATTGTAGATTCTGTATGACTGGTGGTGTACATCTGAGGAATTGACCAGAAAACCTGGAATCTTTTCATATATTCCATTTACATTCCTTCAGGCTGAGAAAATAAAAACGTGGCCCAACACGTGTAATGAGTTGCCGTTCCCACATAATCATTCTAATTTAGTTGTAGTTCATCGCATGGACTCCTGCCAAACCTTTACCTTGGAGTTTTCCTTTCAGCTTTTTGGGTTCTCTTTCTATTTTGTTAAGTTAGAGCAAGTTCTTAATGGGTTATTTTTTAAGGTTAATATAAACAGTGTATCTAAGTCATGTACCAACACTGATTTAACTCAAGGTATATATTTGTAAATATCTTAATAGCACACACATGACTGCATAAACCAAAATCGGATCAGAATTTGAATGATTTTACGGGTGAATTTATTAGTGCTCGATTACTACATTCGATTACAATATAATAACAAAAAAACTGGTGATGTATTAAGTTAAGGAAAAATATGAGACTCTTTAGTAAACAATAAAAGGTATGCAAAGGAAATCACATGTAAACATTTTAGCTTTTATAAATGGAAGAATAAGTAAGTCAGACCTCCCAATGAAAGAAAATGGTTGAGAAGAAGGTCTAAACAATTTAGCTGTACATTACTTGTCCCATGAGTATATTTTAATTTAAAGAATAGGTAATTAGTTAGTATATACTAATTATGTTTAAATGTGTTGTTTTTCAATTTAAAACAAAATCACCTGAAATTTTTTTAATGAGAGATTGTAAAAATACTTAACTTCAAACGTGGAAATACTTAACTTCAAAACTAAATCCTTCAATGAATAGCCGTAAAAAAAAAAAATTTGTCATGTTAATCGACATTTTCAAAAGAATCAAAACAAGGAGATTGACGTAATTATATTCCAAAAACGAAGACAACTTGTAGCAACGTTTTAGCCTTAACAAAATTGTAGCAAGGATTCGTTATTAAGTAACCAACATGACATTTAAATGTTGCAATGTGAAGTCAATAAAATAAGAAGAAAAAAATAAGGAATAAGAATGAGAAGAAACATAGGAGGAAGATTGGAAAGGAAGCGTTCCTATGTTCTCATAAAAGGTACACCCGGTAAAATATTTTAAATACTACAACAATAATATACATAATACGATCTCACTAATAAAGTTTAGAAACGGGTACTGAATTGTAAACCTTAACCTTACTTTAAGTAAGATAATGTTTAAAAAGAATAAAAAAACTATGATAAAAAATTAATGTAATGAAATCATTATACAATCCCTTTGAATATCATGTTGGGCCCGTGCACGGGCCTACTTTTTTCTAGTCTAGGAATAGAGTACCAAAATCAAACGTCAACTCAAGAATGACACGAGTTAATTCCTAAAATGGTCACTGAACTATTGATAAGTATCTAAAAAAGTCACTTTCCTTTGGTTTGGGACAAAAATATCACTCAGCTTATCCAAAATACCTTAAAAAATCATTCTCCTAAATTGTGGATTAAAGGTCACCAAAAAATACTGACATAGAATTTTATTTTAGTTTTTTTTCTTTTTCCAATATATTTTAGTTCTTTTTATTAAAAGTTAATCCAATAAATATTTTAATTTTTTTCCTTAAAATACCAAATTATTTATTTATGAGATACCCATACTACTCGACCCAAAATAGGTCTTCTTAAGACTGCTTTATTTTAGTTCTTTTTATTAAAAGTGAATGCAATAAATATTTTAATTTTTTTTAAATATCAAATTATTTATTTATGAAATACCCACATGCTACTTGACCCAAAACAGGTCTTCTTAAGATTATTTGAACGAGTTTTATTGATATATATTATTTGTGTTCTCAAGTCATGATACGGGTAAAATACAAGATAAATTATAAATCCTCCCAAGAGACAACTCTCTTTTACATACCATTCCATAAAAGGTTAATATTAAAACTTTTTAACAAATAAAAGCTTGTCTAAATGTCCCACCAAATCTTGGGAGCGCCATTGACAACAAAAAAGAGTAACATACTATGCTAAAATAAGTTTTTTACATAATCCCAATAAGAGTAACATACTGCGCCTTTTTCTTCATTTCTTGAAAAGACTCGTTTTGGGTCAAGTAACATGTAGGTATTTCATAAATAAATAATTTGATTTTTTTTTACAAAAAATTAAAATATTTATTGGATTCACTTTTAATAAAAAGAACTAAAATAAAGTAGTCTTGAGAAGACCCATTTTGAGTCAAGTAGTACGTGGGTATTTCATAAATTAATAATTTGATAATTTAAGAAAAATAAAATTAAAATATTTATTGAGATTAACTTTTAATAAAAAGAACTAAAATATGCTGAAAAAAGAAAAAAAAACTAAAATAAAATTCCATGTCAGCATTTTCCGGTGGCCTTCAACCTACAATTTAGGAGAATGACTTTTTAAGGTATTTTGGATAAGTTGAGTGATATTTTTGTCCCAAACCAAAGGAAAGTGACTTTTTTAGATGCTTATCAATAGTTCAGTGACCATTTTAGGAATTAACTCGAATGACACGTGACACACGTATATTCTGAAAGGCCAAGAGGTCGGAAAGCTCTTGGTGATAAATAGTTGTAAGTTGGGAATCATTTACCATAAGGAAGGTTCAGATCCAATAGCGTAATATGTCTGACCACAAACATGCTCGTTGTCGGATTTGCTCGATGACTATAATTCCATTTTCGAATACATTAATCAGGTTTAATTGAATAGAATGAGATTGCGATCTAGAATCGGTCTTATTTGCTCGTTTCATTATCTTACTATCTATCATTGCGTCACTTACTTTGTTAATAAAAAATCTTGATCAATTAGATTATTTGTGGCCTAATAATTAATTTAAATGGTTAATCTATGAATCTCATTTTTAGGTTAAACAATATTGAACTCGGTCAAATTTATAATTGTTCTAGCGCATGGGACCAACTTTTTTTTTTTTTTTTTTGAGATTCACTTGTGTTAAAATGATTTATGTGTTTGATCAATCTTCTTAACCTGTCAGTGGTCAACAGTTTCTCATGACTCTGTAGCCACATTGTGTATATCGCCTTTGGTCAAGCTGCATTATTAAACATCAGACTGTTCCAGAAAATCTTCTGATTCACCCCAAGGAGCTGGTAGTATATATGTCTTGTATAGCTCTGCTTCTCCTTGAAATGTGTCTAGATTTGAGATCACACACCTTTTGCACTTATGATTTTCCTCAGCATCCAACTTGCCTACACAGGGATATGCATTTGTTGCCACGGCTGCCCTTTAACATAATATGCATGCACCCATCTAACTCATAACTTGTCTTTTTTATTAGCAATATCCTGTCAGATTTTTGATATAGCTGCTTTGTTCCATAGTTGCAGGTTAGTCTAATTTAGGCTCCCAACTGCTTTTGGTAAGCATACTTTGCCCTAAGAAACTAGTGCTTTCTTTGTGATTTTATTTTCCCCAGACTATAAGTAACTTCTGCAATATCCTTCTATAAGCTCCATTATTTTTTTTTGGAAAAATGAATAACTGACTCCAGTAAACTTGCATACTGTGAGAATTTCAGGAGAATATTATTGAGATATTGAAAAGAACTATACAATAGGTCCTATTTATAATTACTATACAAGTTATACTATAAAGCCTTTCCCAATATGGAACAGACTACTACGTTAACCTAGTTATATACAACTTAGGTTACTAACACTCCCCCTCAAGCCGGTGCATACAAGTCATATGAACCGAGCTTGCTACAAATATAACTAATACGCGGACCAGTAAGTGACTTAGTGAAAACATCTGCAAGCTGATCACTCGACTTCACAAATCTTGTAACAATGTCTCCTGATAGTATCTTCTCTCTGACAAAGTGACAGTCAATCTCAATGTGCTTAATCCTCTCATGAAACACTGGATTTGAAGCAATATGAAGAGCAGCTTGATTATCACACACAAGTTCCATAAGACTGATTACTCCAAACCTTAATTCTCTCAGTAATTGTTTGATCCAAATCAGTTCGCAAGTAGCTACAGCCATTGCTCGATATTCTGCCTCTGCACTAGATCGGGCAACTACATTTTGCTTCTTGCTTTTCCAGGACACCAAATTACCCCCTACTAGAACACAATAACCAGATGTAGAACGTCTATCATATGGACATCCTGCCCAATCAGCATCTGTATACCCAACAATTCGTTCATGGCCTCTATTCTCAAAGAGCAATCCTTTGCCGGGGGATGACTTTATATATCGAAGAATGCGAATAACTGCATCCCAGTGACTCTCACACGGAGAGTTCATAAATTGACTTACAACACTCACAGGAAAAGAAATATCAGGCCGAGTCACAGTGAGATAGTTCAACTTACCAACCAACCGTCTGTACCTGGCAGGATCACTAAGAGGCTCCCCCTGTCCCGGCATAAGCTTAACATTCGGATCCATGGGAGTATCAACCGGTCTACAACCTTTCATTCCTGTCTCTTCAAGAATGTCTAGGGCATACTTCCGCTGGGAGATAACAATGCCTGACTTAGACTGAGCAACCTCGATGCCTAGAAAGTACTTCAACCTGCCTAGATCTTTAGTCTGGAAGTGCCGAAAGAGATGTTGTTTCAATTTAATGATACCATCATGGTCATTCCCAGTGATAACAATATCATCAACATAAACCACCAAATAAATACACAGGTTTGAAGCAGAGTGCCGATAAAAGACGGAGTAATCAGCTTTACTGCGAGTCATGCCAAACTTCTGAACAACTGTGCTAAACTTACCAAACCAGGCGCGAGGAGACTGTTTCAAACCATAGAGTGACCGATGCAATCGACATACCATACCATTCGACTCCCCCTGAGCAACAAAACCAGGTGGTTGCTCCATATAAACTTCCTCCTTAAGATCACCATGCAGAAACGCATTCTTAATGTCCAGCTGATATAGAGGCCAGTGACGAACAGCTGCCATGGATAGAAAAAGACGAACAGATGCCATCTTAGCAACCGGAGAGAAAGTGTCACTGTAATCAAGCCCAAATATCTGAGTATAACCTTTTGCAACTAAACGAGCCTTTAGTCGATCAATTTGGCCATTTGGCCCAACTTTGACTGCATAAACCCATCGACAACCAACAGTAGATTTACCTGGAGGAAGTGGGACAAGCTCCCAAGTACCACTAGCACGTAGAGCAGACATCTCATCAATCATAGCCTGTCGCCATCCTGGATGAGAAAGTGCTTCATTTGTAGATTTAGGTAGAGAAATAGAAGACAGGGACGACACAAAGGCTTGATGATGGGATGATAAGCGATGATAGCTCAAGCCAACATAATGAGGATTAGAATTGGCTGTGGATCGCGTACCTTTTCGAAGTGCAATCGGTAAACTGAGAGGAGACAGGTCCGCAGTAGGTGAAGATTCTGGTGCTGGGCGTGAATCAGCTGGTTCTAATGCTGGACGTGGACGGCGATGATAAGTGATAAGTGGTGGCTTTGGAGCTGTAGTAACTGTAGGAGGAGCAGGAGGAGCAACAGTAGGAGGAGCAACTGTAGACTCTTCAAAGGTCGGCAAAGGTAAGACCTCAAGGATATCAGAATGGTCAGAAGAAGACGCAAAGTAAGGTCGACTCTCAAAGAACGTAACATCTGCTGACATAAGATAACGACGAAGATCGGGTGAATAGCACCGATATCCCTTTTGAACACGAGAATAACCAAGGAATACACACTTGAGAGCACGAGGAGCTAATTTATCTTTCCCAGGGGCAAAATTATGGACGAAACATGTGCTCCCAAAAACACGTGGGGGAAGAGAGTACAAAGGTGACTCGGGAAACAATACGGAGTGGGGAACCTGATTTTGGAGGGAAGAAGAGGGCATTCGATTAATTAAATAACAAGATGTGAGAACTGCATCGCCCCAAAAACGCAGCGGAACATGAGATTGAATAAGGAGAGTGCGAGCAGTCTCAATGAGATGCCTATTCTTTCTCTCAGCTACCCCATTTTGCTGAGGAGTATATGAACAAGATGTCTGATGAATAATTCCTTGAGAAGCCATAAACTGTTTAAACTGAGAAGATAAGTATTCTAAAGCATTATCACTGCGAAAGGTGCGAATAGGAACACCAAATTGATTTTGAATTTCAGCACAAAAGTTTTGGAATATAGAAAACAACTCGGAACGATCTTTCATTAAAAATATCCAAGTACATCGTGAATAATCATCTATGAAACTAACAAAATAACGAAAACCCAAGGTTGAAGTGACTCTACTAGGACCCCAAATATCAGAATGAACTAAAGAAAAAATGGACTCTGCACGACCCTCACTACGACGCTGAAAAGTAGACCGAGTATGTTTCCCAAGTTGACACGACTCACAATCTAATGTGGACAACCTAGATAGATTAGGGACCATCTTCTGAAGCTTGAATAAATTAGGATGTCCTAAACGTCTGTGGAGTAACTCTGGAGAATCTGTGACTGGACATGCTGTAGAGGAGTTAGGAGAGGTAAGATAGTAAAGACCATGTGATTCACGCCCTGTGCCAATCATCCGTCCCGTACTGCGGTCCTGTATAACAACAGAATCATTAGAAAAAGTGATGGAACAATTAAGGGTACGAGAGAGACGACTGACAGATACGAGGTTAAAGGGACAACCAGGGACATAAAGTACAGATTTCAAAGGCAAAGAGGATAGAGGACTAGTTTGGCCAACTCCTACTGCTTTAGCTTGGGAACCATTCGCTAAGGTAATAGTGGGAAGGGACGGTGAATAAGTAATACTAGAGAAAAGAAATTTATTACCAGAAATATGATCAGAAGCACCTGAGTCAATGACCCATGGTCCAAGAGTACTAGACTGTGAAACACAAGCAACCTGATTACCAGTCTGAGCAACAGAAGCTACTTGAGATGGTGTCTGCTTATTTGCCTGATACTGGAGGAACTCATTATATTCTGCTTCAGATAACTTAACACCCTGGTTCCCTGCAGTGTCAGTTTGAGCAACATTAGCATTCTGTTCACGTAAAATATCATCACGCAGAGTGTAACATGCTTCACGGGTGTGTCCGAGCCTGGAACAGTAACTACACTTGGGTCGAACTCTCCCAGAACGACCTCCGCCTCGATTTCCAGTTGAACCTCCACCTCGACCGCGATTCCCCATATTATACGATGTCTGATTGCCCATTGTCTGAGGTGTTCGATTCTGTCGAGTCTGTGAAGCTAGAACAGAAGAGTCGGCTGGTGATGAAACCATTGGGTGACTGGGTGGCGCAGCAAGTCGAAGTAATCGAGAGAATAAATCATCTATGGTGGGGACCGCAGGACTGGCCAAAATCTGATCACGCACCGAATCAAGGTCAGTTGGAAGGCCAGCAAGTGTAAGAACTAGAAACATCTTTTGTCGCTGCTCTTGTTGTTTGTCCACACTAGCCGTGACTGGCATCAACGTCTCAAATTCTTCCATGACTGCCTGTACTTGTCCCAAATAAGTTGACATATCTAGTTCTTGTTTCTTCAAACTAGTCATCCGAGAAATCATATCATAGAAACGAGATATATCATTAGTATATAGGGTGCGAGCCTTTTCCCAAACTGAATAACATGTCTGGAATGGACGGAACAAAGGCATTAATTTAGGATCAATGGATCGCCACAAAAGACTGCACAACTGAGCATCAGTCTTCTCCCAATTTGCCTTAGCTTTCTCATCAATCTCACTAACCTTCTTAGTCAAGTGATCGTGGACACCCTGACCCTTGCACCATAGCTCAACTGATGAAGCCCAAGCTAAGTAATTCGAACTTCCAAACAAGGGTTCCGAAGTAATCATAAGATTCGAGTGTCCAACACCAGAATTTTTGGAGCCAAAAGCATCAAATCCAAGAGACATGGTTGTAATTAAAGACCTCTAACAAAAAATTGCAAAATACCACCAAAAAGGACTGAGGAATTGCAGGAACAGGGACCAAATCAGTCAACAAAATAGAAGAAAAAAACAGAACAGTGAATCCAGCCGCCGAAACAGTGACTGCCGACGCCGGAGTTGTCGGAATAAGCCAGAAACTTGATGGGTCAGATCGGAAATTGTAGACGAGCACAGGAGAAGAAGAATCGCTGTAAAAAACTGCCGGAAAAAGTGCTCACGCGCCGGCGCGTGAGTCTGACGAGCCGGCGGAAACAGAGGTTTGATCGGCGCGTGTGGGCGCGTGCGGGACCTTCTGCCGGAGGGACTGACTGGGGTTTGGTCGGAAGAGAGTGCCGGACCTTGTGGTGGTGTTGGATTTCGCACAATACCACTGGAAAGTGATTCCAATGTTGGCAGCCCTAACTGTCACCGGAATTTGCACAGTGACGCTTTTTTTTTTTTTTTTTTTTTTTCTCACTATCGCTCTGATACCATGTGAGAATTTCAGGAGAATATTATTGAGATATTGAAAAGAACTATACAATAGGTCCTATTTATAATTACTATACAAGTTATACTATAAAGCCTTTCCCAATATGGAACAGACTACTACGTTAACCTAGTTATATACAACTTAGGTTACTAACACATACCAAAACAACACATTTGAACAAGTTGCTTTCTTCCTGCATAGGACAACTTTTTTGCCGTCCAAAATGAGATCTTAGCTACTATTTTGTCAATCAATGGCTTCCACTGGACTGTTGTTAGCGTCTTTTTGTCCAGTGGGACTCTTATGTATTAAAAGGAAGTTCCCTTTTACTGTAGCCTATGCTAGTAAGAATCTCATGTTGTAGTTGATCATCCATGCCCCCACAGTACACAGAACTCTTGGACATGTTGGCTTGGAGACCTGAAGCTTTAGAAACCATTTTGAATCTTTCATGTAGAAGTTGAATGGAGGTCAAATCCCATTTTAAGACGAGTAGGAGATCATCAGCAAAGCTCAAGTGTGTAATCTTTAATTTGCCACATATTTTAACTGAAACTTGAACCTTTTGTCCTTGCCAAGCTCATTTAAGTTCCTGCTTAAGTATTGTATGGCTATGACAAACAAGAAAAGTGACATTGGGTCACCTTGTCTTAATCAATGTTTTAAAAGGCGGGGGCGCAAAGCGAGGCGTTTTACCTATAATGAGGTGAGGCGTAAGTCCCGAGACGTGGGGCGTAAGTCACATGGATCTTATTTTTTAATTAATTTTAAATTAATAAAATAGCATATTGAGCCAAAAAAATATCAAAAGTACAAAAAAATTTAAAATAAGAAAAAAAAATTATAGAAACAAAAGATCTAACCTTTTTAAGAATGGTAAGAATTTGAATAATGTTACAGTTTTTATGAGATACAAATAAACTATAAGGGCTTAACTTTTAAACAATTAAAAATAAAAATTTATTACTATAGAAAGTGAATAAACAATAAAAATTTATTACTATTATAATTTAAAACATTAATTCTTCATTGATAAATATAAAATTTCTACTAAATTGCAAAATAATTGAAGTATAACAATTTTGAGTGACTGAAATAAAACATGAAGACCAACAACAAGTGGTGATGCTATAAACAGCGGCTATACTTTTTTAGATTAAGTATACAGATGATATTCATCCTTATGATATTCTTAATTATAATACATGTAATATTATGTCTCGTTAATTGAGTTATACTCAATTTTTGAATTTCTATAGATGAATATAACTTCATTTTTAAAGAAAATTGTGGATGAACAATCTTAATTAGGGAATTGGACGATCTTTGCATAGGTTCAATAAGGCGAGTTCCGAGCGTTGGGCGTTGGGCGTGCTCTGGGCGCATCGTCGGGCGCTTGAGGCGTAAGTCTCACGGATCTAAGCCCCGTCCGAGAGTCTCAGGACGTTTTGCTAGTGCCCCGCCCCGGGGCGAGTCCCGGGCGAGTTTTTTAAAACAGAGGTCTTAATCCATTAGCAGCTTGGAATGGTTGAGAGGAGAACTTAAGGGGATAAGTGAAGAGAACAGAATAGGGTTGCATTTACCGAGACAATTGTATTAAATTAATGAGGGATAATTGATAAATACTTATAAATTTTGTTAGGAATATCTCTATCCTAGAAAAATTAACGTTATGTTCTACGAAATCCGGCTTCCTCCCCCGGCAAAAAGAACTTCAGGTACAATTCTAGATCACTTAATTTTTTCTATGAAATATGAATACAGTCTTCAACCGATTAACGACAAAGTCTCATAATTGACTGTTTGCTCATATGGAAAAAGAAAGAAAAGTGTAGGTTTTCTATATAGATGATTCTAAGAAGTTAGTTTAAAATGGAAATATCCCTGTCAAGGACCTTGCAAATTAGAACATGAATATTGGGAACGAGAACAATATACATTGGTGTAAATCAATTTTTACATTGTCGGTTAATATAAAGTATATTATAAGTAAATTTCTAAATATTATTACTTGTTTTATTAATGCTTAAATTTTAATTATGCCAATGAGTTGATCAAGTCGTGTCCTTATTATCCAAAATACCAACTATATACTAGTTTTTGCTATTGTAATTCTTGAAAGTAAATTCTTCTAACTCAATCATTGGTCAATTTACTAAGCTATATTAGTTATTTAAAATGAGTATTAGGCTTAAGAATATCAAAACAAGTAAGAATACTTGAAAATTTACTTGTAATTGACTTTAAATTAGACGACAGTGTAAAAAGTGGTTTACACTGTCGGTATATGTTACTTAAACTCTTAAATCAGATACGTAACACCCCTAAAATAGGATAATCGTACACATTATATTATTTCGCTCGTATAATTTTGTTTTGTGTTTAATCAATATTATTCTTGTCTTTTAGCTTGTTTGTCCAACCTAGAGCTGGACAAGCAGAGTTGGATCTGGAAGTTATGCACAAATAGTACTAACAATGAATAATGGAAGGGGCAAAGGTCCATACTTTCACCACAAATTATTAGAGTACGTAGGCTACCTCTGCTACTAGTAGCGGATTAAATTGAGTTCGATTGAATCGAATGTCTTAAATTGAACTGTAAATATAAATAAATTATTTTATTCAAACACCTCAGCTCAAAATAAAGTTATAGAGAACATTTAAATTCTGAACCTGCGACATCCACGAAAAAGAGTAATTGGTCGGATCTGGTAACCTTTAATTTGTTTATTATGGTGTGTGGTGCATTAATTGTTGCTCCTACTCTTTCCTCTTCTTAGCTGTGGGTGTTGGAGTATGGGTGTCAAACGGGTATACGGGTCCGAGTTTGGGTTTTAAAATTGTAACCCCACAGGTTTCGGGTACGGGTCGGGTATGGGTTTAAATTACGGGTTTTTAACGGATACGGGTTTCGGCTAGAAAAAAAAAAAACCGTGCGGGTTCGGGTCTTAGCGGGTAGGGGTACGGGTCGGGTCTTAACAAATCGGGTTTGGCTACGGGTTATAATTTTATTTTTTAATAATATTACTTTAAATACTTAAAATAAATTAAAAAAAGATCAATAGGAAAAACTCAAAGAGTTACTTTATTTAAGATACTTGAACTATTAAAGTCTTAAATATTAAACTTCCAAATTTAAAAAGTGCAACATCAAAACTTAATGAAAATTCAAATTACAAATTTAAATATGCCTAATTCTTTGTGTAATTTCTTCCATGTCATTTCCATCATGCTCCGGTGTAGGTGCCATTGATGGTGCTTGATCACTTAACAAAATTTCTTCAAGGTTATCATCTTGTTCTAGTGAGTCTTCAATTCCTTGACTTCTGAGGTATATATCGAAATTAATAGTTGAAGTTCTATACCATATTAGAGTAATATATATTCAAACTTCAAAGTGTTGATTTATTAAGGAATATAAAGTATTTTTTAATTAAATAAATAATTTGTTTCTCTTGAACATATTTCACTACTAACAATATGGACACAAAACAAATTAAACCATGAGTGGAAAACTTGTGTATACATTTCTCTCCACGTACAAGTTTTATTACTCAGTTTATTTTAACGGGTATGGGTACGGGTATATCCATTAATACCCCCATAATTTTGACGGGTCTTAACGGATACGGGTATTTGTTAAGAAAAAAAAACCCGTTCGGGTAGGGGTATTTTAGGGGGTCTACGGGTTCGGGTCCGGATTTTTGCGGGTCCGGGTAGGGTCGGGTTTTAATGAGTCCGGATCCGGGTTTTGACGGGTAGACCCCTACCCGTTTGACACCCATATGTTGGAGGCAGGGTTTTATATTGTTCTCCCAGAAACATACTGGATATAGTAGTAGAGCTAGAAGTGTTAAAACACCCTTTTAATCTAGAAAAATACACGAGTAGAACTACTGGATTTTTAGCTCATTCTTTAAGTTAGTTTTCTGTCATTGTATGCGTTTAATAGAAATTTGGAAATTAAAAGTGCCGGTGATGGGTTTCCCATTCATTTTTTAAGTAAAAACGTACATAATAATCTTCTAATGTTCAATGCACTACCTCCCTGAAATAGCCTTAACTAATTATCAGAAATAAACTTGTCTAGTGTACTTCGCAATCACCTTGTTTGTATGGAAAAAACAGAAGGAAAGAGGAGCACGTGAAGAAAAAGTCTTGGAAGAAAGTGTTTTTTTTTTTTTTTTGGGTTGAATTGTGGAATAGAATAAATTATGTAAAGACAAGTCTAAAAGGTGTTAGTTACAACTTACTAACTTACAAGTAGCTTTTCTTATAGTTTTGATTATTAATTAAAATAAGAAAGATTACGCTCCGGTTTAGCCATAGATTTGATTCGTTTTTTTTTTTTTCCAAAAACTATCTCAAACATTGTTTGGTCATACAATGTAATGAGTTCTTTGGCAAATTTTGAAGGTGGGATTTTCAAAAGCCAAAAATTGGTTCAAACTAGTTTATAAGAGAATCTTTTTTTGCCACTCGCAAAATTTTAAGTTTTTCTTCAAATAAATTTATTTCTGAAGTAAATTCAACTTTCAAAAATTATTTTTCAAACTTTAAAAACTCATACTTTTAAGTTTCTTCTGAATCTATGTCTAACCGAGCTAAATGTCAGATGGTAAGGTCTTGGTAATTGGACCATGAATACTTGACTAGAAAAATCGTGTTACTCCTAACGAAAGTATTATTTTTCCAAAAGTCCAAATAAGGCGTCTTTGACGGAAACGAGAATAAAACAAAACTCCCATCATTTTTCATGTCAATTGTAAGGAATGGGGGCAGGTTTAAAAATGTTGATATATCATATAGTCAATCAATTTAATTTTTTTCGTATCTAAAATCAAAGTTCTAATAAATTATAAAAATATACACCTAGTTACCTACAAAAAGATTATAAAAAATAACAAAGTATAGATAAAATAATGATAAACTAAGATTAATAAAGGGATAATTACACTAAAAGACAAGCAAAAGAAGAAAATTATCAAAAATGGTCCATATTTTCGAATCTTACCCGAGTTGTCACCCTTTTCCCGAGATAGGGGTCGCCGCAAGTTTATACAATTTTATATAAATTTATACACATGTATAAAATTGTATAAATTTGTATAAGTGTGTATATGCGAGTGAATAAATCTGTATATTAAGGATGTTTATATGATTTTTTACTTTTTTTGTGTATATTTTTGTATTTCTCTCATTGATACATATTTATATATGTATATTCATGTATAGTTTAATTTTTAGAGTGAGATTTGTGTGTATAAACTTGTCCAAAGCAATGATTTAGACGCAATAAACAACATAAATTCAGTAAAATACAAAAAAGTAATGACACCATTGGCGGGGGAAGGTGTTTGCCGGTGGCTTAGTGGCTGGGGAGGGAAAAATTTGATAGCTAAGGTGTTTTTTATGAAGGAGTGCTAAAATTTGTAATTTTAGGGGTGGGTGCTATGCATAAAAAAAAATATGGCCTCCTGTTTGTAATTTTAGGTAGTGGGCTGCCTATTTTTGAAAATTCCCCATTAATAAAACCTGATTTAAGAAGTAGATACTTGATAACCTTCTTGGATAGTTCTAAGTATGGGTGTCAAACGGGTAGGGGTCTACCCGTCAAAACCCAGACCCGGACTCATTAAAACCCGACCCCACCCGGACCCGGACCCGTAGACCCCCTAAAATACCCCTACCCGAACGGTTTTTTTTTTCTGAACAAATACCCGTATCCGTTAAGACCCGTCAAAATTATGGGGTATTAATGGATATACCCGTACCCGTACCCATTAAAATAAACTGAGTAATAAAACTTGTACGTGGAGAGAAATGTATACACAAGTTTTCCACTCATGGTTTAATTTGTTTTGTGTCCATATTGTTAGTAGTGAAATATGTTCAAGAGAAACAAATTATTTATTTAATTAAAAAAATACTTTATATTCCATAATAAATCAACACTTTGAAGTTTGAATATATATTACTCTAATATGGTATAGAACTTCAACTATTAATTTCGATATATACCTCAGAAAATAAGCTACTTGGAGTCCGACAAAGTAATTATGGGATCGTATTTATTAGAAAATATAATTATTTAATTCACTACATAAAATATTTTGAATTACATGTCGTCGCATACAACTAATTGTATCAGAAAGTGCATTTAGCCAAGGAAGACAAATGATAGGTGATACTAGGGGTGGGCGTTCGGTTCTTCGGTTCGGTTTTTAGAAGTAGGAGTCCGTTACTTCGGTCATCGGTTCGGTTTGAAGTGTAAAAAAGTCCGTAATTTTTATACTTCGGTAGGGTTCGGTTTTTTAATTCGGTACTTCGGTTCGGTACATCGGTGTTTCGGTTTAAACCAAAGTTTATGACAAAAAAAAAATCCCGAACAAAAAATTTTTCAGCGGCATTTCAGCTGTATTTCAGCAGCAAAACAGCCGCGAAACAACAGCAGTATTTCAGCTGCGTTTCAGTAGAAAAACAGCTGCGTTTCAGAAGCGAAACAGCAGCAAAAAATAGCAGCGTTTCAACTGCGTTTCAGCAGCAAAACAGCAGCGAAACAGCTGCGTTTCAGCACCAAAAAAGCAGCAGAAAAACAGCTGCATTTCAGCAGTGTTTCAGTAGAAAAAATGCAGCATTTCAGCAGCAAAACAGCAACGTTTCAGCTGCGTTTCAGCAGCAAAATAGCAGCAAAAAAACAGCACCATTTCAGCAGTGTTTCAGTAGCATAACAGCAGCAAAAAAGCAAAAAAACAGCAGCAAAACAGCAGATTTAATGTAGTAAACGCAAGCATCAGTTAACACTAAATTTAACAAGTTCAAATAACTTTAAACAAGCGGGACAATCCATACAAAAGTGAGTTATGAAACCTAAAGGCTCTTGTGAACGTAGACATCTCTTAAGATGACATAACAAAATACGAAGTTATGAAACATCCATCAAATTAGACATCTCTCAAGATGACACCTAAACGCGCTTGTGAACGTAGACATCTCTTAAGATGAGCTCTAAACTCGCTTGTGCCATACTTCGGATTATAATTGAACATTCTACCACATTTCTTACACATCACTTTACGGATTACTCCTTCATTTTCTTCAATCACGACTGAAAGCAGGCAGCAATCACGACTGACATGCTGTTAGAACTAAGAAATTATCTAATTCAAAGTTAACACTTGCATCTTTCATGTAATACTAAGTAAAGTAAGTAGTACATATATATATATATATATATATATATATATATATATATATATATATATATATATATATATATATATATATATTACTAGTCGTAAATATAGTTTATAAATGGTTCCATACTCTGAATATCGATCATTTCCTTCGTCATGAAGAAGGCCTCAATAAATCAAAATCTAAATCCGTGGAACCAAAAACTGGAACTCCTCTGTTTAAACCATCAGAAATGGCAGAAAGCAAAAATGAAAACTAAAAGGAACATCAAAAATGGAAACAAACCTTGCGAGATGGACTGATCGGGAGTAGCAAAGATGGAACTGATCGGAGTCGCCGGATCGGAATCGGCGTAGGGATGAAAATCGAAGATGGAACTGATCGGGTAGGATAGTTCTCAGTTCAGTTGTTTGCGGCGTAGCTGGAAAAGAGTATTGGAGACTTGGAGTAGGGGTGACGGCTGTAGCTCTGTAAGTGTAAGTGTGTAACTTGTGTTTAGGTTTAGCAGTTTAGGACCTTTAGGTAATTTTTAGATTTTAGGGTGAACTGTGAAGGCAGGGTTAAAATTTTGGGTTTTTCGGGACCCGAAGTTTTGGGTTACCCGAAACCGAAGACCGAACCGAAAACCGAAATTTTGAAATTTTCAAGACCAAACCCGAACCGAAAAACCGAAGTACCGAACCCGAAGTTCCGAACTAATTCGATTCGGTTCGGTATTTCGGTTTTTTCGGTTTTGTGCCCACCCCTAGGTGATACCCGCCACTCTTTGGTTAATAATGCTTTGGACGTTCTAGTTTGTTTACGAGATTGGATTAGATCGGAGCGAAAAATCAAGGAATTGAAGACTCACTAGAACAAGATGATAACCTTGAAGAAATTCTATTAAGTGATCAAGCACCATCAATGGCACCTATACCGGAGCATGATGGAAATGACATGGAAGAAATTACACAAAGAATTAGGCATATTTAAATTTGTAATTTGAATTTTCATTATAGTTTTGATGTTGCATTTTTTAAATTTGGATGTTTAATATTTAAGACTTTAATAGTTCAAGTATCTTAAATAAAGTAACTCTTTGAGTTTTTCCTATTGATCTTTTTTTAATTTGTTTTAAGTATTTAAAATAATATTATTAAAAAATAAAATTATAACCCGTAGCCAAACCCGATTTGTTAAGACCCGAACCCTGTACCCCTACCTGCTAAGACCCGAACCCGCACGGGTTTTTTTTTTCTAGCCGAAACCCGTATCCCTTAAAAACCCGTAATTTAAACCCGTACCCGGAACCTGCGGGGTTACAATTTTACAACCCGAACCGGACCCGTATACCCGTTTGACACCCATAGTTCTAAGGCTTGTAATGTGAAGAAAGGAGCAAAAGAAATACACATATATTTTATTTAAGTACAAATTATTTTTTCAAATTCCACACCACACAAAGGATAACTAGGATGCTATAAGCCTATATTTTTTTTACTACCTATACAAATTTATTATTTTGAAAAAATTTGGGAGCACCCAAATATGTGAGGGCATGAGGCTAAGGCAGGTGCTTTACCTTCTGGCTGGCCCTGTTCAACATTAAATGTTGCCATACTTAAAATCAAGTTATCAAGCTCTTTTAGGAGTGAGGATACACTCTTTCAATCCAGAAAAATCTAGAGATCGTAATACTATGTTATGCTATTCTTTTTGACTTTTGAGCGTTTTCAGGCGAAACATCGTTGTTACATTAATATCTTGTTTTTACGGGAGAAAAGCCAAAAATAAAGAGGCATAATTACTAAAGAGAAAGAAATAGGAGAAGGAAATTAAATCAGATCTTCCTATTCGACAAAAGAAATCAGATCTTTATTAACCAACTAAATATATAGTGAATGAGCATATCTATATAGGGCTTAAATAAGCATTTAGTTTAGGGTGATTAGCACAGTTGACAACAACATATATAGTGGATGACAAAATGCACTAATAGTAAAATGGTTACATCATCTGATATTCACATTCTGCAACAATTTAAATTAAATTAGAGAAGTAACTCCATAAGAAGGAGAAGAAAAGGACAGAAAAAAACATTAAACTACATAGAGTGCTTGTCGCTCACTCGTATTTTATCAAACATGACATATAATACTACAAGATTCATCAAACATGACGATATGGATATGATCACTAACTAAAAATGTCGCGATATACGTAAGATTAGTTCTGTCCTAGAGGTGGCCACTTCTCAGAACTCCGATATTATTTACATATATAAACATAAATATAATGCACATAAAAAGAATTAAAGAAGGATGTAATGTTTATGCACTACTATTGCAAAATATAAAAGTACTCACCACACAAGAAGTGATTACAAATAAATTTATATGAAAAGTGTTGATCTATAACAAGAAAAAATGCTGTTACCTGTTATAGTTAATTATTAAGGTACACTGAAAAAGTAAATGTTTAACGTGTATACATTCATTTATTCCAAAATGATAATATTAAAACTCAAAGGTAGACAAGGGCGTTGACCTTATAACTAATAGCTTCCTGTTGTTTTTATTCTTGCAATGCGTGCTTATGCATAAACGAAGCACATCTGGGATCAAATTAGAGCATGCCTTTTGAGCAACTTTCTAATTAATAATATATTTTCTATGTTATGCTAAATACGACTTTACGCATGGCTTATATTAGCAAATTGAATATATAATTTGTAATACATCATGTAACGTGTTACTCCTACTTTTTATTTCTAAATATTTTTGGTGCTGACGAACTGTAACATTGGAGTAGATTATAAAGATTATGTGGACAGTACACATTTATTTATGGGAAGGTAAACTCCAACATTTTTTTGTCCACACATATTTTTAAACCGACCACTTGTAATATGTGACGGTCTAACGCTAAAGATGTTGATTAATTGCAGGTAAGTAATGTTAAATTAAAATTTTTACAGAATCTATAGATTAGAAGAACTCGATTCACATCAGATGATGAAACAATTGAACTCAAAGAGTCGAAGTCAACTTTTGGGTTTCTCAAATGATTTTACTTTTGGAGATCGACCTATTTAGCATGGACTTTTAAAAAAAAAAATGAGAAGCCACTAAAACTACATATATGAAAAGTAAACATTTGTTACTTTATTAGGTATGATCTTATTATTAAGTCTCAGATATTTAACGTCTTCCAATCAAGTTTTACATCTCGAATAATGATATTTATTTATCAAAATTTGTTAAGTAAAGACATCATGCAGTTGACATTTTGTGGAATTATCTACATACATTACGCAAACTTGATGCTGTAGGAGTTGAAATTTAGCAACTTTCTTAATTAAATTAAGATTTATTGGAATTTTCAAATTTATCAAATCCAAGTGTCTATTTAACTAGCTGGAAAATAAAAAGTGTCTTTCTAACTATGATAGTCCGTTAATTATAACGAGGGGTCTCTATAAGGACGAAGTAATGACAAGGTACATATAATATAAAACCAATAAAAGCTCGTGTAAAATTTTTATATTTGTTACATAGAATTGTTTAATTTTGAATTTTCAAAAGATTAAATCCGGACGGACACTAGTACTGGTACTAATACTTTAGAAAGGAACTTTTACTCGGAGACAAGAATCACACAAAAATTATTAATATGTGTCCTTATTTTCAATTCTTACCCGAGTATGTCAATTTGTGTCATTCTTTGAAATAAAAAATACTACTGTACAATCCTCTTCAAAAAAATCCTAACCCATTCTCCAAAAAAAAAATCTAGCCCCCAACTTTTTCCTCTCTTTCCCTTCTCCTTCCCCCCTTGCCATAGCTGCCTCCTCCCCCACTCATTCCACTGCATCTCCTCCACAACCACGCCTCCGAACCGCCTTGTACCTCCGTCGATGCTATTTTTTTTTTTGGAAGTATAATGACGATTTTTGGAAGTATATTCCCGCCAAAGCTCCAATGAGTGTTTGTTTATCATGTTGCTGCTGCTGCTTCTTCTTCTTCTTCTCGCTTTTTTCAAAAGATCCGGCGATGTCTACTAACTTTTTGTTAAAACTTTTTTTAAATGTTTATATCCAGTGTTTTTCTTATAGGAATTTGTATACATATGGTATTTTTGTTAAGTTTTTTTAATGTAAAGCTACTCAAATCGTTGTATAAATTTTTTTACACGTGTTAATACAATTTTAAACATATTTTATACAAGTTTATAAACTTATGTAAACGTGTATGAACTTGTCAAATTAAGAATGCGTGTGTATGTACAAAGTTATATAAATTATCATATTTGTGCATTAGGATGTTCGTATAAAGTTTCAGCTTTTTTATGTATATTTTTATATTTCTCCTTAAATACACATTTATCTATGTATATTCATGTATAATTATTTTTTTTTGGTAGAGTTGTGTGTGTAAATTTGTCCAATGCAATAATAAAGATAAAATCGATAAAAAATAACTTTGGTAAATAAAAATAGTAACTATGATGAAGAAATCAAATATTCTAATGAATTTTTGAAAATTTTAAAATCCCCGGCAACTGGCATGAGAGGGAGTGGCCACCGGCGAGTTAGTGGCAGGGTGGGAGAGAGGGAGTGGCAAATAGGGTTTTATATTTTGAGAAAGCCCGATTTTCAAAAATAGATGCTTTGCTATGCCGTGTAACAAAAAGTATGACCCTTTATTTGTAATTTTCTAGTTTGAAGTGTTATTTTTGAAAAATCTCATACTTTAAAGGATTTTTTACACATATATACAAATATACACCCCTAATTACACAAAAATAGCAATATTTTTAAAATTACTAGACATAGAAATATTTTTCCTAGCATATTTCACAAATATAAAAAAACACAGTTAACAGTTTAACAAAACCAATTTTGTTCCCTACCTATCAGAAATCGCCTCACTGTGAACCGCCACCGCCCCGCAGGTCGGCAGCCGTCCGCCGCCACCGGCGACCCACAAATTTTACATCGATAGAACCGCACAGGCCTCCTCTTTCCATATATGGAGTTCATTTTTCCAAATTCTCATTGGTTTGGAGTAGATCGAGCTTTGAAAGTTGGACCCCAGCGACTACCTCACTTTCTCCGGCGAAATCGTACATGGATGGACTCGTCTTTCCCTCCTCTTTCAGTTCGTCAACTCAGTTTTCACAAAAAATGATTGTCTCAGTCCCGATTTGGATTGAAGGCTTGGTGAGGGTTTCTTCATCGTCTTTTGATCTAATTTGTGGGATGCTGAAGATGAGGACGAAAACGGGGGGAAGGAAGAACAAATAAAAGAGGCGTTGTTATTCGGATTGGGCATCAACTCATCGACCACCCTTTGCTGCAGCTTCATAGCTTCACTGTTTGTTGTAATATTACTAATAATCCAGCTCCTGAGCAAATAGTTTAGGTGGCAAATCAGTGTCAAAATAGCAACATTTGAATTACAATTCTGTTGCTCTAACGCCGATGGGGATTTTTCAAGCGCCACTATCATCGTCGGATTTGAAAGGATTGGGAATCTGCTCTCAACCATTTCTGTTTCTTTAGATTTGTTTCATTTTTGTTCCGTTTCTGTTTCTTCAGAATTGTTCAGATTTCGTTTCTGTTTCTGTTCCTATTTGTACAGATTTGTCAGTTTAATAAATCTGAACTCTTGTTTTCTATTGCTCAGGACTGATGGCGTTGAAATAATATGATACGGTTTGAAACATCGTTGAAATATTGAAACAGTTGTTGTAACAGTTTGATACATCTGAAACGATGTTGAAACAATATGATACGGTCTGAAACGACATTGAAACAGTCTGAAATAACTGTTGAAACAGTCTGATACTGTCTGAAACGGAAGTTGATACAGTATGATACAGTCTGAAACGGGACTTGATACAGTTTAAAACAGTCTGATACAGTCTTAAACGGGACTTGATATAGTTTTAAACAGCCTGAAACAAAGTTGATACTGTCTGAAACTGGAGTTGATACAGTGTAAAACAGTCTAATGCAGTCTGAAACGGGAGTTGATACAGTTTAAAACAGTATGATACAGTCTGAAACGGGACTTGATACAGTTTATAACAGTCTGAAACAAAGTTGATACAGTATGAAACGGGGACTTGATACAATTTAAAACAGTCTGAAACGGAGTTGATACAGTCTGAAACGAAAGTAAAAGTGAAATAGGAGGAGTAAAAGTGAAATTGGGGGAAATGGTGCGAGGAAAAGTGAAATAGGAGGAAATGAGAGGAGCAAAAGTGATAGTGGGGGAAATATAAGGAAGAATGTAAGGGTTTGGTATGTTATGGGAAAATATTGTTATGTTGTTGCTATATTTGCAATTAACTTGTGTTTTCCTTTATATAGGATAATTTTGCTAAAATATTGTTATATTTGGTAATTAAGTTCTAAAAATTGTACTTTTGTGTAAAAATCTCTATTTTAAATGGGTGAAATAGGACACTTTTAGAACTGCGCTACAAATTCGTCCCAAATAAGAATAGTATTACAAATTTGACCCCATGAGAAAGCTTTTGACGATCAGTATGAGTTTCTTTCTAGCGATCACCGGCTACTTTTCTTTATAAGGGACAAATGATACTTTTTCTTATTGTGATTAAAACTGTAATAATAGTGCTAGGTTTTGTCTATCTCACGCAAAAGCATGATACTTTAACGGGCCGTTTACACAATTGGCCAGTAAGCCGAATATTCTTACACGCCCATATACATTATAATTGGTAAAAATTTCGCCCAGCAGCCACTTTTAATACTGGTATTTAGTTTAAGGCCACTATTTTCTTTGGTCGTACACTAGAGGCCACTTTTGGGCCTTTACTAAATAAATGTTGACTTAAGTTCTGATAGTTGACTGAAGTTCAGTCCATACGGCCCCTGGACTGAAGTTCCATCTCTTAAGGACTGAACTTTCAGTCCATATGGCCATGGACTGAACTTCAGTCCATGGCCATGGACTGAAGTTCTATCTTAAGGACTGGACTGAACTTCAGTCCATATGGCCGTGGATTGAAGTTCAATCTTTAAGGACTGAACTTCAATTCGGCCTCTGGACTGAAGTTCTATCTCTTTAAGCAAAAGTGGCCATAAACTAAATGTTTTGGTATTAGTGGCCTGTGCCCAAAAACCAGTGGCAGAAGTGGCCTTTCGTGCACTTAGCCCTTATAATTGTCCTTACATCAAATGACCAAAAATTAATTACCCATTATACCCGTTCTGATCAACTGCGCGTAATCTTTCACAAGTGAGCCCAAATTCTTTTACCTTCTCTTTTTTCCCTTTTCTCTTTCTTTTTGTTTCTGATAAAATTACTTCTGAAAATCTTTCTTTTTTATTATTTTCCATAAGGTATTTACATCCACGTTTTTGCTTCTTTCTTTAGTTTGATTTTTCCTACTTTTTCTTTTTCAGTTTCTATTATTTACCCATAATTATTAATATTAGTGCATTTACTTTTGTTTACGGGGGCTATTTTTGTAAAACTATCTTTATAGGATCAATCTCTGATGGAGCTCTAGTAAGTATCCTATTCTGTAATCCACACAATGGAAGTTTGCGCGAAATAGATACTTCTGGTGCTACTGGTACACTTGTAACCCGAATAAGAAAATTCGTATGGAAATGGCCTTTGACAGGAAAATTTGTTGGCGATCGCTCACTCTCTCAGGTCATTGCTAAAGAATATCTGGCGATCGCAATGAACTTTCTGTGGGGGCTATTTTTATAAGACTAGGAGTCAAATTTCTAATGGGACACCAAAATGTGTGTCATTTTTGTAAATCATTCGAAACTGACCGAAAGTAAAAATTTAGCGAAAGTAAAAATTTAGTGCAGGGACCTGTTTGGCGCGCGTTAATTGATTTGTAGCCGTCAAAAACAAATTCCCTGAGAAATAGCCACCTCCGGACAAATCCCAGTATAAATACTGGAGCCTTGAACAAAACTTGTTCAAAGCCCCAGTATTTATACTGGGAAGCTTCAGTAAACTAACCCCAGTATAAAATACTGGGGCTTTGAACAAGTTTTGTTCAAGGCCCCAGCATTTTGTTATGGGACTTTGTATAAAGCTTCAGTCCCATAACAAAATGCTGGGGCTGTGAACAAAACTTGTACAAAGCCCCAGCATTTTGTTATGAGACTGAAGCTTTATACATAAAGTCCCATAACCCATAACAAAATGATGGGGACAGCCCCATCATTTTGTTATGGGACTGAAGCTTTATATATAAAGTCCCATAACAAAATACTTGGGCTTTGAACAAGTTTTGTTCAAAGCCCCAGTATTTTGTTATGGGACTAGTCTGGGGTGTTTTTCCAACGCTAATGGAGCTTAACTGTGCGCGCGAATTTTTTGCTATTCTTCAATGAATTTGGAAACGGTGGATAGTCCCCAATGAGCGCGTCCAAAAATGGCTAATTTTGACCCTTCTCTATTTACCAACACTTACCCTTAAAGTGTTGGCAAAAGACAACACTTGCCGCACTTGGTCGTAAGTCTTTGCAATTGCCAAAACTTGCCCCCTTCCAGTCTTTTCCTGCATTCTCGCCATATAACTTGAAGTATTGGCAAAACAGTACTTGCCTTTGAAGTTTTGGCAAGATTTTTGCCTTGAAGTCTTGGCACGGGCAAAACTAAAACATTTCTTAGCACGAGCATTTTTGCAAAACGACTCCTTATAGAGGGCATGCGGCGAAATTTTTTGTCCCAATTCAGCTTACGTGCCCACATATTTTTTAGTCCATTTAGAAAAAATGAGTTTTTTTAAGTTTGATGACAATTGAACTAATTAAGTTTTTCATTTTACCTCGACCGAGAAGCTTTATAACCATTAAATTTTTCATTTTAAGACCACATGTTTTAATGTTTAAATTTCTTTCTTAAATCTTCTACCTAGTTTAATAAATTCACATAATTAATTAAAACCAATGAAGTATATATATTCTATATAGGATTTTATACTTATTTCAAATAATTATCTGGTTTTGGATGTCTTGAATCTATTTTGACTCACTGAGATTCCAAAACTCTTCAAACTTTGTAAATCATATCTTCGCATGAGGATCTATAGAAAAGCATAATTTCATGGCCTCACAATCAACAATGCGTGTGCCATTAAAATGTTGATATTTATTAAAAAAAAAAAAAAAAAAAAACAAACAAACACACACACACAATTTCCTGGCAGTACCAAAAGTAGTCATGTTCAAGTCCAACAAGAATTATCTTTAGAAGACTCAAGAGTACTTAAAATATAGACTTACTGAAAACGTAAATATCACTTGACATATTCATTTCATTAGGCAACTACTAGGTATTAACCAATAGGTTGTATATAAGTTCTTAAGATGAAAGTCATCTAATCTATATACCACTTAGTATTTCTTTAGCACATAAGAGTATCCAATACAACTTTTAAGAATGTTATCACTGCTTCATCTTTCATGCGTCGTGAATTATGACAAAAAGACGAAAATAAATAATCCGTATACTAGTAACTTTTTTAAGCAAGTATATAGTAGTATCACCCAATTGCTTCCTAAGCTAATTAAACACCCATTTCATCGCTTCATGGTTTCAGTAGCCTATCCAAAATTTATCTTGTTTCTTAAATAGTGTGGAAATATGAGAGTATGCAGATGGTTTAGTAGCAGTAATTGCAGTGTACAGGTTATTTAACAATTAGTTAGTTGCAGAATTAGTTTTAGTGAGTTGTAATTAGTTAGTGGAGTTAGTGAGTGTGTTGCTGACTATGCATAGTTAGTTAGGATATTTTAGAGTTAGTTGTACCAGCTGTAACTAGCATAAAGCTTGGGGAGCAAGCTGAAATGAATACAGTTTCCATTTTCATCCACTTCAAACTCTCTCTCTCTACTTCCCTCTAAGCTTCATTCTCTCTCAGCTAAGAACACTTAGTCGAGTTGCAATTTCCACATGGTATCAGAGCCTATCACCATTGATATGGTCTAGGTCATCAGAGAATCATCAGAGAAGAAAGTAGAGATAGAAAATCGAGCTGTCAACAATGGCGAATGTTACCGGAGATGTCACCGGAAATCAGATCGGAACAATTGCAGAACTTGATCATAACCATCCCCTATATCTGCATGCATCAGACACATCAGGAACATTGCTAATTGCACTCCAGCTGACCGGATTGGAGAATTACTCCGTTTGGAGCCGGGCTATGAGAATTGCGATCCTAGGAAGAAATAAGCTAGGATTAATAGACGGCTCATGCAAAAAGGAGAATTACAGTGCGAATCTGGGAAATCAGTGGGAAAGATGCAATGCGATAGTGCTTTCATGGATCATGAATTGTGTGTCGAAGGAGTTGCTCAGTGGAATAGTGTACTCATCGAATGCGTATGCAGTTTGGAAGGATCTAGAGGAACGTTTTGACAAGGTAAATGGATCTAGGTTTTTTCAGTTACACAAGGAGATAGCAACAATTAGTCAAGGTACTTGTTCAATTTCAGTTTACTATTCAAAACTTAGATTACTCTGGGATGAATATGAATGTATAGCACCAGCTCCTGGTTGTGACTGTGAGAAGTCACAGGATTATGTGAAACATATGCGTAGACAGAAGCTTATGCAGTTTTTAATGGGGCTCAATGAATCGTATGAGCAAGCAAGGGAACAGATCCTATGATGATTCCCATGCCTTCAGTGAATGAGGCTTATGCTATGTTAGTCGATAGAGAGAGCCAGAGATCCATATCCTGTAACTATACATTCTCACATAATGATGAAATGACTGCATTAATGAGTACTAAAAAGGGAAATGCACAAAAGCCTAAAAGGAATTACAACTTGAAATGTGATTACTGTGATCTGAAAGGCCATACAAGGGAAGGATGCTGGAAGCTGAATGGATATCCAACTGATTATAAGCCTAAGAAGAGAGGTGGTGGCAATACTAACTATCAAGGGAATTCTGGTTATTCTGGGAATACAGGCTATGGTGGAAATGCTGGCAATCATTATAGTAAAACTGGATATACAGGAGGCAATAACAATAGCCAATATGGCAATAATGCTGCATATAATGCTATGGCAGAGGAGAATAACAAGCTGAATAATGGGGAAAACAGCTCAGCACCACAGATGAATAACAAAGCAATGAATACAGGAGGCCAATCACCATACTTAACTGCAGAACAATTTGATCAGATCCTGAGGTTTATTAATAAGGAGAACACAGTAGACAGCTCAGCAAACATGGCAGGTACTACTAGTGTTTTCCTAGTGAACTCTAGTGGTAGTAGCTGGATAGTGGACACAGGGGCCACTAACCATATGACTTATGACATGAACATGCTAACTAATAGGACACCAGTCAATGAGAAGAAAAGAGTCCATTTGCCTAATGGTGATGTAGTACAAGTTACACATACAGGATCCTGCACAATGCTAGGAGATGAATCTGTTGATGATGTGTTGTTCCTCCCAGATTTCAGATATAGTCTGTTGTCTGTATCTAAGCTCACCAATGACCTGAATTGTTCTGTCACCTTTTTTCCAAAATTCTGTATGTTTCAGGACCTCTATACTGGGAAGGTGAAGGGGATTGGTAGGGTAAAGGATGGACTCTACCTGCTCCCTCAGACTCCTTTAAAAGGTAATGAAATTGCACCAAAAGTGGAGGAAAGCAGAAGTAATAATGCAGTTGATTCAGAAAGGAATAAAGGGAACATAAACAGTAGAATAAATGCAAGAGAAGAGAAGATTGATGCTGAGACTTGGCACAAGAGGCTTGGGCACACATCTCCTGGAGCATTGCAGCAGATTTTTAGACTCACTTTTAGTGAATGTAATAAAGTTTGTAGTGATTGCATTGTTTGCCCTCTAGCAAAACAAACTAGATTGCCCTTCAATAGAAGTATGACCAGGGCCAAAGCAGTCTTTGATCTTCTACATATTGATGTATGGGGACCATATAATGTCCAGACTATGAATGGAAACAGATTTTTCTTAACTGTTGTAGATGATCATTCTAGAATGACATGGTTACATTTGCTCAGGTTGAAAAGTGATGTGGTTATAGTCTTAAGAAAGTTTATCAGAATGGTGCAAACACAGTTTGGCAAGGGAGTTAAAATAATCAGGACAGATAATGGCACAGAGTTCACCAACAAAGAGTGTCAGGGGTTATTTGAAGAGTATGGGATTGTCCACCAAAGAACCTGTGTCTACACACCCCAGCAAAATGGAATAGCTGAGAGGAAGCACAGACATATATTAGAAATTGCTAGAGGAATTAAATTTCAAAGCAACATGCCTCTGAAATTTTGGGGCTACTGTGTTACAGCAGCTGTGTACATCATTAACAGACTGTCATCATCAGTCTTAAAGAATAGGACACCCTATGAGTTGCTGCACGGGAGGAAGCCAAATGTGGCTCACATGAGAGTGGTAGGCTGTCTCTGTTATGCAAGGAAAGCAAATGTGAGTGACAAATTTGGAGAAAGAGCAGTGCCTTCAGTGCTGATGGGTTACTCAGAAGTGAGTAAAGGTTACATCCTATATGCCTTATCAGATGGTACCTTCTTTGTTAATAGAGATGTGTTGTTCAGGGAATCAGAATTTCCCTTCACAAAGAACACACAAGGGCACAGTCATATCTTCCTGGATGACCCACAGGTAGGTCCACCAGCTGATCCAGCTCCAATACATCCAGCAACAGACATGAATGCAGATCAGCTTGATCAAGGTGATGACCCTCTTCATGATGCTGTTAAGAATGACTTAGGAGATCTGCCTCATGATGAAGCAGTTATTGAACCAGTTCCAGGTCAACATGCTGACCCTGGTAACAATAATGAACCTCAGAGAACATCTATGAGAATCAGGAAGCAACCAAGCTGGATGGTTAATTTCATTACAGCTCAAGCCACTGCAGCATCCAAAACACTTTATCCTATGACTAACTATGTGGACTATCAATCCTTGCATCCACAATACCAGGCCTCACTAGCTGCTTATACATCAGTGGTTGAGCCAACATCCTTCCAGGAAGCTTCAAAAGATCCCAGATGGGTTGAAGCCATGAGAGCTGAGATACAGGCACTAGAAGACAATAGAACTTGGGAGGTAGTCTCCTTACCTCCTGGAAAGAAACCAATTGGTTGCAAGTGGGTGTTTAAGATTAAACACAACTCAGATGGCAGCATTGAGAGGTTCAAAGCTCGACTTGTTGCAAAGGGGTACAGCCAAAGGGAAGGGTTAGACTACCATGAAACTTTTTCCCCAGTGGTGAAGATAGCCACAGTCAGAGCAGTGATCTCTATAGCAGCTGCTGAACACTGGCAAGTACACCAAATGGATGTGTACAATGCTTTTTTACAAGGAGATTTATATGATGAAGTGTATATGCAATTGCCTGAGGGATTTGCAAGTCAGGGGGAGTCCAGACTGCAGAACAGACAACCTGTTTGTAGACTTGTCAAATCACTATATGGACTCAAGCAAGCTAGTAGACATTGGAACCTAAAACTAACAGAAGCATTGATCAGGCAGGGATTTTTTCAGAGTCACTTGGATTATTCCTTGTTCACTAAGAGGCAAGGTACAAGCATTGTAATCGTTCTTGTGTATGTAGATGATATGCTCATCACAGGAAATGATTTCACCCTAATAGAAGCTACTAAGACTGATTTGCAAAATGCATTCAAAATCAAAGATCTTGGGGAGCTGAAGTTTTTCTTAGGCATAGAATTCAGTAGATCAAGCAGAGGGATTTTGATGAACCAGAGAAAATATGCTCTGGAGTTGATAGCTGATCTTGGATTAAGTGGAGCAAAACCAGCATGGACTCCACTGGATAGCAATCAGAAGTTTACCACAAAAGAGTTGGATGAGCTCATAGGTGTAGAAGATGATGACCTTCTGGAAGACAAAGGAAAGTATCAGAGATTGATTGGGAAGCCGTTATATCTGACATTAACCAGGCTTGATATAGCATTTGCAGTCCAAACACTTAGTCAGTTTATGCAACAACCCAAGAAGTCACATTGGGAGGCAGCTTTGAGAGTTGTGAAATATATAAAAAGGGCACCTGGAATGGGGATACTGATGAGCAATGAGAAGAACAAGAGGTTAACTGCCTACTGTGATGCAGATTGGGCATCATGTCCTAATACAAGAAGATCAGTTACAGGATTCATTGTAAAGCATGGGAGTACAGTCATCTCATGGAAATCAAAAAAGCAGAGCACAGTCTCAAGGAGTTCAGCAGAGGCAGAATACAGGAGCATGGCTTCCACTATGTCAGAGTTAGTCTGGATTACAAGATTGTTCAGAGAGTTAGGGGCAAGAGTGGAGTTGCCTGTGCATTTGTTCTGTGACAATAAGGCTGCACTACAAATAGCAGTCAATCCGGTGTTTCATGAGAGAACAAAGCACATAGAGATAGATTGCCATTTCATCAGAGAGAAAGTGCAACAGGGAATGGTGGTGACAAGACACATTGGTACTAAGGAGCAACAGGCTGACATTCTGACCAAGGCTTTACCAAGAACACAGCATGAGTACCTGGTTTCCAAGCTGGGAGTGCTGAACATCTTTGCACCTACCAGCTTGAGGGGGAGTGTGGAAATATAAGAGTATGCAGATGGTTTAGTAGCAGTAATTGCAGTGTACAGGTTATTTAACAATTAGTTAGTTGCAGAATTAGTTTTAGTGAGTTGTAATTAGTTAGTGGAGTTAGTGAGTGTGTTGCTGACTATGCATAGTTAGTTAGGATATTTTAGAGTTAGTTGTACCAGCTGTAACTAGCATAAAGCTTGGGGAGCAAGCTGAAATGAATACAGTTTTCATTTTCATCCACTTCAAACTCTCTCTCTCTCTACTTCTCTCTAAGCTTCATTCTCTCTCATAAAAGGAACAAGGGAATCCAATTTTACATTCTGTCATGTTATTTTATGTGACGGGCTTTGATTGGACATACATGGAATTTAAGATGCTCGTTGAACTCTGACAAATTCATTTTAGTGATGGTTGAACTCTGGAAAAATACTTAAAGTAAGTAATTGAAAAGTAAATTTAATAAAGAAACCATTAATTCATTCAAAGTTGATATATATGTTGAATAGTTTAATGAACTTCTGAAAGCTTTAAAATTGGCCTCTTTCAAAAAAATTTGTATCTAGAGGTACATATCAAATCCTGACTGGTCACATATATAAGTTGAGTTGTGATAATTACGTGACATTATTTGTACAAATTAAAATCGTGCATATGCCGCTGAGCTACAAGTAGAGGCTTTCACAATCCAAAAGTTAAACAAGGAAATTAAAAGACTCCTGCATGCATTGTCACGTTAAAAAAAGTTTGGATGGAACAGCATAACGAACAGAGAATGATTTGAAAGGTGATCACGTTCATCCCAGTTGGAGCCACTGTCAAAATTCTGCGAATAAGTGTACTCATTATAACGAGGAAGTTGTTGTACATGCACTGACCTAGAAAACTTAAGCCTTGATGATCTCTTGTTCTTCTCCTTTTCGTTTTTCGTTGACAACTTCTTCCACAGAACTTTCCAAATGGATGTTTTGCTTGCTCCACTTTTAGAAATTGATTCTAATTTCACTGCTTCATCATCTTGAAAATGTCTTCGCAATCCAACACTTCTGCTTCTTCTGCTAAAGTGTGGACCAATTCTTGACATCCATTGTGAGCAAGAACTTTGATCAGTTAGCCAAAAAAAAAAGGAAAATTAATCAGTTGCTCTGAGTATAATGAGATGTGTTTGTGAAAAGGTATACACACCGAGTTTGGACTTTAAAAGGAATAGAGTGCGTTATGAGGAATTTAATAAGCTTCTGGTAAGAGAAATTCGGAGACAAAAATGATGGGCTTTGACTTTCTATCAATAGTTCACTTGGCTTGACCGTTTAAATGTTTTAGCAGTATTTAATTCACATGAGTATTCTGATTTTCTGATAATAGTTTCATGTTTAAGCATAATTAGTTGTTTTCAGGCATGTTGTGGTGAATTAATTATTAATTTACGGTAATGGAGTATTTGGTATGGATGTTGACTCTTGACACTACTGGATAAACCAAGGAAGCTGCTCGGTGGCTTTCTTTCTTTTCTCGTTTTTTGTTTTTTAAAATAATAAAATAAAATATTCCCTTCCCTAATTAGAATATGTAGAAAATCTTCATAGGATTTTTTTATATTTATATAGGATTAACTCCTATCGTTAAAGCGAATTCTAACTCATCTAAATTTAGCTCATGATCAATACTAGTAATTTTATTCTGTTTCTTAGATTGAATTGTAGCTTAGTGTTAGAATTGTTATTTATACTCTAGCGAATTTAGGTCGATACTTACAACCTCTAAGCCTCTCAAAAAAAGAAACAATAAGAAGGGAAGCTCGCTTTATGACCCAACGGGGCAAGGAATAATTATGGGGAAAGAACTATAGGATAATTCAATGTATGCGCAACAATAGAATGATCCAATTAGTAGTAATTTAACTAAACTATAAGCATGTGAAACAACGTAACTCAACGTACGCTCAAAATATTAATACCTCAGTATAAACATGTCAATCTTCTGAAATTTTTCCACCATCATATCATATCATATTACTATAAAAGCATGTCCTCCAAAAGACCAAAAGTCATTTTACTAAGTTACCCCTCAAAAACCTAAAAATTACCAAACTTAAAACACAAGCCTACTTTGCCAAAACTAAGAGACCGTAGATTAGTTGAAGGGATGTAATCCTTCACATTAGCTGAAACGATGCAACTTTATCACCGACTAGATGCTTTACACTAGGTATTAAAGCAACCAGTTAATTTTAAACAACCAACTTTGCTTCAAACCTCTGCTTTGGCCAACCTAATAGTGACAAACAACTCTCTTCATTAGTATTAACTCATAATAGAAAACACGTTGCCAAAGACCTAATAGTCGGAGGAAAAGTGGCAACTTCGTTTTCTGAATTTCGCATGATGACAAATCTCGGATTACTACTTATGGATTTGCAAGATATATAGTTGCATCTTTGTGGTTACATGCGACTACCATAAATGCATTAATATCGTGAAGAAGATGACGCTTTATCCTGAATAAGAAATAGCGAATTACCTTTTCAAGATTGTTTTGATTGGTGTACAAGGTCGTATTAGTTATGTTCGTCCGTAGTTCAATAATCAAGAACTTTGCGCTGACAGAATCATACAATATTAATTAAAATATTGAGGTACCGGTTAAATAGCCTATGTTAGCAACCATATGTTTCATTTATTTGATTATGCATTGTTATGCTCCTACATAATTCTTCTTGGTTGGTTAGATTGTTTAGAAGGAACCAGTGTCCCTATGTCGCGAAACATGCAATATGTTTGTCATTGTGGAAGGCATTATTTCTAAAGTGCGCTAAATCCACGTTGGGGTTATTCTTTCTTCTAAAGTCATTTTCTGAACTGGAAAATTAGTTGTATTTTAAGATGAATGCTTTCCTTGGTTGAATAAGAAAAAGTAGCCACAGTCACTTCATTCATAATTTTATGTTATTGTGGTTTAGCAAGGTAATCCCCTTTGTATCTTTAAGAAAAAGTAGTCACATTTAGTAATGTACAAAGCACAAGACTAGAGGCTGGAGGATATGGCTATTGAAAAGTTTTACAATTTCAAAGTTCATTTAATCATCTACATTATTATTAACGGAAATTTTATACTTTCTTCTTCAATGTAGTATTATTACTAATAGCTTTGTTTAAATACCGTTGACATTACTTTATAGCTAGGTACCACAAAATTTATAAACACGTGCAACGCATGTGCCGAGAGAATTGTTATGTTCTATCTAAACATGTACGCTGGGATGCTCTACATATACCTTATTTAGTTCTATCAATTGTTTATAACCATCTTATTGTTGCTTTAAATGCTTGCTTCCTGACTAAGGTGACAATATTTTATCACAATTTACGGTAAACCTCAATTGGAAGATGAGAGGAGTAAAAACATCATTTGAACCCATTTGCCTTGTGACAGTGAAGCAGTACTATAGCTGAGTTAATTCCAGTCCTGTTGATTTGGAAATCCAAGTGCGACTGATCCTTCAAAGTTTAACACTTCTGTGCGCTGATATGATATGGTTTTTTATAACATTGATTATTTAATTGTCCTATGCTACTGCCTAACAGGTATTTTCCGTAATTTTAATTTGGTAATTAACTCCTTGCTTCAATAAAATTGAAACTATTTTACACAAATCGTGTGCTGCATGACTCAGTACCCACGTGCAACGCACGTGCCGGGACACTAGTTTAAGATAATAGAATAAAGATGTGGATTTTCAGTTTTCACTTTCACATCTAGAGCCTGTTTGGGTGAGCTTAAAAGTAGCTTAAAACTACATATGTGTTTTTTGGGTGTTTGATAACGTAAAAAGCAATGAGCGTACAAGCACTTTTGTACTTAATATAAGACAAAAGTGAGAAGTTAGGAAATCCTAACTTCTCAAAAGTGGCTTATACGCAACTTATGGCTTATAAGCTTCTTATAATAAGCTCACCCAAACAGGCTCCTAGTTTAATTTAAACAGTATAGCTACTGTGTTTCAAAACTCAAACTTACCGCAAATATATGTATCATTTTCCTGTGATCTAGACATGGTTTCATAATTTCTACATTAGATCAGAGTGTTACCTTCTCCCAAATTCCATTTTCTTGGTTTTCATGATATACTAATTAATTGCCATAAAATGATTGATTTTAGTGGAATCCTTATCCCAACTGTGAATTGGGATAACAAAGAATGGGAATTTCACTCTGGTGACAAGCACATTCAAAATCAATTCATAAATCTTGCTCTTCAAACATAAGTGCAAGCTTATCATTTAAGGCTCATCAAAAGTTCTATAACATGCTCTTGAATTACTGGAATCTTCGGAAAACATCCACAGATGTTATAATTAAGGATGTGGAGTCAAGTAAATATATCAACCTAGCTAAGTTGTCGAGATAAGGCACAATATCAGTCCAATCGATTCAAAGACATCTGAACATCCGTAGGCAAAAAAAAAAAAAAATTAAAATAGTATAGCTCAACTCCAAAAGCTAGCTCAAGAGGTGATTACTGTCCAAGACCCTATTCCAACCAATGTGCGAAACTCAACATATAAACATCAATTTGGGAGACAAAGTAAATCCTTATAAGATCACGGGCTCAAATCAAAATTCATATACACGTGATAGTAGGGCGACACTATACTTTCGCAAAATCCTACATATGGTACAGAGGTACAATATAAACATGAACACGGAGGTATACAAGTGATAGTAGGGCGACACTGCTCTCGCAAAATCCATACATATGCTACAGAGGTACAATATAAACATGAACACGGAGGCTCCCACATTAATCCAGAGTTAACAAAAGTATTAAAGGAAAATCTCCTGAATACAATATCACTAATCAAAGTAGTTTAATTACATATATATCTTTTAATCATTTCATTAGGAGTGTTGATGGATCAGCAAAACGAACAGAGAATGATTTGAAGAGGTGATCAGGTTCATCCCAATTGAAACCATTATCAAAATTCTGTGCATAAGTGCATTCATCATAACGATGAATTTCTTGCACATGCACAGATCTAGACCACTTAAGCCTTAATCTTTTCTTCTTTTCCTTCTTGTCATTTGAAAACTTTTTCCACAAAACTTTCCAAATGGAGGTTTTCGTTGGTCCACCTTTAGAAACTGATTCTTTCACTGCTTCATCTTCATGATAATTATGTCTTCCCAATTGAATACTTCTGCTTCTTGTGCTAAAGCTTCTGGACCAATTCTTAACATCCATTCTGAGGATCAACAAGAAATTCGAGTTAAATAAGAGAACAAGTATTCACTATAATGAGATATGGTTTGTGAAAAAGTATTACAGTTGGATTTTTAAATGAATTGGCTGTGGCTATTTATGTGTTATGACAGATGGAGTATTAAGTAGAATAGTGTTATAAAAGGCAGAAATATATAGTATGCTTTTGGTAAGAGATTCGGACAAATATGATCGGTTTAGACTATTACATCTGTAAAGTTCACTTGGTTTGACCAAAAAAATGTGTGGCATAATTTAATTCATACATGTGTTCTGATTTGGTGAACATAACGTTTTCAGTTTTAAGTACAATTAATTATTTTCAGGCACGTTGTGGTTTGACAAATGTTGTGAATTACTATAAACCCAGAGGAATGTGCTTGATCCCTTTCTAGTATATCTCTAAAATTTAAAAAAAAGCAACGCGTTCAGTAGAAGCATCTTATTGCATGATTTGTAAATGTTGTCATCTACTTAGCATTCTAAACTTTTCTGTTTCTTATGTTTGTTAATACTGTACTTTAAGCTTCAATCTAATAATATGAGTTGGTCCTTCAGTACAGACTTTCTTTCCGTTTTTCTTACCTTGGGTCTCTCCAATCGCCAAAATATAAAACAAGAAAAGAACACCTTAATTAGGACACAAATAGTAATATCAAGATTCAAAATAGTAATATTTTAATTAAATTAGTATAATCATGTAAAGCAAATTTCTAATTGTAGGTACGCCATTATATATACATTTAATACCTCAATGAACTACCTCAATGATTGTAGAGGTTAGGCATGGCCCCCCTCTAATATACTCTGCATTTTAATTATATGACAACTAACCAGATGGGAACTTGGGTGATTTATTTTTTTTAAGAAAATAACAAATACCTTAATGAAAATTTCTAAATTGTAGGTACATCATTATATATACATTTAATACCTTATCGAGATTCGACAAAAGTCGTCTCTTATTCAGAAATACAACTCCTACTTTCTCGCTTTTATTCTAATAATCTTCATTAATTATATTATTGCATGCGATCTTATATAAATTTATCTATTTAACCTATTAAGCAAGTTTTAGACATACCTCGATTCTTTTTCTGAACTAGACAGGTTTAGCAGCGGTTTGTTATTAATAGCAGCGGTTCTTTCAGTGGTTCAACTAAACCGCCGCGAAAGAGTTTTAGAACAACCACTTAGGTAGCATTTTTTAAACCGTTGGTATAATTTTTTTCAGTAGTTAAAACCGCTGCTAACAACAAATTTTTTTATAGTGAAAGTATAATCATGTAAAGAAAATCTCTAATTGTAGGTACAGCATTATATATACATTTAATACCTCAATGAACTACCTCAATGATTTAAGAGGTTAGGCATGGCCCCCCTCTAATATACTCTGCATTTTTACTATGATAACTAACCAGATGGGAACTTGGGTGATTTAATTTTTTAAAAAAATAACAAATACCTTAATGAAAATTTCTAAATTGTAGGTACATCATTATATATACATTTAATACTTTATCGAGATTCGACAAGAACCGTCACTTAACTTATTCAGAAATACAACTCCTACTTTCTCACTTTTATTCTAGTAATCTTCATTAATTATATTATTGCATGTGAATCTTATATAAATTTATCTATTTAACCTATTTAGCAAGTTTTAAACATAAACAATCACTACTAAAAAACAGGCTTTTTCGACCGCCCAATCGGTCGAAATACGGTCGACACGTCGACCGCATTTCGACCGATTGTGGTGGTCGACCCAATTATGGTCGAAAATCACCCTTCGACCGAATTCGACCGACTTCGACCGAATTTCGGTCGAAGGCCTATCGACCGAAATTCGGTCGAAAGGCTGGTAATTTTTTTTGATCAACTATCGACCGAAAGTCGGTCGAAAACCTGTAAAAACCTGGAACATAAAAGCAGAAATTAGCCCTAAACCACCTGTAAATTCAGCAACACGCAGAAAATCCAGACAAAATACATTCATAAACGATATTCAAACAAGGCTAACAAAGCCAAACAATAGAAATGAGTCTTTTAACATTAGTTCAAGTGTTACAATAATCAAACAAACTTAACAAACAGTTTAAAGTTCAACAATCACTACTACTGGCTAGAAGCTGAACTAGACTCGGCATCAGACTGAGACGGCGAATGGTGGCGACGCCTGCTCTTGCTCTTTCCCTTTCCCGAGCTATCACGCTTTCCTTTGCCTTTTTTTGGGTTCCTTAGGAGCTGTTGCATCATTTCATGCATTTCTCTTTGATGAGCCTCCTGTGCTAAGCGCATAGCTTCATTTTGTCTTTTCAGCTCTTCAATCTTCTGTTCCATCCGAGTCATTTTTTCAGGAGTTACATAGCTTGAAGGCGCAGTAGAACACGAGCCCAAGTAGTTCGATTTATGCTTGCCAGATGAATACAGAGTTGCAAGGCCATAAGCGGACCCCTTCTTCACCCCTCCGACCGCTTCCAACCATAAATTGGTTTCTTGCTCGAGCGTTAGCGGTGCTGGGGTACTGCTTCCGCATTCAGATTATTGAGTCGAGGTCCAGTCCTCAACGGCCTTTGTAGCTCTTTCCTGAAAAACAGAAATATATCAACGGTACAAATATGAAGTATAAACGTTGAAGGAATGGCGCGAAAAAAGTTTGAATTTAATAACTTACCCAGGTCTCTTTTGCGCGAGGCTCGACCCAGGCTTCTCTGCCCTTTTTATCTTTCTTGATATGGCGGATCTTTTGCATTTCAGAGAGTGGAATAGTCCGATTTTCTTGCTTTTCCTACAAATTAAAGAAGAGAACAAGTTAGATAAAAAATAAACTATTATAGTAATTCTTATAAATTAAATTACTTTACCAAGCGCATCTTCTTCGTCGCAGCGCTAACTGCGCCACCGGTATGCAGCGATCCACCCTTACTTGATGCCCGCGCTTTCTTCCCTTGTTCTCTCTTCTTCTGAAATTCGGGAGTATCCCAATATTGCTGCAGCTCTCTCCATTGATGATCATAGAGGAAGCCGGGCATTTTTCCTCTTTTGCGCGCAGTATACATTGGGGAAGTTAGAACGGACTTTATAGTCCAGAGCCGGATGCCACTTACACTGAACCTGCAATATTCATCAAAATATTTTATTTAAACATAATCATTAAAAAAACCTGCAATTAGTGATAAACCGTATGCATATTTATCACCTCAAAAGCCTGCATTATCCGTTGCTTTACTTGAGGGGGCACAGCGCCCCAGGATGGCCACGATTCTTTCCATTGAGATTTCATGAATTTCGTCACCACAGGAGTAGCATCAGTGTTGGGGCAAAAGCTACATAAAAAAACAGAAGGGCAATGATGGAATCCATGGCAGCTTGAGATATACTACAATCTGATTTGATACTCATCAATCTAACAGCAACTGACAACTGGGAATGCACCGAGCCCTCATAAAATGGACGACTTGTTTCCTCAACCGTTCATAGAATTGATTTGCCTCGGCATTGGGAATGTGCTCAATGATTGGCTGTGATGTATCCAGCTGAAGGGGATCATTAGCCGGGTACATCCCAAAAGCATCATTCACCATATCTTCCATTCTACACCCGGCTGCTTGGTCTGGTTCCACAACCGGAGAACTCCTAGCGCCATGAATATTTTTAAGATTTTGAAGTTGCTGCTGCAAGTCCCAAGGCTCTCCATGATTATACCAAACGTAATAATTTGGCATAAACCCCTTCTTATACAAATGTAACTCGACATTCTCCAAATCTTGTATCTTTACACATTCGCATTTTTCACATGAACACATAATTTTGCCATGCCTTAAATAATCGTCTGTGTTGCGGGCTATATCAAGAAATTCCATAACACCCGCTACAAACGAAGGCCTCAACCCCCGCCGCTCGGGAAAGTTTCTATTATCCATCCACAGACGACGTCGATTAATGTCCATATCTACACAAACATTGCAAGATTGAGAAACAATATGTATGATTTTTTATAATAGTTGCCACTTTTTTGTAATTGCTATAGCAAGATTAATGTCGTCGGGTTTGTTAATGCACAGAACTTGTTTGATGAAATGCCCCAAACAAACAATATTTTTTAATAACACCCTATTAATTACTACTATCAAAGCAATTCAAACCAACAAAAGCTTATTCGTTTTAGGCATAACATGTTCGTCTTCTCAACAATACCAAGGCAACAACACATTCCAAACAACACTACCAAACAATTCCAACAACTACAACAATCCCAAACAACACAATCCTAACTTTATAATATCTAACAACACCAAACAAGTTCTTCAACATCAGCAATAACTACAATAAAGTTTGCTAACTAATAATTAACTACCTATGCAACATTATAGGCCAAAGTTAAAAAATAATTAAATACATAATTAAATTCGGATTTAATAAAAAAAAAAAACCTTACCTCGAGGTTGATTTATGCTCCAATAACACCTACTAATGATTTCCCACTAGTTATATGCTTCAAAACTACAAAAAAAATTGAGTTAAAAAGTTAGGGTTTAAGTTTTACAAAGTAATTAAAATAACCCTAAAATTAAGAATTTACCTTGAATTTCTTGTAATAGGTAGTGTTTAGGAGGGTAGAATGTATTTGATTTTTGATTTTGGGGTGGGTTATGGTGGTTTTCGGGTGGGCACGTTTGGGGGAGTGGTTAGAGGGTTTTTGTTTAATTGGGGAAGAAGATAGAAATGGAGAAGAAGGGGTCTGCTGAAAAATATAACGGGTGCTCCGACCGACCTATCGACCGAAATACAATAAAAGTTTTTGGCTATTTCGACCGATTTTCGGTCGAACAGTTTTGACTAAGTTAACTGTTCGACCGAAAATCGGTCGAAATAGCTGTTCGACCAATTTTCGGTCGAACACTGGTAGTCGAAAAATACAGTTTTTTTTAGTAGTGAATTAATGAATGAGTTACAATAAGAAAAAAGAGTAGCCCTCCATCCGAATATATAAGAAAAGTGTTCGTGAGATAAAATTGATGTGTAAATTCACTCGGCCTTCGGGTTGGTTTCAGTAATGTGATATCAGAATCTTCCGGGAGATGCTTTGCAAGTCCATTAAGGGAGGTTATTTACCAATTAAAATTTGACCATATTAAGTGTTTATATCGAACTATATCAACTTACCATAATTAAGTATAATTAAGTGATTTACTAAAGTTAGAATATGTATTCAACTTAACATGCTTAACCCGTAGATTTTCAATATACAAACACATGTCATACACCTATTAATTTGAAATAAAAATATTAGATGCATGTAAGTTTTTATTGTTAGAAGAGGATTCTGTCTTCTAGTGGTTTCCTTTCACAAATACTATGGCTCTTTCTCATTTTCATTTCCATTTCCATTTCCACCTTCCACAACTACAGTGTTGTACTTTATGCACCTCTTAGAGACACTAGGGGGGGGGGGTTGAATAGTGTCCTCCGATTTTTTCATTGCACGAACCTGGTTCTTCAGTAGCAGAACAGGGTTCGTCAACTCTTTTTATGCAGCCTTCTACTTTAGGACACACTTCAAAACCTACACCAAGGATACGAGGATTTTACGTGGAAAACTCCTTGCTCAAGGGAGAAAAACCACGACCCACACTCTGGGATTTTGAAACTGAATCCACTAACACAAGAGCAACGTTTTAGATTACAAACTCTGTAACTAAGGGGCTACACTCTAGACCCTAATCACTAATCAAAGCTACACTCTAGCTTTTCTAGTAATCACAAAATAGTTCACCTAATACATATGCTTCTACGATAAGCAAATAGGTAAAACAATGAAAGCACAATACGATGACAACTTACAACTCGATAAACCTAGACAATAGAATCTAGACTCAATATCACTGTATGCAACTAAGTTGTCTTCTCCAGTTTTCTCACGTAGACAGTTTGCAGATCGCCTTTGTATGCTCTCAACTCTCTATGTGTGAATAACTGATTTCGGCTGTCTCTTCTACTTGCTTTTATACGAGTCTTGCAACCCTAATTGAGTCCTACTGGGAATCCTCTTAATTATGGCAAGTTGAGATTCGCAGTAACTCTTTTCCATGTTGAAGTCTAACTCTTGTCCATACTTCAAAGACACAGCCTGGACACCGCCTCTTTTAGTCTGACTAGGATGAGTCTACAACCACGCGCCACTACTCCTAGTTCCACAGGGATTTGCAACCCGTAATCTTTTCGATCAAGCGTGCCCTTCATCTTGAGGACTAGGTTCTTCTCATGAATCTCAGTGTCCTTCCTGTTTGTCATGCTTCAAAACCAGCTCTCAACAAATTTCTCCTTTTTGATGATGACAAACAAATGTTGCCCAAGAACCTGACTACACATAACCAAAAACAAGAACCAAAAGTAACGGAACAATAAAAACAGATGATTAGGTCACAAACACCCAAACATTCATTCTTCCCCCTTTTGGCATCATCGAAAAGATTCAAAGACCTGCAGGAACCTGTCAGTTTAATCTAGACTAGAGCACAAGGCAACTCATCAGTGTCAAGAACACAGGTATATCAAAATAAGGGCCCAACAAGGAACCAAATACTTAAGCAAGAAACAGTCATAAACATAAGAAATTTAAAATCAACATCCAGAGTGTGACAGCAGCACACTCCATTAATAGTTACACAACAAAATTTAAATTGTCTTAATCATCCACAACATGCAATCAAAGGAGAGTAGGAAGGGGTAGAGATCAGGTAGAGTAGGAAGTGGTAGAGATAGGCGGACAGGACTGGAAGAATCACAGCTGAAGGTTGAAGTGTTTGACGAGTGCCTCAAGTTGCTTCGTATTCTTGGCCCTCTCCATCACCAGCTCGGCCTCATACTTGTGGCAGTCAATCTTCAAACGATCAATTTCTTGATCCTTCACCTTCAACTGTCTGTACAGCTCTGCATTTTCTTCATTAACTTCAAGAACCATTTTCTCCAGTTCCTGCACAGCACCAATGGCCTCATCAGGTCCATATTCTTCACTGTCCTCTGACTGCTCCTGCTTCACCTGCATTGGCCTTTTGGAAGCTCTGCTTTCTTGGAAGAAGTCACAGTTTTTAAGCACATTAACCCCAAACCTCTGATGGATGGTTGGCTTCTTCCCTGCTTATAAAGGCACTCCAAAATGCTCAAGAATCTGATGAATGATGTAAGAATGCACAAGAGAGTGTGGCTTCTGATCAGTATCACAAATTCTCTTTATGTGCCTAATAATGAGCCCAGGCAAATTAATTTTCACCCCTCTGTCCATCAGATCCATATATGTCAGGTCAAGAGCACTAGCCTCACAATTTCTTTCTCCCCTAGGTAGAAGAAACCTATGCACAAATTCAAACAACAGCTGATGTGCAGGCTCCATCTCCTTCTTCTCAACCTTCCTCTCCTTCCTTAGTCTGGGTTTCCCTGAAAACTTCCTAACAACATCTAAGGGAGTGACTCTATCAGTTCTTTTTGGCCATTTCAGCTTAACATACCTGCAATAACCTTCTGCAGGTACATCCAGAATCACTCCCAATTCAGGTCTCCCAAACTCAATTTCCACACCTCTAACAGTGGTAAACGCCCTCCTGGCTACTACCCTGCAATTTGTATAAAATTCTCTAACTTCATCCACAAACAGCTTCCTTTCTTTGTTGGAAAACAAACTCAGCCAACCCTGATCTCCAATCATTCTCAACAAGGATTTCATATGAAACTCCTTTTCATCATACAGAATACTGCCTGGCAGCACCTGATGTCTAGAGAAGAAGGCTTCCCTATCCACTTCTTTTCTTTTCTTCTTACTCTCCATCTCACTGTCAGTGTCAGAATCACTGGGTTCCACATAGCTCCCAGCCTCACTCTCCTGCTCTTCTTCTTTCTTCTTCTCTTCTTCCCTTACCTTCACATTAGTTACTGTTCTTCCCAGCTTTTCAACCTTTTCCGTCTGCAACTTCAATGCAGACCTAGTACCAACTCTTCTCACAACAGGCTCACTAGCCTCTTTGTCACCTCCTTCTTCACTGTCTTCATCTACCAATCTAGATTTCAACACTGGCTTCCCATCTCTCACCAACCTTCTTCTTTTTTCAGGCTCTACTCTATTTTCTTTTACAAACACCACCTCATCTTCTTCTTCCTCACCAGTCATCTTCTCATCCTCTACCCCAAATTTTCTTTTTCTTTTTAATTTTTCTACTTCCTTATCACTCTCTTGCTTCTCTACAACAACTTTCTTGTTCCCTTCCTCATCAGATTCTGTCCAGCTAAACTCTGCATCATCAGCCCCATTAGGTTTTGGACAAGCAACAGGCTCTTGTCCCAAACCCTCTGAAGCTTAAGCAGTAGCAGGTCCACCACACTCCGGACCTTTAGGCACAGAATCCTCTACACACTCGACAATTCCACTTACATCTTTACTGGACTCAACTGCATCTTTTCTCAAAGTTTCAACATTATCTGGTTCTCTAAACTGTTCTTCGATTCTTTCTACTACATTTAACTTGTCTCCAGACTCACCACCTACAGAGCCCTGCACATCCTCCCTAAGTTCATTCTTTTCACTATCTTATTCCCCCTCACATGAATTCCCCTTATCTATTTTGTCTCTTTGCTCATCACCCATTATTTTATCTAGTTCAGCGACTAGGGTTTCAGATTCTACAATACCAGGACTGGTTATATTGACTGAACCAACAGGTGTAGATGAAATAGGGTCCGGAATTACCTCATGCAGTGATTGAGATGAACTTTGTGTAGTGGGTGTCGAGAGAACAGCTCTTGACCTTAACTTCTTTGCAAGTTTCTTGTCCCCCTTTTTGAGAAATTTGATGCGAGCCCTTGCGATTCTTTCCGCTAGAGTGGATGGAGGTGGTCTTTCAGACATCTTGAAGGATTTTGTGAAAGCTTTCTGAGTTTGTTGAAAGGTTTACTGTTTTAGGGCTTGAGAGAATTTTGATGTTCAAACGGAAGAGTTGGGTGAGTTGTGAGAGATTGAAGGAGAGTTGTGGAAAGAGAAGGGTTTTGTGATGTGACAATATCTAGGGAAGGCAAGAAGTAATGAGTATAATGAAAGGCAGCTTTTTGAACTTCTTGAGAACCGGGAAGAGATTTGACGGTTATGAACTTAATTCAATAAGCCCTTTTCAAGAAGTGGGGTCCAAGCAAATTAAAAGGAGTTCTATCCTAAAAAGGAATGTGTTCCTATAATTTAGGAAGTTATGAGAATATGGAGAATCTCCCATGATGCACGTATAATAGACAATTTTGATTTTAGTTGTGAATACTATCAAACAGAGTAGACTGAATGTACCTGGACACGATTCCTCATGTTCAGACTGGTTCCTTCTCAGTACATAGTAGGTTCTTCATGGGATCACATTATTTGTACCTGGTGCTCAAAACAACTAAACGAGTGTACTTATTCAAGTACAAATTTAGCCCAGATAGTAATGACAAGTTTCTAACAGACACATTTACTACTAAACTAGCCAATCACAAGGGGGTTACCTTCTAGGTCATCCGTGTATTTTGGTCATCCCTAACTCCAACCTGTTCCTCTCGAACTGTACCTTGTTCAAAGCTTTGGTAAATATGTCAGCAATTTGATCTTCAGTCCTGCATGAATTCATAGTAATTAGCCCTTTTCCACATTGTCTCTCAAGAAATGATGTCTGATGTCAATGTGCTTGGTCCTTTTATGTTGGACTGGGTTCTTGGTAATATTCACAGCACTAGTATTGTCACAGAAGATTGGCACTGCCCCACACTTAATACCAAAATCCTCCAGTTGCTGCTTGATCCATAGCAATTGTGAGCAGCAAGAAGCAGCTGCCACATACTCAGCTTCAGCAGTTGATAAGGCAACTGAATTTTGTTTCTTTGTAGCCCATGATACCAAGCAAGGACCTAAGAAGTGTGCCATCCCTGAAGTGCTTTTCCTATCAACCAAATGACCTGCATAATCTGCATCAGCAAAACCAATTAGTTCAAAAGTTCCTCCTCTGGGATACCAGAGGCATAGATCCTGAGTCCCTTTCAAGTATCTCAGGATTCTCTTCACAGCTGTCAAGTGTGATTCCTTGGGTTTTGACTGAAATCTGGCACACAGTCCCACGTTGTATACTATGTCAGGTCGACTTGCAGTGAGATAAAGAAGTGAGCCAATGATTCCTCTATACTTCGTCTCATTTGTCGAAGGACTAAGTTCATCCATATCCAGTTTTGTTCCAGGAGCAATAGGGGTAGTCATCTCCTTTGCTCCTTCCATGTTAAATTTCTTCAGCAATTCCTTGACGTATTTCTGCTGATGAATCATAGTTCCTTCCGGTGTCTGCTTTATCTGCAACCCAAGGAAGAAATTCAATTCACCCATCATGCTCATCTCAAACTCACTTCCCATCAGGTCAGCAAAACCTTTGCTCAACTCCTCGTCAGTGGCTCCAAAGATGATATCATCGACATACACTTGAACTACCAGTAGATCCTTTCCTTGCTTCTTAAGAAATAGTGTGTTGTCAATTTTACCTCTTGAAAAGCCATTTTTCATCAAGAAGCCTGAGAGTCTTTCATACTAGGCTCTAGGAGCTTGCTTCAAACCATATAAAGCCTTGTCCAGTTTGTACACATGATCAGGGAATTCATTGCTCACAAAACCTGGAGGCTGCACCACATAAACTTCTTCATTCAGGTAGCCATTCAAGAAGGCGCTCTTTACATCCATCTGATACAGTGTAAATTCCATGTATGTACCAAAAGCAATCAGCATTCAAATGGCTTCCATTCGTGCAACTGGTGCAAAAGTTTCATCATAGTCTATTCCTTCTTCCTGATTGTAACCTTGGACAACCAATCTTGCCTTGTTTCTTGTAACTATGCCATGTTCATCCAGCTTATTCCTGTACACCCATTTAGTTCCAATTATGGATCTGTCCTTCGGCTTAGGAACCAGGTGCCACACCTTGCTTCTTTCAAATTGATGAAGTTCCTCCTGCATAGCCATAATCCAGTCTGGATCTTCTAGAGCTTCTTTTACATTCTTTGGTTCCAAAGATGAGAGGAAGGCAAAGAATGCACAGAAGTTCTTTAATGCTGACCTGGTCATAATTCCTGTATCTAATTCAGATAGAACGTTCTCCAAGGGGTGAGAACTTTGATGTTTCCATGGCTTGATCTGAATCTGATTAGAAGAACCTGCAGTATCGTCTTGGGTAGATTCTTCTTGACTTTCTTGATCTTCAGCTTCATCAGAAGTTCCCCCTGTCAGGTTGACTCCTTCATCTGATGTAACTGTATTCTCCTTTTCATCTGAGTCTTCCAGTTCATCTATGCTTTCTTCTCTCCTTAAGCCAATCACTTGATCATCTGCATCAGTTTCTCCTATTTCCTTATCTGATTCATCAAACACCACATGCATACTTTCTTCTACTACTTGTGTTCTTCTGTTGAGTACCTTGTATGCCTTACTTTGAGCAGAATATCCCAAGAATATTGCCTCATCACTCCTAGCATCAAACTTTCCCAAAGGTTCCTTGCCATTATTGTGAACAAAGCATTTGCAACCAAAAGGCCTTAGGTGGGCAATACTTGGCTTTCTACCTCTGAGTAGCTCATATGGAGTTTTGTCAAGGATTGCTCTGATGGAACACCTATTCAGCAAGTAACATGCAGTGTTTACAGCTTCAGCCCAGAAGTTTCTTGCTAGTCCACTTGACAGTAACATGGTTCTAGCCATATCCTCCAATGACCTGTTCTTCCTCTCGACCACCCCATTTTGTTGGGGAGTTCTTGGTGCAGAAAAGTTGTGATCTATGATGTTCCTTGCACAGTACTTAGAAAATTTTGAGTTTTCAAACTTAGTTCCATGATCAGATCGAATACTGATGAGTTCCAGACTTAGCCTTTTCTGAACTACACCAGCCCAGTCTTTAAAACTCTCAAAAGCTTCATCCTTAGAGGCCAAGAACAAGGTCCATGTATACCTTGAGCAGTCGTCAACAAAAACGAACACAAACCTCTTACCTCCTCTGCTCTTGACCCTCATAGGTCCACACAGATCCATATGCACCAGCTCCAGTGGTTTTAATGTACTGACCACTTTCTTTGATTTGAACGACGTTCTCACATGCTTTCCCTTTACACAGGCATCACACATTTTTATGTTTTCAAACTTCTTGCTTGGCAATCCACGAACCAGTTCCTTTGAGGCCAGCTTGTTTAATTGAGTGAGACTTGCATGACCCAGTCTTTTATGCCACAGCTGAGAGTCACTTTCTTGCACATTCAAGCATGTCAGAATATTTTCAGGTAAGGACTTCAGTGACGCCTTGTACACATTGTTCACCCTTTTTCCTTCCATCACCACTTCTCCACTCTGTAGGTTCTTCACGATGCACCCTACAGATGAGAAGCTCACTTCGTTTCCTCTGTCACATAGTTGAGAGATGCTTAGTAAATTGTGTCTAAGACCATCCACACAATAAACATTTTCAATTGCATGCTCCAGAGATCTCCCAATCTTCCCAATGCCTACTATCTGACCACTTTTTCCTCCTCCGAAGGCCACACTGCCTCCTTAAAATGCTGCGAGTGAGAGAAAATTTCTTCTATCTCCTGTTATATGCGTAGAACAACCGCTATCAAGAATCCAGCTTGAGTTGTTCTCCCTCACTCCAGCCTGCAAAACAAATTAGAGGTTAGCCTTAGGAACCCAGACAAGCTTGGGTCCCTTCTTATGAGAGAATGGATAAATCAGATCTTGTTTGGCCCATTTGGGTAAAATATATTTTTTATTTTTGGCTTTTGCCTTGCTTATGTTAACACACCTTTGTTTAGTATGACCAGTTTCACCACAAAAAGTGCATAACATGTTACAAGGTAATCCCACATATTTGCTTTTAGGATTATATGGAGGCAAGGGCTTCTTGAATCCTAATCCTTGTTTTCCCTTGTTTTGATTTTCAAGAACCCAATTTATTGCCTCAGAAGATTTATTCCATTTTGTTAGTCTGGTAAGTTCAAGTTTTGAGTTTTCAACCTTTTGATTCAAAATCCTGTTTTTTTCAATTTCTTGATACAGAATTTCATTGGCTCTTTTCAACTCGTCTTCCAGAAAGGTTTGAACTTCACTCATAACTTGCTTACCATTCTTACTCTCTCTTAACTGATTACATTCCAATTCAAGCTCAGTGATCTTGGAGTTTGACACAAGAGTCTGTCCTTTCAAGATGGCATTGGTTTCTTCAAGCTCGATGTTCTGTTCTAGGAGACTCTTGTGCTTAGTTCTAAGATCACGCAGTTCTTCAGTTAATTTATCTTTTTCAAGCTTTTCTTTTTCATATCCTTCAATCAAGGTGGCTGTGATTAGAATTAAATTTTCAGAAGAGTATGTATGTAGAGTTTCCTTTAAATCAGATAAACATACCTCTGCTGAACAGCCAGCTTCCTCTCCATCAGTTGCCATGAGAGCGGAGTCCTTCTTTGTGTTGTCAGCTATGTACAACTCCTTCAGTTTCTTCCATATCTCCTTGGTTGATTTACATTCCAGTATCCGTCCAAGCACATCATCTGTAAGTCCTCTTCTTAGATAACCCTCAGCCTTGGAGTTTGCTTGAAGCCAGTCCAGATCTTGAGGATCTAGTTCTTCCACTTTCTTGGGTACCAGGACTCCATTTGCTGCTCTTTTCACTGGAACATGAGGTCCTCTTTTCACAATTAGCCACAGGCTGTAATCAGTTGCCTGCAAGAAATTTTTCATCTGTTTCTTCCAGTAATTGTAATGAGTCCCATTGAACATTGGTGGCTTTGATGGATCTCTTCCCCATCTGACTTCTCGAGGATTTTCTTCATCAGAACTAACATCTGTCATTCCTGCTAGTGCTAGTGGTGAGTCATCATCAGCTTCCTTCTCGTGATCAGACTCACTATCAGTTGGTCCCCATGTGGCATAGAAGGCTTCCTTCCTTTTCCTTCGTTCTGCTCTAAAGTTTGGAGGCCGTCTTGACCTTTTCTTGTCTGCATCAAAATCCTTTGTGGTTTCCCTTTCCTTTTCCTTAGCGGCTCTGTTCTTCATCCATTCTATTTCCCACATCGGACAATCCATGACAGCATGATCCTTCTTGAAGCATTTGAAGCATCCAGAATAGTCAGGACTATCAACTATGTTCTTCCTGCTAGAGCTTTCCTTGTTCCCTCGCTTAAATCCTTTAAACCTTCCCAGATTGAGTTTTTGTCTTAGGGCACTTACCATCGCAGCTTCCACTGATTGAAGATCAACATATTCATCAGCTTCTTCTGTTGCTTCCAGTGCAAGGGTCTTTTCCTTCTTTGCTGCAGGTTTAGCCTTTGAGTCTTTCATCATCTCATGCGTCTTCAGACTTCCAACCAGTTCTTCAAGCTTAATGGATTTCAAGGGTTTTGATTCAATGATGGCTGTCATTTTTGGTTCCCATGCTTCAGGCAACACATTTAGGATTTTGTCAACCATCTCCACTTCAGGTAATTCCATCTCCAACGATCTCATTTCGTTGGTGATCATGGTCAGTCTGGTCATCATCTCCTGAATCGACTCATTCTCACCCATAGTAAACAACTCAAATTGTCTCTTCAACATTCTTCTTTTTGAGTCTTTTACTTCTGTGGTTCCTTCGTATGCAACCTGCAAGGCATCCCATATTTCCTTAGACGTCTTATATGATGATACTCGATTGAACTCTTCTGGACCCAGACCACATATAACCAACCGCTTGGCCTTGTGGTTCTTTTCGATCATCTTATAATCCGACTCATCAAACTCTTCTTTCAGCTTGGGTTCTTTTGTGGCAGTGGTTCCTTCACCAACTATTTTGGTGGGAATCAGATTTCCTTCAGAGACTATCAGCCAGAGTTGATAATCTTCAGCACATATGTAATTCTCCATTCTATTCTTCCACCATGCGTAGTATTACCCATTAAACTGTGGAGGCCTCAGAACCGACTGTCCTTCAGTAATAGTAGGCGGTGCACTCATTCTGATCCTTCTCAAGGTGTTAGCCTTACAAGAGAAGACCTGTTCTTATACCACTTGTTGTACTTTATGCACCTCCTAGAGACACTAGAAGGGAGGGGGGGTTGAATAGTGTCCTCCGATTTTTTCGTTGCACGAACCTGGTTCTTCAGTAGCAGAACAGGGTTCGTCAGCTCTTTTTATGCAGCCTTCTACTTTAGGACACACTTCAAAACCTACACCAAGGACACGAGGATTTTACGTGGAAAACTCCTTGCTCAAGGGAGAAAAACCACGACCCACACTCTGGGATTTTGAAACTGAATCCACTAACACAAGAGCAACGTTTTAGATTACAAACTCTGTAACCAAGGGGCTACACTCTAGACCCTAATCACTAATCAAAGCTACACTCTAGCTTTTCTAGTAATCACAAAATAGTTCACCTAATACATATGCTTCTACGATAAGCAAATAGGTAAAACAATGAAAGCACAATACGATGACAACTTACAACTCGATAAACCTAGACAATAGAATCTAGACTCAATATCACTGTATGCAACTAAGTTGTCTTCTCCAGTTTTCTCACGTAGACAGTTTGCAGATCGCCTTTGTATGCTCTCAACTCTCTATGTGTGAATAACTGATTTCGGCTGTCTCTTCTACTTGCTTTTATACGAGTCTTGCAACCCTAATTGAGTCCTACTGGGAATCCTCTTAATTATGGCAAGTTGAGATTCGCAGTAACTCTTTTCCATGTTGAAGTCTAACTCTTGTCCATACTTCAAAGACACAGCCTGGACACCGCCTCTTTTAGTCTGACTAGGATGAGTCCACAACCACGCGCCACTACTCCTAGTTCCACAGGGATTTGCAACCCGTAATCTTTTCGATCAAGCGTGCCCTTCATCTTGAGGACTAGGTTCTTCTCATGAACCTCAGTGTCCTTTCTGTTTGTCATGCTTCAAAACCAGCTCTCAACATACAGGTACTGCATTCATTGTATTGATCATTTTCGATCTTTCGGTTATCAGCTTTATTCTCCCAGTTTCCCGTCAAAACTTGACTTTCTTTGTTACCAATATTATATTGACTGTCTGCACTCTACACAGTTCCAAGGACATTCTCAAAATCTTAGCATTAACAGTCATGCATTTCTAGACATGCATACTATGATCACATTATTAACATTGTTGGTGTTGAACTGTTGATCAATAAAATAGAAATATTTACTTAAAACACGTAAAGAAATGCAATAATTTTGAAATACTGGATTATGTATATTTAAAATTTTCAGTTTCCTATGGATTTTCAGGGAGTGCGCTATGCGCGTCGTCTTTTCTGTATGACATTGGATGCATGATCTATAACACATATTTATTAATATTGCAAGGGAAAAGTCATATGCCACTGATGTAAAACATGAAGCAAATAAATTAAATTGCTTAGATCATATGAACATATATATTGAGGCTCAAAAAATTAATATTTACTTATAAGAACAAAAAAAAATCACTAGGAAATTAAAAAGCTCCTTCATGCATTATATTATCACTAATCAAGTAATTTACATATCAACCAATCACTTCAAAAGGAGTTTTGTTGGATCAGCAAAACGAACGGAGAATGATTTGAAGAGGTGATCAGGTTCATCCCAGTTGAAACCATTGTCAAAATTCTGCGAATAAGTGTATTCATTATAACAAGGGACTTGCACATGCACTGACCTAGAACACTCAAGTCTTAATGTCTTATTCATAATTTCCTTCCTCTCCTTTAACAACTTCTTCCACAAAACTTTCCAAATGGATGATTTGGTAGCTCCATTTATAGAAAATGATTCTTTCACCCCTTCAGTATCATCATGATAATGTTTTCCGAATCGATTACTTCTGCTCCTTGTGCTAAAGCTTCTGTACCAATTCTTAACATCCATTCTGATGATCAGCTAGAAACTTGAGTTGCCAAGAAGATAATTAGTCACTTGCCCCAGTTATAAAGTTGTGAAAAATATAGAATAGGGAGTGGTATTAAGTTGGACTTAAAGGGATTGGCTGTGGGTACTTTAATACAAGCAGTTGGAGTTTAATTAATGGAATGGTCCAAAATGGCAAGTAGCTAGTAATAATAATATGTATACAGTATATAGCATGCTTTTGGTAGGAGATTGGACAAAGATGACGGGCTAATACTTTGGAAGTTGGTTCACTCGATTTGACCAAATAAATTAGCTGGCACTATTTAATTCAAGGATTATGTTATTGGGATAATGTTTCGAGTTAAGTATTATTATAATTATCAAGCACGTTATAGTGATTATATTATGTTTATGTTTTAAAAAGAAAAAGTTACTGTTGGATTTGGATGTTCACAATGATGTGGCTAGCTAGATAAACCAGGAAGCTGCTCAGTAACTCTCCCCCTCTTTTCTAATAATAAAAAACACAGATAATCGCCTTAATCGGGATTTACAGTTTTTGTAGGAAAATCTTCAGTGATTTTTGTTTTGTAGTCCATATATAAAGAAGTTTGTGCGCAAAATAGGCACTTCTAGCACCGCTGCTACCATTTTTACCCCATAAAAGAAGTTTTGACTCGGAGTATCCAGGGAGAGGTATCGTGGTGTATGCTATTTGCATATGATATAGTGTTGGTGAACGAGACTCGCAGAGGTGTCAATGAGAAGCTGGAGGTCTGGAGGCATTCTCTAGAGTCTAAAGGCTTTAGACTAAGCAGGACTAAGACAGAATATATGGAATACAAGTTTAGTGACGCTCCTGATGAGCCAGATGTGGAAGTGAGGCTTGATTCTCAAGTCATTCCTAAGAAAGGAAGCTTCAAATATTTGGCTCAATCCTCCAAGGCAATGGTGAGATTGATGATGATGTCAGTATGTCACACACCCTATAGGAGCAGGTTAGATGAAGTGGAAGCTCGCTTCCGGTGTATTATGTGACAAGAGAGTGCCACTTAAGCTTAAAGGCAAATTTTATAGGGTGGTCGTCAGACCAACTATGTTTTATGGAGCAGAGTGTTGGCCAGTCAAGAATTTTCAACCCTAGAAGATGAGCGTTGCGCAAATGAGACTGCTTCGATGGATGTGTGGGCACACTAAGATGGATAAAATGAAGAATGAAGTCATTCGTGATAAGGTTGTTGTAGCCCAGTAGCCGAGAAGATGCGAGAAGTGAGGTTGCAATGGTTCGGCCATGTGAGAAGGAGGAGTGTAGATGCGCCGGTGAGGAGGTGTGAGAGATTAGCAGTGTTGGGTCTACGGAGAGGTAGAGGTAGAGGTAGACCGAAGAAGAACTGGGCCGAGGTGATTAGACAGGACATGGTCCGGATCCAGATCACCGAAGACATGATCCTAGATAGGGGGCGTGGAGGTCGAGGATTAGGGTAGAAGGTTAGGTGATAGTCGAGCATCTTTTCCCTTATTAGATGTAGTAGTATGCTTGTGTAGCTGATTTCCATTTTACTCTCCGACTTTATATTTACTGTTATTATCTATTTGCTGGATATGCATTAGTTCTACATTTACTTTAGCATGATATCATTGGCTTGATTTTTCAAATGTGTTTTCTGATATGTTTCTTTTCCTAGACGAGGGTCTATCAGAAACAGCGTCTCCACCTTGGTGGGGGTAAGGTCTGCGTACATCTCACCTTCCCCAGACCCCACTTGTGGGATACACTGGTATGTTATTGTTGTAAGAGAAGTTTTACAAAAATAAGCCATGTTAGGAAAAGTTGTGGGAGACTGCCAGGGGAAACTCCTGGTGTTTGCCATGTCTTTGCTAATAGAAAGATTCGACTATCGCCATGAACTTTCTTAAGGGGGCTATTATTTTAAGATTTTCCTTACGATCTGATGGGACGCTAGAAGGTGTCCTATTTCTGTACATCACCGAAGAGGGAAAAAAGTTTCTGTCACAACGGATAAATAGTACTCCCTCCGTTCCAAAAAGGTTGTCATAGTTTGACTTGGAGCGGAGTTTAAGAAATGTGGTAAGACTTTTGGAACTTGTCGTCCAAAATAAGCCCTATACAAATATGTGGCTATAAAGCATTTCATTAAAGGTAAAGTAGTAGTTTCAAGTAATATTTCCAGATTTAGAATTGTGTCATTCTTTTTGAACTGACTAATAAAGAAATAGTGTCATCTATTTTGGAACAGAGGGAGTATGTCGTATCATCTGATTATATATAGCTCAATATTGATTTTAAGTGCATAACTTATCCATTTATATAAGTAACATGCCTTCTCAATTTTTTTATTATGTTTAAATTGCTTGGTTTGAGATAAACGAGTAAAATTAATTATTATATTTACCATATTTTTTTATTTCTTTATGTTTCTTAATTCTTTTAGCTTAAACTTTTACGAAATGCATGGGTTGCTTTATGAGCCAAACAAATTGATCGACTTTAATAGCTCTATAGAGTAAAGGAAATTCACCCACTCCCCTATCTAATCTATACCTCTCTAAGCCTATATTCACATTTAAATGGAACTATGGCACGCATAGGAAAGTTGGGATTTTTTTTTTGGGGGGTTCTTCTTGAGGGCCGGCAAGTTTTAGCTAATCGTAGAGTCAGGGGCGGCCTAACCGAACTTGTGGTCTAAAGCCATAATTAGTAAGAGGCCTTAAATATATTTCTCTAACTTTTCGAGATATATAGTCATTAGTTGTTTTTTTTTTGGTAATTAGTTAATATTATTAATCACCAAGTTGAGAATTACATCACAGCATAGCTAACACAGCTTGCTTACCTCTTAATCTGGACAACCTACTCAAGCTTACTGCCTATTTCTAAAGCTAAATCTAACTTCTAGAGCTAATAACACTACTAAAAATAAGGCATTTTCGGACCGAAATTCGGTTGGAGAACATTGTCCGACCGACGTGGTGGGATAATTCATCGAATTATAATTAAAAATTTTTTTTTTACTTTAGCCGACCGCCGCGGTCGGACAAGAATTAAAAATTTTTGACCGACCGCAGCGGTGGGAGATCGGTCGGTAGGCAGTGAATATAGCAGGACGGGAACACAGCCCGTTTTTCATTTCACCCAAAACAATTTTCTCTCTCTTTCGCCCCTTTCTTTCTTTCACCATTTTACCCGATTCCAAAGCCAAAATTCAACCCAAATCTATTAAAAAAACACTCTTAATCTCTTAATTCCATTCCTCTACAACTTGGTAAATTTAATTTTCATAGTTTTCTTCAATTTTTCCCCAAATCCGAAACCCTAACTTTTTTATCTATTTTTTTTGTAGTTCTTCCATCTATCAAAGTTGGGGATTGTACATTAGTGGTGGTGGAGCACAAAACCATCCCTTGAGGTGAGTTTTATGGTGAAACACCAATATATTTTTTTTAAATTTAATTTTAGCTCGTTTTTGTCATTTTTTCCTATGTTTGAATTTTAGCTCATGAAATTAATCCATGACATAGTAGTTGCTATTTGGTTGTGAACTAGGTTACATTGTGTTGTTGTTTTGTTTGGGAATTGTTGAAGCTAGTTTGACATTTTTGTTGGTATTGTTAAAATTAGGTTGATTGAAAAAGTGGGTGTTGTTAAAAAAATGATTGGGTTATTGAATACACATTTAGAAGATGATAAATTGGAAAGTAACACTTTGAATGGGTTGTTTTAGTGAAAAAGTAGGTGTTCCATTGAGAAGAGTACACTTTGAATGGGTTGTTGTTGATGGGTTCCTTTAGTAGTGTTGTTGTTGTTGAATGTTGTTAATGGTGTGTACTAGTGTTGTTGTTGTTGTTGTTGTTGTATTGCTTTGAGATAGAATTGTTGGTGTATAGTGTAGTTTGGTAGTTAGATTCTTTGAGGCATTTCATCAAATAAGTGGTGAGCAACAACTAAGTTGAATAGTTTGCAAATAGTTTTAGATTACTCCAACTAAGTATAGATAAGTAAATAGTTTTATCATTTTGAATAAATAGATATAAGTTGCAAATGAGTAGTGATAATGGATTGTTGATGTATTAGACTTGTTTTAGACATGTTTTAATCCATGACATAGTAGTTGCTATTTGGTTGTGAACTAGGTTACATTGTGTTGTTGTTTGGTTTGGGAATTGTTGAAGCTAGTTTGACATTTTTGTTGGTATTGTTAAAATTAGGTTGATTGAAAAAGTGGGTGTTGTTAAAAAAATGATTGGGTTATTGAATACACATTTAGAAGATGATAAATTGGAAAGTAACACTTTGAATGGGTTGTTTTAGTGAAAAAGTTGGTGTTCAATTGAGAAGAGTACACTTTGAATGGGTTGTTGTTGATGGGTTCCTTTAGTAGTGTTGTTGTTGTTGAATGTTGTTAATGGTGTGTACAAGTGTTGTTGTTGTTGTTGTTGTTGTATTGCTTTGAGATAGAATTGTTGGTGTATAGTGTAGTTTGGTAGTTAGATTCTTTGAGGCATTTCATCAAATAAGTGGTGAGCAACAACTAAGTTGAATAGTTTGCAAATAGTTTTAGATTACTCCAACTAAGTATAGATAAGTAAATAGTTTTATCATTTTGAATAAATAGATATAAGTTGCAAATGAGTAGTGATAATGGATTGTTGATGTATTAGACTTGTTTTAGACATGTTTTAACTTGTTTGGATCACTATTCGGATTGGATATGTTATGTAAAATGTTAAACTTTCTATTATTAAGGCTTGAGAAGCCTAATCTTCTTCTAGGTGCTGTTTTTTCTGCTTTTTACAGGTGGTGTAGCTCTAATTGCAGGTTTTTTATTGCAGGTACTACACTGCCTACCGACCGCAGCGGTCCAAAATCGGTCCGAAAATTGCCAATTACTTAGCGCAGAAAAAAACAATCTCCCACCGCAGCGGTCGCCTGGCCGACCGACGCGGTCGCCTGGCCCACCGCTGCGGTCGCCCAGTTTCCCAGTTTTTTTGAAATCTCCCACCGCGTCGGTGGGAGAGTTCAACATTATTTTTTCCACGTATAAACTAGGCGACCGATGTCCGACCGTACTTCGGTCTGACATCCGACCGCGGCGGTCGGAAAGCTGTGAGCGACCACCAATTAGCCGACCGCCTTGTTAGGTCGGACAACGGTCGCCACCGTATCGGCGGTCGAAAAAGCCCTGATTTTTAGTAGTGTAAGCAGCATTGAAGTAAATGCACTACTACACAAAACTACAAAGCTAAAACAGACACTTAGACAAAATTCTCTGAACTTTAGGAGGGACACAAAACTACAAATATAACTTATTAGTTGTCTTTTTAATCAAGTTCTTCTAAGAGAAAAATTTCGATCGACTAAATATTCAATACATCTAATATATTTGTATTGAGACATTATTGGTATTAGGTAAGGCTTTATTAATTTTTTTTAAAAAAAAATTTAGTTCTATTGAGCCAACATTATATATCAATTGTAAATATTAAGTTATGAGCCATATATTTGATAAATGTATTAAGTTCCATAATTATGTAGATCGATTTATACCTAGAAATATTAGTGTATAATTAAAATTGGTGAAAATTTGACTTGGAGTTTCACTACTACATTACAAATCTTTCTGTAACAGCCCAAGCCCGCTAGTGATATTGTTCGATTTGGGCCTAGGCCCGCACGGCTTTAAAACGCGTCACTAGGGTCTAAGGTCAGTTAACTTATATACCCAGCATCTCTCCTGTGTTATGCCGATGTGGGACACTTAACCCTTAGCTGGGGTGTTACATACACCCCCACTTATGGACTCAGCGTCCTCGCTGAGGTTTGCCCCGCGTACCGGGATTCGCCTAGACTCACCACGGAGGTTTGCCCCGCGTACCGGGATTCACCTAGACTCAGCCCTGAACTTTAACCCACATCGACAAGGCTGACACGGAGTGGCTCTGATACCATCTGTAACAGCCCAAGCCCGCTAGTGATATTATTGTCCGATTTGGGCCTAGGCCCGCACGGCTTTAAAACGCGTCACTAAGGTCTAAGGTCAGTTAACTTATATACCCAGCATCTCTCCTGTATTATGCCAATGTGGGACACTTAACCCATAGCTGGGGCGTTACACTTTCAATATTTTGAATCCGGTGGGAATATAAAGACAAGTACCTTAATTCTAAAGTTAATCCATAAAAATTGAACAATTAAAATGCGAACTCGTTATAGATGATAAAAATGAATGTATGTAGAGAAGAAAGAATTAATCAAAACTCAAAAAATGTGGTAAAAGTACCCATCATTAAAAATATAAAAAAATTTCTTAATTTGATCGCTCATTCAAAATTTCAACCAAGTCCAAGAAATAAATATACAATATAAAACAACATAATAATAATAATAGTACTAATAATAATTTTAAAAATTTTGGGGCCTTTAATAGTTGGGGGCCTAAAGCAAAGACTTTAGCTGCCTTATGCTTAGGCCGCCCATTCCTTAGGATCCTTTGGTTGTGAACGAGTTATATTGAAATTATACTTCAGAGATTATTAACATAATAAAAAATTATCAAATAAGAAGATTACTTAATGGATATAATTTATTTGTAAGTGTTTCATTCATTATACTAAAATTTGGAAGACATGGCAAAATAAATCATCGTTTGATTACATTAGACAAACTTGGACAAATTTTATGTTCAATTTTAAATTTGACTTTCGTAAATGAACGTTGGAGCAGCAAATCTTTGACATTTTGTTGTTTTTTCTTATAATTATTAATCCCGAAACTGTTGTCCAATTTAAATATTAATTCCTAGAAGAAATTTAATAATAAGTGACGCTATTTAAATTGTGGGTACACGCACCAGTTGTCAATTTTTTTATGTTGTTGGATCCTCCCCTTTTTCTTTAAATGTATTATGGTCTTAATGTTTCCAAGTTTTCTCTTCTTGTTGTAGACATTCTCTAATTTAAGAAATGTTTTTCTGCCTTGCTTTTGTTACTGCATATATATTGTGCTTTGATATGACTGTGGTCTGTGGAGTTCATTTTCTTCTATTCTTTTGTTGTGAGTTGGATACCAGTACTATGCTCTGTAATTTTATTATTTTTAGAAATCTTATTTGATAAAAGTTGATTAACTGAATTCAATTGTTTGTTTAGTAAAATTATCATACTACTAAAAAAGAAGGCTTGTAATAGCAAATGTTCGTGAAATTTGTAAAATCTTAACAAGGAACAAGAAGGTTGCAACAGATTAGGTACAGTAATTTGCAACAACGTAACTTCCTTTTATCACAAAACCATGAAATTTCTCCAATTCTGAATGACAGGAGAAACATACATAATTAAAGAATTTAAAGTTTTAAACTATTATGAATGAAAAAATCAATTAGCTAAAGAGAACAATATTCCATGAGTGTACTAATGGACCAAGTATGTAATCGCGAGCGCAACAAGTAGAAGAACATAAGCAATCCCTTGATCAATCGCTGTGCCTGCAACAAAAAATTACCAAATCAATTACTTCATTACATTTATGGACAAAGAAGAGGACTTAATTTATTAGGGTGATAATGTAAAAGAATTTCTAAACTATTAATGTAATTAATATGTTATAAAAAGGTTAAACTGTCTTATTTTTATGTTACTACTTCACATATTAAGTGACCTGATAGAGTAAAATTTTGTTACCGTCATTAGAAGGAAGAGGGGCTGAAGAAGGAGCTATCCCTTGTCCAAAAGTGAACTCAACGAGTGCCAAAAGCAAGAAACCAATAAATGAGAGGCTTTGCAATCTCACTGAATTCATTCTTCAAATTCAAAAACAGATTTTGTATTTTACCCAGAATATAAGGTAGAATATTTTGAGGACGGAATAAAGAAAGAAGAGGGTGTCCACTGAGTTTATATACGAGTCTAATGATGCGTGTGAATTTTCCAGGCAACATAGAAAAAAGTTGTGGTTGGGTGAAAACTAGAGGACTATTGACTGATAAAAGAACATAAAATTACAAAGTTGATTATGTTGACTTGGTAGGCGGGTCACATGACCATTTAGAATTCAAGTATGACTGCACCTATTATTATATTTGTCATAAAGTGCAATTTGCATATTCCACCAAAGAAGATTTTAAAATAAATTTTGAGTGGTGTTATATAGTGGTATAAGTAGGCGGGTCAGATTAAATTTGCACGGGTAAAAAGAGATCATGATACAATTTAGCCAAAGTTTGTTTTTGTCAATATTGGTCAAGTAACTAAATGCTCTCTTAGTCTTGATTAATGTGATAATGCTTGATTGGGCAAGAAATTTATAAAAGGAAATTTTTTGATACTTGTGGCTTTCGATAAACCATAGCATTTGTATAGCTATATATATTATTTCATTAAAGATATAGTTAATTGTTTGAAGTAAATTATACACATAAAAAACTATCATTCTTTCTGAGAAAACTAAAAAAGAAAAGGCTTTTCACATAAATTTGTGGAAAGGGAATAGTATAACCTAACTCACCCAAAATGGGTGACCTGACTAGAGGCAAAACTAAGAATTCAAATTTATGTGTTTAATGTTCTAGTCCTTTTGAGTTACTGAGTTTTAAATTAATAATTTGTACATATTAAATGAGTTTCATAAGAAAAAATACAGGATTTAAGTTAGAGCAAAATTACTGAGTTCAGTCGAACACGCGTATTACGCTCTATCTCCGCCTTTGCCGACCTCCCCTTCTTTTTTTAACTTACTATTTTAGAAACAAAAATGAAAGCAACTATGTTCCTAAATTATCAATTTAATATTCTAAAATAATATAATTCTCAATCTCCAAATTTCAATTTGTATCTTTGAGTTTGGACTACATTTTATTTTTTTACTGATTTTAATATGATTTGACCTAGTTATTTGATGGTCATTTCAGAATTGATCTGTTGGATCAAGCCAACAAACGGGTCACAATTAAGTCGTTAAAAAGGTTCATTTTAAAGCTAGTTGGGCGAATTACTAAAAAGATATGTTTTTTTATCACTTGTTAGCTATATCTGTATTGTTAGAAAAAATACAAAATAGAAAACGAAATAGAACAAGGCTTGAGGCGCGAAGATTCGGCTTTCCTTAAAGAAGATATTGCCCGTATACAAATTGGGGAATACAGACAATTCTACTTCAGGATACAACAAGCAACAATAATACTTGCATATTTTTTTTATGTTACTTCGTTGGGAATAGTCAGTATTTATAGGGCATCAAAAGACCTCTTCTGAAAAGACGCTTTATTTCACAAACAAATGCAACCATTTATTTGAAATTAAGTTTAAAATTTAAATTCAAATAACTGATTTTTCTGTTATAGAAATTAAAAAAAAATTATTTAAAGGTCCGAGTTTAAGTATTTAATATACAATATATATTATATATTATGTATGCACACTATATTGAATGCTTAACAAGGACAAGAACTTAAAAGGAACTTTTGCCCACCGATGTGGGACAAAGTTCACACTTCCCAAACTTTGGATGACTATTCTTTCATGTATTAGTGTATATACATATATATTAGTCCGAAGTCATTATATGCAGATGCTCTATAAGGTGTGATGAGTGTCGTGATGTCGTAGCAGGCTCGGATTGTTGCAGTGGATGTACCTCTGAGAGAGTGGGAGTGACGCATAAGACCTTTAAGAGTCCAAGTTCAACAACAAAATATAGAATTTTATAATCCAAGAATCAGTCGATGGTCATCTTATTTTTCGCCGAATTGCATAGACTTGCGGACTTCTAAAGAATAAGGCAGTCGGGTACATAAAACATCCCACATTACGCAGGATTCTGAATATGATACATGCAACTTAACTTGATACAAGCATTACTAGTATTACATTTCTCAAAAATATCTATTGTAATTGCATATTCCTAGTATGACATTTTTTTGGGAAAATTTTTTCTTTTTTTAATTTCTCACGTAGTATTTAGTAGGTTTTGAAGTTGACTACTTAAAATTTACATTAGAAAAATCTCACTTTAAAAGGTAAATAGCTTTCTACAAAGAAGATTTCAACTTATGGCTCAAATTTGACATTATTTTCAATTCAGAAAAGGGTCAAATATACCCTCAAACTATTTGAATTAGACCAAATATATCATCTGTTTGAAAACTGTATCAAAAATACCCTTACCGTCCAAGTATTGGGCCAACTATGGTTTATTATTTGGACCATTCTAACTTATGGTTTAATCTTGTTGGTAACTTCAGTTTGAATTTTTTGAAATTTTAGTTCGGTACTTCGGTATTCGGTATATTGGCTCGTAATTTTTTTACATCGGTTCGATTCGGTTTATTTAGTTCGGTACTCAGGTTGTTCGGTTTAAGCCAAAGTTTCTAGCCCAAAAAAAAAGATCAAACAAGAAAATTTAACTTTTTCAAAAGTTGCTTAAGAGCAACATAATAGCCTACTAACATCAACATAACAATCTAATAACAGTAGCATAATAGGCTGCGAATAGCAGCAAAATAGGCTGCGAACAGCAGCAAAACAGGTTGCATATCAGAATGGTCCATATAATAAACCATATAGTCGGCCATTTCTAAATAAACCATATAGTCGGTCATTTCTAAATATAGATCCACAATGATCCCGCCAAGATGTGTCTCCAAGTGTCACGACCCAAAATTTTATAGGTCGTGCGGGCACCCAAACCCAACTTATTGAGTGAACCCTTCTTGAACAACACTTGACTTACATATGAAATAACCAAATAAAAGAAATTATGAAAAGAATAGTGAAGTATGATATATAAACCCAATACACAACTAGGATCTTTACAACCATGTTCCAAGTCCTCCCATGAATCATGAACATCTAAGGAATCAATAAGGTTATACATCTCCGAATATAAATAAATATAATCATCAATATTACCATAAAAATAATAAGAAAAAATGTCACCACATGACAAAGTGGTTCACCGCTAGATTAAAGGATGAACAACTCCGTTTACCACAATGCTTGCTAGAACTTGGTATCGAATCTGCCGAATATAAAACAATAAGAAAGAACAAAGAAAGTGGGTGAGTCAAAATGACTCAGTAAGTGGGGACAGGGCTCCAAATAGAATAACAAGTTGCAAATATATGAAAACTCAAACAACTCCAAGGTAACAAAAAGTAAAGACAAATTATTTAATTAACAAACAAGTAATATTCATACTCAGTCAAATACCAAGACACACTCACAGAGACTTAATGATAGGTATAGGACTGCGCCATACTACAACAATATGCACGGAACTACCTCGTGCTATGATAATACATATAGAACCTCATCGTTCCATAATAATATGCACGGAACTACATCATGCGATGATAATATGTACGAAATATCGTACCATAATAATATACACGGAACTACATCATGCTATGATAATATGTACGGAGCTACATATGGAACTACATCGTGCGATGATAATATGTACCGAACTACATCGTACCACAATAATTTGGCCGGAACTACATCGTGCAATGATAATATGTACGGAACTACATCGTACCACAGTAGTATGCACGGAACTACATCGTGCCATGATAATATGTACGGAACTACATCGTACCATAATAATATGCACGGAAATACATCGTGCAATGATAATAAATCAAGAAATAATAATGAACTGTAATAATACTTTTCAAAATAGTCTTGGCATAGTAAGTATGCCCATTTCAGCAGCCATCCATATAAGGAACACATACATAGACATCCAATATGGAGAAAGTCCACCAAAGAAGGGATGTAAACCACTTACCTCAAGCCGACGAATGCTAACTAGCCCACGATCGTCTTTTCACCCTCAAATCCCTTCAAATTAGTCCACTTTATGCAAAACAATAAATGATACTATTAATATAAGCTACCCTACTAATTTTCATAACTTTATGACAAACGAGTCAAAAAGTCAACCCAAAAGTCCACCATGAGCCCACATATCCGATTACCGGAACAAAATACATTTTTTTGATTACCCATTCACCCACGAGTCAAAAAGTGTGGTTACTTTCTCAATTAAAGTCCATCTACATCGTCAAATAACCAATTTATCAATTTTTGGGTTTATGTTGAAAGTCAATTATTTATTAACACTTCAAATCTCAAATCCAATTCAACAATCATGTTACCTATTCGAATATGAGTTCATACACATGAAAATCGAGTCAATCCGATATCGTTAACATCCTCAAATCCCCATATTATTCCACTTTTGAGTTAAAACTTAAGAACTTACTCAACTTTCCCAATTTCTCACAACCACCATTTATGACCAAACTAGGGTTATCAAATTCAACCTTAAATATATCATTAATCTAGCATAAACACAATCATCTTCCTCATTTAAAGCATCTTATGAAATCTAATCAATTTTATGAACTTCTCAAGAAAGACCCATTAAATCTTCTATACAAAAAAACCCCAGTTTTCTACTTTAGAACTCATGCATTAAAGCTTAAATCACGGGAATGAATCAAAGGAAAATACATAGGTTATGGTTTAGACCTTACCCCATGGAAAAAACTTGAAGAACATCATTAAATTCTCCCAATTCCAAACTTTCAAGATGAGAAAAACTCCAACAACATTAATAGCCAAAAATGCCTACTGTTCTGCCTCGTTTCTTGTGCCAAATGATTCCAAAACTTGCTTTTGATGCTTCCAATGGATTCCTTGTAAAATTCTAGTCAAGTTAGGCTTTTGAATCACTCCAGTTGACCTTATAATGAAGGAGATATGTTGGTTTTAATATTTGGAATAGTGCAGATTTTAACTACGCAGTGAGTGGCAATTTAAAAATTAATCTAAAAATTATGGCAACCAAATTCTTAGTAAAATTGCAATAAATCCCTCATATGATGTCGAAACTTGATGATTTCAGTTTCTATCATTTCAGAATTACAATACGGATATAATGATTTAGTCGAAACACGAATCAAAGGCCGTTTGCTCAATATGGTAATTCTTATGCTCAAGTTAACGTCAAAACCGAACCCAAAGTTATCCAAAACTCATCGGAATTTAACTAAAATTTGTGGACATGACAAAAATCATCATTCAAACTTATTGGAACTAAAAAATATATCGACATGCATATTGGATCTTCGATTTACCAAAATGACTGGACGGGTCGTTACACCAAGTTTCTGAGGTGGGACTAGTTTTGCAACAGCTTTTTAGAGGGGTCATAAGTAAAACAATAGCACTGGAATGTCCAATTTTTGTCAATCACTCTAACAAAACTAGGAGGCAATTACAGGGAGAGTCATCAAAGCAAAGAAAATTACCAAAAAAGAACCATATTTGTCTACTTTACCCGACCTAGCACCCCCTCTTTTTTTTATTTTTTCTTTCACAGAGCACCCCCCATTTAAAGGGAAAAAACCCTAGCCTCCATTTTTCCTCTCTTCTCTTCCCCCTTACAATATCACCGCGCCGCCCCCCAACCCCTTCCACGACTGCCTCACCTTCATTCCCTCTCCTCCAAGCCACTGCTGCCGCCGCCGTCACTGCCACTGCCGCCGCTTTTTCTTTTTTTTCTTTTTTTTTTTTTTTTTTTTTTTGCTTTTTAAATAACAATGTTGATTTTCCGTTTTATATTTCGGTCAAAACTCCAGTGAGGGTTTATTTATAATGTTTCTTCTTCTTTTTTCACATTTTTCATAAGTATCTTGTGAGATCTACTAGTTTTTTGTTAAAACTTTTTTAATGTTTAGATCTAGTGTTTTTCTTTTATAAAACTGTAATCTTGTATATTTGTTAAGATTTTATGTAGAAGCTGCCCGAAATACTGTATAAAATCATTTTTGCTGGTTTATACAGTTTTATATATTTTTATACAAGTTTATACACTTCTGTAAATGTGTATAAAAATATATAAATCTGTATATGTGTGTATATACAGTGAATAAACATATTCTATGCACTTCTGTAAATTTGTATAAAGCTGTATACGCGTGTATGAACAATGAATAAAGTTGTATAAATTTCAGATTTGTGCATTATTTACAGATGTTTGTATAGAATTTATATTTTTTGTGTATATTTTTATATTTTCCTTCTTGCATACACAATTTTCTATATATTTACATGTATAATTTCTTATTTTGATAGATTTAGGTATATAAAATTATCAAAAGATAATTATTTAAACAAATCCACCAATAAAATAAGCAATCCGATGAGATCCAGTAAATTTTCAATTTTCCAGCCACTGGCTATCGTTGACCGACGGCGCGACTGGGTCTCTGGTGGTAGGTCATTGGCGGGGGAGTGGCTCTTTGGATTTTTAGTTCAAAGGGGTGCTATGTTATGTAATTTAAAAATAAGGAGGTGCTATGTTATGTAATTTGAAAATAAGGGGGTGCTATGAATGAAATATGACTCCTCATTTGTAATTTTGGGTAGTAGGCTGCCTATTTTTGAAAATTTCTCACAAAACTATCCTATGTTTAGCATCTGGGCCAAATACCTGAAGGCTTGATACATCAAGTTTTTTCGTGAAATAGAAAGATCTGGTATTTTTGTTACTATTTAGCTCCCATAAGAAAAGTTTTATAATTTTGATCCCCGTCACAAAAAGTTCCTGCGACAGCTAGAGGGAAGCTCATGGCAATCTTCGGGTCTTTCTAATAGAAGATCTGGAAAATGGCAGGAACTTTCTAATGAGGTTCAAAATTGTAGTAAGATTTTTCTTATGGGAGTCAAATCTGTGACGGTAAGCCATAAACGCACCATTTCCATTAATTTACCTACTAGCAAAGGGATTCGCAAAATGTCTCGACGAAGGATCAGCAACCATTAAAAGCTCATTATCGTTTCAAAGATCAAACTTTTGAGCGAAATAGATAGACCTAATATTTCGTTCCCCCCCCCCCCCAAGAAAAGTTCATGGCGATCGACGGAGTAAAACTTTCTGGCAATCAATAGGTCTGACTAATAGAAAGATCTGTAATCACCAAAAACTTTCTTATGTGGAGCCGAATTTGTTAGATTTTTCTTATAGTGCCAAATATTTAATTGGGGGCAGTAGTCTCTTATTTCGTTATCATTTGTAGATTGTGTTGTAAGGCGCCAGTTTAACCATTCGTGTTATTTTACTTTTTTTTTGTTCTTTTCGCAACATGTCTACTGAGAATTTAGAAAAATACCAACATACCAACTAGGTGCATTGTAGTAGTATTTGGTATCATGATGACATGAGTTAAGCTAAAGGTAGACATATAGCTTGTGGGGATAAGAAGGACCCGACGAATCTTAGAGGATCGCCGTAAAATGTCATTATTACACAAGTTCTTTCGCTAGGGCCAAAAGTTAAATGCTAGGCGCCGCCAAGACCACTGAGGGTAAATTTTTTAGCTAATGAGAACAGTACCAAGTACATTACATTAACAGGTCGTTTGGTTGAGATAGAGTTTATGCGGGTATTAACAATGTACGTATTAGTAATGCGGGTATTAGCAATGTGTGTATTAATAATGCGGGTACTAGTAATGCGGGTATTAATAATGTGGGTATTAGTAATGTAGGTATTAGTTATGCATATATTATAACGTAGGGATTATTTCTTGAATCACTAATATATTACAAATTAATATACAATGTTATAATTTAAAATATTTAGTTATTCCTTAAATATAATTTAAAAATATTCTTACTATTACGAGGGTTAATTTTGTCATTTTAAATTTTAATACCTGCATTATTAATACCCACATTATTAATACCACCTTCTATCCCGCATAAAATAATACATAGATTCCCGCATTAATAATGCGGGTATTAATAATGCGGAATATACAAAAACGCAACCAAACATTGCACTAATTTTATACCAAACAGTAAAATCTCTCCAAACTAACCAAACATGGTACTAACTTAGTGCTGGATTTTATGCTGGTATTATTTTAATACATAGCCAACCAAACGACCCCTAAATGTAAAATTTGTCAAGTTTAAATTTTCCCCTCTTGAAATATAGGTTGTACATCCTTGATGAAAAATCTATTATGTCTAGTAATATTAGTGATCGACTTAGCCACCAAACTCAGACGAGAAATTTCCTAACTTCAACCTCTTTTCTCCTTGTAAGATCGATCGAACTAATAAAAGGATCAGATCATCTTCTCCTTGTCCTCTTTCGTTGTCTTTGTCTACCAAAATAGTCGGTGAAACAGTCGTAACGTCACTTTGTTCGCATAAGACAAACCTTGTATAGGAAAAATGAAGACTTCAAAAAGAAATAATGGCTACTAACAAACAAAGAACCTTTTAGCAGGTGTGCCATACTTATGCTTTTCTAGCGACTAAAGGGTGATGAATTCCCCTCATACCAATACGATAGATAAAATTCGATTCTTTCTCTACAATTATCTAGTACTCAATTATCACTATAATTCACGCCGCGCGTCTTTCTAAGAATTCTTCCGGAAGAAAAGTTAATGGGGTTTGCCTATTTGCAAATCGTGCTTTAGCGCAATTACTTTGTAGAAGTATATAGAGCATAGCTATTTAAAAAGTTAACTCACAAGATTCAAATTGAGTTTAACTCCAGACTTTTGGTCTAAAGTTAGCTTTGCTATGAAATTGTGCTTTGATGAAGGACAAGTGACAACCTTCAAACCATATTGTTGGTATTACCCAGTACGTAATAGGTAGTACGTAATAACTTGGTTCGTCCCTTGTCAATGTTGTAATCAATTATTTTTAACATATATGGTATGAAGTTAGATGCGGCTAAATTAAACTTCTTTGAAATTTCAGCTGCTCTCTAAATATTGAAGGTAAAAACTTGCCCTTGTACAGTCTCCTCTCTTTTGTATTCATATGGCTCAAATAAGAGATTTTTAGATAAGGATAGAGGAATGTCATTGCTGCCACTTGTTGGGTCCAGCTAATTGTTATATGTCTGCACTTTCGATAATGACCAAAACAGAAATAGATGAAGTAGAAAAATTCCAAGCCAACAGTCTACACTGCCTGTCCTTAAGAAATCTAATCCCCTCACAGTTACCCAAGGTTTGTGGATTAATTTCTCCCAGGATAGAATGGAATTATCCTCACTGTGATAGCGGTAATTCAAATCACAGTAAACAGCGAACGCAAATACGGTAGCAAATCACACGACTCTAGAAGAGAGGAGAATTATTTTGTTGTGTATGTCTAAAATGAGGAAGAGTCTCACTATTTATAGACCAAGAATGGGTGTAATGAAAAGGTGTGATACCTTTTCAACAAAGAGGTGCTTATGGTGCCTTTTCCCATTCACAACTATTCAAAAAACCCCAACAATCCCCCACATGAATGGGGAATGGCTCTAAAGTGAAAATGTGCAGAAACTTGTGTGATTTGCAAGTAAGAACTAATTGCATCTGGATAAGTGGGTTTCCCTTTGAACTTTCCGTAGTGAACATATATCGGATATACTCGGTCAATCGGTAGATTTGATATCTTTGAACCGTCGAGCTTTGGTGTATACCTAGACAATATATGTCACACAATTAGCCCTTGGCCGTCTTTGGTTCTCATTGTTGTGTTCGTTTCAGCCTTGAACATCGCCTGGTTCATGAGTGCGTAGAGAATTGGCCTTACAGAATTCTCCTTAAAGCGGCTTCCACTTCACACTCACATAGGTGATTTCTATACGTGTAATCCCGTAGATCTACACTATTTGATAATTCCCGTATCAAACTAAGATAATCATTAAAAAATATCTTTAACATTTTATCCTTGGTACTGAACATTGTCTTATTACGATAACGGGTTGAGTTGTTTGACAATGTTGGAGCGGTCGTACATAACTTTGTTTGAGCTCCTTGAACCTAGATCTTGGGATCTCCAGTCTTCTAGGTAGAGTTACCGCCATGACGACTTGTCCTCGGCCATAGTCCCATTCTCTTTGATGACCTCTACTACCTCTCTAGTTAGCTTTTTGTTAGCGGATCCGACACATTATCACTTGACCTTACAATGTCAATATTGATAATCCCCTAGAGAGTAGTTGTCAAACGGTTTTATGTCTTCGTTGTATGTAACGATTTCCTGTTATACATATTGCTCCCAACCCTTCCTATTGACGCTTGACTATTGCAATGTATGCAAACCGCTGTCAACGGATAGAGCCAAAATTGAATATCTTCCAAAATTTTGGAGCCCTTCAGTTTTTTCCCCGTTTAATATAGCATCAGTATTAATAGCTTGGAATGGTTGCATCAGTTGTGGCCACAACCTTTTAATATTTAATATATTTCTCAACCATTTCCGTGTTGCTATTTACTTGATGCCTAAATTATAGAACCTTCATTCATTATACAAATCCAAATCAATATGAATTTTATAATTATCATTGGTTGGTTCACCGCTTAAAATCCAACTTGATATGGATTTTTTCAACTAACATCGTCAGTTAATTTACCTCTTTATAGACCAATGAATCCATACATCCGTTCATGGAGGTCATGTCTATACAAAAAGTAATCTTTCAACCAACATATTTTTCTCATGAACAGTCACAACTTTTCAAGTGACACTTTTCCATGAAAGAACATACTAACATTTTAAGTAGCACCTTTTCGCTATAGAACACACCTACATTTCTAAAAGTGCGTAACCAACCACCGAATTGGTAGTCTTATCAAGTCATCACAAAGATCGAATAATCGTGAATCATTAACTACCAAGTTAATATCCACCAAGAATTCATGGGGTCCAAAGTCATATAATATAGACATTAAGTCTATTATTGACTTTTATTATGTATAGCCACACGCCCCCACATTTCATAATATTTTATGTGACTATTCAATTTTGTTGCCGAGATAGAGTATGAAAGCTTCATAATACGTTTCTCATAAGATACAATATCAATTTATAGATATTAGTGAAACCAAAATAATATCCAAATGAAATATTATTTTCTTAATATCTCAAGGCAACAACAGGATAACAAAGGAACCTTTGGTGCTTTAGAATTAGCAACTGATGCCTGATCAATGGACTAGCCGACATCCTCCACAACGTAAATTTATGGGAACGAACGGAGGCCTTTACGTGAATTGATATTAACTTGGAACCCTGGGAATTCTCTTTCCTATGTCAACAGATATTGGTAAAGAAATGCCACGCACCAGAGACCGTTTTGTTGAACGTTTCAATTATCACTGCTACATTTGGATAATTCCATCCTCACTAGAATTTAAAAGGAATTAATAAATTTCTCACCAGTTAACGACTCCGTTGTTACCCAGAACATATGATCAAAGGCTAATGTTATTGACTCTTTCTTCTCATTCCTGGACAGGAAATCTACCTCTCCGTTCTAGAAGTTTGAGGAAAAAAACAGCTATGTTCTTGCACATATCATCTTCACAGTATACTTCGATTACGAAGACGTTGTATTCACAAGATCCATTGCAAAATCACCTTTATTATATCCTTCAGGGTGAATAATATTTATTCCCATGCGCATCAATACTCATGTTCTTCCGATCCAGTCTTAAATTTATTATGACAAAAATCAAACGGTGAAGTTTTTAATCTTCTAACCGAGTAAAAATGACACAATAAGATTTAATACACCGGTGAAGTTTTTAATCTTCAAACCGATCGGTAGAAAACAGGAACAAAAAATCACGAAGATTTTCAATTCCGAAATAAGTAGAGCATCCAAGGATTTTCCTTGCAAATAATAGGAGTAGAAAGCCACGAAATCTTTAGTCTCCGAAAACCACCAAGGTTCATGAATCATTTATATATGTACTCAAATAATTCTACCTTCATTTGGTTACAAAACATTTGCAGCTAACTGGACAATTTTTATTCTCTGTTTCCAGGAAAAATCTACAATTAGCTCCTAAAATATACTGCAAAAGAAGAGAATATAAGGACCACCATCAATTCGAATATGGGGTATGCTGCGTGTCTCTATTTACACCATGTATTACCAAGGGTGAAATCATTAATACTTATCACTCTACTTTTGAACAAGAGCAAACATGCAAAATATTCAAGTGGTACTTAATATAGTATAAGAAGGGAACAACGATCTGAATGCAATTCATTTATAAAGGATGAAATGCATAACCTCCATCTTGTATCTATCAATCAAAATGACCTATTGCCGTCAAATATCACTGCAATTTTTCTCAAACTTCCCATGCATATATCAGGATCAAATACTACCATATTCATGATCGATCCTATCACAAAGATATCACATAAACCACAATAGATAGGGTATGAGAGTAACGAATAAAAGAGTAGAATTAAGAAGACAAAACCCGATAATGACGCCCGTTAGATCCTTTTGCGTGCATGGTTGCTTCTCTCTTATGGTTTCGATCGGTTAAACTTCTTTATTTGATTTTCAAACGTAGGCACCAAATGGTGACGATTTATTTCAATGAAAATCAATCTGTTGCTTTATCACATAACTTTCTTTCAAAAAGAACCATATTGCTTCCACTGTCGTATTTAGCAATAACTATTCACACCGATGAAATCCAAATTTTGCTTTTGAGTATTTCCTCTCCATCAGCCATCAAATACAGGAAGAAAAAAAAAAATTATTAGATTTCTTAAGATTGTTATATGTCTGCACTTTCGATAATGACCAAAACAGAAATAGATGAAGTAGAAAAATTCCAAGCCAACAGTCTACACTGCCTGTCCTTAAGAAATCTAATCCCCTCACAGTTACCCAAGGTTTGTGGATTAATTTCTCCCAGGATAGAATGGAATTATCCTCACTGTGATAGCGGTAATTCAAATCACAGTAAACAGCGAACGCAAATACGGTAGCAAATCACACGACTCTAGAAGAGAGGAGAATTATTTTGTTGTGTATGTCTAAAATGAGGAAGAGTCTCACTATTTATAGACCAAGAATGGGTGTAATGAAAAGGTGTGATACCTTTTCAACAAAGAGGTGCTTATGGTGCCTTTTCCCATTCACAACTATTCAAAAAACCCCAACACCACTAACATGCACAAAAAGAGAAAGTCTTTGCAATTGAAGTGAGATCTTTGGTGGTAAAGATATACTTTCACTTGGCACACAACTGGTTGGCCACTGAACGACGCATAGGTGACAAAGTCGTCAAACAATTTGTATCATCAGCTTAATTACTAGAGATACACAATTCTCATGGGTGACAAAGTTCTTTAAGCTCAAATGTTTTTATTCACCCTCCTTACATCCTTTCTACACCTCCTAATCATTCGGAAGTTAGAGGTGTTAGGAAAAAGTGACAAAGTACCTCAGAAGGATAGCGTCCCTCTTAGGACAGATACAAATATATTCATATACTTTGTAAATGATCTTTCTTTTAATGTGCTAGTAAAGTGATAATAAAATATTTTGGTTCGCACGTACGAAATTAGTTGGTGGTGATTTGGATACACATATTTATCCATCTTTGGTAACGATTTTTCTTCTCACAAGTCATTATCAAGAAATGGAGCATAATTTGAATCTGGTAGCTTAGGATATTTGTCAAATGTTGCTTTCATTGTCTTCCATTCAATTATAATTTCCCCTTCTCTTCTTTCTTTAATTAACTAACATAAGATATCTACCAAACGAATTGGTCATCATCGTGTAGATCATTAGAACTCCATCACAAAAGAAAAATCTTCCATTATCCACTGGAACAATGCAGATAATTTGAGATAAACCCCCTCCCTCCAATTGCGTGATAGTTAATGAATAACATAGATTCCCATTTCCCACGTCTTAATAATAGGTCCCCGCTATAATATCTCTAATGTTCTACTACTATTCTATCCAGTTAGAATTGATGTCATTCCTCGCCCACCCCGCACTCAAATAAATGGAATCCACAACATAATAAATGAATAACACTGAAAATAAATTTTTAAGTTCTATTCACTGACGATAAAAAATATGCACACATTCAGATTACATACAAACAGATATTGTATTTGTCAAAATTAGACTGGACGCATGTTGCCAAGTGTAAGTCGACGTGGCAGATTTGGAGTGAAATTTGGAGACTGGTTATCTACGATTTGGGTCAGGATAGACATGATAGATTCGATCAAGTACCATAAACAAAAGACAAGACATCATCAGCTTAGCTCGACCGGTGAAATTATTACCACCGGATTCAACTCATTCGATTTCATTGTTGTTCTTGTTTGCTGCTTGGCTCTTGAAAAGGTGGATTTTGTCTTCATCATTGGAGCACGAGCATATCAGCTTATCAATAAGATCTTTCTTACTTATTTCATTATTGTTCTATGCAATTATGTTACTGTTCTAGCTTAACGTTTACTATTACCATTGTCTCGTTCACTAGTTAATTAACGATTTGGCATAACCCAAATATTGTATATTTAACCATATATCTTGCTTAACCTAAATATCGTAGATTTAGTAAAGGACGCCTAAACATCTTGATATAAAAATTTGCTCGTGCCTTATCAAATACTCCCTCCGTCTATTTTTACTTGTTCAATTTCTTCAAAGTCAAATTCTATTTTTACTTGTCTTTTTAGCAATTCAAGAAAAAATTAGCTATATTCTTCCTAAATTGCCCTTGATATTAAACATCTTGTAATTTTCAAAGTGATATAATTAATTGAATCAAGTCTCATTAATAAGGATATATTAGTAAAGTTAAATTTTTTCTTGGTGGGTGTTAAAAGTTAAGTAAAAATGAACGAAGGGAGTATAAATTTAATTGTTAAACCTGAACACAAGTTTTAGAGAATATAAATATATATTACTAATTCTAGTTCTATTATAAGCATATTAAAAATAATCAGTTATTGCATAATTGAACTCTAATTTTATAATTATGAGATTCAATTGCTCCAATAATGGATATCCAAAACTTCTACCTTGTTGTGGAAATTAGAATCCCTTTCATTCTTCCCAATTCCCTCCCCCAATTCCCTATGTAAAAAAAGAGAGAGAGAAAGAGAGACTACTGGTACTGTTATAAGCATTACATTATAATCTGAATATAAATTATATCTTAGGAGTAATAAATTTGACATGACAACAATAGTTATAACAACAAAAGAAATACTAACAGAACTTGATGCTTGGAGGACTCCTTTTATGTATCTTATCCACTGCTAAGTTTCTCGTCTTAAACTTTGCCTTTAGCTAGAAGATATTTTTTTATGAATATTTTTGGTCCGGGAATCAGCATTCCCTATTTTCTTTATCAAAAAATAACATTAATTAAACATCAACAACCACCATATATCCATTAAATACTAATTTCTTTGTCCCTCATAATTGATACATGGTAAGCAAGCAATGCCTATTACGATCAATTGAGAGCTACAAAAAGAGATTTTAAGCATAAAATATCAAATTAACAATCCCAAACAAATTAAATTAAGATCAGCTAACTATGTTACTAATCCTACATTTCACAGATGTTACTAATCCTACTTTTTATATATGTGTAACCAATTAAACATCAACAACCACCATAGCAATAAAATCACTAGATAGATGTAGGCTTTCCATAATTCTCGAGTATCCTATCCATTCAGTACTAATTTCTGGTCCATCATAATGGATACATGGTGAGTAAGCATGAAGTATCTACTTCTCAATCACAAACAAATTGAGACACATTAATTAATTCCCACTAACTATGCTACTACTCTTACTAAACCTACTTTTTATTTATGGTAATTAACCACTAACCAATTGATAATGTAAATAATTGTTTTATGATTTCCTGACGGATTTTCCTTTTATATGAGTCCCACGCTTCGTTTTCCTTGATCTTTTCATCCAACATCATTTTCGAGACGGAGAAAGGCCACTTATGAATTATGATGACAAGATATAATAATCTAGTACTAGTACAAAATTAAATTATTGTTTGTAAATCTATATCACTTTTACTCTCTCAAATAATGGGAGAAGAACGACATCATAGCACTACTAATAGCAGCTTTCAGTGATGAAGAGAAACTTCGTAGGAATACTCCCTCCGCATGAATTATTAACTATTTTGATTTTTTTGTACTTTTATATAGTTTTTAAATATACAAAGTTTGTTAAAAAAATATATGTCTAAATTGACTATCAAAAGAACTTTAACTTATCACATCTTTCGTTGTAGAATGGAGGGAGTATACCAATTATCATAAGTAGTAAAATTAGTATATTCTTGAGCCGATGGTCTATCAAAAACAACTTTTCTGCCTCATTCGAGATAGGGCTAAGATCGACGTACATCTCATCCTCACATACCACTTATGAAAATACCGTGGGTTTGTTGTTGTTGTGGTAGTAATTAAATTAGTATATTGATGACCACCTAAAAAACATACTAAAAGACTAGGATTCAAGAAATTAAAACATATTTAGATACAAGAAACCGACATTTGAAATCTTTATTACAATGAGTATTAACTATTAACTTCTATGCTCGATTAGTGTAACATAAACTTAACTATCAGAAAAGCAAAAGTTTCTTGCAATATCAAAGTCTGTACATGTTCAAGAGGTAACTACAAAAAAAAAAAAAAAGAGAGAGAGATCAGAGACTAAAGAAGAGAACACATCTTATTTCCTATCAAATATATATATAAAAAGTACAAAATTTCTAAGTAGATTCAACTGATTTGGGAGAAAAAGAAGGCTTATTAACAGGCATGGATTTTGATCTCTTGAACCATTCATCATTGGAAGAAGAGCTACGGTGATACCTGCACCTGATATTAGGAACTTGATATTAAGGAACGAAATAACAATAAAGAAAATCAAATGAAGACTTTAGTCGTGTTACTGTCACTCAAGAACTAGGAATATATAATAGGGGATTCAGAAAAAATACACTAAAGTTATACGTAAGATTTGAACTCATAATTTGAAGTTATTTTTAAACCCCTTCGTCGTTACATTAAATTCTTACGTCATGCTAAGGAGATCCAACTGTTTATATATATAACTTTAAAACATTGATTTGGCCTATTTGCACAACGTTATGTTTCCAATCAAGGTGATTCTATCAATAAGGTGTGATTACCTAACTTTAATTATTACTATTAGACTATATCCTAATGAGATACGTACAACAAGCATGTTATCAGTTACCTGAAGGATCCTTTATGCGTCGTTGGTGAGCACAAACACTGTCCTTTTGGTGAGTTCGCAGGCAGTGAATCTCCGTTGGTAGTGTTATCTGAAGTGGAGACAGTGATACCCTTGTGGGAAGCCATATTTTTCTGTATGGAAAAAAAGAGAGCAGGGGAAAGAAATAGAGTGCTCAGCTTGAAGAAAGACAGATGTCAAGAGTCTAATATTTATAGGACAATAATTGGAGATTTATCCTCAATGAAATGTGATTATGTGGGAACGTGAGGCTGTAAAGTAAAAGATTATCAAGTTGTTAATTGTTAGTACTATCTTTTTTTTCTCTTATGCTTTTTCCAAAATAGTAGGGTTTTTTTTATTTCTGCTCATCTTTTGTCATCACTTGGTTTTTGGACAATAATTGAAATAAGTGAAACACGGCGTCCTCACGTTTTGATACTTTGAATACAACACAAGGCATGGGAAAAATCAGTACAAGCCTTTCCGGGTGGATTTCTGTATTCGGGTTTGGTTCTTGGTCTGGTCAAAGATTTAAAATGATTGCATTGAGCTTTATCTGGACACTACGTACTTGGTGTTAAAACAAAATAATTAAGGAGAGAACGATGGATTAAATCCTCAAACGATGTAGTAAGACATACATTCCGTTGCTATAATTGGATGTCCACAATACTCAAGAATTAGAGATCCTTGAACTACTAATAAAGTTAGTGTACTAATTATACATATAGAATACAAAAACAAAAGAAAATGCGCATCAACTTAAAATAAGTTATCTTTGAACTTTTGTTCAAGATGATTACATAATCCATTACGGTATTAGAGTATAGAAAGTTTTGATTGCAAATTTAAATGTCACTCATTACTATAAAATATAATCTCATGCGATAAAGTAAATAAGTAATGCCTCATCTATTTAACAGGTACATAATTTACACATAATCACAAAATTCGTCATATTTAACAGTCTGCATAATTTGTGAATTAGAGGAATGGACAGATGGCTCAGGGTCCTTATCTTGACCATTTCCTGCCTAGATGGTCGCGATTTTGGTTATTGGATCTCTTTACAGTGAAGCAAACAGGCCCATACTCATCACTGTTGCCACGTCCTGCAACTCTGCTAGTATTACAAATAGAGACAATTTAATGACCCTTATCCAACCTCTTCTAGTATACTTATCCAACCAACCAAGGTAGCGTTGTATCCAATTCAGTTTTAAATAAAGCTAGTACTAGCTACAAGGAAAAGAGAGGAAAGGTATATAAAGTTATATGAATCGAGTGTTAGCTCTCTCTAGAGAAGAAAAGAAGTTGGTGCAAGACGTTTCTTGGTGCTGAGCTACTCCTTCCGTTCTATTTTATGTGTCATACTTTGACTCAGCACAAAATTTAAGAAATAAAGGAAGACACTTGAAACTTGTGGTGTAAAATAAGCCAAAGATGTTTGTGTGGCTGTAAGTTATTTCAGTAATGACAAAACTGTAATATTGAAGTTAAATTGTTACTAATTTTAGAACGTTGACATTTTTTTTGGAACGAACCAATAAGAAAATGCTGTCACATAAATTGTAGGAGTATAAGATTTGCTAGAAAGTTACTGTAAAGCTTTTCATAGAGTTGGTTGCACTTTGTTAGCATGAACAATTTATTAATTACTTGCTTGAGCTATTTGTAAACTACTATTGATAACAAGCTTCTTCAAAAGCTGTTAAGAGTAATAAACATCCACAGCTCTTCTTTATAGATGTCTCTCAACTTAAAACACTTTTAAAAACCATTATTTTTAAAACAATTTTCATTGAACAGTCACTCAGTTATATGGGAAAGATCAGTAAGAAGAGTTACTAGAATTTATATTCTTTTAATCATGTGAGGACTTATGAAAAAAATATCTACTTTGTCCTTTAACTTGATCAAAGTGTCACACGTCTGCTTTGATGGGAGTCTTTCACGGAATGGATTTATATTTTGCGTCACACAAATTAAAATAAAAAATATTATTATTTGAATAGATATTGGGTGAGGGTTGTTTCGGGAGAGGGGGAAGAAACGAGAGATGTTTATGAGGGTGTTTTGATTAATTTTTAAAAATGTGTTTTTAAGCTAAAAACTAAAAGTTAGCTTTTAGCTTTTTTCTCATTTTTTTGGCTTAAAAATAAGTGTTTAAAAGCATATTTTGCTTTTGCCAAACACTCCAAAAACTAAAAAAAAAAAAATGCTTAAAAATTCTTTTGGCTTTAAAACACCTAAAATAAGTCAATCCAAACGGGCTTTATGTTAATCCGTTCTACTTTATTTGTTATAGTTTGACGCAAAATCAAATAAATAATTTAATATTTTTAAAATTTACGTTATAAATAAGTTATAAATATTTGTGTGGTTGAAATGAGCCGAATAGAGGAAGTATGGAGTTATATTATTTTTAAATTAAAAAATATATTCCTATTTTTTGGAATAAATGTTTCATTGGGTTGCTATGCATCGAGACCATAAGACTCGTCCTTTTCTAAGAGGACAAAAGACCTCTCACAGGTTTCCTTTTTTAAGCTTTTGTTTTCTCAACTCTGCTTCATAGATATCAGCAAACGAGAGGGTTTGGTCCACCCGTCTTCACATGCACTTCTCAATCCCAACACCAAATATATACAACTACTACTATAAGAAAATAGAAGGCTTTACGTTATATACATGGCGACTATACATCTGATACAAGTAGTATTCACTCTGTTTTTAAGGTTTGACTTGCTATAAGCTTTTTTGCAGGTCACTCTAATCTAATGAAGCAAAAAACCCACTCTATCAGTACACCGAATTAAGCAAAAAGAAAAAAAAATTATGTTCCCTTTGCTCTACAGATCGAACAATGCCCCTCTAACAATACACAAGCAGGTAAGTTACGTTGAAAACAAGACGTGCCATTCTATACTCTACTAGGTCTTAGATACAGAAAGAGCCAATTTAGCGTCGCCTAGGTCTTAGTGCACCCCTTGTCACGCCTCAAACTTTATCAAGTCTCTAATATTCTAAGAGTAGTCTTTTTAGTACATTAACAAGTCCTAAAGTATACTAACTAATAAACTAATCTACTCCATTGCAGCTCAAAAGATCATAACAAAGAACATTAGAACAAACCTACATAAATTTTGCAACTTTCACCACGAAGGAGAAGTACAAGGAGATCCTGATGAAGATGAATTAGAGTTGTTACTAATTGTCTCACTTCCTGCAGTGCCAAGTGACCTAGCATCTCTGAGTGAAATTGAGCAAGCCACAGCTGGAAGTTTCTTCATTGGAGTTAATTGGACTGAAGAGGGACTAGATGAACATGATGATAGGCCACAATTTTCATCTTCCTCTGAAGAACCAATAATTTCAAGACGAGAGGGTGATGAAATAGGTGTTTCAAATGGGGTATCAGTTACCATGCAAGCCCTGCTTGTTTCAATATCATACATGGGATTTGTAATGTAAACTTGTTCCATAGTACTAGCATCATTCATAAATCCTTCGGTGCAAGTACTAGTGCTACATTGAAGGGGTACTTCATGGACTAATTCAGGTGATTGAATTTGAACGAAAGAATGAGAAGTTGGTGAAGAGTTTCGATTTTGCATTTCCAAGTCGCAATTGTCTTTACTCATAATTGTTGGAAAGAGGAAATTTCTTGGAGCATTAAGAACCCCTTGTGCGTAGAAACTATTAAGAGTTGGCACAATTGATTGTTCTTGATCCTGTTCTGTGGTGGAGGTTGTGATGGAATTTAAAGAAGTTTTCGGACGTTGTCGTTGACGAAGTAAGAATGAGCAGAAGATTTCAGCAAGTAGGACTATAACTAGGCCTAATACCATAGCAAGGGTAACCACCATGATCAATGTTGTTGATGCCATTATTATCTTGGAAGTACCTTTCATTTGTATGTGTATTTCTTTGAGAGTGAAGGGAATGTTTCTTGTAAATAAATGGGACTTTAGAAGTATATGAGGTAAGTCTTGGCGGGAAATAACTTTTTTTTTTAACTGTTGTAAGTTGGGACTGAAGACAACAGATAGAATGTAATCCAAAGAAGAAAGTGGCAAATACTAAGCCAAGAAGCCTTTCAGATACTCCCTCCGTCTAATTTTATGTGGCACCATTTGACCGGATACGGAGTTTAAGAAAATAGAGGTTGACCTTGTGAAATTTTAATTTTGTCCTTGAAAAAGTAAGAGAGAGAAGATTTGAGTAATAAAAAATAGTTGGTAGTTTTAAAAGTATGAAGGGCCCAACAAAGGTAAAATAGAGATGGTGCATTTGTCAAATAAAGAAAGGTGTCATTCTTCTTGGGACAAACAAAAAAAGAAATAATGCCACATAAATTGGGACGGAGGGAGTAGTTTGAAGTAAGGCTGTCTAATAGCCCGGTTTGGGCCGGGACGGACCGGATCGGACCGGAAACCGGTCCGGACCGGTCCGGAACCGGCGAAAACCGGGCCAAAAGTAAAAAAAAAAACCGTTTCGTTTCCGTCTCGGCAGCACCAAAATGGACCGGACGAACCGGACCAAAATGGACCGGAACCGGACAGGACCGGACCGGACCAACTGATGGGCTTGTGCGAAAATAGCCGTTGGGCAACGGCTATTTCACTCACAGCCGTTGGCCCAACGGCCAAAAACGGCTAGTTTGTGCCCCCCACCCCCCTAGGCGCCCCCCATACCCCCCTCCCAACCTATTTTTTTCTATAAATACCATCATATTTCATCAATTTATTCACAATTTCTCTAATATTCTCTCTAAATCTCTATCAACATCTCTTATTTCTACAAAGGGCTATTTGCTAAATTGTATTACAAAAAAATATTTGGAGTAAAGTGGAAATATTGTTCGGTGCTGTTCCGGTCAAGTTTCAACTTTCACTTCCTAAGTTCTACATTCTAAGTTCACGATATCAAGTAAACTCGTTCTTACTTTTATTATCTATTTTATTTTTGTGCACTATTATTGTTTGTAGCATATTTTAGTAATTTGTTTGAAGCATATTTTAGTAATTATAAAAATGTCTAGAATTTGGAGATCAATTACGGGTAGTGGTCGTAGATCACGTGCTTCTAACCGAGGGGGGATGATAGAATGGCTCGTGCTTTAGGTAAAAGACCAGTTGGTACTTCTAGCGCCCCTTCTCTTCTAGATGATTTTACTCAGGAAGATGACTCGCAATTTTTTCATGATATAAATTATGATCAACCAGTAGATAATGATTTGTTAGAGGCCTAATATCAAGAAAATACCGAAGGGGCTAATTTAGATGATGAAACACCCACTAGTCAATTTCAAGGTGAACCTGAAGAAACTGAATTACCACCTATGCCTCCTAATAGAGAACCAGCGGGACGAGTCGAAAGATCGGATGTGTGGAAATTTATGACTAAAAATGTTCCGGAGCAGACGGCTAAATGTAATATTTGTAGAAAAGTTTGGGCTTTTAAAACCGGCAGCCATAATAGTGGGACGGGAAAGTTGAGAACACACTTAGAAAACCATCATAAGGATGAATGGGATGGGAGGCCGGGTGGCCCTCGTTCAGGCCATAGAATGGCTCCATCGCAAGGTAGTGGAGTCTAACAGGAAATTAACCCAGTGACGGGGGGGCTTATGCATTATGATAAAAAGAAAGATAGGGAACAAATGGCAAAAATGATTGCGGTAGAGTGTAGAGTGCTTACCTTTTACATTTGCTTCTTGTCAAGGTTTTATTCGTTATATTCAAACTGTATATAATCCATCTTTTCAAGATTTTCCAAAAACTACGGTTAGAAGTGATATTATAAAATTTAAAAAATGAATATAGACAATATTTACGATATATATTTTATCACTTTGATTGTAGAGTTTGTCTTACTACTGATTTGGGTGAAGGTGTTAATGGGTATGAGTATTTAACAGTTACTTGTCATTGGATAGATCTTAACTGGGTAATGCAAAAAAGAATTATAGCATATTCCGCCGTCGATGAACCACACACGGGAGCATTTATTAAGAGAGAAGTTTCTGATATTTGTAGGGCGTATTTTATTAGTGACAAAATTTTAAGTATAACTCTTGATAATGCTGCAAACAATGATTTTGCTATTGGTAAGTTAAGACCCGCATTGCATCCCCCTTTTGAAGAATTGTTTCATGTTAGATGTGCATGTCATATATATAATTTAGTTGTAAAAGATGGCCTTAAGTTATTTGAGCCTACTATTATGAAGGTTAGACTCGCAATTAGTTATATTTTTAAATCTAAAAAACCGGATAGATGGAGGGACTTTCAAGTAGAGTGTGTGAAAGAAGGTTTAACTCCTAGAAGAGTTCCCAAGGAAGTTTCAACTAGGTGGAACACTGTATATGACTCTTTGTCTGTTGCTTACACTTTACGAGTGGCTATTACTAATTATTTTAATGGCAAAGTGTCTGAAGTGTATCACCTAGAAGAATCTGATTGGAAAAATGTTGAGCGTCTTCTTCTTTTTTTAGAAAAGTTTTTTTATGCTACTAAAGAATTTTCCGGTCAATATTATCCTACAATCACTACCATGTTGTATTTTATAGCTGGAATAGCAGAATTACTTAACAATTATAGAGTAGTGCCTGGTTATGAAGTTGCGGTAGAAGCAATGATTGAAAATTTTAAAAAATATTTTTTCCCGATTCCACCACTTTATTACATTGCATCTGTATTACATCCATGTTTTAAACGTTTTAATACGGAAATGCTAATTAGAGAAATTTATCGGACTTTGAGAATTACTGATGAAGAAACACCAAGTGTAGAAACAGTTTGTGTGCAGGTAATTGTAGATTGCCAACGGATTTATGAAAGGTATAGGAGTGCAGCTGATAATGTTGTTCCAAGTGGAGCTGGATCAAGTTCAACGAAGGCTTCCAAAAGAGCTGCAACCGGATTGGGAAGTTTTTCCAGCCTTAATCAAAGGCTTTCTAGCAGGCAATCGAGTAGCAGCGGAGGGTTCAACGAGCTTGATGTTTATTTACTTCATGCTTGCAAGGAAGTTGAGTATTTTGGAAGCCATCAACTACTGCCATTTTGGAAGGATCAACAGGCACAGTTTCCAGTTTTAGGAAAAATGGCGCGGGATATTCTAACTATTCAAGCATCATCTGTTGCTTCAGAAAGCGCATTTAGCCAAGGAAGATTACAAATTGGAGATCATAGACATTCATTGAAGGAAGAAGCAATGGAGACGGCCGTATTATTCAGAGATTGGATTAGAGCGGAGCGAAGAAATTTTGGATTTGCAGAAGATGAACTAGCCGATGCAGAAGCATCATCAGAAATTTTATCAGGCGATGGAAGTTTGGACAATGAAACTGATTATGAAGAAGATGACTCTTTGCCACCGCTTCCTCCAGAGGTGCAGAAGAAATTATTCAGAAAATGAGAAGTTTTTTTATTAATATGTAGTTTTTGCAATTTAATATCTATGTACTTTGCAAAAAAAAAAATCAACCATTATTCAATAAAATGCGTTACGCCTTGCTATTAGGTAAATTATAATCCTTTGTTATATTCTCAATTATCCTTTGCTATTAAGTTACCTCTTTGCAATTCAATACTAAATACTAAATAGTAAATATTAATACTAAATACTAAAGACTAAATAGTAAATAGTTAAATACTAAATACTAAAAACTAAATACTAAATACTAAAATACTACATTATTCTTGATTACTAAGTTTGAAAAAATAACAATTTACTTACATTATACTAGATTACTAACTTAGTAATACTAAGTTTGAAAAAATACTCAATTATTCTTTTATAATACTAAAATACTACATTACATAATAGTTCATATTTTAATACTAGATTAGTAGTATTAAATATTAATATATAAGTTATTACATAAAACTAAAAATTTAAACAAAACAAATAACCAAAAAACAAAAAAAAAACAAAGAAAACGACTAAACCGGGCCGGACCGGACCGGACCGGCCCACTACAAACATTGTCCAAATCCGCTCCATTTTGAAAAATAGCCGTTGGCAACGGCCATAAACGGCTATTTTTCCCACCCACACACCCATAAACACCCCTACAGCCCTCCCTTACCTATTTTTCCTATAAATACTCCCATATTTCATCAAATTAATCACAATTCAATATTTTCTATTCATTTCTCTTCAAAAATTTCTAACAAAAGGCTATTTTATTAAATTTTCTATCAACATGGCTGGAAATGCAAATAATGCTAATCAAGTTCAAGGTGCTACGACAGCAGGTCCGTCTGTTGGTCCAAAAAGAACTAAAAGATCCGAAGTTTGGGAATTTATCACAAAAAATAATGATACCGGCAAAGCTCAATGTACTCTTTGTCAGAAAGTTTGGAATTGGGATGATGAATTAAAAACTGGAGGGACAACACGGTTTAAGACCCACTTGGAATACCATCATGCCTACGAATGGGCAACTCGTGATGGTGGCAAATATCTGCAACCACGTGATAATTGAGTGTTGAGTAGCAGAAGTTTAAAATTTATGTATTTTTCTAATTTCTAGTCTATTTTCATGTTTTTATTTTCTAATTATGCATTTCCATTTTCCAACGTAATGTTTTATGTGTGTATTGTTGAATAATATGTGTGTTTTGTGTTGTTTATTTAGATTTTAGTCTACCAATATTTTTTTAACTTCTATTTTAAACAATAAAAAATATAATGTTAAAAAAAAAAACGGAACCGAACCGAACCGGGCCGGACCGGACCGGGACCGGCACGATTCCGTTTGCCGGTTCCGATCCGGCATTGGTGCAACTGCACCGTTTGACCGGACCGGAACCGGAATCGGTTCGAGTTTTTTTTTTTTGTTTTGCACCGGACCGGCACAGGCGAACCGGAACCGGGCCGGACCGGGCTAATAGACAGCCTTAGTTTGAAGTCAAAAGAGCCAACTTTATAAAACCATTAATTTTGCTCATTGCATTGGAGTTGAACAGGTAGCACCATCAAAGTATACACACTTCCGGTAGCTGACAAAAGAACCTCTTTTAAGCTGTCACAACAACAGCAAGCATCTGACAATCTACTCTTTTTTTAAAAACAAAAAAAATATAGAAGACAAATTTCACTTGATTTTAATCTTATCCAAACCATCAAACATCCAAATTGGATAAATGATTTGATCGAGTTTATACTATACACATAGTGACAATGTAAATATTGTTATATATACTCTGTATGGTTAACATGTTATAGTACTTTAGTAAGTTATCTACTCAATTTTTCAGGTTACCGGATTTGACATGATATAAACAGCATGTTATTTTAAAGCAGCGTAAAAAGTTGTACAGTACTAGCAGTACACAAGACAGAGATCATCTCTCGTTAATAAGCCAGAACTGAAATCATACACCACCACTGGGCATTGGGCAAGGATAATAGACTAAACCACACGACTCAATAAATTATGTTGGCTGGAAACATGCTAAACCTCATAAACTGAAAGTAATATAATGCAAATGGTTACTCAAAGAATCTCAAATTTCGTCTGAGTAACCTATGATATCAAGTAAGATTATAAATCACGAAGGTCATATCCAGTGTTGTAGCTACATTTGAGTAGCAGAGAAAGGGTGGTGGCTCAACACCCTTAGCCCGATCGAAATTCATACCGTGTAAAATATATTCTCAATGCTTGTTTCTTGAGTATGTCAAATATATTCTCAGTGCTTGTTTCTCGAGTATGAAAAGCAAATAAAAGCCATAGAATAGATGGGGTGTTCTTTCCGAAAAACTTAAGTTCTTGCACGGAAAATGTATAGATCTTTTGCACCATCAAAATGAATATATTTATAACAGGTGATTTAACCTTAGATACTTCCATAGTGAGCAAGTCTGATACAATACTAATTAACCAAAAAGAGAAGTAACAACATGCTATAGTCGATTAAATTGAACAAATGGTGAATTTTTTTTAAAAGTTGGAGTATTATTTATTTCTTAAACTACGATCCATGTCAAACTATATGTCAACATTTTTTTTAACAGATTGAGTAGTCCATATCAAAACCGAGCTACCTCAAACATCTTAAGAGGCCGATGAGGAAATGTAACAGATAATTTTCTTCATCATGCCGTACTAGATCATGTCGAATCAATCTTTGCAACACTGTGCTGTGAGGAAGAAGCTCACTATAAAAGAGAATTGTAGTGACTGAAGTAGCTGGATCATTCACTAAAGATGTTATAAATCTCACCAGGGCCCGAAGCATCAAGGGGACAAAAGACTGCATTCATGTAATTAAACCCAACAAAAATTAGAGAAATAAAGAAAAATCGTCAGAAAGTAAACGTTTTACAGTAACATAACAATATTTGTAGCTAGAATACGTACTAAAGGGATGAAACAGAAATATATATACCATTTAGGTGACAAAGGTTATTGAGTCGTCGAAGAATTAATGAAGCCGTATATATACAGATTATTTTTCTTGGCTTTTCGTCTAATTAAGACAAAGGATGTAAGATCTAAGTTTGTTGGACTTCTTGAAATTGAGAGAAATGAGGATATTTGAGTTTCTATTAATTAATTTGCTGTAACGAGCAATCTCTAGCTGACTTTCAAACCTACCCTTCAAGTGCACGAGTAGCATTTGTGAATAAATCTTGTTTCAAAATTAAGAAAAACAAATATCATTTAAGTTGGATTGGAAGAAGACTAAGTTCAAATATCATTATCGGTTCGTCACCCATTATTTAAACGAAAAAAAAAAAAACAAAATAATAACATGCTTGGACTATGAAATAGCTCCCACCTCTACATAAGGGGCGGGTTGATTACTTGAATAAATAAAGAAGTGTGTTCTTTCTACCCATTCAATTTTTTAGATAAGATATATAGTCACACTCACATATAAAGTAAAGAGGTAATGTATCCTAAAGGAAGAAAAACTAATTCGGAAAAGAATATATCTAACACTCATCAGTTATACCCTCCGTTTGATTTTGGTCTCAAAAATACCCATACATTAGTTTAAATGGCTCACTTATACCCTCAAAAGAAACGGAGGCTCCAAATCACATTTTAGTTCATTAAAACAAATTCCACGTGTAATAAAAAAATCCAACAAGTTTTTTATTAAACTTAAAAAAAAGGGCAAAAAATCAACAAGTTTCTGTGACCAATCAGGCCATCACCCATGAGATAATGTCATGTTTCTTTGCTATCTCACACACAATGAAGATTAATCTGAAAATCCAATTCAAAGCAGAAGATCTTCAAATCTGGAAGCATCAAAGAAACGCTTTTCATCTTCTTGTGAAAAGATTAAGAAAAGAGTTGGATATTTTCCTCTCTTTGATTTAATTTTTCTCCTCAAATTTCATTTGCTTTAATCATTTCTGCTTGGAAAAAATTGTTCTCTGTGCAACCACAAGAGACAATTTTCTTTTTTATGATATAATGTATGTGGATTTTGCATAACGAATTTTTTGATACAAAAACTAGAGACTTGAATAAAGTTTTAAGGGTGATTAAGTAAGTTCTCTGCTCTGCTAATTTGGATTTATTACTGGGTTATTTGAATGTGATTTGTTACCAAACTTTACATTCTTGAGTAAGTGGGCTTGTTGATTAGAATATGGCCATGGAGGTGTGGTGGAGAAGATGAAGGTGCATCCTAGGTGGAGTTCTATTTCAATCAAATAATTTTTTAAGCTGATGTCTGCCTAGTTGGAGCCTCCGTTACTTTTGAGGGCATAAGTGAGCCATTTAAGCTAACGGAGAGGTATTTTTGAAATCAAAATCAGATGAAGAGTATAACTGATCCATTTCCCATAGTTGAGGGCAAATTTGGCTCTTTTCCGTAAAATAATGGTCATTCTGGATGAAAAGCATAGGATTCTTTTTACATTCGAGTTAAAATAGAAAATCAGAAAAAACAGAATAATATCCAGGGAAAAAAAGAAATTATTGACGCTAAACTACCTTTAAGAATAATGAAAAATTACAGTGTTGAGAGTGGGATTTGAACCCACGCCCTTTCGGACCAGAACCTTAATCTGGCGCCTTAGACCAACTCGGCCATCTCAACTTTGGAACACTGATTTCAGTGCGTGTTTAATTGTAGCATATATCAGTATCTAGATCAGCACGAAGCATTTGGGTTTGAGGGAAGTTTAAGCTAATAAATTAGAATATGTCAATATTTCTACCCACTAAAGACCCCAATATTACCACCTAATGAGAAAGGCAGATTTATAGAAATAGGACACATCTGACACCCCATCGCAAATTTGGCCCCATAAGAAAAGTATTACAAATAGAGCCTCGTAAGAAAATTCTCAGCGATCGCTAGATCTTCCTATTACTTTTTGACTATGATTGAAATTGTAAGACTTTTCTTACGTGGAACAATAATGTAACAGCGGCACCAGATATGTCTATTTAGCACAAAACTGAATGAGGAAATAGTATGGCTAATTTGCTGAAATAGGATATTTGAGTGTCAACATTATGTTTTTGGTTATGAATGATAATGATGACACCAAGAAGGAAATGAAAGGATGCTGAAGAGAAAGAAGGAAGAGAATGGAGTTTTACGGTCAATTTTATGTACGGTCATTAAATTTTATAGTTGTAACAGTACAAAAATATTACAAATATGGCCCCATAAGAAAATTCTCAGCGATCGCTAAATCTTTCTATTATTTTTTTTAGGTAACTATAAATATTTTATTAATTATCCGGAAAACATTACATTGCTAGTTGACTCATCTCAGTCAACTACTTTCTTTAGATTCATCTCTATTCCTACTACATTACCGTACTATTACTTTTTTACTATGATTGAAATTGTAAGACTTCTCTTACGTGGAACAATAATGTAACAGCAGCACCGGATATGTCTATTTAGCACAAAAACTGAATGCGGAAATAGTATGGCTAATTTGCTGAAATAGGATACTTGAGTGACAACATTATGTTTTTGGTTATTAATGATAATGATGACACCAAGAAGGAAATGAAAGGATGCCGAAGAGAAAGAAGAAAGAGAATAGAGTTTTATGGGTCAATTTTATGTATGATCACTAAATTTTATAGTTGTAACAGTACAACTAAGTAAAAGAAAGTCATTAAACTTTATTCTAGGTAAAGCTAGAATCACAAAATTATTTTTATAATAATAAAGTCACTTATAAACTATGCATTAGTTGCACATAAATTCTAAATTATCAAAAAATTAAATCTCCAATACAGAAAAATGACACAACATCATTGTATCATCATTTTGCCTTGTGTACATGCCAGTCAATTTGTAAATTCCATTTACATTCATCTAGTACAGTATAATCCACCGTTTTCTTGAATGTGTAGATCTTTATCCGGGACATCAAGATTTATGTTGGTGTAATGGCCTCGGTACCTTCTATTGAACCTTATACTACGTCAACTTTGACTCTCCCATGACTTGCATATTTTGTACAATTAACACATAGTTTAATGTCTTTATTGTTAAAAATAAAGGTGAAATGATCTCATTTCCGTCACAAAGAGTAGTATGTGTATAGGTGTTAACCCCAAAATTCTAGCTGGAGCTAAAAATATAGAATGATTTTTCCAATGAAGCTTAAAAGCTAATGGATGGTCTCCAAGATGCCACCTAGTTAAATTTCTTGATATATAGTATGGCGTGAACAATTATGGACTTTTGAAAAAAACACCTTAAATTAGATTTGTGTACGTACTTGTAGGGTTGTATCTAATTACAGAGTTCTAGAGTATTGACTATGTTATTGGTGTCGAAAATGGTACTTTTAACACATCAGTACATTCAGTTCAGATCTCAAACGGAGGCATTCGTGACTTCCCCATCTCAGTTCTTCTATTTGATTGTGGCCAGAAGAATGAACGTTCAGACAAAACAATCTGAACATACCAACATACCAGGATGAAATATGTCCAGATGGTATGTGGCTATGTTTCAAAGTTCACTTGGGACTGTTGTCGTGGGCCGTTGCCTACAAATATGTGGACAAAGGAATAAAGGACGAACACAAATGGACCAAATTATAGCACCCCACTTAATAAAAGCATCATTCCACAATAGGGAATGTGTTTAGTGACACATGCATATATAGACTGAAAATGGAAAACTATAAAATTTCTAAATGGACGACTTGACCAATAATTTCTCAACACTTAGCTCGAAGCTTTGACAGATCAAGAGTTTTTTCAACCTTTTGGCGCTTTTGTTTCGATTAAGATGTGTCATTATTCTTCTTCTTTATTACAATTTCTGTTGCTAAAACTGCAACTTCAACATCATTGCATTTACTTGATATCGACCATTCTAAAAACCCTGAAGGCACCTGTTGCTTAACTAGAGGGACTCCTTATCAACAATTTTCTATCCTCACGTCGAGATCGCTACTTTTTGCTCCCCATGTCCCCCACATGAAGTTAGTAAAATGTGGGAGAACATATGTTTAATTAAAAGTCTAAGTTGATATATTTGTTATTCTTCCAAAATACTTTTAAGTGATTCCAAAAGGATTTTGTTTTCTGATGAAGGTATATTAAGATGGACTGTTGATACATAAAGGAAATTATTTTTCAAATTAACCATTTGATATTTGATATTTCCTGGCTCAACAAATCCGAATTTGAGCTGCATATAGGAACCATTCATTATAGGATGAAGTATTTTCTACTCAAATTTCTTTATTTTTAAGGTTCATATCGAAAATCTTTAATTAAAGGTGAAAGGAACTCATTCGTATCACTATATTTCATTCATATCGCTACATTTTCCGGTGGTCATCATTAGAAAACTCTTATAAGGATGTACGTAGTTGCATATTTTTCCTTTAAGCACTGCATCTAAATAATTAGATAAATATACAACTATTCGACTATAATTTCAATTCAACTTGTGCGATAGCTTTCGACTAATGGTAATTGTATGCTGAATAGAATTAGGCATTAATTACTTTTACACGTGAGTTACAGATAAATGGGAAGATAGTACTGTTGTCATTGGAGAGGGGCAACGCAACCATAATTTAATAGTATGCCTAAATTAGTGGGCTAAAACACTACCATCTGTATATTAGAGTTAGTTAACTAAGAGGCCCTAGTTAAATATCGTAGGTGACACGTGGTGAAAAGTAGTACGATAAAGTGCTGATAAATGAAACGTTGAGAAATGCATGTGCAAAATACAATTTGCACCAATTGAGGAACACCTGAAAGACAGATGTCCTTCGAAGAGAAATAATTGAAGCAGCATTATTTTTGACGATTGATAAGAACAATTAAGTGAAACCAAATGGTGTTGGTGTTAGGACGAATTAAAGGAGGAATCTAATAGAGCCAATTATGCCTACTTGGCTTTTAGCCAATGCCTACTTTGCAACAGATATCAAATACAACTTGACTGAGTCTAAAGGGATATGGCTGAGAGATTCCAATTGAATACTTCCCACAGATGGACCACAATCTGCCCCAATTTACCAACATCTGTATTATCAATAATCCCAATTAAGCATCTCAGTCTCATCGAGATCCAGGTCTTCTTCCCAATAAAAGAAAGTCCGGCCATCCAATACGAGGATCATGAACTTCCTCCACTTCACAACTACACAACTACTATGGAACCCGTGTCTTAAAATATGCAATTAATTTGGTTATTTTGCCAATTTAATAGGATTATATTACCACTATTTTGATGTTTAAAGACTTTATTTTTCCATTTCCAATTATCGTGGACATGTAAATATATGTTGGAAATATGTATTCAAATGTAATCTAAAACATAAATGCTAAAACAGAAAAGGAGATGAACGAATCAGAGGTCAGCAATTTTACAGTATATCTTTAAGGAATGTAATCCCCTTAAGTATCCGAGATTATGAGTTATTTCTTCCCAACATAGTACAAAGAGGAACTACGCCGGTGTGCAGCAAACTTATACCTGTCAATCGGGCCAGGACCGGCCCGTTAAGAGTCGGCTTATCGGTCCCGGTACCGGTCCGGTCCAGTCCGGGCCATTACCGGTCCGGTCCGAACCGGTCTTTTTTTCAAAAAATTGAAGCCCGGCTCGGACCTTAGCCCATTAAGCATCGGACCGGTCCGGTCCGTTTTTTTTTCTTCTTTTTTCTTTTTCATATTTTAGCTAAGCCTATCACTTTGTACTTACAATTGGAAGGACATATAATCCTATATAAAAAGAGAAGGAAGGTGAAAGCAGGAAAGAAAGGATCAAACATTTTGAGAATCATATACTTTGACTCATTGATGGAAACCAAGTTTAATCACTATGTTAATTTGATGCACTACTCATGAAGTAAAAGATCACTGTTATTATTTTAACTAGGTACTATTTCATCATTACTATAGTATACTTAGTCAAATAGATACAACTTTAATACTACAACTCAAGGGTGAGAAACTGAGGCTATCAAATTCTCTTACAACCAAGAAGATAAGTTGTATAAAATACTTAATTAATATATATTCTTGATTAGCAATGAAAAAATAGTAAATGAATATGTTCATTCGTTGTACTTAATGAAGCTAAAAATATCTTTGATACTATTGCATATTGAGGGATTCTAAAAGGGACTAAATACTATATTATATTTTGTATGATTCTTGGCAAAAGCATGTCTTAATTTCCCTCGATATATAGTATAATTTTTTTATGAAAAAACCGGTCCGGTCCACCGGTGGGCCAAATACCGGTCTTTTACCGGTCCGGGCTAACAGGTCTTTTTTCTTAAGCCCGGCTCGGCCCGCAACCCGCTTCCTCCTTGTCCCGGACCGCTTATAATGAACCGGTCCGGTCCGGTCCGATCTTTTACCGGTCCGGTACCGGGCTAGCCCGGCCCGTTTGACAGGTATAAGCAAACTTCAGAGTGACGACAAAATCACGACATTAGCTGACTTTTGTTTATAAGACAATGCAGAAAGAGAGGAGTGCGTTTCAGAATTCTCATATATGCATAGTAAAATATGAGGCAACGCCTCAATATTTAGCCAAATTATGGATACAATGAAAAGATATTATACATTATATGTGAAAAAGTGAATTTGGTGCCTTTTCCCCAACAATATCTCGATGACCTCCCCTTTTTTCAAAATATTGTACTCGAAAGTTCGAAGTTCTACTCTTATGTTCGGGAAAGAATGGCATAATTTTTTGATTGGTATGTTTAAAAAAAAATGGCACAATTCTAAATTTCAAAATAATTTATTTAAGCTTATAATTTACCTTTGATGTGATGATTTATAGAATTTGTCCAAATTTGAAAATCAAATCTTCGATTCTCAAAAATTGGTTGAGACTAGTTTTTCCCACTCACGAAACTTCAACTCTTTTTTAAGTTGAAATGTATATCCAAACACAACTTTAAGTTTAAAAACTTATTTTTCAACTCAACTTGAAAACTTCACTTTTCAAGTTTCGACCAAATTTGTGTCCAAACGCTAACTTAGAGCTTGTTTGACCAAGCTGCTCAAAATTGTTATTTTGAAAAGCAATTTTGTCAAGAGTGGTTTTCATATATATTTTTGAAAAATAACCAGTTTGTATTTGGCCAACTCATATAAGAAGTGTTTTTTTTTTACTAAATTGTATTTAGATAATCTTTACAAAATGTACTTTTTGAATGTTAAATTATGAAAAGACAATATTAAGATTTATTTTGGGACTAATATTATTAAATATATAAAAGATGTAATTTTGATATAAAATACTTAATTTAATTTTTTATTTTCATTTGGTTTAAAGTAAATATAAAATAAAAATACATATTAGTATAGTTTTTAATTATAGGAATAAAGTTAAACCAAAATAGGAAAGTGGATGGCAAAGTTTATTTATATTTGAGAGATATACTGATTAAAATAGTTAAAAATAATATGGTAAATAAGTATTTTTGGCAATGTTATTTTTGTCTTTAATAAATTAAGAAACTTCTTCTACGGAAGGAGCAGAAATTTGTAACTTCTCTCTACTACTTCTGCTTCATGTCAAAAGTACTTTTTTATTTTGATCAAGCACCTTAAATTTCTTTAAAAGTGATTTTTCTAAATAAAATAAAAAAATACTTTTGAACTCCCAGAAACTTGGCCAGCAAGCTATTAAACTCCAATCTAATTAGCCAAACAAAGACAAGCTTTGTAGAATAGAGGGAGTAATACTTTTTACAATGTAATATTTGATTAACAAGACCATAAAATATTTGTGGTCTTCAACAATAACATTAAACAACAACATATTCAGTATAATACTATAAAATCTCATTTGTAAGATTATCTATTTAGGTGTTGTTCTTTCCTGAATCCTCCGTGAACTCGGAATACTTGTGAACAAATCTGCCTTTTGTTGTTGGTGGTGTTGAAGACTATCCAATTTTGTAGTTGAACACGCTAAATTCATCTACTTCCGGTCCCTTTCATCCCGTTTTCTTCACAAATTAAACTTCCGAACTTCTTCATTTCTTCTAGGTATTTGTGACATTTCTTTGTATAATTTTCGGATTAACATTCATTTTTATTATTTAGAGTAGTATACCTTTGTGTTTAAAAGACCATTCTACTTTATCATTTACCAAAGTGCACCGGGGAGGAGGTAAGTGTAAGGAGGGTTCACATGGATCCGTTCCGTAGAAAATTATACTCACAAATTAAAAAATATAATTTTTTATGGTGTATTTATATTTTTGAATTCTCTTGACAGAAGGCAAAACTGTAATAGAGTGTAAAAAGAGATTTGATAAAATCGGACACCGGGCGCACACGCACCCAGGCACAATAAACACGGGCGCCTATATAAGCTTGGACCTAACTCACATCCCAAAAGCTAGCTCAAAGGGTGGAGGATTGTCCAAAGCTTATATGGGCATCGTGCCCTCTCTTTTCCACCGATGTGGGACAGATTCCCACACCACCACACCACACTCCAACACCCCCCCGCACGGCCAGCCATACTCACATGGGTGGCCCGTGGACCACGTGCTCAAAGGGGGTTCCAACCGGAAACAGTCTTCCTGCTCCGGAGTCCGGGGCCGGAGTCTTTCCCTAGGCTCTGATACCATGATAAAATCGGACACCGGGCGTACACGCACCCAGGCACAATAAACACGGGCGCCCATCACACGGGCACCCACACACACACGGGCGCCCATATAAGCTTGGACCTAACTCACATCCCAAAAGCTAGCTCAAAGGGTGGAGGATTGTCCAAAGCTTATATGGGCATCTTGCCCTCTCTTTTCCACCGATGTGGGACAGATTCCCACACCACACCACACTCCAACAAAATTTAAATTTTTCTTTAATTTATTAGTTCAAATTTTATATATATGACATTTCTCGTATTTGTTTCGAGTTCTTTTAATTTCTTACTCCGCCACTAAAAGTATCACATCACATAGTGGAAATAAGGTGATACTTAGAAAATAACCTAAACAAAAGTATTACAAGGTCTTGTGTATTGTGACTTGTTCTCACATGTTAGACAATAATATATATTGGTGCGCATTGAGGTACACCCAAATTAGCCCAAATTATCTCATCCATATAAAAGTTAGTTATTCATTGATGGGTAAAGTTACCTCTAGTGATGTTAATGAGTTAGTTATCAAATCTGGACCTTAATGAGAATCAAGAAACTAGTTACTCTAACTTTAGTATTATCAACAGCTTAATCTGGACAGACAGTATTCCACTTAGTGAGGGAAGACATATAAGGGTAATAAAGAAAATTAAATCAATTAATGCTGTTTACTGGATATGTTCAGTAATTAGTAGTAGTTTTATATATTTGTCACAAAATGTAGGATCATATATTTTCATTGTTTCATACATTGAACCAAATCCTAGTTAGAATACTAGTTCAAATACACTTAAATGGGTTAGACTGAATTACCTGTGTTGCAAAGGCCGTAACCTTCTCTTAAATTGCTAATTATATGAGGCAGTTTGCATCAAAGATTGTCCTATTGAAAAGACTAAAGAGCATGAAAAGTGCATAATTAGGAAGAGCAATATATACACGTTACTTATATGCTAATTCTGCCGAATTATTAGTCTTATGTATGACTTGCAACAAATTGAGGAGAATAAAAATGTTTATTACCAATTTCCTGACCTCATCATGGACTAAACTAATCAAATGTTGGAAAGTATTATACATATAGTATGTGGATTGATCTTGTGTTCAAGACAAAATAAAGTTGGTAAAACTAATTAGAACCCTTTTGCAAAGCAACCAATCAAATTTTTGCGTTTACGTGATTCACATTGCAAGCAGGATCTATTTTAGAGGAGGACCAATATTGTTTAGGTTCAACTAAACTCAGATTTTTCAGTAATTTGAAAGGTATTATAAACTTTAAGTTTTCAATCAATATTTTTACAGAACTCGGATATTAAACCAATTTAATTTTATTACTAGATTCGTCTGTGAACTTTCCAGAGCTCAAGGAGCAATAGTATCTACTGAGAACATTTGCTTATGATCAAAACTATATGCAACAGTTTGGTAGGTATGGTAGTTTTGATTGATCTAATTGCTTTACTTTTTATATTAAAAAGCGAATTAGTACTGTGATGATAAAGTCAAGAGTGGGTCAAGTATAAACATTTTTAAAAGGGATAATTGCTGCCTCCTTTCTGATTTGGGAAACTAGTAGACGAATTTTGCTTAAAGAGGGTGGAAAAACATAAAGAGTGATGTGTCTTATTTGAAACATCTCCTTAAAGAATGTAAAAGAATCACTTTATATTTGATGAAAAAGGCCGAATGGTTCCAAGAATTTATGCTAGCTGATCTAATCAATCAAAAGCATGGGAATTGGAGTTTGTCTTTAGCTTTCACCTTAGTCTTTGAATTTTAATTTAACTCTGTTTTAAAAGGTTTTTTTTGGGACCTGCTATGGGGCGGGGTACTTATAAAACATCTTGAGGCTCACGAGCACGGCTTAAATTCATTAGGCTTATGCCTTAGGTGGCCCGTTGTGCGCCTACAGCACGTCTATTACTCAACGTTCAAGGTGCGTCTGATAGAGCACACGCAAATCATATGTCGAATTTCCTAATTAAGATTGTTTAACCACAATTTCTCTTTAAAAATGAATTATATAAGTTATGTTCATCTATAGAAGCAGAGTGGAAGAGAGAGAAATGCAACATGAGAGTGTTTATAATTGAGAATATTATGAGAGTGAATATCATTTGAATATTTAATTCAAAATGCGTAGACGGGTTTTATATCATCACTTTTTATTGGTCTCCATGTATTATTTCTTCCATCTTTCATAATCATTAGACTTCATTTTTTTTTGTAATTTAGAAGCAATTTATATTTATTCATGAAGAATAATGTTTTAAATTATCGTAGAAATAAAATTTATTCATTATTCACTTTTAATTTTCACAAATTATGATCTTTCAATTGTTTGAAAGTTAACTAAGGTCAATAGCTTATTGTATCTCATGAGAATACATTATTCAATATTTTATACTCTTAAAAAATGTTAGATTTTTGTTTTTATAAGCTTCTTTAGTCATTTTTTAATTTTCTTAAACTTTTTAAAATATTTTTTTCGGATCATTATGCTATTTTATTAAATTAAAATTAATTAAAAAATAATATTCATGGGGCTTATGTCCCATGTCTCGAGAATTACGCCTCGCTCCATAATAAATAAAATTTCTCGCCTTGTACCCGTCTTTCAAAACATTGCATGGTAGTAGTAATTTTGGGGTTAAAAGGAAAAGAACAAAAAGAGATGGAGTAGTTTATTTCACAAGGACGAAAAGTGCTTCAAATATAGCTCAAGTAAATTACAATAATCGTACAAAAAAGTAGGTGAAACATTTCTTTTAGATAAAAATATTGGTGAGATTATGGGAGCTAACAGACTTTCACCCTTCGAGGAAAATTAAGTTGCAAGAAACCATCTTAGTTCTAACATTATGAACCAAGTATAAATTCAAGCCAATTAAATAATTCCATATCTTAAGTCGATGTAATGTCATCTTATCAACCATTACAATATAAAGTAATTTGTGCTATCATTTTAACACAATAAAAGAAGAAACTTATGATTAGTACTTGTAATTAATTTGCTTTCCATGGACTTGACAATTCCACGAGATGCGTCGCTACACCACTCTCGTCCTCCCACTAATAGAGGCCCCTCTCCCTTTTCTACAAGCATCATCTCTCAATAGTTAAGTTAATCACCCATTAACAATAAAGCTTAGCCTTTTATAGTAAGCCCCTATTGTTAATACATATATTAATTGGTAATCTGATAAAAATAATACTAAGTAATTTGCTACACTAGTTAATTTGCATTGATATAGTAAAAAAATATATTATTTTTTATATTAAAATCATGAGGGATGAAGGTTCATATCTAACGACACTAACAAATAAGGGGATTCTCTCAACTAAGCTAAAATTTAGTGGATAAAGTTACTTCATATATGAGATAGTTGAAAAATATTAAGTACACCATTAAATCTTCGATGTGTAGCAAACTGGACCAAGCATTATAATTATAAAAAAAAGATCATTGAAAATAGAATGAGAATAGTGGTAACTGTTTTACAACGTGAATATATGTTTCCCAAGCACCAAGCACACATAAACTACTATACTTAATAAAGATTGAAATTATGCAAGTGTACCAATAAGAAGATGAAACGTATAATAAAGTTACATGTCACATGTCGCTTTATGCAGCAGTGCACGGGTTAGGAGAAAATTTAAATAATCTATGGTCTAAATCTTATGAAAATAAATAAATAAATAAACAAATCAGGGATTCCAAGCTACCGAATCTAAGGCACTGTTTGGACACTCCAATTTGTCCTCCTCCTTTAATTTCTATTTTGACTAAATACTTTACCCTACTCTACCTCTTACTCGCGTGCTGTTTGGTCCGCTGCTCCACCTCATTCATTGTCATACAATTAATTGACTTTTTAACTGCACTTGTTCAAGTCAACCATTGAGAAATCATTTTATCACACTACCAAAAATAATAATACTCCTACTATATTTAACAAAACTCAAGTAAATTGAAGGAATTACCTTACATATTTTCTTCCCCGTAAAAATTTAACCATGATCATCGATGATTTTTGTCAATATTAAATAAAGGGAGCTTTCAAAAATATGCAGCCCAACATAAGGTATTGTACTTACGTGATTATATTTTTCAATTTTTCCAATATCTTTTCACAACCGTATATACTTCTTTATACAAACTACATACTCTTCCGTCCCACTTTATGTGACATGCATTCTTTTTTTGGCATATCCTAAAAAGAACAACACATTCTTTATTTGAAGCATTTTCTCTATTCTACCTTTATTGTGCTCTACTTGCATTAAAAGCTACCAACAATTTTTGAATTACTCTAATCTTATCTCTCTCACTTTTTTTTTTACATCTTACCAGAGCAAATTTAAAACTTTACAAGGTAAATCTTTATTTCTTAAAATCTGCGCAAAGTCAAAGTACCTCACATAAATTTGGACAGAAGAAGTAGTATTGTATTTACTGAATAACCGTGTAAAAATGTGTATAATAATGTAATACTACTATGTTTATAAATTGCTACACTTACATAGTGTTATTCCCTATTGCTACCCCAATTTTTGGCGAATGCAAGTGCCAGAGCAGGTGCAAAGAGGCTTAGGCTCGCAGCCTATCAACAAGCCGGCTCTAGTGCATGGCTCAGGCAGTTGCTTGGGGCCCCAACTTTTTGGGGGCCCACTTTTCATGTACTTTTATATATTACTTAAAAAAAATTAGATGTAGTAGAAAGTCTAGCTTTTACGCTGCAAGAAAGATAAAACATAATAAAAGGGACGTCGGGACCGTTGCTAATATTGGGGAATGGAAGAGTTTTTTCTTTTTAGGTAATTGTAGTATATTCCTTTTGTGGGTACCTATTTTTTTGGAGCATTTATACTCCAACAACTAACCCACACGTTATTGCTCTTATATTTACCTTTTTCTTTCTTCCTTTCACCATTTTTTTTCTTTTACTGACAAAATTCTGAAGTCTCCAAACACAAAATGCTGTAGAAAATTACTGCCTACACGATCAAAGTTTGCTTTTTCATATTTTCTTCAAGATTTCAAGCATTGCAACAAGCAATTATTTTATTGAATCAGGGAACACTATTTATATCGACTTATCAAATTCCTTAGCCAGGTTCTATTATTCTAACTTTATATTTACTTTTTCATTGAGAATTTGTCCTTGTTGATATTTGTACTTCTTGAGTATATATTCTTGTTTTAGTTATTATTAGAATTTATTTAATCTAAATATGTCAACTAGAAAATATGAATCTGGTTGTGCAAAAAGAGAAAAAAGGAGAAAAGTTGCCTCAGCTGAAAGAAATTTTTCAAAATTAAAATTGATAAAATCTTATCTAAGATCAACAATGTCTCAAGAGAGATTAAGTGGATTGGCTACATTATCAATTGAAAAGGAATTGTTAGAACAAATTGATTATAAAACAGTAATTAATGACTTCGCATCTAAAAAAGCTAGAAAAGTAAATTTTAAATAAATTATATAGGACGATCTTTTTCTTTAAAAAAAAAAAGTTAGGGCCTTTGTGTAATGTTTGGCTTTAGGCCCCCAATCTTATTGAGATGGCCCTGCCTATCAACTCGACGTCATGGACTATTCCACATCCAAAATGCAACCATTAGGGGTTTTGGGGTTAGGGTTTTAGTGTTGGCGAAGATTAAGTGCGTAAGAGATGGATTCTACAACAGATTAACGGAACAACTAGCATGAAGCTTGAAATTAGTGGTAGATATGTTATGACGAAGTCGGGGTCGAGATTATTCATAAGGGCATCTCAAATTTTGCGAGATACTATTTTTTAATAAGGTTGGTGTTTGCGGAAATCATCATCGAAGAAAATGTTGCTTCTTCAAGTTTGAACATGGCTTTGAAGAGAAAAAATTCAATATAGCTTCATTGCCGCTTGAAATTTCTTTTTAGAACCGAGGGAATACTTATCAAGCTTACAAAGTTGTTCGGTGCACAAAACATTCTGAATTTATGCATCATCCGAAGAAAGACTTCAACCATGCAATTGAATTTTCCTGAAATAGAAACGAAAATTATTATGGAGCTCTCTTTTCAAAGCCTTATCTAAAATTAACGGCTAATTTTAAAGAAAAAATATGACTTGCCAACCTGTTCTATTCCAGCTTAGCAATCTTGGCACTATTATCCACTCCTGACTCGAAACGTGGCATTGATAAGTGGGACCACACTAAACCCACAGATTCACAATTCCACGCCTTATAAGCCCGCGCGTGAGTAAACATCGAAAATATCTAAGGGCAGGGTCATGACGTGGACCAATAATATTTAAAAGCGGACCAATGTGGTCCCTATTTCGTACAACCATAAAAAAAAATCAATACCCCTCCAAATGACCTCCACGTTACCACTTGTTATTAATTTTCTATACAAACCCTAACATAAAATTTGTCTATAAAACCATATCTCTTACCATTGAATATTACTCTACTACCATCACCACTACTACCACCACTACTGCCGCCACTATCACCGCCACCGCCATCCTCCGTCGTGGAAGTGAGGAGGAACTCGAGAGAAAATACTATATGGGATGGAGGCTAATAATATTATTGCGCCATTCGTGTTGAAAACTTATCAAATGGTGAATGATCCAAAGATTGATGGACTCATAGCTTGGGGAACAGCTAATAACAGCTTTATTGTTGTTGAACCTTTAGATTTCTCTCAAAGAATCTTGCCTGTTTACTTCAAGCACAATAATTTTTCCAGCTTCGTTCGTCAGCTCAACACTTATGTAAGTATATTTATCACTGCTTAGCATGTCGGTTACAAGTTTTATATGTTAGCCTTAGAAATTTGAGATTATCTTAAAATGGTTAAATTTTTAGAAAGTCAACGTGTCTTATCATGTCAAATAAGATTTGGCAAGGACAATATTTGAATTTAAACTCGACGGATTCAATCTTAAGCGTCTTGCTATTGAACTTATTGTAGTTTTAAAATTACAGGCTCCAAATTTAATAGGAGTAGTAGTAACTTTCAGTTTCGGGAAAAAGGTAATTTAATTGAACGTTTAAAAATATTGAATTTAGTTGAACACACGCCTATGCGTTATTCAAATTGTTTTTTTTTTCCTTAAGTCAAACATTTCAGTATGAATGTGGTGGAAATTTAAAATACTATTGCATTATTTCATTTAAGCTCCAAAAAAAACATAAACCTTAGGTGTATTTAATTACTCCCTCCGTTTCAAAATGATTGTCATAGTTCGGATTTCGAGAGTCAAACGAATTCATTTTGACCGTAAATTTAAACATATAATCTTTAAGTTTTTTGTAACGATGTTTATATATTTAGAAACTACATAAAAAGTATTGTAAGTCACAATAATTAATAATTCAAAATATTTAAAAGACATATGAAAATATTACGGTCAAAGTTAAACTCGTTTGACTCTCGAAATCCGAACTATGACAACCATTTTGGAACGGAGGGAGTATATTCTATATATCTGACCCCAACTTATTTGAAAATGAAGCGTAGCGGTTGTTGTATGTCTTAATTACTACCATGACCATGAATTGATTTTGATTCGAGTTTATTTATGGTGAATGAATCAGGGTTTCAGAAAGGTGGATCCAGATAAATGGGAATTTGCAAATGAATGGTTTTTAAAAGGACAAACACATTTGTTGAAGAACATAGTGAGGAGGAAACACAATAGAAACTCATATTCCTCTCATCAAAAGCAGAGTGATGAGAGTGAAGATGAGGAGATTTTGACAGAAATCGCAAGATTAAAGCAAGAACAAAAAGCCTTAGAACAAGAAGTTGAAAATATGACAAGAAGATTAGAAGCTACTGAAAAAAGGCCACAACAAATGATGGCTTTTTTGTGTAAAGTCGTTGAAGACCCTGAGATTTTACCGAGGATTTTATTGGAAAAAGAGAGGTGCAAAAGGGTAAGTTTATTAAATCGTGAAAAGAAAAGAAGACTTATGATATGTAATAATAATTCCACGAGTACTTCTTCAGTTAAAAGTGAGGAGGAAGTGGGTGGTCCAATATTAGGGACAACATCGTCATTTCACTCTCCCGACACGAATTTCGATAAGGATACGTTTTGTCAGTCTTCACCGTCGTCAGAAACGCCGTCCACGGCGGCGTGGCTGAGTGGTCGGCCGATGATTACTTATGAGACATATGGCAGTTGTCCAGCCATGTCGAGTTCGATGTCGTCGGGTTCATCGGAGAGTGGCGGATACACCGCGGCGCCACCACCGTTCGAGGCCTTCTCCGGGTACTATGTCGGTGAAGGTAGTGTTGCTACGGAGGAAGTTAGTCCACCGCCTTATCCTTTTTCTTTATTTGGTGGTGGTTTTTATTAGTTTAGTCACAAGATTTATTATGTGACACCTACTAGCTTTTGTAATTATACTTACGATTTTTTCTACGTTTTAGTGTTTATGTGGTAATGTTACAATATGTATCTGAAAAGTGAGATCTCCTAGTGAACTTTAACAGTAGAACTAATAATCATTAGCTAGGAAATACAGGCCAGGTTCATTTTTTGTAGCTATGCATGATAATTCTAATAAGATTTTTTTTTCTTTTTTGATTGCTTAGCGTGAATCAGCAATAAAAATAGTTTGTACATCAACTGTTCAACAACTAGTGAATGTCTTCTTGTTTTTTTTTATTTTAATGATAGAATGAGCTCACTGAGTAGGTCAAGTTAATGCTTCTCCCACATAATTATTTCATTTCAAGTGGGTCTCTTTTTAAATTCCAGTCCTTTAAAAGAAATAACATTGAAGAAATGTTTAAAATCCAATAAAACCTTGATCAAATTGATGAGTTGGCTCATTTTGCTACATTCAAATTATATACTACTATATGTTAAGCTTTGTTAGTTACCCATACACTAAAAAAGATTCGGTTCAATTTTTCAAAAAGAAGAATTTTAAGCATAATCAATTCTACCATGTGTAATCTTAAATTTGGAGAAACACAAAGAGGTAAAGAATAAAAGAAAAGTGAGGACGAAATGTGTAATATAACTAAAGGGAAATTTAAATGGAAAAGAACGTTATAAGAAATGTTTTTTTCTAATATAATTTTATGTGTCTATAGACAATAATAGGGTCAAACTATATATAGAGGCACTGTAATTTACTCTTGTCATTTTAGATCACATGTTGATTCAAATTCCTTTCGCAGGTTGTTTCAAATTCCTTTTGTTTAACCATATGCGAATCGAAATATACTAAACTTACAAATTTAGGTGTGCATTGTGTATGAACTAAGTCTTTTCGACCTATCATTTCACTTCGTTCTATAAATTAAATTTTATCAGACTGTCAAGGGGAAGGGAGAGATGGATGGTCGGGAACAACAACGAGAGAGAGCTCGTAGCACCCCCTCTTACTCTTCCCCATGCCTATTTGTTCACCCAACCTCAAAGAAATGCATGACTCCTTTTTTTCAATGAATAAATAGAAGTCCGGATTAGGAATTTTTTATTTTTAAAGTTCAAACTTGAGACATGTTGTCGATGTAAAACAATCTAACTAGTTTATCTCATCATAATTATGATGGATAGTCTTCCATATAAATTTTGTTAGCGTCTTAAAATAGAAAACCTTGTGATATAAAGATCTGTACTATCTTAATTCAGCTATGCAATATGAATATAGACAAATTGAAATAGAGAACTTTGAATGATGAAATAAAGGTGAAAATAACTAGACAAAAATGATAGGGAAGGTGGCCGTGGCTCAGGTGGCACGAGGGACAATTACACAGCTCAGCCAATGAGACTGTGCCATGCAATTAAAGTGCCTATACTGTGTACTCCATACGATGATATAATGGGAACGGCTCCCACCATTGGCCAATGACCACGCTCAAAGTCCCCACTTGCACGTGATATCTTCCTTTTTGTTTTACACCTGTGCCCGCCCATCATCTCATAAATGCCTGTTAGGACACAATCTTCTCTTGTCGCCCTCGCTTAATTAGCTTGTTTTCTTCTCACGTGAACAACCCATGACACCTCCACCATATAATGATCCGTCCGTCACTAAGTATTTGCGACTGGGGTGTTTATGTGTCGGTACGATTCGATTTTTAATTTATTAGTAACAGTATATCGGTTGTTAGTTCGATTTTTAATGATTAGATAGTCCATAGTTCATTAACTAGTAAGCCAATAACTATTGTTGAGTTAAACAACATAATAAGTATTCTCGCACTTTACATATATAAATGAATTACATGGATAATAATAGTAAACAACAATATAAGGCAAAATATATATATTCTAAGGTACCATAAAAATGATAACTATGCAGAGACATTGAAATCCTTCATGAAAAGAATCTGCCAAAGGTTTAAATAAGAGATCTAAGCAGCTTTGTGACTAAGCAGTATGAACTCCATTCACTAAAATTTTCATCCAAGTCATACTAATATAACTTAAAGTAGAAATCAATACCATTAACGAAATCTAAACCTATAAACTAAAGCTGTACCAAATAAAATTTTAAAAGGATTAGTAAAATAATAATGAATAAAATAAAATGTGTAAAAGTTATAAAGAAAAACTTATCTGTATATCGGTACGGTATGGTAAAAATATATAAATACCGTCACCATATCGGTATCTTATCGATATTAAAAATCGATACCATTACCGAACCGATAAAACGTTATACTGATACCGTTATGCTTATCGATACTAAATCGATTTTGCACTTCCCTATTTGGGGATACGCAAAAATTATAAAAAGAATATATATAATTACGACAGTAGATAAATTATCTTAATTTAGAATAAACGAATATTAAAATAAAATTATTTTGGAACAAAAATGGATGATTTATTTTTCAGACAAATTAAACTGAAAATAGTGTTACTTAAATTTGGACAGAAGGAATATTTTGTTTAGAGGCAACAAATGAATTTATTTTTAATTGAAAATTTTTCAAAAATAGGCAGCCACTACCCAAAATTACAAACAGGAGGCCATATTTTTTTATGCATAGCACCCATCCCTAAAATTATAAATTTTAGCACTCCTTCATAAAAAAACACCCTAGCTACCAAATCTCCCCCTCTCCAGCAACTAAGCCACCGGCAGACACCCTCCCCCGCCAGTAGTGTCGTTACCTTTTTGTATTTTACTGAATTTATGTTTTTTATTGCGTCTAAATCATTGCTTTGGACAAATTTATACACACAAATCTCCCCCAAAAAAATAAATTATACATGAATATACATAGATAAATGCATATCAATAAGAGAAATACAAAAATATACACAAAAAAGTAAAAATTCATATAAACATCCTTAATATACAGATTTATTCACTCGCATATACACACTTATACAAATTTATAGAATTTTATACACGTGTATAAATTTATATAAAATTGTATAAACTTGCGGCAGACTGCTATCTCAGGAAAAGAGTGAGGGGTCGAGTAAGATTCGGAAATATGAACCATTTTTAATAATTTTGGTCTTTTGCTTGTCTTTTAGTGTAATTATCTCTTTATAATTTGTAATCTATAGAGAACATTGGATCACAGTCTTCCGGGGACTTGGACAATAGGCTGATCTCCAAATGACTCATTAAATGAGACAAATATTGTAACTCCATGAGTTTAAAATAACCTAAATCATAACATAAAATCAAATATTACTTCATCTAATAATTTAAGAAAAATACTTTAGCTTTGATTTTTCTTTCTTAGCACAAGCTACTTTGACCAGCGCAAACTTTGTTTCAATTGTTTAATTAAGAGAAAAATTACAGTAGAAGAACAAAAAACCCTAACTATATAGTTTTTTAGTCCTTTCTTTTTAAAATTATTCTAAAAAACACATAACCACACCTTACATATGTAGTCACTCCCTTCTAGGGTTTGTGGCTTTCCCTCCTCTTTATTCCTTTTTTCCCCTTATTCTTCTTTTTCTTCCCTTCTCTTTTACCACCACCACCACAGTCCTTCCTTCCAACCACCCCTCCCTGTAGTCCCTGCACACGTCCACTCGTCACTGCTACTCCGACGAAGCAGCAGCACTGACAAAGCTGCCGTACTGCTTCGCCGACACAACACCAGCCCCGTCATAGATATTACTCTGATCCACCCCTCCTTTTTGCGCACGACTGGACTGCAGATTTGCAGGAGCTCCGGCATTCCGTCGCCGCAGATCTGCTGCGATGAAACTGCAGCAGCAGCTCGTCGGAGCTCTGGCGAAGCTATGCACTGTTTCAACCTTGTTTTCTCTTTTTTTTTTTTTTTTTTTGGATAAATAGATGTATACAAAATTTATTCTACAAAAATGTGTACACACAGTAAAAAAAAATTTGTATACATTAAATATAACTAAAGAAAATGAGTGTATACAAGGTGTATAACTGATAAATCTGATTGTATACACCATAAAATTGGGTGTAAACATTGTGTATACTTGAGAAGACCATTGATATACACCCTGACATTGTTTATTCATATTGTGTATTTGTTTTATCTATACTAGCTATTAAAAGTAAGATCTATTCAAAAGTAAAGAGAGGAGAGTTGACTGACTGTTATGGTAAGTATCCAACAACAACAATAACAACAACATTCCAGTGTAGAAGTAGATTATGGTAACTATCCGTTTAATTAATTTAAGTCATTTTAGCTGGTCCATATATGATCTAAGTATCTAGCCCACCTTTTCCGCCACCTATTCTTACCGCGTTTCATAAGTTACAAGATCATAACTAAATATCAACATTCTTTAATATTTTAGGTTTCTTGTCTAACAAAACATATTCATAAAATATCAAACGAATAGAATATAGTGACTCTACTTTCCTTTTTGGGCCCAATCGAATCTTTTAGAGCTCTTTTCTTTCAACCTTTCTCACTTCGTTTTCATCTTAAGGATAACCTAAATAGATTTCAATACAATTCTTAATTATCATTTCTATTTCTGCGGTTATTTATCATGTGGGTGGAAAAAGCCTATTGTAGTGTTTAGTTTACTAGCCAAGTTTAATATATATGGACAGAAAGGAAGAGTAAAAAGGGAATCTAATACTAATAAATTAATATGTAGGCGGATGACGTGGTCCCCGTAGTGAGGACACGTGGTACATGAATGGGCCAAAAGAGAAGATCCAACACTTGAAACAAAAGGAAGCAGGGCCAAAGATGGGCAAAAGAATCTTGTCTTTTTCTCTTTTTTGGGAGGGGATGGCCCAATCAGATGCTAGTGCGACCACCGGTGGCCCAAATTAGGAGGCAGACGTGTCGTGATCCAGTAGCGTCAACTAGCTAGCTAAATAGGACTAGTTTACTGCTAGTGAAATTGAGAATGCCGCCCTACATGAATAAGAGTTGACATGGACTACTTGGAAATCAATTATCGTTGTGCAAACGAATTCAAGAGTTAAACATATATAGTGGCTAAATATTACACATAATAATTTTAAGAATCATGTATGTTCAATATTTCCAAATTTATACATTAATAGGATAAGAGCCCGTTTATGTGATCTTAAAAGTGGCTTATAAACTTCTAAGTACATTAGTAAATATTTGATAACTTAAAAATTTATGGGTTTATAAAATCTTATATGTTTAAAATAAGTCAAAAATGAAAATTTTAAAAATCCTACATTCTCAAAGAGTAACTTATATAAGCTGCTGAAAATAAGCTCACCCAAACGGGCTGTAACTTAATAAAAACTACGCCGCCGGCCCTTGAATCAATTGTATTTATGAGCTATTGTTGAATGAAACATATTCTTGCGTTGAATCTTTAAGAAAATTGTTCTTCTTCATGTGTATCTTTCTTATCTCATAGGAGTATGTTTTATGAAAATAATATGTTAGGGTTGGAGAGAAGATCAATTTCGTAAAGGCATATCAGAAAATGACTACTTACGTTTTATTAATAGAGCAACTTAGAAATAAATGTAGTCTACAATTATCATCATATGAGCCACATGTTGATACAAGTTTTGGTGTTCATGTGCAATTTACCTTTTGAAATCATATATACTATGTGCGTATTATATATACTCCTATAATTCTACTGTGAAAATTTACAAGTGTAAAAAAAATGAGTGGGGAGCATATACTCTTTAAAAGTTGGAAGTTTTGGGACAAAAGAAAAGTTAAGCGACAAAAGAGTGAGGGCCACGTATCCTTATTTGAGTGTAATGAGTGAAGGTCATCGTTGGCTGGGAAATGGGAATGGGAACCATGTGTTTAAACCTTAATTAATACGTTCACTTAGGAAAAGAAGTTTTGCATTAGTGATTAAAAATTATCCACGTACCTCTAGCTTTACGATTACACATTGGGACAGTTTAGAAACAAAGATTACCCTCCTAAATTAGATCTAGCCTACCTCTTTTAATTATAATCATTGTTAAATGAAATCTATTGTACTAATTACTTACTTTAATTCTTTTTTTATTGTATTTTAAAGTACAAGTATTTGTTCCATTCACTTCTTCAAATAGCTTTATGTGTTGTGTCAATGATCTTGCTTGTGATACGTATCCAATTGATGCGCAACTTTCCGTGATAGCAAGTTTGATTTTTTCCCTGCTTGTTTTCTTCCTTTTGAGTAAAATCACACGCATATGTTACTCTATGTATAATTACTTATATATATTACTATTATTAAGCAGGTGTATCCGATAGGAAACGAAAGGAAGAAGTTGTCGTCAATGACTATAGAGACCACTTCAATAGCGGACCCAGGAACTTTATTAAGGGGTATCAAAATATCGATGCCTAAAGGTACGAAAAAAATTAAGAGGACTCAACAATGTCATATATATATAAAATTTACTCTTTTACACAGTGTAATTTTTCCGCAAAGGGGTATCAATTGATACCCCTCTGCATAGGGTAGGTCCGTTTATGGACCACTTAGCCAATATATATAGATATTATTCATAAACTATATATGAACATATACATATAATATATATTTGTGTTGTTTTCTGTTAAAAAATACTACTGTACTACTTATGAGTGGTATACTGCATTATTTTACATTCTAATTGGACATGCTTGGGCTAACTTTACAGGCCCATAGTTCACACAAGGCCTTTAGATAAAGTAAAAAGGAAAAATTACATGCCATAGACATTCATAAGAGTCATAAACAAAAAATGAACATATTTTTCCTTTATTATAATTTCTAGACATTTAACCTTAGGTATCCCACTTTTTATAGCTATTTCACTTTAAAGTTACACATCCACATTAAAAGCCTATTTTTAGGAGATATGATGGTCTGACTTATCTTTCTAATTAATTGTGGAAATATTGCATATCACTTAATTAACTCCTAAATGCTAGCAATTAAATAGCAATATACAAGGTAAAAAGATGAAGAATTAAAAACATCATTATCCCTCATTTAAGCATAGCACAGTACCATATAAAACTTTTCTCCTCGACACCCAACCCCCCCACCCCCCACGACACTCTTTCTCTCATTATCTAAGATTCTTTATTTTTTTAAGCCTATTTTTTATTTTTAAGGTTGGTTTTTAGGATATGTCAGGCTTGTAACAAGTTAATATCGAATAATATGTCATAATGTATAATATTTTCAAAATATGCACCCAAAAGATATAAAAAATTTATAACTATGAATATTTTATGCATAACACATATAAAATATGCATATTCCATGCATAACTAATTGATAAATTATGCATATTCTATGCATAACACATATATTTGACTAATCTCAAAAAATAATATTAAATCATAAATTCAATTTACATCTAATTAATACCTAATGTATAAATAAAATTGTAATGCTAATACCTATACAAATACATTATACATATTCTACGTTTACTATAAATATCTTAGAATATAAATATCTTAGAATGTTATATGGTAGATGAATTTCATGTATACTTGATGTTATTTGATTAATAAATATAATTAGACTTATGCTTTTTGGTTGAATATACCAAATTGGCTGTTGTGAATTTCCACTAGAAAATATTTGTTAACTTGATTTGTGAAAATTAGTTAAATTGGAACACGAACATTGGATAGTTAGCAGTCTAAAATGAAATTCCCATTTTTGGTTATTTTCAGTTACAAAATACAGTTAAATATATTTTGCTATTTTTAAGGTAATGAATCAAAGTACTAACCTATTCACCTACTTTTAAGGAACAAAATATATGTAAACATAACAATCCTAATGTCTATTTGAAAGTAAGGCTAAGTGTGCTTAAAACGTTAAGATAACATTTGCTATTCTGTTTATGAAATGTCTAACACTCTGTTTGGATCATTGTTACCTATTGTTTCATAATGTATTGTTTTGTATTGTATTGTATTGTATCGTACTGTATTATAAAAACAACGTTTGAATTGATTGTATTGTTTTCCGTTGTTTAGTAACATTGTTATTGTTTGTTTTGATTGTATTGTATTGTACTGTAACTAATAAGTTTACTAATATACCCTTAATTGTTCTAAATATTAGATTAAGTAATAAATTTTCTTTAATATAATTTGAGACAATTTATATTTACTAGTTTATCACCAACTATACCTTGTAAATATATTCATGCAAATTATAATGAAAATAATAAAAAAATAAGTTAATAATATTAAACATAACAATAAGAGAGGCAGGGAACGTACTGTATTTTGAGAAGAGGGGAGATGAGGTCAAAATAACTACTTGGGTGTATTTAAATAAGAAAATAGGGTAGAGGATAAAATAGGATTATAAGGTTATAATTAAGGACATGATGAGAAAGTGTAAAAGCGTAACAATGCAAAACCACCAAATCGGTTGTAACAAAAAGTGGGTCTTTTCATTGTTAGGTAACAACGGAACTTAACAATACAATACAACGAAATTAAAGTAACAACCAAAACAAACATTGTAATCATAATAACAATACAATACAATACAATGGGTAACAATGATCCAAACAAAGTGTAAAACTCATATCTCATAGGTAAAACTCTTATGTCTGATGGGCAAAGGAGAATATTTCTTAAAGACTTAAGTGGGGCTAAAAATTCAGCACCAGGCACCCATAATGAGTGATTTATAGAAATATGACAGTTTAGGCACCTTATTACATATTTGGACCCAGTAAGAAAAATTTTACAATTTCGACACTCATAAGAAAGTTCTTTGCGATCACCGGATCTATTTATTATCAAGTCCTACCGATCTCCATGAGTTTAATTATCTTTTGTGGTCACCAGGAACTTTTGCTGACGAGAATTAAAATTGTATGACTTTTTCTTATGGGAGCCAAAACTGTAAAATAGCGTTAGATCTGTCTATTTCGCATAAAACTTGAAGATAACTTAGTGCAGAACTATGGCAAGGTAGGCAATGATTTGCATTTTTACCACCACAAAATAGTGGTTTAGCAACTGTCCTCCACTTAATTTAATGAATAAATTTTGAACGAAAATACTCCTATGAATTTTATAATGACGTCTGTATTCTCGTTCTTCCCTTCTCTGAAAATACAGTCTAAGAGGAAGCACTTGTTGTTGAATCTCACATTCTCTCAGATAAAGTGTTGCCTAGACAGCACTTGCCCCTTCAAATCTCTTCCCACAATTTCCAAAAAAATTTGCAGAGTTGTCTAGGCTACACTTGCCACTTGACTTCTTTCTAAGAGGCAACACTTGTCAATTGATAATTTAAAGTATTGCCTACGGATCAATGGGAGAGTATTTTGCTAAAACCATGTTGAACGGGGGAAAATTCTCATAATCACTCAATTTGGGGACATCAAGTAAAAAATTTTGCCCGAATTTAGAGAGGCCCATTCATGAATTTTAAGCAAAAAATATCACCTGGTATCCCAAAAATTGACCTTGTTTTGAGAGGTTGCCCCTATTTAACATGGTTTTAGCAAAATGTCAGCGAGTTTGTCAGTAGGCACTTCAAGGCATAAAGTGGCAACTGTTGCATATTAAGAAGAAGTCAATTAGAAAGTGTTTCCAAGGCAATACTTTAAATTATTTAGAAAAATGTTGAAACTGATTTGAAAGACAAGTCCTATCCAGGCAACACATTATATGGGAGAATGTGATACTCAATTGCAAGTGTTAGTATGAAAGGGGGGGTCAAAGGCAAGATCTGTCTCTTAGATAGTACTTAGGGAGAAAGGTAGGGCGGTGATACGGGCATCATTATAAGTTCATAGAGATGTTTCCTTCTAAAATTTATTCATTAAACTAAGCGAATGGTACTTTTGCTAAATCATTATTATGCGGGGGCAAAAAGACAAACCATTGCTTATGATGTCAAAGTTCTGCAATTCGACTGATTTTTGGTGGTGCAGCGCTCTGTTTTTTAAGCTGCAAATTTCTCCATATGATTGCTTGATGCATCTCTTATTAATTTTTGTCCATATTTTAAAAATTTGTGCAAAAATAGCCTTTTTTTTAAATATATATTTAAGGGGCATATCAAAACTTTACATAAGGTTTGAACAATCCATTGAAGGTTAGTTTTTCATAATTTTTTATGGACCCATCAAATTTGTGCGTTAGCTTTTAACCGTGGTTTAAAACTTTTGGCGAATACCTCAAAAATTGTGAACAAATGAATTTTTAATAAATTCGTTAAAATTTGTGATGAGATTAATCATAAATTTTGACAGATCCCTCGTAACAAAAAAGTTTGAGCCGTTCTTGCATATATTAGGACAAAACCTTAATAATACGCAGAATAGCCTATTCAAAAGGGAAAGAGTGGCGAGCGCCTAGCTAGTTCTTTAAAAAGACCAAACAAAGAAGAATGATGAAGTTCGTGTCCAAAAACACGTGAAACCATTGGTTAATACTAAATGTGATTACCGTAACTCAATCTGAAATTAATATGTTCCGTTGAATTTGCTTAACCGCTCTAAGATGTGCCTTTGTTTGGGAGATTTTTTTCTCGTCTATGAAAATACGTAGATCTTATAAAAGAAAGCCTTATGTGATTTATCATATAGTATATGCATACACCCAAAGTTTATGCAATTTAATATTTATGTAATTCAATCTGAAATCAATTGCTCGTTTAAATCTACATAACCGTTCTAAGGTCAGCCTTTGTTTGGGAGATGTTCAAGTTTATGAAATCAAGAGGATCTTATAAAAGAAAGCCTTTTTTCTTTAAGTAAGAATATAGCCTTGTGAGATGTATTTTTCCATACTAGTTGAATTGAAAGTTGTGTAAGCATATATAACTAGATACATATCATTATCTGTTTGTGATAATTATAACTCATACACTCGTTTTGCTTGTATAAGTTAATTAGTACGCATGAGAATACACTCTTTTCTGTGGTAAAAACGAAAACAAAATATATGAGAATACCAGAAAGAAAAGACTATTTCGACTACACTTGAACTTGGGCTTTTCACTGAATAATCATAACATACTATAACTAGAGGCGGATCTAGAATTCCAAGAAAATGGGTTCACAACTATTAGGGACGGATTTATCGCATTTAAATGTCCATCGATCCCTACTTCTAAGTATAAGTGAACCATCGTTTAGCTAAGTGAACCAGTTAAACTTTTAGATTATGCATGAGTTCCCAAACATCATATTAGACATATTTTAAAATATTTGTACTTAAAATATTTAATTTCTTCAAGCACCATGGGTTCACGTGAACCGCGATTTAAAGATAACATCCGCCCCTGTACCATAACAACCGGGTGTGTCAATTTCCATAATATGAAAGTAATTGAGATGCACTGCTTGGTGACAACCATGTCTTTAGAATTGGCTTTCTTCTGTTTGTTATGGACATGCAGTCTTATTGAGAATAAGCAACGGACTCTGGGTTCAATAAGTATAATCACAAGTAGTTGATGCCATGGAGGTGGACTGTACATTGAAGAAAAAAATTACGTTCTATGCCTATCATAATATTAATACTACAGGTAAGTACCTTTACTAAATTTCAACCATATCACCTTTATTAAATGATATCCTTAATATTAATGCTATTAGTAAATCTTTTGTGATTTTTCGAATTTGTGATATCATTTGTTAGATCAAATTTGTCCGTGCTTTGATCAGAATATGAACATTAGCTTTTAAAGTAATGTTAGTAGTTTTCTTGAAGGTGTGATATCATGTGTTATATCATCGCCAAGAAGTGAAATATTAGTTGTTTCAATATATTTATTTTATTTAATAAAAAATGTCATAAGAAAACTAAAGTAGACAAACAAATAAAAGCAGAATCGAAAACAAATCATTGCATGATGAATCATAAACATATTAACTAATTTCATTTGGCGTCGTCTTACATTAACTAAACAAAACAAACAATTAAAAATCAATACTTAAATAAATAATAAGCGCCCTTAGGAAATAATGAACATGAATAATGGTCATATTCGAGTGAGATAATAAACAAAAAAACACAAAGTTTGCCTTATACATCCTTTTTTGTATGATCATTTTTGAGAATATGTATCTGTATTCCCCAAAAATGTATCAGGTTTTACAATTAAATTTATATTTAGTTGAGTCTAAGGCGACCGCTTTATATCTCAATTCGATCGTTTGATAAATAGTTTACGTGAACGGACTAATCGATCTCAAGATTTTTGATTCGTAAGCAGTTACAAAAGCGATGTCAAGTAAATTCGATGTCAAGTAATTTCGGTGTCAAGTAGATTCGATGTCAAGTTGAGATGTAGATGTCAGCAAACAAGTTCGAAATCAATGACAAGTTAATGATTCACGACGAGATGACTTCGTTTTACCAAGAGGTAGCTATTTAAATACGATAACGATACTTGATTCGATGAGGGTGACAGTAATACGATTATGAACAAATGTAATACGATGACGAATAAATTTAACGCAACGGCGAATAAATATATTCAATCAAATAATATATGCAGAAACAATGGATCCGATATAAATTAACGATAAGCAAGTCGATGAAATGTTTAATGAGCAACGATAGCTAATTGCCTAGGTTAAATGCAAATAATCGAGCAAAAGATGTTACGATCAAGATAAATGTAGATCTAAACGAAATAAGTAATAAACAAATAATCAAAGCAATAAAGGCTTATTGTATTTGATGAATCGATGGGTGTTGCTTCAATGGAAAGAACAGATCTCCCTCCACGTTTGAGTCAAGCCACGGTCGAAACTTTAAACACAATGATTATCTCCAATGTAACAAATTGAAGAGGTAACGAAAGCAAAGTGACTAATTTCTTGATAAGAGTGATGGCTTTTTAGAGTAGAATAATATTGCTCAAATGAACGTGTGTCAAAACTGAAGATGCGAGGTCCTATTTATAGGTTGAAATTGAGAAGAACCCCAAGCCCTAACAGACTTCCACTTCCCCACGTTTCTCTTCCACTGTTGCACGTCGTTATCCTCCCCGCTAAACTCGCCTAATCCGTTCCGATATTCTAGAGATGAGGGCCAGTTAAAATCTTTATCCATAATGGCGTTGTCTTCGATTTTATCCGATCACAACATTGCACAACCGAACGACACCAAATCCGAAACAGCTTATTTTCGATCTCATAACTTCCGAACTCAATCCTTATCTTATACACGATCGAGTTTGTTTCTTTCGTGATCGAACAGAAAACCGACCAATACAGATAGTCCCCCCACTTGCCAAGTGTGTTCGTAAAGCTTTTGGCAATTGGATTTGAATTTTTAGCGGGAAAACACGTGGCACGTTCGCGTCCCTCCATTTCGAAACGTCAAAACGTCGCCTCAACTTCCCATCACTACACGTGTCAGGAATCGTGCGGGCAGCAATTTTCGACGGTTCCCTAGGCAATGATGGCCTTTCGCCCTATAAATAGTTGCTTCAACTCCAACTTTACAACTTCTGAAACCTTTCAAAAGAAACCGCCTTGCAAAAACACCTTCAAATCTCAGAAATTTTTCATTTTAATTCGTTGATTCTTGTTGTTTCTGTCTCAAATCTTCTTCAAGTCTCCTTAAAAGCTCTGTTTTACGCGTTTTAGCAATGTCTACCTCATCACACAACATAATTGAGGCTGATACCACCTCCACTACGGCAGTTGCTGCCACGGCTCCACCGCAGTCCAGTGCGGTGGTGGAGCAAGCTTCCGCCATTGTTGACCCCTCAGCAGATAAGAAAGGGAAGAAACGAAAGGAGAGGAAAGTCAAGGACTATGGTCCCAAGAAGCTGTGGTCGGAAATCCTTCCAAAGAAATTCACTTACGAGAATGATTGTAAGGTTAGCGTCCAGAACGAAACAGAACGGAAAAAGAAGAAAAACATTCCGATCGATTCTGTTTACTGTACGATTACACCGGAGGCGATTCCCCGGGTTCGAGATGAATGTGGTTGGAAAATGGGCGACATCGACGTGATGTGCCCCCCGAGGAAGTCGACGTTGGCGACTCACGTTGAAGATCATTCCGTGGTGCTGACTTATCCATTTACGATCGGATTCTCTCTCCCGGTTGATAACATCATCGAGGAATTTTGTAGAATGCACAAAGTTTGTCTTGGGCAGATTTCTCCGATGATATGGAGAACGATCATAGTCATGCGATATATCGCAGAGGTGGCGGAAGTGGAGTTGACACTTCGCCATATTCTCAACATATATTCCCCTAGAGTCTACAAAGGGGGGGTGATAAACTTAGCTAAACGAGGTCAGCGGGCCTTGATCTCCGACAACGATGACGATCTCCGGGGATGGGATCAGCGCTTTATTTTTATTCCCACGGAGCAGCTGACCGCCCCTGGAAGGGAATTGCTGCCAAATGTCTGGAATCGAACTCGTAAGTATTTTGTTCATTCATTTTCTCCGTGAATAAATTTAGTAACACGATCTCATAAATTTTTCCAACAAAAATCTCCAGCTGAGGCGGTTGAGTTCGATCAAGTTGCCGATATCATACCCTGGCTGATAAGGGTACTTGATAAGACGACCAACGACAAGCGAGCTTGGAAGCCGGTCGCAGCTTTGAAAACACTCAAAGCTAAGAATCATGGTAACTTCGAACTGCTTTTGTATTTACGATCTCCGTTTTTGTTGAAGCTTTTCGATACTTAGAAATTTCCTCCTCAGGTATGTCATGACCCAGAATCCTATTGGCCGTGCGGGCACCCAAACCCAACTCATTGGGCGAACCCCTCTTGAGCAACACTTGACTTGCATATGAAATAACCAAATAAAAGAAATTATGAAAAGAATAGCGGAGTATGATATATAACCCAAATACACAACCAGGATCTTTGCAACCATGTTCTAAGTCCTCCCATGAATCATGAACATCTAAGGAGTCAATAAGGTTATACATCTCCGAATATAAAGAAATATAATCATTAATATTAACATAAAAATAATAAGGAAAGATGTCACCACAGGACAAAAGTGGTTCACCGCTAAATTAAAGGACGAGCAACTCCGTTTACCACAATGCTTGGTAGAACTCGATATCGAATCTGCCGAATATAAAACAATACGAAAAAAATAAAGAAAGTGGGTGAGTCAAAAGGACTCAGTAAGTGGGGACAGGGCTCCAAGTAGAATAACGAGTTGCAAATATATGAAAACTCAAACAACTCCAAGGTAACAAAAAGTAAAGCCAAAATCATTTAATTAGCAAACAAGTAATATTCATACCCAGTCATCAAAGTACCAAGACACTCCCATTGTGACTTAATGATATGTATGGGACTACGCCATACTACGACAATATGCTCGGAGCTACCTCGTGTTACGATAATATGTACGGAACCACATCGTACCATAATAATATGCACGGAACTACATCGTGCGATGATAATATGTACGAAACATCATACCACAATAATATGCACGGAACTACATCGTGCTACCATAATATGTACGGAACTACATCGTACCATAATAATATGCACGGAACTACATCGTGCTATGATAATATGTACGGAACTGCATCGTACCACAATAATATGCACGGAACTACATCGTGCTATGATAATATGTACGGAACTACATCGTACCATAATAATATGCACGGGACTACATCGTGCTATGATAATATGTACGAAACATCGTACCACAATAATATGCACGGAACTACATCGTGCTATGATAATATGTACGGAACTACATCGTACCATAATAATATGCACGGAACTACATCGTGCTACGATAATAAATCAAGAAATGATGATGAGCTGTAATTATACTTTTCAAAATAGTCTTGGCATAATGAGTATGCCCATTTCAGCAGCCATGCATGTAAGGAACACATACATAGACATCCAATGTGGAGAAAGTCCACCAAAGAAGGGATGTAAACCACTTACCTCAAGCCGACGATTGCTAACTAGCCCACGATCATCCTTTCACGCCCAAATCCTTCCAAATAAGTCCACTTTATGCAAAATAATAAATAATACAATCAATATAAGCTATCATACTAATTTTCATGACTGGATGACAAACGAGTCAAAAGGTCAACCCAAAAGTCAACCATGGACCCACATATCCGATTACCGGAACAAAATACATTTTTAGATTACTCATTCACCCACGAGTCCAAAAGTGTGGTTACTTTCTCAATTAAAGTCCATCTACATCATCAAATAGTCAATTTATCAATTTTCGGGTTTATGTTGAAAGTCAATTATTTATAAACACCTCAAATTTCAAATCCAATTCTACAATCATGTTACCCATTCGAAAACGAGTTTATACATACGAAAATCAAGTCAATCCGATATCGTTAACATTCCCAAATCCCCATATTATTCTACTTTTGAGTTAAAATTTAAGAACTTACTCAATTTCCCCAATTTCTCACAGCCACCATTTATGACCAAAATAGAGTTATCAAATTCAACCTTAGATATATCATAATCTAGCATAAACTCAATCAACTTCATTATTTAAAGCAACTTATGAAATCTAATCAATTTTATGAACTTCTCAAGAAAGACCCATTAAACATTCTTCACAAGAAAACCCCAATTTCATACTTTAGAAATCATGGATTAAAGCTTAAACCAAAGGAATGAATCAAAAGAAAATACTTAGGTTATGGTTTAGACCTTACCCCATAGAAGAACATTCTTGAATTCTCCCAATTCCAAAATTTCAAGATGAGAAAAACTCCATAAACATTAATAGCCAAAAATGCCTACTGTTCTGCCTCGTTTCTTGTACCAAACGATCTCAAAACTCACTTTTGATGCCTCCAATAGATTCCTTGTGAAATTCTAGTCAAGTTAGGCTTTTGAATCACTCCATTTGACCTTATAATGAAGGAGATATGTTGGTTTCAATATTTGGAATAGTGCAGATTTTTAACTACGCAGTGAGTGGCAATTTCGTAAATAATCTGAAAATTCTGGCAACCCAATTCTTAGTAAAATTATCATAAATCCCTCATATGATGTCGAAACTTGATGATTTCAGTTTCTATGGTTTCCAAATTACGATACGGATATAATGGTTTAGTCGAAATACGAATCAAAGGCCGTTTTCTCAATATGGTAACTTTTATGCTCAAATTACGTCGAAACCGAAACCAAACTTATCCAAAACTCATCGAAACTTAACCAAACTTTGTGGACATAACCAAAATCACCATACAAACTTATTGGAACTAAAAAAATATATCGACATGCATATCGGAGCTTCGATTTACCAAAATGACTTGGCGGGCCATTACAAGGTATTACCGGTGCTGGGGGCGAGCCAAGCGACGAGGAGGTTGATCCCGAAGGAGGAGAGAAACCCGATGATGCTCCTCCCCCAAAGAAAAAGAAGGCATCGTTCCAAGAATTGAGGAACAGGTACTTGCCCAAGATAGTGGTTGAAAAAGGGCAAGGGGGGAGCTCATCGGCCGCACCACAAACCATAGAGGATGTGGTTGCTGGAACGAGTTCAGCGATCGCAGCGGCGAAAGCTGCCGAGGGAGTGACCCCGGTTGTTGACATTGAGGGGGAAGAAGCCGGGGAAGAATCTGGATCTGATCAATTGGTGAAGCGTCCCAAGAGATCAACCAAGGAAAGAATCCAAGAAACGGCCATTCAGCTCAAAGTGGCCGAACAAGGAGATCTCTCCGTGGACGACTATCCTCTCTCCCCTATCGCCGAGGACGCCAATTCGGGCTCAGGAGGTTTGCCTAGTAGGGAAGGTGTACTTGTTCCTTCAATCGCTGCCCCTGAAAATCAAGAGGAGATGATTGAGGCCCTCGATCGTGAACTTGAAGGGAGGGATCCAGCAAAGGGGAAAGCGTCGGCTTTGGATCGGTCAATTGAGACAACGAAATCCAAATACGATGAGGAGACGGGGTCATCGTTTTTTATTATAGATCATGACGATCCAATCGTGCCTCTCCCCCGTAGTGAAGAAGCCGCTGCCTTTGCTGCCTTAGGTGAATCCGAAAAGAGGGGCGTCAGATCGCTCACGATCGAAGTGCCAGCCAATGTCGATTTACTTAGGTGCCCGAGGAAGTTGGCAAACTATTTTTTTGATGTTATGGGTCCGATGGAGCAAGCTCGGCTGAATACACACGAGGACCTAAGTTTGCCTTCCCAAATTTCCTACGGTGCTTTTAGGGTAAACTCTTTATCTTTGAAACTCCTTTGCTAGAAACTTTTTTACTTTGGACAGATTTCATGACTTCAGAACTATGATTTTCTTCAGAATTGTATAATGGCGATCGAGACGGCTGATCGGATTCGCCAACTTCAAGATGGGGCCAAAGTTTTGAATGAGCAGATCATTCATCTCACTTCGGCGGGAGAAGAGTTGCATCGGAAACTCAAGGCAGCAGAGACCCAGAATGCAGAGCTTTTAACTAACTTCGACAAGAGCACGAATGAACATGCTCTTCGTCAGTCGGAGTTGGAATCCCAGATTCGGGCTCTGAACTTACAACTGAGTGATCACGAAGCCAACTCCGATCTGAAGATGGCCGAGCTCAACTCTATCCTGGAAAATAAAGACAAGGAGCTGGCCGATCAACTTGTGGAACTGACTGCTCTTCAAAGAAGCAATGGCGAACTAAAGGCTGAAGCTGCTAGTTTAACGGAGAGGAACTCGCTACTTCGGAAGGAGTCTATCACCCTAAGGCGCGACCTCGAAGAAGAGTTTGATAAGAAAAAGGATTTGATCCTTGCCGAATCAAGGCGCGACGTTCTTAGGGAAATGCTAGACCGAACTGTTGATGTTCCTACCGAGTTGAGTGAGGCAATTGCCATCGTGAGACTGGCTCGTGAAGACCTTGGTCTTCCAGCGAGTTCTTCCGATGAAGCCTCCGATGGAGATGCTGATTAGTGATTTGCTTCTTTGTATTATCACTTTTTTTTTTTCTTTTTGAAGCTGGAAGTTTCATTCACCCATGTATATATGACTTATGAATGAAAATCGCTTTTGTTTTTTACTTTTCGAAGATATTTTAATCGTTTGAAAAGTTTGAAATTCAACGCTATTTGTCGAATGAAATGATTGGGGCCCAATGTTTTAGCGCGTAGTAAAGAATGACGTCTCATTTTCACGTAATGCACTCTTCGAACATCTTCATGAGTTCAGAATGAAAAATTTAACACTTGGTGAAAAACTTAAGATGTAAAATCTGATTAAGATTTGGAACGATCGCGTAAATCGAACAAATGTAAAGAATGATCGTAACCGAAGTGTTGTGTATTATTGAAGTAGACCGCTAATGGGTCTTAGATATATTTTTGATCGTATGATTCGATCGATTACAAGATGCTGCCGATCATATGATTCGATCGTTTACAGGATGCGGCCGCAAGGCAGACTTATTGATCACTATTGGATCGTTTACATAAGAGTTTTAATTGATAACACTCGATTTTGTACGAGCCCCCAGTTCGGATGAACGTTGGATTTTTTGCCGAATTTTGAACGAGTCCCCAGTTCGAGTGAACGTTGGAACTTTTCTGAATTTTGAACGAGTCCCCAGTATTGTCTTCAATCGATTCCGTTTCATTTTCCGATCGAAAGTCCCCGGTTATGAGGCAGTCCCCAGTATCTGCCGATGACCCTCATGCCAACTCCATCCCCCCAGTGTTTGGGTGCGAAGAATGAGTAGGCGAACACTGGTTCTCGACTTCGTTACCTGAAACGGAATCATTGGGAGACCAAAGCCAAGAAACTCGTTATAGATGAAGACCACGTTAGAGTGTTCGTCAGACTTATCGACCCCGATCGGAGCGTTTTGAGCTCAAGTGTTCGTGGGTGATGTTTGTCATCATTCGACTCCAACTATGCCTATCATCTAAAAGCGTTAGTACCAAATAATCGATCAAACAGTTTCTTCCGATGAAGGAATAATTAAAAATTGTGAAGTAAAAGTAAAGGGTGAAGGTTGATACCGCAGAACCTCAGAAATAGTACTTCTTCAATTGTGTGATATTCCAATTGAAGTCCACCGGTTTGGAGTCCATTGTTTCGAGTTGGTATGAACCTTTTCCGATCACTGCCTTGACATGGAAAGGTCCCTCCCAATTCGCTCCTAGCTTGCCTTCGTTGGGCTCATCCTTCTTTGGTCTTTTGATTTTCAGCACATAGTCACCTACATTAAAAGATCGATACCTGAGTTTTTTGTTGATGTAGTTTTCTGCCCTTTGCTTTTGTGCTTGTATTCGAACAAATGCCATATCCCTTTTTGCTTCGACCAGGTTCAGATCTATCAGCATGGCCTCTCTGTTAGCTTCTTCGGTGGAGTGGGCGAACCGAAGGCTGGGCTCTCCCACTTCCACCGGTATCAGTGCTTCTGCTCCGTAGACAATTGAGAACGGTGTCTCCCCGGTACTGTGTTTCACCGTTGTCCGATGAGCCCACAATGCACCGGGAAGTTCGTTCGGCCAGTTGCCCTTTGAATCATCCATCCTTTTCTTCAAGTACTCAAGTATTGTTTTGTTGGAAGACTCAGCCTGTCCGTTTGCACTGGGGTGATAAGGTGTTGATGCAATTCGCTTGATCCCCCACTTTTCGAAGAAGGCTGTGATTCGTCTCCCCACGAACTGCTTACCATTGTCGCATGTGATCTCTTTCGGGATCCCAAAACGACAAATGATATTCTGGTGAATGAATTTGATAATTTCCTGTTCACGAATTTTAGTCAAAGCAATAGCTTCCACCCATTTAGAAAAATAATCCGTAAGAATTAAGATAAATTTTACCCCACCGGGCGCTGTTGGGAGCGGCCCGACCAAGTCCATTCCCCACTTCATGAATGGCCACGGTGACGTGACCGAATGAAGTGGTTCTGCCTGTTGGTGTATGAGATTGCCAAATCGTTGGCACTTGTCGCATTTGCGGACGAATTCCTCGGCATCATCTGCGATCGTTGGCCAATAGTATCCAGCTCTTATGATCTTTCGAACCAAAGACTTGCTGCCGGAATGATTGCCGCTTGTCCCGTCCGGCCCCACACACTTTGCCAAAGGACCGCCAAACATTCGCCTGTAGAGTTGATTTTCTAGGAGGCAATATCTCGCGGCTTTGGCTTTAAGTGATCGGGCAGACTTTTTGTCACCGGGAAGGGTACCTGCCTACAAATAAGACAAATATTTGCTTCTCCAATCCCAAGTGTGATTAACATTGTTTACCTCTTTGATGCTTCGACTCAGTGGAGATTCGAACAAGTGAACCACTGTCTCATCGAGTTTTTCATCGATGGCTGCTGCAGATCCAAGGTTTGCTAGAGCGTCTGCTTCGATGTTCTCTTCCCTCGGTATCTGAGCTATTTTCCACTCCTGAAAAGAAGTTAGAAAGTTTTGTACCTTTTCAAGCAACTGTTGCATCCTCGGATCTCGAACACAGAAATCGCCTTGGATTTGATTTACCACCAGTTGGGAGTCACTTTTGATGTCTATTCGTTCGACTTTCAAGTCCTTCGCGATCTTTAAACCTGCAGCGAGGGCCTCATATTCGGCCTCGTTGTTAGTTTTTGCATGTAATTTGATCGCGTACCTGAGTTTTTCACCGGAAGGTGCTATCAATAGGATTCCGAGGCCAGTTCCCTTGACATTGGAAGCTCCATCGGTGTACATTACCCATACTCCGGGGTCTGGATCTCTCATCATCAATTCTTCCTTCTTTGCCTCCGGTAAAATATTAGCGCTAAAGTCCGCTACAAAATCAGCTAAAACTTGAGATTTTATGGCGGTACGAGGCTGGTAAGTGATGTCGTACTCACTCAGCTCGACCGCCCATTTCATCAATCGACCAGAGAGATCGGGCCGATGTAAAATATTTCGTAATGGAAACTTAGTGATAACAGATATTGAATGGCATTGAAAATAAGGCCTTAATTTTCGTGCAGCAGTGACTAGTGCAAGTGCTAATTTTTCTAGATGTGGGTACCTTGTTTCGGCATCTAACAATGTTTTACTAACATAGTAGATAGGGAATTGGTTACCTCCATCTTCGCGAACGAGGACAGCACTTACAGCGATATCGGAAACAGCCAAATAGATCAGCAACATTTCTCCTTCAATTGGTTTTGACAGAAGCGGTGGATTGGAAAGGTATTGCTTCAGTTCCCGAAGAGCCTTTTTGCATTCTGGTGTCCATTCGAAGCCTTTGCTCTTTCTCAGCACTGAAAAAGAACTTGTGACATCGTTCAGATGACCTCGAGATGAACCTGCTGAGATAGGCTACTCGACCGGTCAGCTGTTGAACCTCTTTCCCCGTTGTCAGGTCCTCAGGAATGCTTTCAATCGCCTTGATCTTGTCTGGATTTGCTTCGATTCCTCTTTGCGATACGATGAATCCCAAGAACTTGCCGGATCCAACCCCGAACGCGCATTTCTCTGGGTTCAATCTCATGTTGAACCGCCTTAGTATTGTAAAAGTTTCCTTCAAATGACTTAGATGATTTCCCTTCTCAAGAGATTTGACTAACATGTCATCGATATAAACTTCCATGGTTTTTCCGATCAAATCTTTGAACATAGTGGTGACCAGACGCTGATAGGTAGCGCCGGCATTCTTAAGTCCGAAGGGCATGACTGTATAGCAATAAGTCCCCATGTCTGTGATAAACGATGTCTTTTCCTGATCCAATGGGTCCATCGAAATTTGGTTATAACCTGAGTAAGCATCCAAGAAACTCAACATTTCATGCCCTGCCGTGGAATCGATCAGTCTGTCGATGTGAGGCAATGGGAACGAATCTTTTGGACAAGCTTTGTTGAGGTCGGTATAATCAACGCATACCCTCCACTTGCCGTTTTTCTTGGGCACCACAACCGTATTTGCAAGCCATTCTGGATATTTCACTTCTTTAATGAACCCATTTGTTAGCAACCTTTCTACTTCATCGTTGATCACCTTCCTTCGGAATCCTCCATTCGGCCGTTTCTTTTGCTTCACCGGCCGATGTTTTGGGTCAACATTCAATTTGTGCGTGGCGATTTTTGGATCGATTCCCACCATGTCTGCGTGGGACCAAGCAAAACAATCAGAATTATCCTTGAGGAAGGATATGATTTTTGCTTTTACTTCGTTGTCCAGTTCAGCCCCGACATAGACTTTTCGATCAGGCTTGTCATCAAATAACATTACTTCTTCCAATTCTTCAATCGTAGAGTCTCCAGCTTTTTGCTTATACGGCTCTCTCACACATGGTGGAACCTGTGCGAAGTCGCCTTCGACTTCAGATTCCGGTAGCTGCGTTAAGGCGCACGACGGAACCGAAGTGAAGCTTCCGATCACGGGTCCCACTAGTTTACATGGTGAAACCTGTGCGAAGTCGCCTTCGACTTCGGATTCCGGTAGCTACATTGGATCGCACGACGGAACCGAAGTGAAGCTTCCGACCACGGGTTCCACTAACTGTGATTGCTACAATCGAAAGCCTTCCTTGACAGCTACTGAGTAACAGTCTCGTGAAGCCTGTTGCTCGCCTCTGATCTCACGAATTCCCCATGGGGTAGGGAATTTCACAACTTGATGTAGGGTTGATGGAACTGCTCCCATAGCGTGGATCCATGGTCGACCCAAAATCACGTTGTATGCCATTTCGCCCTTCATCACCTGAAATGATGTTTCATTCTCCACTCCTTCTGCATAGGTCTTGATCATAATTTCTCCAACGGTTACTTCACTCGAATTGTTGAAACCTGACAGGACCGTTGAGCGAGGCACAATCTTATCACTCAACTGCAATTGTTCAACCACTCTTGCATGTATGATGTTAACCGAACTGCCAGCATCGATTAATACTCTTTTCACATCAGCATCGTCGATCCTTGTCGTTACTACAAGTGCATCGTGATGGGGATGAATCCTTCCATCGAAGTCGGAGTCCCCGAATACGATCTCATCGGTCATGTCATTTCGTGTTCGTTTGTCTCTTGTGAAAGAGACTTTTGCATACTTCTTTGTAGTGTAAGTTACCCCCACAAACACCATCTCCTCCGGTAATGACATTTACCGTTTTCCTAGGGGCAGGAGGCTTCGGCGGCTCATCATCTTTCTTTTTATTAAAATTGTTTCGTCCTCTCTCAGTCAAGAATTCAACCAAGTGACCCTTTTCCAGCAGACTGGCCACTTCATATCTCAACGCCTTGCATTCTTCCGTAGTATGGCCGAAGTCATGGTGAAATGCGCACCATAGATTTTCATCCCTTGTGTTTGGATTTGATTTTATGCGTCCTGGGAATTTTACAACTTTATCACCCATTCCTTTCAAATGATTCACCAAATTTGGTGTCGATATGCAAAAGTTGTATTCCGTCAGCTTTGGAGGCAGTGGCCGATCTCTTGGGGCCGAAGATGTGTTCGGTTGTGCTTTCTTCGGCTGATTCTTTGAACTACCAGCTTCATGGTTGTTGCTCCCTGACCGTGGGAAACTGTAGGGCCCCCATTGTTGGTCCCTGTAGTCTCGCCTGTCATTATCAACTCTCCTTGCCGGCCGATCATAATGATAATTATTTCGAGCTAGCTGTAATTCTTCCTCCTCAGCCCTGATCCTTGGCTCGCACTCACGGTACAATACATCGAAAGTCCATGCATCGATCTCCCTGAGACGATCCTTCAATTTCCATGCCTTGATCGAATCAGTGCGCAAGTTATTAGCAAAGGTCAAACAAGCCCACCTTTCTTCGAGATTTGGTATATGGATCTTCTCATCGTTGAATCTTTTCAGAAATTGCTTGATGGTTTCCCCGGATCGCTGCCTTACGTTCAAGATGTCTTCGACCCTTGGTGCTATCTTTTTCGCTCCAGTATATGATCGAATGAACTTCGCTGACATGTCATCGAAACTTAGTATTTCGTTTTCGGGCAGCTGTAAATACCATTTCAGCGCTGCTCCCTTCAATGTCTCACAAAACTTCTTAAGGCTGACCGAATTGATCTCCTCCGAAGTCAAGTCGTTTGCCTGAACCGCAACCGAAAACATATCAATGTGATCCCTTGGATCTGTGGTTCCATCGTATCTCAAGCTCTCTGGTAATTTGAAAGTTTTTGGTATGGGTAGTGGGGCCGCACTTGCTGGAAAAGGACGTTTTGAGATCGATTTTTTAGTGCATTCGTCAGCTAACTTCGGAACGCCTGGTAATTTCTCCATAAATGACTTGATTTCGCTGAACTTCTTATTGATATTATCGTTCAACAAGGTTTGCATCGTTGCCATCATTCTTACTTCTGTTGTGACCGAGGCCGGAACTCCCACGGCTTCGGCAGCTGTACCCGATCCCCCAGATCCGACCCCCGCTGCAAGTCCCCCTGTTACGGCGCCCTGAGGAACCGAAGTCGGAATGCTTGCTGGGGGTGTGATTGGAGAAGTGGGTGCTTTGTTTCCGATAGAATTAGATAGTGCCTTCAACTGTTCTTGTATCATTTCGAACTGAGCATCATGCCACCTCAAATACGCAAACAGTGCTGCGTTTGCGCCTCCTGACTCAGTTTCGACTGCGGGCTCCTTGCCCGAACGCCTTGCTTGGCGAGCATTCAACTGTGAACCAGTAGGAATGTCGTCGTGAATTGGATCCTGCTCGTTGTTGGTAGACTCATCGACCGCTTCAGCATGGGCCGGAACATGAACCCCGTCATTGGGATTGAGCTGTTGTTGACCGTTCAGAGCGTCGATGTTACCTTGATCTGCCATTTCAAGACAAGAAAGCAAACGCAAGTAGTATCAAGCGATTCAAATTTCGGAATAAATCGATTGCCTAGACCCCACGGTGGGCGCCAAACTGTATTCCCCAAAAATGTATCAGGTTTTACAATTAAATTTATATTTAGTTGAGTCTAAGGCGACCGCTTTATATCTCAATTCGATCGTTTGATAAATAGTTTACGTGAACGGACTAATCGATCTCAAGATTTTTGATTCGTAAGCAGTTACAAAAGCGATGTCAAGTAAATTCGATGTCAAGTAATTTCGGTGTCAAGTAGATTCGATGTCAAGTTGAGATGTAGATGTCAGCAAACAAGTTCGAAATCAATGAAAAGTTAATGATTCACGACGAGATGACTTCGTTTTACCAAGAGGTAGCTATTTAAATACGATAACGATACTTGATTCGATGAGGGTGACAGTAATACGATTATGAACAAATGTAATACGATGACGAATAAATTTAACGCAACGGCGAATAAATATATTCAATCAAATAATATGATGCAGAAACAATGGATCCGATATAAATTAACGATAAGCAAGTCGATGAAATGTTTAATGAGCAACGATAGCTAATTGCCTAGGTTAAATGCAAATAATCGAGCAAAAGATGTTACGATCAAGATAAATGTAGATCTAAACGAAATAAGTAATAAACAAATAATCAAAGCAATAAAGGCTTATTGTATTTGATGAATCGATGGGTGTTGCTTCAATGGAAAGAACAGATCTCCCTCCACGTTTGAGTCAAGCCACGGTCGAAACTTTAAACACAATGATTATCTCCAATGTAACAAATTGAAGAGGTAACGAAAGCAAAGTGACTAATTTCTTGATAAGAGTGATGGCTTTTTAGAGTAGAATAATATTGCTCAAATGAACGTGTGTCAAAACTGAAGATGCGAGGTCCTATTTATAGGTTGAAATTGAGAAGAACCCCAAGCCCTAACAGACTTCCACTTCCCCACGTTTCTCTTCCACTGTTGCACGTCGTTATCCTCCCCGCTAAACTCGCCTAATCCGTTCCGATATTCTAGAGATGAGGGTCAGTTAAAATCTTTATCCATAATGGCGTTGTCTTCGATTTTATCCGATCACAACATTGCACAACCGAACGACACCAAATCCGAAGCAGCTTATTTTCGATCTCATAACTTCCGAACTCAATCCTTATCTTGTACACGATCGAGTTTGTTTCTTTCGTGATCGAACAGAAAACCGACCAATACAGTATCTAAATAAATTAAATTAAGTTAAATTGCCCCGTAACATAAGTACTCACAATCACCATCTAATAATTGTAAAATTATCTAGTTAGATCATTTCTCTCCTTCTTTTACCTTTTTTTTTTTTTTTGGGGTTTATTCACATCCAAACTCTGGTATTCAAATTTCGTTCGTCCGACCTATATGAATTTGCACTGTATAGCCCACTTAGGAAGGTAGAGCGCTCATTACATAAATGTCCATTTCAGAGTTTTAAGCTAGACTTGACTACTAGATAAATCTCTAACATTTCCATCACACTCCTCGATAATCATTATTTCGCTATCTAAACCAAAAGGATTTATACTTAAATTTTTAAAGATTCGTAACTAATACTATCTGTTTCTGTCACCGTTGCAAATATAGACTCTCCTCTTTAATACAGGCCATATCTAGGTTTATCTACAAACAAGCCTACCCTTACCAGAATGGGCTCATAGCCCATGTGCTTTTTCTGCTATCTTCAGCATTTCAAAACCCCAAAAAATGCCCAACCATTTAATGCAAAGCTGAAACAACAAACCTGTGATTCTTTCGTTTGCATCCTTTTTCTGTTAGAATTTTTGAATTTAACCTGCATGAAATTACTCAAAAACGGAAAGTTATAGAATGTTAACAAAAGAGAGAAACACTACAAAATCTATATTCCAAATGTGACCATTCAGAGATATATGCTATATCTATGTATAAAAATGTTACATTGCTTTCAAATGGACAGAAACAAAACTTTACAGTTAAAACAGCCTAGATACTAGTCTAACCCCCCCCCCCCCCCCTCTCAAATATTTTTCTTAGTTAATGATTTTGGTATCATTCTCTCTGCAGCTCCGAGGCATTTTTCCCAGAATTTCTAATTCCATTGTGTCTTCCTTTTCATTTCATTTTTATGGAAAAACATGCCCACCTATTGCAGTTCTTTTCTTGAAGCAGTCATTTTGTTTTCTTATTGTAAAGTGGTAAAATGACCTATCGTTTTTTTTGTACTAATACCTATCGTTTTCAATGCTTTGTGATAGTGGAAACTGGAAACTTTTTGGAGTTTCTATCTTCTGACCCTCACAACATTAGCCTCATCAATTCAAAATTTAAAATAATTTTTGCCTTTTCCATAAAAAATAAAGAAATACAAGTTCTTTCTCTATTTTCTTCTTGAGTTTTTGCTATGTAGACCGACAGTATTTACCTATAAATAATTTTTATTATCTATCTATTACATTGTACTAATATTTTGAAAATTCTTTACACCGTCAGTATTGTATTGAACTTCAATTTGTTTTGATTGTCCCCCTCTTTACTTCAATTTGTTATATTAGTGTTTAAATATGTCATTTTATGCTTGGAGTTGAACACGACGTACGGGATTTTCTGTACTGCTTTGCCTCCTTGTTTTTCAACACATTGGAAACAAATGGAATATCTGTACTACATACTTGTCATTCTTAATCTGGTTCACATAACATTACAAAGTAGATTCACGTAATGCATAGTAATGTATTTTGTCCCCTTTATATACCAATAAACATATAACATTATTAAATAAAAGTTCATACTACAATGTAAGAAATGTTCCTCATGCTTCATTCAATCATAAACGTGTCCTTAACATATCTAACGCACCAAATCAATCATGCATGTGGAGAAAGGAATTCAAATCTAGAACAAAATCAACAATATGGAGTAGTTAATTATTAGCACATAAGTATCAAGCATAAATCAATTAGCACATAAGTATCAAGATGGAGTGAGACACCGAATCTCAAAATTCTGAAGATCTATTTTATCTAATGAATGTAAAATCAAGGTTAAGATTATTCATTCTTCAGCTACTCTCTGGGTATTTTTTTCATTAATTGTCGACTTCTTTCTATTTGCTTTGACATATTCATAGTAGGTTCAGTTGCCTCCAGATAATATTACATAGATAAATTGGAGGTAGAATCATACATTTAAGTTCGAGTATGACACAACTAAGGAATTTATTACAAAATCACTCCTGAAAAAGAGAAACTTCATAAGCAAAGTAGTTGAATATAAGCTAGCGTTTGGACATAGATTTGATTACAACTTGGGAATTTGAGTTTTTGGGGGTGAGCTTAAAAGTGACTTATAAGCTAATAAGCCCATTAATATATGTTTGGTAACTTAAAAAATTTTGGACTTATAAGCCATAAGTGGCTTAAAAGCCACTTTTTGAGAAGTTAGGATTGAAGTTAGAAAATCCTAACTTTTCAAAAAGTGGCTTTTAAGTCATTTTTTGACTTATAAGCCATTTAAAATAAGCTGCTTATAAGCCCACCCAAACAGGCTCTTGGAAAAAAAGTTGAAGTTTGTGAGTGGGAAAATGATAACCCCAAAAACAACTTTTTTCCAAAATATTCCTAAAAAGTAACCCAAAAAACTGTCCAAAAACTATAAACAAACGGTCGTAAGTGTATTCACTTGTCTGATGTGAATCCTCATTGACCCTGCAATTATTGAGATAATAAAAGCAAGTCATTTATACTACCAAATTCCATTATAACGCTCTCCTAATAATTGAGTCATTTGAAAATGTATCGAGTCTTCCTGTTCTCCTTATAAATTCATTTTTTCCTTGTCCAATTCATCAGCTTGAATTTGGTGCAAAAGCAAAATTTTATAGTAAAACTTTTTGATTGAAAATGAGACAATTTTTTCATATGTCACTTCCATCATCAATCAAATGTTTGTAAAGTGAAACACCTTTTAGAACAATCAATGGACCTTTTGTCACGGACAACTTTCTCCTCCACACCTCCACATAATTTACTGTTAAAGTAAAAATGCAGTATCTAGAAGAGAAAAAAGTTACAAATTAAAAAGTAGTACCAATTCTTCAATCGATTTAACTTTTCTTTAATACTACAGTGCAAATATGTTTTTACCATCACCATAATTCCACATGTTTTAGCTGGTAACCAACTTAACTTTCAAACAAGTACTTTCACTAATATTATATATATAATTATAGTTTAAATGATATGACATGTAAATGTTATTTATACTGCTTATTACAGAACCTAAATTCATTAACCAGTTTTTTTTTTTTCTTAAAAAACTTCTTTTAGTGATCACTATGACATTTATGAAAGAATACAAAAACATGTGAGACGAATTTAAACTTCAACATAGAGGAAAAAAGCAATATAATTTTTTTCATTTATCTAAATATATATTAGTAGTATTGAAGATGAACCAAATACTAGGTAAATTAATTGAGATGTATGCAAATTGATCATCCACTGCTATTATCAAAAGTACTCCAATAGAGAAGAAATACAAAAAAGACATGGATGATTAATTATAATTACATTGGCATAAATCTATTGACACTATTCAGCTCTCATTTGGACATAGATTTTCTCTACTTTTTTAAAAACATATTTTGAAAGCATTGTTTGTTTAAAGATAGTTTTTGGTCAGTTTTTGAAAATTGATATTTCAAAATTCAAAAACCGGTCTGAACGAGAAAAATTTCTTTCCGTTCACAAAACTTCAAATTTTTTTTCAGTAAGATGCATGTTCAAACACAACATACTCCCAAACAAAATTTTCGCTCAACTTCAAAAACTTTTTTTTTTTTTTCAAATTTTAACCACACCTATGTCCAAACGCTAGCTTAGAGTACCAACTTTTGCGTTTTCCTTAATGACAAAAAAACGAAGCTGCATAAGAAAACATAGCTAGGATATGATCTAAGACCAATTAGAGAACAAAGCTTCACAAATCTCAGTGAACACTTCAAGGATAACTCCATGATGATGGTGTGAGTTTAGAATCAAGAAACACTCCAACAATTTCTCAAGATCCTTAGCTGCAAATATCTGATTTTCTACTATCATTTCCAGCATGGAATCTCTAAAATCATTGTAAGGATCACTTGATTTCTTCACTACTGCAAGACTACCTTTCACACTTTTTGCTTCATCTTCTTTATTCCTTGACGCCCTTTTCTTCCGCATATTTGACACCCTCTTATGCTTGAAAGAATCTGAAGAATCAGATGTAAATGACCTTGAAGAAAAAAATGTTGTCTTTTCATCACTTTTTTCATCACTGCTGAATAAATAACCCTTATAATCAAAACTACCAAATTCTTCAAACTCAAATCTTTTTATCTTTGCACGTCTGTTTTTATTCTTCTTCTTTTTCTTCTTGGTCGTGCTTTGGTAATATATGTTCTGTGACAATATTGGTGATGCAGGAGGACATTTTCTACCGTCTGTATTAGCTGTAAATAAATTGTTAAAAGGTAAGTTTAAAATAATACTACAAAGTAGATACTCTATTAATTTGAGATTGGAAGTAAAGTCTTAAAAATTAACTAGCTAACATAATCATGCACTTGACTTGAGCACTTACAAGTTGAATTGCGACAATAAACTGAAACTGCTCGCGTTAAAGTCGTGCGTACGCCACTGCCTGGTGTTTGAAAATTTTCAGGGCATTTAGGTGTATACATGGAAGGAAATGGACGAGGTTTTGACGAGATAAGTTCAACTAATTCGTAATTATGTTGGCGATTTTGAGGGTAAAAGACAGGTTTATTATTATCAATGACATCAGAAATATTCTTGGACTTGCATGAACCAAATGAGGATCTGAACATGCGAGATATTCTCATTTTGAATCGATTCTCCATTTTCCAAAAGAAAAGAAGAAGAATAATAAGAGACGGGGAATGAGGGAGCTAGAAGAGTTACTTATTATACAATTATTAGTGTTATGAGTGGGAGCTTATAAAGTACTAGTAACTGATGAACAACAGTTTTCAAAATGAGAAAATTTAAAAAGGATATGATAATGCAACTTTTTGCTGTTTTTTGTCCTTTTGATTGTCCCTTTTTACAACCAAATTTCAACATCACTAAGTAAGTCCACCTTAACTTTTTCCCTAAAATCTGAAAATTGTTCATTGGGAATACGCCCAAAGGCGTTGAAGTTAATAAATTCTATTGATTTAATTTATATAATTTGTTATATAACTTTTTTACATTGCCGACATACTTTTAGCGAATAAAACGAATATGAATTGTACGTATGCACAAGTTAAACTCAATAAATAATTGATAAATCAATAATAGCTTACATTTAATATTTAATAAAACAAAATGAAGTGAAAATGAGAGTAATATTAATATTGTTGACAGATTTTTCCACTTTATATACAAATTTCAATGGAACTGGTGGAGCGTCATTAGGTATCACTATCACTATCAAGTTTGATTAACCAAAGGCACCTACTATGCTATTTTAATACTACTCGCTAGAACTTGAATGTTGGGGACCAAGTAGAGGAATTGTAATTCATCAAATGCCCGGGAAGTACTAGTTTAATTACATTTTGAATTCAAATTGTAAAGGAGATTTCTAATTGTACTTTAAGAAAGTAACCCAAACAAATAAAAGAATAAATCACGTCAATTAATTTATGATCCAACTAATTAATGTTGCAAAGAGAAGCAATAAAGTAATAATTGTAGCAAGTTAAATAAAACGTCTCTAGTCAATAAAAACATTCTGCCTGAAAACAAGAATGATCCAACTCACATATTATAATGATTTATGAATAAAGTAGAATTGACATTGTAGTAAAAATTGTATACTTTACATTGCTCGAAGTCTTGAACCCCACATTCTTCAAATTAATACAACATGAATACTTTTTTTAAGTAAAAAGAAGTATCTCAAACAATCATTTTCTACTCATTTCATCACTAGTGGAAACTGTTAATGATTATTTAATAAATATTGCAATAAAATAAGATTACTGTATTGGCCTTTTGTTCATGAAACATCTAAGTTAAACGCTAGGGACGTATCTCAAGTGCCAATATGGCAGTAGATTGCAGAAGAAGAACTATAACACAAGTATACATGCAACTACATATATCCAAAATGCTGAAATTTCCAGTGTCTTGAGATTATAATGACTTTGATCCAGCAGATAAGATAACCACCCTTGTGTACTCGTTCTCATCATATATAGATCTACAACTCATTCCCCTGATTATATGCACTCACATATTAGTAGATTAATTCTTTCACTAGAGTGCTATTTTACTAATGTATTTTAGACTAACCTATGTCTCATTTTCCAAATTACTAAGATTACTTAAAACTCTAAAATAACTCCGATACTTTTCCCAAAAACACTATTTTTGAAATGTGAAATTCAAGATTATGGGAAGCAAAGGCAATATCGTCACCTTTTTCATGTTGTTATGTTAGTCAACTTTACCATATTGGAATCTCTGTCACTATGCATATGTCTTGTTGCTCAGCAGTTTTTACTGCATGCCTCAGCAAGCCACTATTTATCTGGGAGACTACTGCTTCATTAACCTCAATCTTTAACCCAAAGCCTAAAAAACTTACGTGTCATCATTTCTTTTTTAGTTTGTTTCAATGGTACGAAATAATTTACTTTAAACTTCTTATTGTACAATAATTACTGACAAATTTTTTAGTATTAGAGATTCCAAAGTCTTCATTCCATATTAGGTCATACTAAGTCACGTAATTGAAATGGAGGGAGGGCAGAAATTTAAACTCCGCAGTTGCTCTTATACTATCTCAAACTCTCAAGGGCATCTTTATATAAAGAAGCATACAAGAAGAAACAGACACACTACGTATTGAACAGTAGTAATACTACCAAAAGCTAGGAGACATTTCACATAATTAAGAGATGGGTTCAGCTTTCTGAAGTTGAATTCAGCACAATGACAAGAATAAACATGGCCTTTGACATTATATTGCTTCTTGATTTTTTCTGCCTTTTGATTTGATGCTTTTGTTTGTCATCAGAATGGGCCCTGAAAATTTTAAAGTTAATTCGTACAATGTATTTGTCTTACCATTAGTACCATTATATTCTGTCTTATCTATGGACAATAATCATGAACTAACTTTTCAGAAATTTCATCACTTCTAGTCAATATTAAATACGTACAAGTACAATCAAGTTCTTTAATGTGTAATTCTATGCGACCCAAGGGAATTAACGAAAGCTTATGTGGATTAATGTTGCATGGTACTCATCAACTATGTTGTCATATTTATTAATCCTTTTTCTCAAAACAAATATTTCATAAGCGTCGCTAGTTGTTTTAAAATATAAATATTAGAATTTCCTATAGTTTGCGGTGTTGCATTCATCTGATTCTTTTTTCTAAAAAAAATTAAAAAAAAAATAAAAATTGTATAATACGATGATCTGTTAGGCCCCTCACTAGTAGAGTAAAAGTTGAGTGAATAGCGAAAATAGTGAAACAACGTTTACGTTTCTCCCAAACCAACCGACCAGATATTTAGTATAGTTTGTCATTTGCCCATAAGAAGAAATCATTGATGAATATATCACTGAATTGGTAATGATGAGTATGTCGTTTGGTAAAAAGTAGCAAAAGTTATACTACTAGTATTTTTTAAAACAGCAAAGGCTTAATGTAACAGGCCAACTGTTGATTCCTTCCATTGAATGTTAAGAAGACAATTGATTATGCCATGATTTCTGTTTGCACAAAGAACATCTGTGCCAGAATATTTGATAGGTGCACTTCATGAAACTTAGGTTTAGATAGATGTGTGGGCACACCAAGTTGGATAAGATTAAGAATGAGGCAATTCGTGATAAGGTGGGAGTGGCCTCAGTGGTGGACAAGATGAGAGAAGTGGGGTTGCGATGGTTCGGCCATGTAAAGGAAAGGTCACCAATGCGCCAGTAAGGAGGTGTGAGAGGCTAGCTGTGCTGGGTCTGCGGAGAGGTAGAGGTAGACCAAAGAAGAATTGGGGCGAGGTGATTCGGTATGATATGGCTCACCTCCAGATCACCGAGGACATGACCCTTAATAGGAAAGCGTGGAGGGCTAGAATTAGGGTAGAAGGTTAAGTAGAAAGCATCTGAGTGTTGGCATTTTAGTAGTTTTCTTATGCATGTTAGTTTTATCTTGTCCTTTTCGTCATAGTAATTTAGTTTTATCTTGTCCTTTTCGTCATAGTAATTTTGATATGAGAACTTGAGCATTGATGGTGTTTCTTATCTTGTTTGTTTATATCTTATTTTCAACATATTCGGTTTGTTTCAAAATTTTCAAATATTTTTAGCCGAGGGTCTATCGAAAACAGCCTTTTCACCTTGGTGGGGGTAAGGTCTGCATACATCTCACCCTCCCCAAACTCTACTTGTGGGATTACACTAGGTATGTTGTTGTTGTTGTTGTTGCTGCACTTCATGAAACTTCTCAGATTTTATAGGACGATGTCCCCAAACTTCTCAGATGTCAATGAAAAATGAAAATTAATGTGCCATGGTAGCCTGTTGTGTATGCCAAAAACCACTCTTTGGTTTCGTAGAATTTCACTAAGATTCCATTTGTTAATTCAAAAACTAGCGCAGAAGTTATAGATTGTAACTATCTTCAAAAATGATTAAGAAAAATAACGTCGCCTGAGAGATTCGAACTCTCGCGGGGAAACCCCATGTACTTAGCAGGCACACGCCTTAACCACTCGGCCAAAGCGACATTTGTTTATATGTCCATATAGAGTTAGTTCTTTAATAATCTGACGCATGGAGTATCAGAAAGAGACTTTTGATGGTCTTAAAATGTCATAATATTTGTGGCTACAGGACTTTTGATATTTTTTCCTTCAACATAACATATAATCCGTTCTAATATAACTTCTCATTAAAGGAACAATAAAAAGTATAAAATTTAGTTATTTCAAAATATAGAAATATGACATTATTTCTTGGAACGATTAATGAGAAAATAGTGTAACATTACATATAAAGGAGCACAAAACAACGACTAAAACTGATATGGGAAGTCGAGGTTTGAGAATGTTAAATAAGCTGATCCTAGAAGAGCTGTACTTTTTTAAACCAACTTATTGAACACATTTTCCGGGAGGAATAATTGGTTTTTTCCCTTCCAACTGGCAACTATTTCCGTTGTCCTTTATGTGGACTTAATTTTTCCTTTGATCTGCATCTATTATACTGCTTGTTATGCAATGTTATTTTGGCGCTTCCTCTGTCCTGTCAGTTTTGCAAGATGAGTTTTTTTTTTTTTTTTTCTTTTCTTTTCTAATCTCTTTTAGATGAGGGCAGGAGGGATCAGCTAAATCACTTTATTGCAAATATTTGATAAAGTTATAAGCTATAGGTAAAATTAAGAAGTATTGAGTATATTGTAGGTACATAAAAGTATTTCATTACTATTTTAAAGATAAGATATTTGCTAGTATAAGTTGAAGGTCTTGTACATTCAATAACAAACATTTTCATGACACTCAATTTCCAGGTCAAATTCATTTCAATTCCAAACTAGTATAGTTGGTTCACCTTGTGGGCTTAATTCATAAATGGTCGTAGCAGGTTTATAAAGGCCTAGACCAAAAAATGAACGAGCCGCAGTTCTATATGTTAATCAAGTGTATAACCTTACAAATAGCAACTGAACAATTGACCGTTGAAGCAAGAGTCCAAGAGAAAGGTACTCTTCTAAAACATAATTAATCATAGAATCCTAAAATATGTACACAAGGCTTTACTTATCCAATTGTTTCAATCAATTTAATTTCATCAACTGTGCACATGAAGATATTGGAAAACGTCTGACGCAACATGGGAAATCCAATTAGCTGTAGTGCCAAAAAAGAGTTCCCAAAACCAAAGATCCAATGCCAGAACAGAAGAAAAAATCAGCAAGGCTAAAGTCTGATATCGATTTAGAGGCCAACCCGAAACTTCAGCCATCTGTTTCAAGAAAGGAAATGAACTGGTTGTTAGGTTGCGGTTCCTGATGGACCAGGCAGTTATCCACTGAACCTGAGAAGGAACAAGGTCAAACTCTTCTCGCAGCCTCCTTCCCAAGTCTGGCATGTGCCCACCACCATAAAGGATAGCAATCTTATTATGACCCTCGTCCATTGCTCTTTGAAGTGCTTCTATTGCAGCTTTGTTTCTCTCTCCGATGATCACAGACTTTTCCTCTACATCAGCTGTCACTTGCGTGAATCTGCATGTACAATGGGAAGGTGCAACTATTTTTGTAATGAACAGATGGAGTCCGCAGTATGAATAATAGTGCTTTATTAAGATATCAAGAAACAATAAAAACGTGTATGCATTAGTCCCAGCATGAAAAGAAGAAGCTTGATCTTAAATGAAGATATCAAGAACGATAAAAACGTGTAAGCATTATACAGACACCTGACTAGGTGTCTGTGCAATCACAAATGCACGTCAGATGGAGTAAAAGGTAAACAAAATCACCATGGAGCAAAGGCGATTGTCTGAAAAATTATCCATTCACTTGATGAAAAAAACCTAGGGTCGAGGGTATGAGCTTGCATTCAGGATTTGATTGCAAGTGCTTTGGAAGAAGTGTGCGGCTGTGCCCTTTACAAGGGGCTCACTGGTCACTGCATCTCTAGTTCTTCTTTGTGGTCAGTTTGACTTCATCATTCATATTCCTATAGTCAATTGTTTCACATAAAAACTCTTTTTTTGTTCTCTCTCTTCATTATCCATCATTAATACTTGTTACTTCCTATCAGAACTTCACGAGTAGTTTTTGGAGTGGAGGTGTTTTTTTAACCAATACTACTGAATCTCAATTTTTGAATATAGGCTGCAAAGCAAAATGTCAATTTTAACTGCCAAAAACTTACTCAGATGTTAGCCGCTTTGCCAGGAAGACCTTCATTGCAGCACCAAAATCAAGTCTGGACAAGGCTTCCAGTTCAGGATACTCAGATGCTGGGCTTCTCACATCCGCACAAACACTTCCAATGATAACCAGTCCAACAAGAGGCATCGGCAGCACCCGAGAAGCCCATCGAAGCTTGGATCTCCAAGGGCCAAGATCTTCTGAAGTTGTAGGTTGAACAATTGCTTTTGCTGATCTAAGAGTCATATCTCTGGCAAATGTGAAGAAGCTCTCACCTCTTTCAGTCTAAAAAGTTTCATATAACGTGGTAAGATCTTCGGGTTGTCTGGGCAGAGAATTTAAACATACTTGCGCTAGAAGAAACAAACAATAGAAAGGGAAAACAGCACAGATAAACAAGCAGGAAACTAGAAATGTTGTTCTGAGGAACAACGTTACGACTAATATAACATACATGCACAAAAACACAGACATACAGATCATTGAGCTTTCAACTCAAAAGAAACTAATACATACATATAAATCCACTCTCCTATGCTTAAAGGACGTGCAACAACAATGAGAGGTGACAGGATAGAGTTCTTCCTCCTCAAAGAGGATTCAAGTGTATGAACATCCTGAATGAATGAGCAATTTGTTTAACAAGTAATGGCCTTAACAGCTAAGTTATCACAGAGTACCTGGAGTAACTTGAAGGTCTCAAAATCAAGATCTGCATGGTACCAATTCCCACCCTCGTAGTCAAGACAGTCTAGTTGGAAATCAAGGGTGAGAAATCTAGCCATCTGCCGCTGAATGAAACCGATAATATTAAATCCCCGTGATCTTGAACTTTTTAGTTTCCTTTTAGAAATAGGATTTCTTCTACTCTCCAAACTTTCTCTGCTGGCTACCATCTCATAGAGAACACAATCATATGGTTCAAGTTCCTTTTGTAGGGCATCAAAGTACCTGCAAATACAACATCAGTCCCAGTCAAACTGCTCTGTTAGAAAGATCAGATAAGCTATGATACAGAAGTAGCTGGTCTGTAATTTACCTTGGACCATACAAGATACCAGGGATACATTTATGGAACATAAAATTAAAGAACCACATGAGCTAGAATCAAGTTAGAAGCTAATGTGATATAACCAATTATGCTCTGTGCAAGAACTGATGAAGATATGGAACTATTAAATAATTGTCAAACATGATTAATCATATTATATCCTTTTCGTAAAGCAAAGAGGAGATAGAATAGCTGGACAAAGTTAATGTACTGTTATCTTTTGATGTGGATTAAGCAGCCAAACTTAGGATGGTTCTTCAATTGACCTCAATTACCCAATCGCTAACCACAGTTTTGCAGGAAAGCAAAAATGTAACTATTGGCTAAGACAAAAGAAGTTAGAAGCATGACAAAATTCAGCACAGGAAGTGCCAATAAAACAACTCTTCAGGATCATACAACGGGAATTCAACAGAATAAGGAATTTTAGTAATAGTTAGCAGTTCATGATCTGCATGTATAAAACTGGACAGTTTTCAATTTGGCAAGAGCATTCATGAATGTGTGGTCACACAATATTAAACAAGTTTAGAAATGATCACATTCTGCAGAAAGTACAATATATAGAGGATAAAATGCGATAATGTTGCTTCAGATGATTTGGTCATGTCCTAACTCCTAACGACCTTCGAAAACCGGTTCGTATGTGCAAAATAATGATGGTTTAAGCCTGAAGGTATTAATATGGGATAAGGTAAAACTAAAATCACATGAAAGGAAGTTGTCTTCAAAGACCTATATACGATCTCTTAGACTCCATGCAGACTTGGTGAAGATTAGAAGACAACAAAACAAAAAGATTCATACGGGCAATGCCAACAGGAAATTAAGGTTTAATCATGTTGGTAAGTTTACATTAAATCCAATGTTTGCTTAAAAGTCTTTTTAATCATATTAGACATTTGTATGGTACTAGAAAATGTAGAGAGCTTCTTGTGCTAGAGAACTCTCAAATGGAGCAACATGAATTGTGAGATTCCTATAACTGAGCCCAACTAACTTAGGAATGAGGGGCGTCTAGATCAAGCCATGGCACTCAGGTCCTTTCTAATCCAAATTACAGTCATACAAGGGGAATACAGAATCCTGCTGGCAATCAACATCACCAAACCAAAAAAAATGTAGATTTAACAACAGAACCATCACAATATCACCTTTAATCCATGATATTACAGTCATTTAATATATAGCGAAAATCTGAATATATGGGGAACAAAATAACCAGTTTGAAAGTAACCACAGAAATGAGCACCAATATCGAACCAATTACTTTTCATTCATACAAAACAAAGCTGTGGAGCCTTATATAACTAGCTGTTTAGCAAATGCATTGAAAAGACTAAATAAATAAAAGTGTGTTTTATCTAACCGCTTAAACTCTTAAATGAAATGATCACGCAATTCAACATGAGCTCGTAACAATTTTTCAGGATTCTCAGATAACAAACTTACTCTTTATCAGCAATGTGTATCGTCGACACCAAATCAACCTACACAACAATCAGAAATTTCAAAATCGCAATCAGAACTTCAAATTTTTAAAAATTTCAAAATATTGCCAAATTTTCGAAATATAGCCAAATTTCAAAAAATAGCCAAAAAATTACCCGAAGAAAAGGTTGAAGAAGAGACCAAGGGAACTTCTTCCGATAAGTAACGACAGCAGTTTGCAACTCAGAGGTGCTAACTCTATCATCATCATCATTATCATTATCATTATCGGAGCCTTTTTTAAACCTCATAAAATCAGCAATTGAATTATTCTGTAAAAATTGTTCCGGCGAGTCATTGTTGTCTATCAATAGCTGTCTAGGTAAGACTTTGAGCTTGGTCGGAAAACGAGGAATTCGCCGGAAAGAAAAAGAATGAGTGTGTGTGTGTGTTAAATAGGAAGGAAATGAAGATGTTGATGAGAGTAGGGAAAGAGAACTATGAACCATAGCTCTCTTCTACAAACCCAAACTGTGTGTTTTGTGTGTGTGTGTGTGTGTGAATTTTGTATGTATGAGTGTGAATTTTGTATGTATGAGTGTGAATTTTGTGTGTGTGTGTGTTTTTTGTGTGTATCTGTGTGTGTGAGTGAATTTTGTGTGTGTGTGTGTTTTTTGTGTGTATCTGTGTGTGTGAGTGAATTTTGTGTGTGTGTGTGTATGAGTGTGTGAGAGAGAGAGGATTGAAGGAGGAGGATTGGTGAAGAAGAGAGTAAGGAAAGAGAAAAAAATCTGGTACTCTGGTTTTTTTTTTTTTTTTTTTTTTGCTGCTTTTCTTTCGGTACAGGTAATTCTGGTTTAGTTATAGTTTCCTTTTTGGGTTCAATAATAATAAATTTAATTACAAATATTGAATATTAAGATATGCAGTACTTAAAATAAATTATTATATGCATTATGGGTTATGACTTTTTAACTAATTTATTTTTATTTTTAAATTTATTGTGATTTGCAACTGATTTATTATTTTTTTGATTAAGTTATTTTTGGTAATACTGTTATGCTAAGATTACCGGTTTTAGCTAGTTTATCACTATTAGAATAATAATATATAGTTTTGAAGAAAAAAAGTTAATTCGACAAGTAAAAAAGAAAAAATAAAAGGAAAACTAATAAATAATAAAAGTAAAACTAATACTACTTAACTTTTGAAAAATGAAGAAAATACCACATAAATGCTCTTTTTTGACTTACTTTTTTTCTCCACCTACTAAAAAGAGGGTGAACCCACTCTCCATGCCACTTGACATTGAATTGAAATTTTAGATAAGAAAAATAATTGTTTAGAGGTAAGTAACCACTCATAGTTTAGATCATTATCTCTTCTTATTAATGAATTAATTTCCTTTTTAGTATATCCCAAAAAAAGATACTGGTAGTACTAATTAGGCAAAATTCTTAGATGGCCCCTTAAACTTGGCCGGTGCTGTAAGTTGGACACTTAAACTTTGCAAATGACCAAATAGACACTTGTACTTGGCCTAAGTGTAATTTTTAAACCCTCGATCCCATCTGACTCGGCTGCGTGATGCTGTGTCTAAAAAAAGCGCGTGAGGAATCTTTTTTTTTGCTGAGTCAGATTTTGTAACGGTAAAATCCCCTCTTTTTTACCTTATATCATCTTCTTCTCCTCTTTAATGGCCAAAACTCTAAATCTATCATCTTCTTCTTCAAAATTTCTGAAATTCTTCTTGATGAACATCTTTATTCTTCTCATTTCTTTTTAACCTATTAAGTGTAATATTTTTTCAGTTGTCCATTGTACTTAAGCAAAAATGAATCGATATAATAGACTTGAGGTGTGTAAATGTGGGGAATATCCAAAGTTGATAACTTCTTGGACTCAAGCGAACCCTGGACGAAGATTTTATGGCTGCAAAATTCCGCGTGTAAGTGTTAATTGAACAAGTTGCCTTAATTTTTTAAACTGACTTTTGTTGGAAAATTCCTAACTACTTTTTTCATGTTAATAGGCTGCCGGTGGGTGCAATTTTTTCAGGTGGCATGATGAACAAATGACTGAGCAAGCTAGTAGGGTTATATGGGGCTTATTGAAGAGAGTTAAAGTGTATGAAGAAGACAATGCTCGCAAAAGTTGGAATCTGAAGAAGTGTCAAATTATCATTCTTCTTCTTGTATTTTCATGGCTATTTAGAGAATCGGTCTTCTATTTCTTGGTGGGATGTTAAGGCTAGTTAGCTATGGTAAGCTAGTTGTAGTGTTGGTATGTTGTATGTGAATGTAGTTTGTATTGTGTTATGTTAGTCTAATGTATTTCATTTTTAAGCTTGAACAAATGGCAGCCTTTTGATATTGAGTGTGTTATGGTAGCCTTTTGAAATTGAACTAATTGTGAGAAAATTTTGACAACAATGTAAACTTCACAAACGATTTCAATAAGGCAATAACATGGCAGCCTTCATTACTTTAAAAGCTCAAAGGTGAGCTACCACAGTACATAATAAGCAAGCAGCATTACATATTAGATTTTGTCCACAAATAGCTGCTAAAGTACTGAATATTGTCAAATACACTAAAGGAAGAAAGCACTAAGAAATATTTCTAGTCCTAACAAATGGTTCACATATTCACTGGGTTGCTCTTGCATTTGCTGCAGCAGATCTCTTAGCATTTTTCTTTTGCTGGAGTTGGGAAGATGTGATAGCTTTCCTGCCCATCCACCTAAGACCAGTTGGTTCATAACCAAGTTCAACTGTATCTGCATAATGTTTCACAACTTTTCCAGGTCTAAGAACTCTTGCACTTGGCATACCTTGCTGCAATACCCAAAACAGTGAAGTGATTAGCAGATGGTGGTGCACTTGGTTGTGAAACAGGTTGTTATTAGTACTACTTAAACAGAGTAATCAGTTTAAGCTGAAAAAATTTAAAGTCAAAACATACATTTAAGATTGTGGTCCCTGTCCTGACATCAGTGTATACTCCATATCCCTGGAGTCTTGGTTTTTTTGCTACCACAGATTGTCCAACACCAGTTGAAGCAGCTGCAACATTAGTACTTGCATAATCACCACCAACAGAAGAAGCACCAATTGGCCCTCTCCTTGCACCTCTAACTGCAGAAATATTGCTTGAATTTTCAGAACCTGCACCCACAGTCCCTGCACCTCTACCTCTACCAAACCCTCTCATAAAAGCCACATTGCTTGAGTTTGCAGAATCAGCAACAACAGGCCCTTCACCTCTACCTCTCCCTGCACCTCTACCTCTTCCCACACCAAGTGTTTTACCCCTTCCTCTCCCAGCCCCTACTGTAGATGCAGCAGTTCTTCTTTCAGTTGTCTTTCTTACTCTTGAAGTACCTTCACAAATAGATGATGGTCTACACTCTTATGTAGCAGATGTTGGTGCACTTGGTTGTGAAACAGGTTGTTGGACAGGAACTGCAGGTTGCCTCATCTCTTGTGTAGCAGAGGTTCCAGCCTAATATACAGATTAATAGACAATTAGAAACATAATAATCAATAGTTGATTAATGGACCTAACACAAACATACCTGTGTTCTGGCTTGCTCTGACCCTTTTCTGCATCCTTTCTTGTTGTGGCCTGTCTCATTGCACTTTGAACAAGTCATTTTAACTCCCAGTTTGGATGCCTTGCCATATTTTTTCTTTGGTTCAGTCTTTTCCTTTCTTCTACATCTCTTTGGCCTGCCTGGCATGGGTTTAACCTCTGGTGGGTCTATAGATGGATTGGTTGTCTCAGGCCACATCTTCATTCATGGAATTGGTTGGAGGGTGTACTTGTAGGCTGCCAGAAATGTTTTTTTTGTATACCAGTGATCAATATGGTTTTCAGGTTCTTCTCCAAGGTGATAGATTGTACATATAGCATGTGCACATGGAATGCCTTTTAACATCCACAGTCTACAAGAGCAGGTCCTATTGGTCATATTGACTGTGTGTGTATACTCTTCATCCTTAACCTCAAAGCCATCATCCCCATTAAATCTAAGCTCACACTTCCTAGCAATCTTTTTATTTTCATCAAGAATTAGCTGTGCCATTGGAGCTATTTCCCCTTCTTTCCAACTGCTACTTAGAGGAAACTTTCTCATCTCAACAGTTCTACTCATCATCTTGTGCCTAATTTCCTCTAGCATACTTATAATAGATTTGTGTCTTGGCCCTACTATCCAAGAGTTAAATGTTTCACACATATTATTTTCTACAATGTCACACTTGGGTGTCTCCCTAAAGTAGGCTTTACACCAGGTCTCTTTTGGATAACAAAGTAGTGATTCACAAATCTCATTTCCTAGTTTGTCCATACTATCTAACTCCTCTTTCAGTTTAACAAGAAAACTTGCCTTAGAGCATCTCCAGAATTGCTTTCTTCTCTCTTCTCCTGGCCAATTCTTTGCCAAGTTTGACCAAATGTGTCTTGCACACATTCTGTGCTCAGCATTAGGTAGCTTATCCCTGATAGCTGGAACCAATCCCTGAAAAATAGTGAAAACAGTAAGAAATCATGAAAGCCTACATATTGAGGGAATAAAAACAGTAAGAAACCAAGCATAAATGAAAACAAAATCTGACCTTTTGCATATCAGACATTACAGTCAAGCCATCTCCTTGCCCCAATTCAAGATCTGCAATTAAATGCTCTAAGAACCAGCTCCATGAATGTAGTGTTTTCCTGTCCACCACAGCCCAAGCTATAGCAAACATTTGATTGTTTCCATTTTTGCCAACTGCTACTAAGAGTTCTCCCTTGCAGACCCCTTTCAGAAAACAGCCATCAAAGCCTATTATCTTTCTACAACCTTCTAACCACCCCTGCTTCATTGCATAAAAACAGACATAGAAATACTTGAACAAGTTCTTCCCAGGTTCTGTTTCTTTATCTGTCCTGATCCAACAAGAACTGCCTGGATTTGATTGCTTGATGATGTCAGCATAGTCACACAACTTTGAGAATTCCAGCTTCCAGTCACCCAAGAATTGATTAATGACTAACATCTTAGCCCTGTAACATATGGATCTGCATGCATGTACTCCCCACTTTTTTCTAATCTCCTCTTGAATTTTAAAGACTCTAATTTCAGGAGTGCCTATGATTGTATCTTTCAGCATTCTAGCAATAAATGCAGTGTTGCACAGTTTGATCTTGGTTCTTTCTAAACACTTGTAGACTGGATAATAGCTCTTCACTTTGAAGTCTTGACTGTCCCTGTCCAAGGATGCATATATCTGCCACTTACACTTCTTATTAGTGCACTTAGCCCTCACCCTTTCTTTTTCATTAGGTCTAAGCTTAAGTTGCACCTTATTCTCCACAGCATAATCTGCAATTGCATGTCTGAATTGTACAGCATTCTCAAAGATCATGTCCAACTCAAAAACTGACACCTCACAACTAGGATCATATCTAACCTTCTTGCTTATCCTTCTAGCAGGTAAATCCACCCCCTCTTCACCAAGTGGATCAAGCTCATCCCTGCTATCATCACTTCCTATATCAGAACTTCCTAGATACTCTTCATCACCAGCTAATCTGCCAGCATACTTATTTCCTTTTCTCTGTTCAATATCTTCAAACCCCCTGTCAATGCCTACCTCTCCAAGCTCAATATCTGGTAGAACTTGCTTTTTCTTCCTCTTTGGTTCTTCAGCTTTGGCCTGCCTAGCTTGATTTCTAAAAAACCTTAACTCATCATCTACATCACTGTCATCCTCATCTGGTATGCCCCCTAAGTCTTCATCAAAATCCTCTACATCACCCTCTATCTCTTCCTCACCATCTATAGGTGCCTTACCTTATCTTCTTCCCCCACCCTCACTTATTTCCCCACCATCTAGAACAGCCATACCCTCACTGTTTTCCTCAGCATCTACAGCAGCATCACCCTCATTTGTTTCCTCACCATATACACCAGCCCCACCCTCACTGGTTTCCTCAGCATCTACAGCAGCAGCACCCTCATTTATTTCCTCACCATATACACCAGCCCCACCCTCACTGGTTTCCTCAGCATCTACAGCAGCATCACCCTCATTTGTTTCCTCACCATATACACTAGCCCCACCCTCAGTTGAAACCCTATCTCCCACCTCTGAATAAGTTAAAAATCCAGCAGGGGCAACACTATCCACTACTATTGGGTCACTCACAGTGTGGTTCACAAATATGTCAACTATATCTTCATGTTTTAAGGGTGCAATAAGGTTTATTAGGTCATTGTCATTTTGGAATAGTTTAAACAGTTTTGTGGTAGGATCTTGGTGATAAAATCCACCAACAGTGGGGTACCCCATTACACGTGTATAATGGCACAATTCAAATAGTGAAATGTGGTCCACATCTATACCCCACAGCCTAGGCACTAACTCTCCCTCATAATTTACTATGTCATCGCCATTAAAGACAAATGTCCCCCCCATGGTGGAATCTAACCACTATTATAGTTTCCATGACTAATCTGCATAATAAACAAAGAAGTTTCGCTTAACCTCAAAATCCCCAGAAAAAAATCCTAAATTTAATTGAACAATAATGAAAAAACCCTAACTTTAAACCAAAATAACGAAACAACCATAACTGAATTAAACAACGAATTTCATGAAAAGAAACATACCTATCACTGATATTTGTCACCCATAAGCGATCCAATACCTACCAAATTTTGGACCCCGACCTTAGAAATTTGACAGCAGCATCAGAGTATGATTATTTACGGAAGAAAATCAAAGAGAATCGATAAGATTCAATGGGTTAAAGGGAAGTGATCAGATTATGTCGATTGGGGTAAAAGGACACGATTGATTTTACCCATTCTCTTTTTTGTGTTTTATGTTTTACCCTTTCTGATGTGGTTAATATTTTTTGTTATTTTACACGTGTTTTTTTTGTATTCGCTTACTTGCCACATCAGCGGAGTTTGAACGACACGCACCGAGTCAGATGGGGTCGGGGGTTTAAAAATTACACTTAGGCCAAGTAAAAGTGTCTATCTGGTCACTTGCAAAGTTTAAGTGTCCAACTTACAACACCGGCCAAGTTTAAGGAGCCATCTAAGAATTCTGCCTACTAATTATAATCGCACAATTTCCTTTTTAGTATATCCCTTGTAGTACTAATTCATAATCGCACAAATTGGGCGGGAGGGAGTTAGGCATTTCGAAATTTACTACCTACAACTACAAGGGGTTTCTTTTCCCCCACAAACTTCTTTTCTTTGAAGCATCAACTTTGCATCCTTGTTGAGTGAAAAATACGTTACATCCTCATCAATCTTCCAGCAAATTTTCAACAATTTTTTTGTTTTCATGTTTTGACATATTTGTTCACAATTATTTTTGAAAGCAACAAATTCTATACAGTTTGCTCTTCAAGAGTTGAAGAGCAAGAATTTTGGAGTTAATTCTTTATTAGGATAATTTTGCTTGGTCAGTTGGTTTTCCATTAAACCAAATTGAGGAAGTAGAGAGAAAAAAAGCTACTCAATTGTTCAATTATTTTTAGGAAATTATCAACGCAGAAGTTGATTACCTAATATTTTTTCCATAGTCTCTACCTTAAGAAAATGTGAAGAAGCCAGCCTTGACATTTCTGGGCTCTTAAAAGAACAGATTTCCCTTTGTATTGTTATTTGGAACAAGTGTTAAAGAAAGGTCTATTTACAAGGCAACGCAGCATCAAAAAAAAAAAAAAAATCATAAGTTTGTTGAGCTCATTTGTGATACTGAATTTTGAACTTTTTCCCCAACGACTGCATAATATTGCGTAGATAAAACTGTATCACTAGCAGCAGCAGACGGCTAAGCATGCTGCTTGGCCGAGAGCTCACATGGTTAGTCCATACATTCAACTTTCAAGAATGACCCCAAGAACAAGATTCAACATTGATCCTGAAACTTGCAGCTTCTCACTAAACAATATGGGTAACCAATTCTATAAAGTACTTCAGTACAAGAATTTATCTAACCTGTGAACACCCTAGCAACCTATAAACATAAAGAATTTCCTATGCATAATAAAGAATAGAAAAGAATCTCCGAAAATCATGAATGAATTTACTGTACTAACTAATACGAGGTCGCAGTATCTGAGATGAGAGGAATTCATGAAAGAAGCAATTCATGGAGAACAGACCTGCTGTCTTGGAACTGGTCTATCAAGCTAATATCCATTCCAAGGTTGATATCAGCAATTTAGGAAGTCTCTATTACTTCTTCCCACCAAATGACGTACTTATAACTTTTGTAGCAACTCGTTAGTTCCTCACTTTAATCGGCTTGGATAGAAGTCAGAACTAAACTACTCCTGTTTGCGACAACAAATGAATACCAGCTTTTAAATCCTCCAGAGTAATCGTTAGTAGTTCGTCTGAGGATATACAGTCAAAACTGAGTCTCAGATCCAAGTTCTCTCTCGCATTGACTAGCATTGGATCCACTAGACCTCCATTCATCTCCTTGCGCTGCTTTTCTGTGGTTTCTTCCTTGATAAGTGCTGCAACAGCATCAGCACTACAAGAGGAATGCAACTTAAAGCCGTATAGCAAGCTACTCTCAGCTTGATTGGTCATTTTAAGATGAAGAATCTTGGCAAGGTCTTCAGAACTAAAGTTGTCAAAATGAAAAAACTTTGTTACTCTTCTACAGAAACCTTCGTTAGATGAGATCACACGCTTCATTGGTTCACTATAACCAGCAAAAATTACTACAATTTTCCCACTGTCCATGACAGACATTATCTCCTCTAGTGCTTCTAAACCATAGTCCTTGTCATCCGCCTTCTGCATAGGTATAAGTCGATAGGCTTCATCAACAAAAAGAATCCCCCCTTCAGCTTCTTGAATCTACAGATTCAGCCAAAAACTTGGTCACCTAGAACTGGAAGACAAATATTTATGGGAGAATCTGTGAAAAGTTCAGAATCTTAGAAAGCTTACCTTTCTTCTTGTCTTTGGTCCTGTATGACCAACAAATTCACCAACCAGATCTGTTCTCTGCACTTCAGTCACCTTGTCTGTGGGAAGAATTCCCACCATGTGAAGTAATTTTCCAAGAATTCGAGCAACCATAGTTTTACCTGTAATAGTATCATTACAAAAATCTAAGAATCAACCTGGAAGATACTTATCACACAGTAAGTATGCAAGACATATATCTTTGCGTACGAAAGCTGAAAGCCACCCCTCAACTAACAGCACCAAAGATATCACCAGGAGCTGAAACTTATGCACTTTCTTTCAATGAGTTCCTTCATTCTCTTTTTTTCCCTCCTTTCTTTTTTATGTTTTGATGGTTTTTTAAGTCCTTATCAGTATCTACTACAACCAGAACACCACCATGCCCAGTATGATCCCACAATTGGGGACTGGGGAGGGTGAGGTGTACGCAGACCTTACCCCTACCTTGAGTGAGGTAGAGAGGCTGTTTCCGATATTTATCAGTGTCTGCTCTTTCTTTTAAATAGAACAGTTGAAACATTGTATTATTAATAATTGGAATAATAGTTGCAAGTCTGATGACAGGTGACTTAGAATATATGACTAAGATCTTTTTTTTTTATATTTTTTTTTCTTATAAGTTGTAGACTTGATTACCTGTTCCAGGATTTCCAAGGAAAGCCATATGTGGTGGTCTTCTTGCAGCAACTTTAAGCCCTAGGGCCTGACGCCTTTCATCCAATAACATCCCCTTTGCCCATTTGCGAAGTTGCAGTTTAAGTTCGTCCAACCCCACTATTTCAGATAATTCATTTTCAAGTTCGTCCATTTTAGCTTTCGTCTGGCTGCATGCTTCAATGGCCTTACGTTTTCTTTGTTCTTCAAGATACTGGTTGAGAAGTTTGCGCAACTTTTCATTTTCAGGGCCTTGAGAAAGATGATTTATGGGAGTCATACCCTCCTGCACTTCATATATTCTACAATTAGCAATGATCAGAAAGGGAAGAGGAACTTTAAAGTTAAATGGAATCTGTGGTACATTGTCTTCAGCACTACAATCTGCATCATACTTCAACAATGTCTTTACTGTTGAATGGTCTTCCGCTCGTAGTGAGTGCCAAACAGCAAGGTGCAATGGAGTCATCCCATTCTGCAAAAGCCACATTGAAATGAAAATTAAAGCAAATTGAGAAGCGCATGTTCAAGTCTCAGCACAATTGAAGCAGTAAATATACACACATTGGCTCTGGCTTCAACAAGAGCACCATGAGCGAGAAGCATCTTTGTTGCTTCATTACAACCATTCTTGGCTGCCATATGCAATGGGGTCTCTCCATACTGCAATGCATAAAATCTAACCATCAGAAAAGAAGAAAGCAAGAGGCAATGAATGAAAAAATCCAGTCAGCTCCAAAAGAAAATGCAACCGTACGTAATTGATAGATTCCTTCACCTACCATGTTCTTGGCTTCCATCTCCACTTTTTCTGGACCCGGCCAACCAAGCAAATACTTGAGGATTTCAACATTATTGTAACCAGCAGAAACATGAAGAGGTGTCTGCACCATCTGCATTGAGATAAGTAGCAAACAACATAAAGGAAGTACTTTTTGCAGGCAATCTTCTAATCTAGCTTGCACAAGAATATAACCAAATCAACATGATCTATAGCTAACTCTTTCAAACTTTATAAACCATAAGTACCCTGCTTGATTTCTCCGTCTAGAAAATTCTAGCCAAACTTAAAAGAACGAAAGATCAAATGTATCATAAGGACAGGGAAACTACTTATATTTCCCCAAATTCAACAACAGATCGCAGCAAAACATTAACATCATGAAACAAATACACTGCAGGAAAACTTCATGTATAAAGCTACACATCAGCTTTTGACAGTAATAACAAAGATTTGTAGTCACAAATTACACTAGGAGATCCAACGGTGAACAGCTGCCCAAAAGAAAAACCGCCTGGAAGTCCGAGGACCTTTAGTTCCACGCATCATGAGCGGATTATTTCTCCCTCTGAAACTCCAGCCAAATTGTTCGGGGATGACGGTAAACCAAAATGGAATTAATTGTTCTATTACGGAAGTTGGGATCCCACACTTTATGGAGAAAGGCTTCCATCAGCAGGGAAGACCACTAGTTGAATTATGAAACTATTAATACTAACTGAAAAAAGGGTACTTCTTAGTGCATCCGTTTTCTTGCTCGTGTTTATTGGAAAAAGCAACCCCAAAGATTTGGGACCAAAAGCGGTTAGCGGTGACCATTGATTAAGTTTCTCATAGTATAAATTAACTCAACCCCTTTAAAACTGACAACCAAATGACCATTTATCTAGCCTTCATCCCGTTTACAAAGCAACTGCACTGTGGCTTTCTACAGAACACAAAAGACAGATATCTTAGTAGGAGTATCGTTTTCGCCACCAAATATTATTACAGAAAAAAAAGCCACTCACACAAAGCCCTATTCTGACTCAACCAACCAAATGCTCTACATATAATACAGAGCAATATAGTTTTTACGGAAGGCCATAATCTGATCGGTGGCAATCATAAAGCAACAATCCAACTTCATAACTTACATAGTATTAACCAAGCCAGAACAAGCATATGACTAATCCCTTTATATTCAATTTCATCACTATAAATATTGTCCACATTTGTATACATAAGCCATAACCTGGATAAATATTTAAGAAGCTTGCTTCCCAACTGCAGTTTTGCTAAGAAGACAGATATTCAGAATTGCATTACCGTTTGGGGTTTCCTCAATACGCACATTTTCTTTAAGCAAATGTATTTCATTATATAGAAACTACTGTTACTCCAATGATGTGGCCTAGCGATTAATGGAGCTGGAACAATGAAACATATGACAGAAGAATCAAGAAACGGTATACTTAATTTTTTTTAATTTGTCTAAGCCTTGGAAGACAGAATTACCAATTCTTTTATTTAAAGATACACAAGCTGACCCGAACACCATCATAAAAAACGAAAGAATAATAAAAACATTCACGTAAAGAAACGGAGAAACGAAAACATACAACAGGGTTACGTTCATTGAGGAGAGAAGGGTTATGATTAAGCAAGTTTTGAAAGGCAACAACATCTCCAGATTGAGCTAAGGCATGAATAGTAATGGGTCTTGATAATCTTGACCGTTGATCTCGTGCCCTCTGCATTCTTTTCTAGTATTTTTTTTCAGAGAGAAATGAAAGGGTTGCAGCGGTTCCAAGGGAATTTCAAAGAACAAGTCATAAGCGAGTCATTCCGTACACGGACAAGGCGCGTAGTTCCCGAATCTAGTGAACTATGGCCAGTGATTGGTTGTTTATTGGTCGGCTGCTTCTACACCAATCACATTGCACTATTTCTTTTTCTTTTTTTAAAAAATATATATATATATTTCATAATAGTAGAAATTTATTTTTTTGTCGTTTTAGGCGAATAGATGTGAATCATGCGATCCTTTCGCACTTAATCAAAGGTGTAGCTTCAAGTCCTGATGATAGAAACACTCTCTTACTTAATCGAATTCAAAATAATTGATTCCGTGAAGTTTGTGAATAGTTAAACTGAAAAATTTATACACACTGGGTGTGCATAATGCTCAAATATTGAATCCAATCGAATTAATTAGATTTGGTACTCCATATAAGATATATGAAAGTTTGGTGTCAACTTAGAGGGGTCGAAAAATTGAACTCTTTGTATGTATTACATACTTATCAAATAGTAAAAAATTGATAACTAGCCAACTTTAGACGTCCTAACTGAATTTTATCTACTATTTTCAAATTATTGAGAATAGTCAAGCCTGCACACTCACAGTCTAGCCACAGCATTTTTTACTGAGCTTTTGAATTCAAAGTCTCATTTTTTTTACTGGGATCGTATTTAAGTGATTCCAGTATAAAATACTGAGATTTTTTCGAATCTAGCTAGTCTTCAAAGAGTTTTGCCCGTTGGCTACTTTCCACTTAACGATTCGCAAACATAAATAGCTGTCAGTATGCATTAAATAGTAAAACTTTTGCGTAGGAGCCTATTTGGCGCACGTTAATTGATCCATAGCTACTAAAAATAAATTCGCTGAGAAATAGTCACCCCGGACAAGTCCCAGTATAAACTTTGAACATAAAAATCTGGGACTTATCCGGGCTGTTTGCCAATGCTAATGGAGTGTATCTGCTCGCGGTGGCTATTCCCTAATTAATTCTGAAACGGTGGATAACTCTCATTTAACGCGTCCAAAAATGGCTACGCATCAAAATATACCCATTAAATATACACAATTGTTATATATATTTAATTGATTTAGCCATTGTTCAAGCAATATAATTTTTTTTTTAAAAAAAAAAAAACTTGAGCCCCGTACACTTAAGCCCGAAGGGCCCCAATCTACTTTTAGCTCCCGTTAATATGGTCATGAGATTTTTTCACATTTTCTTCAAAAAATATTTTAGAAACATTGATCATAAAAAGTGGTCAATTGCATTATTTAAAGATGAATTTTTTACATTTCAAAAAGTAGCTTAGACTAGGCTTTTAAGTTTTAAAATTTTCTACTCAGAATACTTCAATTTCTTTTTTCAAGTAAAGCATGTTCAAACACAATTTCTACTCACAAAAATCATTTTTCATCTCAACTTAAAAAACCATTTTTTCCAGGTTTCAACTAAAGGACCTGTTTGTCCATGCAAATTTTTTTCCTTTTTTTCAAAATTTTTTTGGAAAAGTGTTTGTCCATGAAATCTTGCAACTTTTTCAACTTTTTTTGAAAAACTGTTTTTGAAAAACCAAAAAGTGGTTTAAAGCACTTTTTCAAGTTTTTCAAAAAAAGCTACTATTTCTCTCACAAAATTTTACTTTTTTCCAAATGAAAAGTATGTCCAAACAAAACTTCAACTTCCAAATACCATTTTTCAACTCAATTCCAAAAACTCTTTTCCAAATATTTTTTGGAATTTATGGCCAAACGGCCACTAAATCTACCTCCAAACGTTAGCTTAGATTAGATTAGATCAGATATTCCCAGTCAATTTTTCGATTTCTATTTCCCCTAACCCTAACTCGACCTCGATGATGCTTGGTTCCTGATGCGATCATCTATGGCTGCCTACGCTCGACGCTGCTGCAAGTCTGCGACCCCACGCCGACGATTCAGAGCTTTTATAGCTTAAACGTTTCTTCAATCAATTTTTTTTCTTCTTTATGCAGAAGATGCTTTCTATGTTCTAACGATTGTCGAAAAAAAATGTCGCCCCTTTCTTGTTGTATTAAAATTCTACCTCTCATCCTTCATTCGAATTTGAAAATAGAAACGAATCGAATTATAAACTTTTATTCAATATTATGTTCCATTTCAAAAATTGAACCAATGAATTATAAATAGTTAAATCGAACCAAATAAGCGACCTAAAAACAAGTCAAACCAAACCAAAAACAACCAAACCAAGTGAGAAAGAAGCCAAATTAAGTAAAGCCAAGCTAAGTTAGATACAAGCCAAAAAAAAAAAAAAAAAAGTGCCTAGCCAAAACAAAACAAGCCATACCTTGGTTAAGCCAAAGCTAGAAACAAGCGAAGTCAAACCTTATTTATATGTACTTTAAAAAGAATGATAGTGTATAAAATGTTAAATAATTAAATTAAAAAGGGTCCAGAGTCCAAACAAGCAACTGAGCAAGAGCTCACCAAAGAGGATCAGGGTATTATTAACGTGGGGCATGCAGCAATTAGAAGGGACGAGGAATGAGACGGATTTTCAATTTCAGCTGCCTGATTTGAATGACATGCATATTGCGTCCAACAAAAGAGACAAAAAGTAAGTAATTTCTTGCCTCCATGTCTAATATTAGAGGTTATAATTGACATCAATGTTTTAAAAGCCGAGGGCGTGAGAGCATTTTATCTGATACGGGGTGAGACTTAAGCCTCGAGACACTAAACGTAAGCGCCACGGATCTCTAACAATTAATAAGTTGGCACTCTTGCAGATTCTGCTTAATAAGACGATGTTTTGATCTTTTAAAGCGGAAGACTAAGAAGACTTTTCTTTGTCTCGTCCACACCCAGGAAAGAAAAGATCAGATCAGCAACGGCTTTCAAGTAGAGAATTTTTTTGCTTTTAATTATTCCCTCGGAGTTGAGTTAGAGTTAGCAGATGGGATCTAATTCATTAGAGGAAGTGATGGTGATTAACTGATAGAACCTCTTCTCTTCTTTCAAATCGCATCTCTCAAGTGAGAAGAAAAGGCCCCCCACGGAGCGGTGGGAAAGCAAGGGCGTAGCAGGAAGAAGAAGTATGAAAGCAGCAAATCTTTCCTCCTCAGGCTGGGATCACGAACGGGAATCTAAATAGAAAAGAAGGCCCAGATCGAGAGTTCGCTCCCTCTCTCAACTAAGGAAAGAGATAGAAAATTCATGTACATCGCTATTTCCTACGGATCTATTGTATTCTTACTTCTCTCTGATTGTGATTTCACATGTGCCGTACTATACCGCTAAGAAAAACAAACAAGAACCAGGCTAGGCTACTCCTCCTCCCCAGGAAAATAAGCTTAGCAGAAGGTGTGATTTTTTTAATTTAAAATATCTCATGATTACCTCCATCTACGCTTTGTACAATTTAAAACGCAAAAACTGATGAACCTAATCCCAATCTTTCCTTTCCTTTCCTCCGTCGAAACTGGCCTGCAGAATTCTTGAATATTTGCTGACCATGCATGCATAATTCATTGCAGGCCGTAGCAAATTACCGCTGGCAAGCAACATGTCGACAATCATGCTAATTTGTGTTCAAAGACATATTCTTTGCATTTCGCTTCTTAAAAATGCATTAATCTTATCTGCATTTAAAAGTCAATTAAATTGTTAATTACAGTATATATATTGTTTGGAAATATTATATTTAATGCACTGAATAAGTCTAGAGCTAGCCTGCAGTTGTATACAATAGAAATCGTCAATTTTTTTTTATTTGTTGGTCTTTGACATTTTAAAGTGAACTCCTAATATGTTGATGATACAAAACATGAAACCGTTTATGTTTGATGGTACGTAGTTTAATTTCCATTCTAGGGTACTTCCAAATTCCTATATTAAAATTGTTGACCTGAATTAGTCTTCAAATGGATGGAAGGCGCCGAATGGAGAGAGAGAGAGATTTTTCATTTCAAGATTGGCAAGCAGGTGGCGTTTGAAAAAGTATTCGTGATATAGCTTAAACTATGTTGTGTAAACGTCAGCGTAAAACAAAAATTATATCATTAGATCACAAGTATTTTTACAAGTAAATCTCCATGAAATGATTTGTAATAATGTTAAAAGAAGACATATTATCTCCTGCAGTTAGTCAAAATGACTTAATAGTGTAAATTATTTTTACTTTAATTGTGTATATAACTAATTAAACTCTTTTAAAAATTATCGAAGTAAAGTTGAACTGGTAATCTAGAGAATAAGGCACAATGGCACATTACCTCCTACAATCAACTAATCAAGTGACCTGATAGTAGTAATATCTAAGAACTGCGTATTTTGTGTTTTGATTCCTGTTTTTGAAAAAATTTATCCAGTTTCACTGGAATGAAATTGTAATATTAAAAAAGAAGACATATTACCTCCTGTAATTAGTCAAAGTGACCTAATAGTATTTTTTTATTTTAATGGTGCATATAACTTAAACTCTCTTAAAATAATAATGTAAAGTTAAACTTGTAATCTTGAGAGTAAGGCACAATAATACCTCTCCGATCAAAGTGACATGATAGTATAAGTTATTTGCAGTAATGGTGTAAACACTTTAAATAACTATTACTAGTAAAAAATAAAAGATCCATTTTTTTGTGTTTGGATTCCGGTATGGCTATAATTGCAAACTATTTACTTTTCTAGAGGAAAACATTTATCCAATTTCATTGCACAGCTATCAATCAAGGTTTAACATTATTTGGTTCCAATTGTAGGTTAGTTATAACACTATTCCTAAGTTACGAACTTAAAAAGTATGCTAGCCATAATTAACTGGAGTATGTAAATGAGAATTTTGTAGGAGAGCTATCAAAATCAACTATTCATGGACAGCATCTCTTAATTTAGGGACGAATCAATGGTGGTACAATCTAATGATCTAACTTTATTGGTAGTTTAGTTATTTGATAACGTCTAATTGGATGCTTTATGTTTCTTATAATATGAAAAAGCGCGTCTAAGATATTTGGAGCTGTTCCCATCCAGCTATTTTTTTGGTTTTCTCATTTTGCCTGAGATCATTGAAGGCCAATCTTCAACACTAAAAGATGTTACTATGTACGTAAACAATAAAGAAAAAAAAAAAAAAGGAAAACTCTAACACACGCTATCTAATCCTTGACTAATACGTAGCTAGTACAATTAAAAAATACTAATTAGATTGACACTCATTTACTTTACCCTAAGCTATTTATATCCCAAGATTAGTCACTAACAATTGGTTATAACAATAATAAATGTTTATCAATCGATCTCCAACAACTAATACCAAATCTTAGTTTTCTAAAATATAATGTAAAATGGATTATGTAGTAAGTTTAATTAATTAAGAGTAAAATGAAATTAAGCACTAGTTCACAGATGAACTGCATGCGTTCAACCAATTACTAGAAATTAGTCGCCTGTATTTTCCTCCTCGAATGGTAGTGTAAATCGGTAAGTATTAACAGCATTTACTTATTAAACAACCATGAAATCTTCTTACTGAATTTGTGTATGAGAAAATCTTTATAGTTAACGAAGTCGACTAGCAGAATGGGGGAATCTTTTGCTTTAAAAACTTTACTTTATTATCATAACGGTTAAAAATTTATATGTATATGGTGTTTATATAAAATCACATTAATTTATTATGATTAAGTAATTTAATAAGGTGAGAATATATATTAATTGACTATGGTTAAATGAAAAAAGATATATGTGCAAATATACACCTATTGACTTAATATAAACATTCGGTGTGAATAAGTATTTACCCATTAAAAATGAGGTTAAAGCCTTAAAGGGAATCAAAATTTATTGTTAGGAGTGATAAGGAAAATAACGGAGCAACATTGTTGAATGTAAGTGTAATTATCTGTTACCAAAAATAACAATGATTTTATCACGAGTATCTTTGGGGATAAATTTAAAGGTAGGAGCACGGTAATTCTTGAAAAGATCTCAATTTTCCTATTTGTCACTGCAGTAGACTTCTGGAATTCAATTGATAATAATTAAATTGACGCGTAGAACACCAAGGTAGACATTCTATAATTGAAACTGTAATCTACCAGAACTGAACGCACAAAACGAAAAAAAAAAAAACAAAACAAAAGATCCAGCTTACCTTGTTCTAGATGAAAGATACTGATACTTTTATTAGCAAATACTGTTCTGTCCCAAATTAGTTGACAGCTTCTATTAAGAAATCAATAAATAAGATATGTATTTTACTATTTTACCCTGCTGACCACATTTCCAATATTAGACTATTAAAGATTTTTTGAGAAATATTCTTTTATTAAATATGAGCATAGTTGGAAATAATTAACAAAAAATATCTTGAAATCCTAAAGCGTTAATTAATTTGGGACAAATGAATCTTGCTAAATCGTCAACTAATTTGAGACGGAGGGAGTATAATATTAAATTATACCGATAATATAAAACTCAATGAACTATGTATTAAATAGTTCTTAAAAAAAAAAAATCAAAATCAAAACTGAATGCGCGGACGAGTCGTGTTACGACCTGTCCAATTATTTTTCTCCGCTTCCGGCGGTCATGTGAATTTGTGAAGGCATAAACACGTTAGAATGGAAAACATAACATAATAGTTCTACTCCTGTATAATAGCTAAATTTCTACATTGCTTTGATGACCAGAAAATCAACATAGGTCAAGCCATAAAATGCGCCTCAAATTTTGATTTAATTGCCATTGGCTATACTAAGACTTGAATTCATTTTTCTTTATTTTGAAAATTGTAATCTTTAGGTATACTTATAAACTCTCTAAATCTGGCTCATTTTGAAAGAAAAGTGTTTGTTTATCAGCACATTGTAGCAAATAAACTGATTTATTATCAACTTTTATATGACACATCAGCAGGGGCGGATCCAGGATTTGAAAGCAGCGGGTGCCATTTTTATTAATGTACACTTCACACTGACCATAAAGTTTAGTATATATTCGGTTAGATTTTGGTTCGCTTTGACTTCACTTTAGTTTAATAAATTTTTTATTTGTGGATATGAAAATTTCACATCTTCTATTAATACTACTACCTATAAAAAGCATTTACACAGAAAACTCGCACTTCATAAAGGTAAATGACATTTCGAGTAGAGAAATCCCACAGGTACAATAAATAGTACAAGTACGAGTATTGTGTATAATCAATAGGAGAATCATAACATTTTCTCATCAAATATAAGTCTGCACAAGTAATTAACAACATTATCAATAAGGTAGTCACATCTCTCCAATTAAAACTAAATTATTACAAGTAAACATTAAATATGTTATCACATTAGACTCAGAGAAAAAGAAATTAAAAGTCACCGAAAATTAGATTAGAAAAAAAATAAGTCAACAAGGATTAAATCTGACAAGTATATATTAACAATGTTTACATGTTAATTCACTATTAAAAGATTTGGGAAAGAAAATAGAACAAGTGCAGAGGAATTAAAGAAAGCAGAAGTAGAACTAGAACTAGACACGATGTAGTCAGCAAATAAAAAATTTAACTACAGCTAGCAGGATTCGATCCCTACTAACTTAGGCGGACAATCCAGCCCTCTTCCAGTGGCACCATAGATGATTTTGTTCAACGGGTGCCACTTTATAATTTTAACAAGTTTTTTGGTATACAAGCATATATATGCACTGTTTCGACCGAGGTTATCGGGTGCCATGGCACCCCATCCCCTCCAAGTGGATCCGCCCCTGCACATCAGTACTAATTTATAAAATCATATTTAACACCTAAAAACACTTCATAATTACTATAAACAGTTACTCTTATTCAGTTAACTTAAGTAGGTATAATATTGTTTTTGCATAATTACATAAGTTAAAAATTGATATACCGCTATTGATAAGCTAAAACTCGAACAGTACAGACCCATGAACACTCCGACCACAAGTTCAAAAGTATTACTACATTTCTATCATAAATTTCGTGCCAATTTATACACATAAAATGAAACGGATATAATATAGTAGTAGTATCAAAGTAGAGCTATTTAAGGAAAAAAGAAATTACTACTTTATAATAAAGTGAATAAATAAATGTCACCGTGTTCCCTCTTTTATTCCTAACGACTACTACTACAGCTACACCTAGCGTCTCTGTTTCCTTTTTCTTTGTTTCTCTCCTAAAAGGAGTTAAATTCTAGTGAGAGAATTGCATAAAGCTAATTCCACACTTTATAATTTTTCCTAACAAAATTTTCAACCAATTCTATGTTTTCTTTGCATTGATTCCGGCTTTATTTTTTGTTCATACACACATAAAAAACACACACACATATATATATAGAAGGTGGCCGGAATATGTCATCTCCAACGCCGGGAACCGCTCCTCCGCCTACATCACCGCCTTCTAATTCTACTTCTCCACCACCGTCTACACCTGCACAAGCTCCTCCTCCTGCCACCCCTACGCCACCAGTAACAACTCCCCCACCGTCTACTCCTGTACAGGCTCCTCCTCCTGCCAGTCCTCCTCCACCATCTACTCCTGCTCAAGCTCCTCCACCTGCCACTCCTACGCCACCAGCAACATCTCCACCACCTTCTACTCCTGCAACCCCTACACCACCAGCAACAACTCCGCCGCCAGCTGCTTCAGCCTCTCCGCCACCACCAACCACCACACCATCTCCGCCAAGAACACCGTCAACTCCTGCTCCATCTGGTTCTCCTTCACCACCCTCCACCACCCCATCACCACCAGCGAGTAGGAATTCTCCGCCACCACCTTCTAGTTCAGGGAGGACTCCACCGGTGCCATCTAGTGGAGGAAGACCATCACCACCATCACCGCCATCGCCACCGCCGTCGGATGAAGGGGGTTCATCAGGGATATCTACAGGGGTAGTAGTGGGAATTGCTATAGGGGGTGTAGTGATTCTTGCAGTGTTAAGTTTGTTGTTTATATTTTGCAAGAAGAAGAAGAGGAGAAATCATGAACCTGTTGATTACTATGTTCCACCCCCACCACCCCCTGGGGTCAAAGGTGAGACCTTTTCTGAATTTTAGTTGTCTGTTACACATTCTTGATTCATCAAGTTGCATAAAGATTCAAGCTTTAATAGGTGTCTGGATGGCATGATTGATCTTGGCTATATATAGTCTCTTGCATTGTGACAAAATATGGACTCGAGGGTCTATCGGGAACACCCTCTCTACCTCACTCAAGGTAGGGGTAAGATGTGCATACACCAGCCCTCTCCAGACCCCACTTGTGGGATCTCACTGGGTATGTCGCTGTTGTTGTTGTAGCATTGTAACAAAAAATGTCATCCATCCAATTTCAGTTCAGGTCATGATTAATTAGGGATGGTGATGGTTTAGAGTGTTCGTAGGGTGGATTAGACTGGATGTGGGGGCAGGGTGGGTTAGAGTGGATGAGGGGCGGGGTGGGTTAAAAAGTCAACAACTTCCTGTTTATTAATCAATGTCCTCAGTGATCACTTATTATGCTGATGAGACCTCCATATGCAGTGATCATGACTAATGTTGTTGTTGTTGTTTGTCAGCTGACCCACATGGTGGGCGTATGCAACATTGGCAGCAAAATGCTCCACAACCGGGGGATCATGTTGTTATGATTCCCCCTAAACCCTCTCCTCCACCAGCAGGGCCATTACGACCTCCACCTGCTCCAGGACGTGCACCTTCACCTCAACCTTACATGAGCAGCAGTGGAGCGTCTTCCAATTATTCTGGGTCTGAAGTTGCAATTCCACCACCTTCTCCAGGCATGTCCTTAGGTTTCTCAAAGAGTACATTCACATACGAGGAATTGGTTAGGGCAACTGATGGCTTCGCAGATGCTAACCTTCTTGGACAAGGTGGTTTTGGGTATGTGCACAAGGGGGTCCTTCCAAATGGGAAAGAGGTCGCAATTAAACAGCTTAAGGCTGGAAGTGGACAGGGTGAACGTGAATTTCAGGCGGAAGTTGAGATTATTAGCCGAGTACATCACAAACATCTTGTCTCTCTTGTCGGATACTGCATGACTGGGTCGCAGAGATTGCTTGTTTATGAGTTTGTTCAGAACAACACTTTGGAATTTCATTTACACGGTAATCTATTTTAGTGCATTCCCTGTAGAGAAAGTTCATTTTACTGCCTACAATCTTATACTGAATTAACTTTACACTCTGAACATGCTTGATCTTTGTACTAATCTAAATTCTTGTACTTGGAATATTTTAGGAAAAGGAAGGCCTCCATTGGACTGGCCTATGCGACTAAAGATTGCTCTAGGTTCTGCTAAAGGATTGGCATATCTGCATGAAGACTGTATGTTTTTAGCTCTCATTTTTAAGGGTTTCCATTGTACATCATGTTGATATGGCTTTATGTCACAAGTTCTATATGTGAAATGAATCATTTTCTCTTCACAGGCCAACCTAAAATCATTCACCGTGATATCAAGGCAGCTAATATACTTATCGACTTTAATTTCGAGGCTAAGGTAACATTCTTTTGCATTTATTATTGAAGAATTTATCGAATTTTTTTGTATGATTCTTGAATCATTGGCTATAATGATCTCCGATCGCTTTCATTTAGAGGTTGTTTTTTGCTTATTATACATTTCGCGTGCCATCAGAAGCTGAATTCAGTTGTCGTTATTCCTGCATTCTCTTTGTGTTTCCATGTGATCAAAGAAGCTTTTTTGCTTTCTCAGGTTGCTGATTTTGGACTTGCTAAGCTTACTTCTGATGTTAATACTCATGTCTCCACCAGAGTGATGGGAACTTTTGGGTAAGACTTGGATTCTCTTGTGTATATCTGTTTGCTGTCCGATTTCCTATGATGTATAGTCATCTGTATTGCTAATTGGAATGATAATTAACTCCTGATTGCATCTGCTTTTACTAACTGTTATTGATATTCTAGTTGATTGGTCGGTGATGTTAATGACTGCTGGCCTGCTGTTTTCCCATTTGATCATCAAGTAGACCTGACTGTATTTCTTCATAATTGCCAACTTTAGGTATATGGCTCCAGAATATGCATCCTCTGGAAAGCTTACAGAGAAGTCAGATGTATTCTCATATGGTGTTATGCTACTAGAGTTGATAACTGGACGTCGGCCTGTTGACTCCAATCCTTCATTCATGGAAGACAGTTTGGTGGATTGGGTGAGTGGTTATGCAGTCCCGTCTTTGATTTCCTTCCACTAGTTCTGCAGTTTTGAGTATTTTGCTCTGACGACAACGAAATTACCTTCTGTATGTTTCAGGCACGGCCACTGCTCACACAAGCTTTAGAAGATGAAAAGTTTGATGCGTTAGTTGATCATCGGCTAGAAAATAATTACAGCCATAATGAGATGGCTCGCATGGTTGCTTGTGCTGCTGCTTGTGTGCGTCATTCAGCAAAGCGTCGACCACGAATGAGTCAGGTGAAATTCTCTTTTGCATTAAAAACTATAATATATGTAGTGAATAAGCATTAAAAGTAAGCATTGAGTAGGTTTTGAGTTATGATGAGCTGCAACCTTGCACAAGTGATAAATAATGAAAGTAATGTTTAGAAGTTCCATATGCACTCAACTTCCTACTCTTGCTAGTTTCTACATCTTAAAACTATAAAACGACTAGGTCTGATGCTCTAGTGAAGATGTAGATTGCACACGTTTATATTATCTGCAAGCTTAAGTATTTACTGAAACAATTGCGCAGGTTGTCAGAGCTTTGGAAGGAGATGTCTCGTTATCTGATCTTAATGAAGGGATTAAACCAGGACACAGCACAGTATACAGTTCATATGGAAGTTCAGAATATGATGCTTTACAATACAATGAAGACATGAAGAAATTCAGGAAGATGGCACTGGCAACAAGTCAAGAATATGGCAGTAGCGATCAGTACAGTAATCCAACAAGTGAATATGGGCTGAACCCATCTGGATCAAGTAGCGAAGGCCAACAGACAAGGGAAATGGAAATGGGTAAGGTGAAGAAAGACAGCAGAGGATTCAGTGGAAGTAAAGGCTTCAGCGAAAGCTCTTAATGCAAGAGCTTCATTTCTGTATAATGTTTCAAGCTAACTCTTTTAACGTATGAATGCATCAGCAATTGCACAAAATGAAGTGATATACTTGGTTACTAATACATACACAGGTTTTTTTTTTCCAATTTTTTCTTTTGGAGATCTGAAAATGTTTTCGGTTGTATTTATAATAGCTTTACAACAGAGATGAGTTATAATGTCAATTCTTTTAATCAATGCTGCAATGATGGTATTGATTGGTTTGTTCATATCCACCGAGACTTATTTCCTGATGCTAGTGTAGTATTGTTTAAATGAGCATTTGACTATTGGATTTGAATAAGCTGATGGGTAAATGACAAAGCTAAGCAAGTTGTATGTATTGTTTTAATAGTTTTGTCAACTTTGAAATGTTCTCTTCCGTTTAATCCAAGCTGTCAGCTCCAACTGCGCAACTTTGACCATGTCATGTTGGAGACCACTTTTGCCTAAATACTTGCAGGATCATATACTACGTGCAGAGAGGATTTTAAGATTCTTTGAAGCATTCAATGGCAAAATTCAAGGGCGGCCTTCGGTTTTTTTAATAGCCATGGTGTTGGCCTAGTTTGTGTATACCTCTACTATTTCACAGGTTTCTCCTATTTTTCACCGGTGCAAGTGGCATTGTGTCTTCATTGGGATTTGGATACGAGTCTCTTATGGTTTTCGGCCTTTCCCTCACTTTATTAGCGTTAAGCCACACTCTTGGGTGCTAATGAACTTCTATAAAAACTTATGGTGGAGGTTTGTCTTGTTTGTCTGGGCTTTCTCAATTCATTCCATTTTGTATCCGGCATGTAATTAGGATTTAGACAAGCTATTAGAAAATCTTATCACCTAATCTTTTGGATACAAAAGAAGAAACCTTTGACTAATTGTTTAGACAATGTTGGTTTCTGTCTTTTTGCATAAACAAGTAGTACTAATAATAAAGGAATTAGGAGGTGGTCCCTGTCTGAATTCAATAGTCACATTTTACACAAAATAAAGCAAAGTTGGAAGAGCTATCCATCTTATTCTTACATTTATGGTCAAGGCAAACTTTTCGCACATGCAAGAAGAAATCATGGGGACATGTCACAAGAATTTGGCAGTAGCAAGTTGCTAAGATCTCGCCATAATATCGATTGACTGTACTACTTCAGCACATGGATTTTCTCTACCAACCTTTGGTATCTTACTAGTTGGTTGGAGTATTCTGGTATGTTTGTTGGTTAATCATTTCGTGTGGTGTTGTGAGTAACCAAAAGGGTAGGTTTAAGGTTGAGGTTTCCAAGCTTAACCCAATTGTCAGGTTTGTTCCTGCCACTCAAATAAATCATATAATCAACAGTATAAGCAAATTCTGGGTTGAAATATCAATGCAAATAAAAAAATTCTGCCAACAAGAAATGACACTTCAGACCAAAAGCCAACCACTTTAAGCACAGAAGAGTTCAGCCTACTAAGAGAAGTGGTAAAAATCATGGGAGATTAGAGTTCAAATTCTAGGTGATTTCTTTTCATCCAACTACCTAAGCCTTGGTAGTTTTATATGCTAATTATGTCGGTGAGAGATGGAAAGTATTCGATGAAATAGTCCGAACTGGACAAGACACCATCATCAAGACAAAACAATCATACATTATGACACCAGAAGTGACCATTGTGCCTGTAGCTTGCAAAAAAATTCACATGGTGTTCTCAAAATTGACCGATTCTGAAATTTTGTCCCTATTTTATACCATTTTAGTAAAATAACATCCGTCTTGTCCGTAGGCAACACTTGAAATAATCTGAAAGAATGTGGGAAAAGATCAAGCTCATTTGGATTTCTTTTTGTGAGAAAGGCTTGGGTTGGCCTTTACATTTTTGTTTAGGGCTGCTGAGAAGATGGGAGACTACAAAATTATGACAACACTAGTGGCGGGAAGCCCGGGCCAGCCCTGGCCAAGCTTCATATTGAGGAACATTTGTTTTGCTCTTGGAGTTATTAGTCTGTTCCAAAGAGAATAACACAATTCTAAATTTAGAAACAACTTAACTTTAAATTTACAACTTTACTCTTAGTGAAATGCTTTATAGCCGCACATTTATGTAGCATTTATTTTAGGTTACAAGTTTCAAAAGTTTTCTTTCTTAGTATTTTGATTAATTTCTCTAATTTTTTTACCAACTCTATGACATTACTCATAAATAAGAGCTAGATACCTCAAGTATTTTGTGATATACCTGAGTGACTACTTTTCAAATATTTGGTACATATTCTAATTTATAACGGTAAAATGACTCTCTGATTGGCAAGCTATGCAAATACTATCTCAGAGTTTATAAGTATAAACTCAGAAAGTTTTTTGAAGTTCATGTTAAACTGCTTAAGAATGCACGAGTTATAGTAAAAAAAGATATAGTTTAATCTAATAACCCTAAAAGTGGCTATTGACTTTATATTCAATTACATATTCTAAAGTGGCAACTTGGTTTTGCAAAAACTGACTATGATTTAATTTATAATTTTAAAGGTGGCTGCTTGGTTTGCACAAAAGATGGCCATAGTTTCAATTAAAAACTGCAAAAGTGGCTAGTCAAAGAACCACAAGTTATGCAAAAACTGGCTACCTATTCGGCTGCAACCTAAAACGTGGCTATTTAACAAAATCGGCGGCACGCATCCCTAGGCAGCACGACCCAAGCTGCTCTCATTCACTCTTCTATAATTGTACCTAGTAAGAAAGATAAGATTTGAGTAATAAAAAAATGTTGGTAGCTATAAAAAATATGTAGGACCCAAAATGGTATAATAGAAATTGTGCATTAAATAGTTGTTAAATAAGAAAATATGTCATTCTTTTTGGGACAAACAAAAAAGGAAATGATGCCACATAAATTAGGACGGATTAGTAAATAAGGGACGATTTTGAAGAACAACCATTATGGAATGTGCTAGACAGGAACTAGTCGATATTTCTAAGCTTTTAGATAAATAGTCATTAACAGATATAAGTGACGCTGACAGCAATCCTTCACCGCTGAACCATCCAAAATAGAGCATACGTTGACAAGGGAAAATTTACTTCAATTATTTTTTCTGAATTTAGGATTTTCTTCTTCAGATTCTAAAATTTCTTCTGGACTTCAGATTTTGCAGTCACAGGAAAATTTCCTGGGACTTATACCCAAAAAGAGTTTCTAGGATTTTGCTCAAACTGAAATTTCTGGGACTTTGATAATTTTAATTCAAAGTCCCAGGAAAATTTGAATTGCTTTGAAGTATTGACAGGACAACAATTACCAAGATAGAAGTTAGTTACGTAAAACCATAACAATCGGAGACAAACCTTAAAAAGAAGTCAAATATAGGGACACTGGGTGAAATTTTCTGAAGAAGATCAAAAAATTTCACTAGATGTACCCCTTTAACTTTAGTTATGGTTTTTTGTCCCACTAAAGAATGATTTAGCAAAATGGCCTCCGTAGGCAACACTTCACGTTATAAATTTTCAAGTGTTCCCTCGGGGGAAACACTTCAAGTGTAAATTGCAAATGTTGCCTGCAAGGCAGCACTTCAAGTTATCTGGAGATAATGTTGACAGTGATAAAAGGTCAAGTGCTGCCACGGGGGCAACACTTGCAGCACTTGTCATTCTATACTTGAAGTGTTGCCCCCGTGGATGCACTTTATACTTGAAGTGTTGCCCCCGTGGGTGCACTTGTCAAGTTTTAACTTGAAATGTTGCCCCCGAGGGAGCTCTTATTTAAAATTAGTGAGGTCATTCTTGTAAAACCTCTTTAAGCGAGGTCAATAAGACAAACTATTGCCTAAGGTGTCATAGTTTTGTAAATTACCCGAAGAAGATGGACCATACCGTCAGGCCCACGAATAAGTAGAAAGAAAGGAATCAGGTGAAGTTGTTGGTTTATCTTTAGTACAGCTATGGAATCCACAGTGCAAAGAGTTGCAACGTAAGGTAACTTAAAAGTCAATTACAGTTAATTGGTTTCAAGTCTTTAACAAGATATTAGTGCTATTATAAAAAGGTGAAAGGAGGAGCTTCCTTCGTCCTATTTGCTATTTTTTGGGTTAACAATATGCTACGAACTACAAACATATAGATACCTATACAAAATTTTCACTTGAATTTATGCAAACAAGGAAGTCAAATAGGAGTACATGATTTATCTTTTTAATATAGATGAACCAAACGTAAAAATTAGTATCTGTAATGTACTATATGTATTACTAATCCATGCATTATTAGTTCATCTATTACAATCTATTTTCTTTTCACATAGGTTGATTTTTTTCCTTGAAAAGAGAAAAAAGAAAAAGAGAGAAACAAGAAAACTCTAAAAACTTGTTTAAAACAATTAACTATCCTATTTCTTCCTTTCATGCAAGTAGAATTTGTTTTCTTAAAAAGGAAAAAGAAAAAAAAAGTGCAAGGTGGTTGATATTAACTGCCAATTCAATTTGTGTACTAGATGGGAACACTCTTTTAACTGTTTCAGATAAACTGTACATTCAATGATAACTCTACACCTCCTCCCTCCTTTCTCTTCAATACCCTCAAAAAACCCAAATTTCCCACCTTTCAATCTTAACGCTTTATCTAAATCCCTTCAATTCAATGACACCACTTTCAATTCATGCTCCAAAATCTCCAAGATTCTAACTTTTAGCCACTGTATATGTAACAAAGCTAAAAATCAAAGCTTTATATGTAAAGGGGTTAAAGATTCAAATGAAGAGACAACAAAGACAGTTTTGGACCGTGGTGGCGGTAGCGGTGGTGGAGATGGTGGTGGTGGTGGAGATGATGAGCGAAATGGGGTTTTGCCAGAATGGTTAAATTTTAGTATAGATGATGCTAAAACTGTTGTTGCAGCTGTAGCTATATCACTTGCATTTAGGTCTTTTGTGGCTGAGCCTCGGTATATACCTTCATTGTCCATGTTTCCCACTTTTGATGTTGGAGATAGGATTGTAGCTGAAAAGGTAATGTGTTTTATGTTGATCATATTGATTGTGAATGTATTCTTGTGAACTTTTGCAAGCATAGTTGGTTCGAGTCTCGATAAAGGAGGAGGGTTAAGATAAATAGTCTAACTATGATGAAATCATCTATATGGATAAATATGATTCATATAAGCTGACCCCGACTAGTTTGATTGAGCTGTTGATAAAGTTGGACACTTGTTGCTGAATATTTCCTTCTGTTTTAAGTAATAGCAGTTGTTTTGGTTAAGTTCCAAGATTTGATGTTCGGGACAAATTGAGATGTCGGGGAGCCAAATGTTGGAGACAAATTGAAATGTAGGGGAATTAAATATTAGAGACGAATTAAAATGTACGGGGTTAGGATTGTATCAGAATTTACGCTTCACTGTTCTTCCCGATAGTCTAAATGTTGAATGAAGAATGTCGGTATCAGGAAGTATAGGCATTGAAACATGGAGTAGGTTGACTCTGAATTTGATTTCAGGAGTATCAGAACTTATAGTCATATGGTCAGTTTTCTATTATGTCAGTTGTATATGCATCAAATTACCTTTTACTAGGTATCATAGAATAACTTTAGATGCCTACCTGCTAATTGCATCTATAATATTTCCTGTAACATAATGTTTGAAGTTATGCTCTTTGTGTTGCTGTAATATAAGGGCATCACCTGAGGGTATGAACGTGTGTTTATGCTTCCTGAAAAGTTGCTTACTTTTTCCAGATTATCTGTCTTGTGATGTCCTTTCCATGTGTATTGTATATTTATATATAGATGTTGAATGTTTGAAAGAATCAATAGAAAAGGAAAAATAGAGAGGAAAGAATAGTTCATACCCCTCAAACTAAGTCATTAAAGAATCAATCTTGAGACTTTCCAGTTCATAGGCGGGTTCTTTATTGCTATTCGCCGTCGGCTGTGTCAGTGTTTTGTGTATTTATGGACGAATCTATTACATATCAAAATTAGTTTCCTCAGAAATTGTGTCGATATTGTGATTTACAGGTCAGTTACTATTTCAGAAAGCCCTGTCCCAATGACATAGTAATATTCAAAAGTCCTCCAGTCCTTCAGGAAGTAGGATACACAGATGACGATGTATTTATCAAGAGGATTGTTGCAAAGGAAGGCGATATTGTCGAGGTGAGGTCACTAGATAATAGAAGTAGTAAATTGCTGTGAACTTGAACTGCTTAATTATGACTGATGGGTTGGCATTTCATAGCCACCACTTGTTATTTACCCCCTAAATGGCTATAGAAGCAACTGAGTTGGTTGATAGAATTCTTAGGTGACAATACCCTCATATTTCATTTCTTGTATGCTCCCTCAGCAATAAGAGTTAAGACTTACGACTTTCTAGTATCTGCATGCTTCATGTTTTGCCAAAACCATCTACTGACCTGTCAATCCCATAACTATATTGAGGGAATGTACCCTTTCGTAAACAGTCTTTGGATCCTGATTCAGGAAATGCATCTTCTCTCTGGCATTTCTACTGTCTTGATTCTTTATGTCCTTGTAGAATCTATTCTAGTAGCATTACATATATATTGATATAACCATAATCGTCACCCCAAGTTTTCCAGGATGGGATTCTAGCCACTAGGCTGCATCTTGAACCATGTGCCACTTGAACTAGTTTCAGTGGACATTGTCAAATTGCATGCTTCTCCAATCTGTTCTTTAAGGAGAATTCGTGGTGAATCGTTTATAACATTGCATTCAAACTTGAGAGACTTGACATCCATGATTCCACTCGAGAGCTAGCCAGGTTCTTTTTGGCATCTTGTTACTCCCCTCCATTTTAATCACAAATTTGAAGCCCGCTTCTCTTTGTGCAACCTCAGATGGTCCTGCTTTACTGAAATGGAAAAATCTATTTCATATCATTAAAAGAAATTACTATAGATTCCTCTTTTAGACTTTCCATTACTCACTCCCTTAAACAACCGAAATGATACCTCAAAAGTTCAACCTACTTTTCCATTTGATTATTCACGTAGTCACTTAATTCTTATTAATTCTGTCAAGTCAAAACAAGAGATTCGATTTGAGATAAAGTAAAATTTAACTAGTTAGGAACTCATCACGTGTGTTCTGTCTAGGTCTTATTATTGAGTAGGAAGGTCGGGAAGTTTGCCTTCTTACTTTCCTTTGGTATGCAGAGGGAGATCCCTCTCCTCCCTCTGGTGATGAATCTCCAACATGTACACTTGGATATCTGTTTATTCTTGTGTTACAGGTTCATGAAGGAAAGCTGATTGTAAATGGGGTTGCGAGAAATGAAGATTTTGTTCAGGAGGCACCAAAATACGAAATGACACCAGTGGTATGTTCCATTTTTACTGATTCACTTAACTCAGCGATCAGCTTCCCTCCCATTCTTCTCCTTAGGATGCTTTGAATAGACCCAAAGTATTGGCTCATCCAGACTTGGATTGATATTTAGAAGCCAAAAACCATCATAGCTGTAGCCAAAAGTGTGTTCTTAAATTTCCATATAGTGTGATAAAAACGCCTACTTTTCTTACTTACCGTATTTCTTTTCCATGTTGTACTGCAGCGTGTACCAGAGAATTCAGTTTTTGTGATGGGTGATAATCGGAACAACAGCTATGATTCGCATGTTTGGTGAGTTTTCCTGTCTCTGAGAAGCTGAAAGCATCTCCTGAACTGCTACTAGTTCTTTAAATTTGATCAAGTATGAATCTTTTTGACAGGGGGCCACTTCCCGCAAAGAACATACTAGGAAGATCCATATTTCGCTATTGGCCTCCAACAAGAATTGGGGGGACAGTTCTTCCTGAAGGTTGTGCTGTCGATAAGCAGGATAACAGTTTAGCACCTCAATAACTAATTTAGCCAGCAATTTAAAGCCATTCCTCTTTCTTCTTTTTGCTGGTTTTTGTTTCAACTCTCTTTGTAAGCTTGAAATTGACATGAACATGTTAAAAAGGTTATTTACTGGTGGTAGGATACTGCAATTACTGCATAGCACATAAATTGTCCAGTTTGAGGTAGGATGTAATGTATATTAGCAGGCATTTAACTCATGTTACAGAAGTTGGGCGCACACCCATCCCCCTTTTGGTAGTAATGGCTTATGTTTATTTGGTAGTATATATTTGGTTAGCAATGGCATTTATCTCTTTTTCGTTTATCTTAAACTAAGCACAGAACATTATTTTGCCCGGTGAATTTTTGTGACTGGGAGGTGCCTAGTGTATGAGCTTTAGTTAAACTCTGCTTGCTAGCATGCAGCTTCAAGGCTAGGTGTACTTTTTTTTTTTTTTTTTGAAATGGACAATTCAACATACTAAAAGCACAAAGGCAGCCATTGATACAATATTTAAGACCAATCAAGAAAAGGTGAAAATCAAAACTTTCTTGTTACAAGGTTTGTAGTACATCCAATATTACTTCAACATCTACATACAACAACATACATAATATGATCTCCGAGTTCTAAAGAGATGAGGTATACCCAAATGTTACCCTTACTTCGAGTGAGATAGAGAAGCTCCTTCTAATAAACCTCTGGCTAAGACAACCAACATCTACTATATGTACATTCAATATTGCTTCAACATCTACTATGTACTCCTATTTACACCAAAAGCGCCCTACTCTTTAAAGCATTTTCAAAGACTCTCCATAAACAGGCAGGCATGATGCTCCATCAGTTTTGATGACCCATTGGATCTTCTGATGTTCTCACAGTTGCCAAGGGCATCTCCAACAAGGGCACCATTTTTTACACCAAATTTTATACCAAAATGGTGTAGCACCAAATTTACTCCAACAATAATACTATTTTTTACACCAAAAAAGAATATTCTTTTTATATTCTTCTCTCTCCTCTATATTATATTATTTTCTTCTTTCCATTAACTAAATTTTATCTTTTATTTCTTTTTTACATATTCATTACATATAATTTATATTCCTTTATTGTATAACCATCTAATATTAAATTATTTTAAACCATAAAATTTTAAATAATATAATTATAGGAAAGCATTATAGATTATACATATTAACGGATAACTCAAAAAAAAAAAAGCGAAATCATTGAAATACAAGAAAATTAAATATATATTACATTACATTACGGTAAATTAAGTCTAAATACAACAAATTTCTTCAACTTCCACCTCTAGTATGTTCCCATAGATGATCTATTAACGCATTGCGAAGTTCATAATGAGCATTTAGGGCTTTAATTTCTTTGTGCTGAGCTAAAAAGTTAACAAATCGCCGAGTTTCATTTACTGCCATTTCAACAGTTGGAGTTGGACTTTCACGAGCATCTTGAATTGGTGCACTAAGATCACGCTCATCCTCGATTATCATGTTGTGTAATATAATACATGTAGTCATTATATCACGTAGCACTTCTTTCATCCAAAAACGTGACGGCCCTGCGATAATTGCAAAACGAGATTGCAAAACTCCGAACGCACGTTCAACATCTTTTCGACACGATTCTTGTTTCATCGCAAAATATTTTGTCTTCGGCGAACTCGGCGCATGAATAGTTTGCACAAGGGTAGCCCATTTAGGATATATACCATCTGCTAAATAATAGCCCATGGAATATTCTTTTCCTTGAATAACATAACGGGCGGGGGAGCAACACCATTAGCAAGATTAGAAAACAAATGTGAAGACTCTAAAACATTAATGTCATCATTGGTGCCGGGCATACCAAAATATGCATGCCATATCCAAAGATCATAATCAGCTACGGCTTCAAGAATAATTGTTGGATCTCCACTACGGCGTGCATATTCTCCAGCCCATGCCGCTGGACACTTTTTCCATTTCCAGTGCATGCAGTCTAGACTACCTAGCATTCCTGGAAAACCCCGTTGTTGACCGATTTGAAGAAGCCTGGCAACATCGTTAGCTGTTGGTGATCTCAAATAGCGCTCACCAAAGACCTCTATGGTAGCTCGCCAAAATCTCTTCATGCTTTTAATTGCAGTTGAGTCACCAATTTTCACATATTCATCCCTACTATCCGCTGGCATTCCGTATGCCAACATTCTAAACACGGCTGTAATTTTTTGTAGAGTGGATAATCCAATTCTACCTGCGCAATTAGCATGTTGTTCGAAGTACGTATCATGAGCTTTAACTGCATCAACAATTCGGAGGAATAATGGACGGAACATCCGATATCGGCGACGAAACGTCCTCTCATTATAGAGCGAATTTTCAGAAAAATAATTCCGAAATAAATTTTTATCAGCACCTTCATGATCTCGGTTGATTACCAAATGACCCGGAATGGAGCCACCTCTGATAGGATTATTCTGATTTTCATGTAAATACTGCAACACATGATTATTCATTTCAATTGTTTGCATGACCAATTGCTCCCGAACTTCATCATCAGCACCTGAAGATGATGATGATGACCAACTGTCCTCATTATAATTAGAGGGACCTCCAGTATAGAAACTCATTTTTAAAATATAAATAAGAATATTTAGAATGATTTTGAGAAAAACTTGATGTATGATTTTCGTAAGTGTTTATTCATTTTATAGAGATAAAGTAGATCATAGGGAATGTGCTATCTTGACCCCAACCGTCCGATTGGATTTCATCCTAGTCTTGGTCGTCCGATTAGATTTCATTTACTTTATATTTTTTATTAAATATAAAATATCTACTAATAATTAAATGGTAGATGATAGGGAATGTGTTATCTTGACCCCAACCGTCCGATTGGATTTCATCCTAACCTTGGCCGACGGATTAGATTTCATTTACTTTATATTTTTTTATTAAATATAAAATATCTACTAATAATTAAATAGTAGATGATAGGTAATGTGCTATCTTGACCCCAACCGTCTGATTGGATTTCATTCTAACCTTGGCCGTCCGATTAGATTTCATTTACTTTATATTTTTTTATTAAATATAAAATATCTACTAATAATTAAATGGTAGATGATAGGGAATGTGCTCTATTGACTCCAACCGTCCGATTGGATTTCGTCCTAACTTAGGCCGTCCGATTAGATTTCATTTATTGTAGTAGATATTTTATATTTTATAAAAAAATATAAAGTAAATGAAATATAATCGGACGGCCAAGGTTAGGACAAAATCCAATCGGACGGTTGGAGTCAATAGAGCACATTCCCTATCATCTACCATTAAATTATTAGTAGATATTTAATATTTAATAAAAAAATATAAAGTAAATAAAATCTAATCGAACGACCAAAGTTAGGATGAAATCCAATCGGACACCAATGTTATTTAATGTTGTTTCAATTTTATTGTATTTTAATTTAATGCATTTTAAATTCTGATGTATTTTTAATTCTAAAATATTTTTATGTAATATACTTTCACTTTTAGCAACATCTTATATTTTATAGTTGCACTTTTTTTATGGTTAATATTTTTTAAAATTATAGTTATAAAATTAACTTTTAAGAAAATTAATTTATAAAAAATTATATACTAAAATTACGATGTAAAGTTAATATTGTGAATATATTAAAAAATAATTAAATATACGTAATATATTTAATTAAAGAATTAAGTAATAATAATAACAATAACAATCATAATAATAACAATAATAATAATGAAATAATAATAAAATAATGAGTGAATAATAAATGGTGTGATGAATAGTGTCATACAAAATTTGATGCGACACTATTCAACACACCAAAAAGGTACAAAAATGATGCTTGTTGGAGTTGAATTTGCACCATTGTTAACACTATTTTGACATTTGGTGCCAAAAATAATGCATTGGAGATGCCCTAAGTCAACTTACAATGCAAACAGATGATTGTATATTGTTTCTACCCCATCAAAAGCAGAGTTGTATAGCCCTCCTATCAGATTCTCTAATTTTAAACATGACTGTTTCATTACCAGCTATAAAAAGTATTACTTTTTGTGTGGAAATCTTTCCAATTATGATTACAAGTTCATAATTCACTCAAGCTATTAGCATAATTGCTTCAGATACTACACCAAATCCGAACCTAATTAAATTTAGTGCAACCTGATTTTCCTATTTCCAGTTTTGGGTTTATCAGATTAAATTTGTTTGCCTAACCGAATAACTCTAATCTATGTACATAAGGTAATGTGAATCTTTAGTTGAAAAAAATTCACCCATTAATTTCTTCTTTTCAAAAATATTTGAAAAAATATTCTTTAACCGAAGAACTAGCGGAAATGTTGTTTAGTTACCGAATTCACAGAGTTCTACGGAAAATAAATGTCTACAAAATGAAATCTAAAAATGCATCAGTAGATGTAATTAGTAGCATAACTCACATTGAAAATTAGGAAAAAAAAAATAGTCTTAAAATAATTGAAGGGCATCAGTTCTCCAAGGTTAAGCATCAATGAAAAATTCAGACGCAAATTACCCATTTACGTACAATATAAGTTTCATCATTTGCCCTTAAAAAGATAATTTAATGTTTCAAAAAAGATCAATAAATAAAAGGAAAGGAAGGTTAATCAGAACCTGTCGGGATTCACTTATTAACATCATAATAATGTATTCAGTGGATTGACAGACTAATGAATTTTACATCACTTCTTATCCTCCTTTCCAAAAATTAATAATTAGAAAACATAATTCTGTATAATTTAAATTCAATTTTTTTTAAATACAAAATTTTATGATTATTCAAGTGCTCAGAACTTCTTAGAGGGTGTGTTAGAGATCATCGACAAAAGTCTCCGACACGATAAAATGTTCATCACAGCGACACAAGCCACGTTACATGTGTAAAATAATTAAACATTAGTACAAATTTAAATTACTTAGTAATATATACAGGTAGCATAGATTAAATAGACAAACAAAACATACATGACAATTAAATTGTAGAGGACTCAGTTTATGGGTGGTGATATATCAGAATGGTCGTCAAGGTGGTTTGTAACACCATTACGACGAACGAGACCATAGATATAAGTCGTCACTGTCCATTAAACATTAGGAAAGAAGTCGGTGCACAAAGCATTCCACGTTCAAATAGGGTCAGGAGCCTCACTCCGAAGCTCCGCTTCTAATTAAACATTAGAAAACTAGACAAAATTAATAAAAATTATTTGAAAGAGTCATCAGATAGGAGCGAAAGACTAATAAAAGATTTGTATAATCATAAAAGAAATTTCAGCTGAACTATGCTGTTAATCATCATATGACTCTTGTAAGAATAAAATGGAAAAATAAAAAGTGGCCTCATAGAGAAGATTAGGCTAACAACATGGTTAAATTCAGACATATGCTTGTCTATAATGAATTTTTAATCATCGGCCAAAGATCCAAATAAATAGAAATTCAGGACATAGATATGAATAAACTTAAAGAAAAAAGTATAAAAGCCAAACCTAACTGATGGAAGAGCTAAATCTGTAAAACCCTAAGATGAGAGGAGAGAATGATAAATCTTAAGGAACAAAGGTACTTTATATAGAGGAGAGTGACAGGGGTTAGGGTTTTAGCCTTTTAGGGGGCTTTCATTTTGGGTTTCTAATTGGGCCAAAGTTCAAAGGTCCAATTCTTCATTACATACACGAAATAGCCTAATTAGTTTGTATTTTGGATTTCCTTTTTGATCATTTAGCCACATCATGATATACGTAAAATGGCAGTCCCGATACACAAGGCGATTCGCATTCAGGCAGAATCCGGGAAAAGATCGTACATCAAGGGGTGTGATGACTACATGGTATACGTACAATTCACATTTTATAATTTGGTATACACTTCTATATAAAATAGATATGTTGTTCATATAGTTTATATATTGTACAATAATGTAAAAAATATATAAAATTTAACACCTTTATAATAATGCAGGTGTAAACTAAAATAGTTACTAGGTAGGTGAAAGTATTGGGTTAGGTAGTATATGTTTGAAAATTAGTTGGTGTAGTTATTCAGTCAAACTTTTCTATAGTGACAACATTTGTCTGGAACTTTCATGACTACTATAGAGAGGTGTTGTTATACATGTATATTGACATTTGGCGTTTTAACTCATTTAGCAGTTATAGCAAAAAAGTTTGCGGAATACATGTTAAATTTAAAATCTCAATATTTTTTTTTTAAGCGAATATCACTATCTCAATATTCATTAATTAAATTTTTTTATTTTTTTTATTTTTTTTAAAAAAATTGAAAAGGTTAATACATTATTAATAAATCTATAACTAGTTGTACCGCAATAAAAAAATAATCCCTCCGTCCCAATTTATGTGGCACTTTTTGCTTTTCGAGAGTCAATATGACTAAACTTTGAAACTAAATTGAATTAGATTAACTCAATATTTTAATGTTGAAACTTATATATTTGAAAACTATTTGAAATGCACCTTAAGATGCTTTTCTCATATCATTTTGGTGAAAAAATACATCTTGAAATGTTGGTCAAAATGCATGCAATTTGAATCTTGAAAAATGAAAAGTGCCATATAAATTGGAACAAAAGGACTAAAATTTAAGGAACATATGCATTTAATATCAATTGAAACTGTAAAAAAAAAAAGTCAAGTTTGACATATGAATTTTACAATTGTAGGTTGTTTCGTAAATTACAGCCTCTTAGCAACAATATAACGCTTGAATTGGCGAAGAGTTTTGTCCAAACTTTCAGCGAAATGATATTCAATAACTTTTCCTTGAAGGTTGTCTAAGAGCTTAATAGTTGACTCTTCTATCTCGACCCAAGTAGCAGTAAGTTGGGAAAATATATTTATGTTACGAATGATTATCATAAACATATTTTATTTTATACATAATATATCTCATACAAAATATTATTACACAATATTTAACTATGACCATTAGGGGTGGGCATATAGCCCGAAATACCGAATTCCGCACCGAACCTAATTAGTTCGGTATTTCAGTATCGGTATTTCGGTATTCAGTACGGAATTCGGTATGAAATTTCAGTATTTCAGAATTTCAGTTCGGAATATGGTAAGAGGGTTTCAGAATTTCAGAATTCTGAAATTCCGAACTTTTTTGGGTATGTTATGTAATTTGTATAATACTCTAAATCATCATACCAAAATCCAAATAGCCCAATGGCCCCAACTTAATTAAAAGTCAGTGTTACCCATTTCAACAAAGATTCACACTTTATCTTTTTATTTCTTAATCTTAAATCCTGAATCAAAATCAAAGCTACTATTTCTTCTCCAACTCTTACGGCATTTCTTCAGACCACAACCACTTTGACCATCACTTTGATGTAACTTGTAAGTAGGAAAGAAGAATTCTTACGACGATGAATAGGATCTAATTCTACTTGTATATGTGAGTTCATTCTCATGAAACTTTACTATGAATCAACTTTAAGAAAGTAACTTTACTGTCATGTTTTAAAAATTTAAAGTTTCTATCTTTCCTCTTGTTTAATTAAATATTAGTAAAATATGTCTAAGTAAATGGTGGTAGAACTCTTAAGGCTCTAGCTTTCTTTGTTGCATATCTTCCATTAAAGGATTACTTTTAAGCTTAAGATTGACTAAATTAGCCAATTTAAGACCTCCAAATTACTACCAGGATTGTCAATTAAATTAATATTTAGACTAATATGGAGACACTAAAAGAAACTGAAATAAGAAAAATCATGGATAAACACTACAATAAAACTGTAAATATATTAACAAGTTACGATAATGGTGTTTTCTAGAATCCTAGTAGTAGAATTTATGCATAGCAGACATTGTGAATTTGTTTCGTTGATGTAGATTGCAAGTCAATTTTTATTTTGGTATACCGTATACCGCACCGAATAAAACCGAACCGAAATATACAATACCGAACTGTACTGAAGTAGTTTGGTACGATATATGGTATCGACCCTTTGGAAACCGTATACCGAAATACTGAACCGTATTTGATAAAACCGTTCCGAAATACTGAACGCCCACCCCTAATGACCATTATAGAGAGAATTTTATAAAGAGTGTAGCACTATAATGAACGTCATTGCTATTATAGGTAGAATAATGTTATAAAAAGGTAAAATATAACATGAAAAATTAGTTTTGGAAAAAAATTATGCAGTTATACTGAAATATTGTTATAACGATGAGATGTTAGAGAGGTTTGACTATAGATGGATGCATTGCCAAAAAGCAAAGGTACGAACCTAACATGGAAACAGTTTCGCCTATTCTTATTGAGAAGTGAGAACCAAGTGGAATTTGAATGATACACCAATGGTGAATCTCCTCAATGTCTTGTTATGTCATAGAGCCTAGCTTAGATATGGATTAATGATACTAGTGCCTAAATTCCAATGACGTGGTTGGAATTTAGCTGAAACCAACTCTTCAACGTTTAGGTTTTCCTCGAGTACAAGCGGAAAACATTTTCTAACGGCGTTTTACTTTCTCCAGGGAAAAATGATTTGCAATACAAAACTTGAAAAGGGAGTGGAATGGTATGAATCTTAGCGGAGATCTGCATAATTGCTCTTTTTCTTATACAATGAATTCCAACATGAACATTTCAAAAATTAAAAAGAACCAATATTTTGATTGCAACTTAGGTTTGTATTCCCTTCCACATACCAGACCACCCTCAGACAACACACCTCATCTTTAGTAGTTCTCTTCAGCATTCACAGTTGAAAGCCCTTCCCAACCAAGTTCAATACGACACATCCACCTTAGACAGTTATCCCTTTTCATTCACAGGAGCTTACCAAGTCCAAAACTGTGGTACTGTTGTGAAACCAAGAATTACAAGACACCCAATAAAAATCTGAGTTAGGAGTTGAGCAAAAAATGAGAAGCCTATTAACTTGAAAGATTAACCAACTACATCTCCACACCCTTGCTACTTTCCTACATTGTACACTGCATCAGTTGTCACATATGTGACCTGAATCTAACACCTCAAATATCAAGTAAATGAGAAAAGAAAGAAAGAAAAACAGAGAACTTCTCTGGAAAATAAAAATAAAAATTGATGACTAAGCACTTCTTGGACGACTATTTTCTTTACCCTCAGTTTCAGTAAGGTCAACTTCTATCAACTTGAATACTTCCTGGATCCAGGGTTGACAGTATCTGTGGCATTGACATGCCACCAGATACAACAATCTCTGCAAAGATGAGAAAAAAGCATGTTGGAAAACTGATTCAAGCATGAGCATATATCTTGATCAGAAAACTGTACTTTTGGTTGTTAGATATGAATCCTCTATTAAGAGGACGCGTGATATTTGGGAAGAACACAGGAGTAGCAACAAATCAATGAATACATTTTCCAGCAAATTTGACAAGCAAAGGGAACTCTTACCTATTCCTTCACGGACAGACAAATTCGGTCTAATAACATCTTTTGCACTGACCAGGAATATATCACCAATGTAAAGATGATTAGTAGGAACATACACACAGCATAGCTCTTCGTCTCCTGAATAGTTCTGGATTGAATGGTAAGACAGAGTAGTGCAAAAGTGAATTTCATGTAAAATGGACGATAATCGAAATTGCACATAGCTTTTTCTAATGGCACATATATACGATACTTATGTTACCCATGCCCAATAGGCCTGGGCATAGAGCTGAGCCGGCTCGGAGCTCGGCTCCGCTCGGTTGCATTTTAGCTCGGCTCGGCTCAAAAAGAGACTCGATTCAGCTCGGCTCGGTCAAAGCTCATTTCTAGCAATGATGCATTTTTTTCTAGCTTAGAAGCTTAAAGTATGAAATTTTCTAACTCTAGCAAAGCTCGGTTGAGCTCTGCTCAGGATCAGCTCGGGCTCGGGCTCGGTATGGTATAAAGCTCGGCTCGGCTCCGTAGTATAGTAAGTTCGGTTAGGCTCGGCTCGATGCCGAGGCCTAATGCCCAATATGTAAAATAGGAATTTCTAAATGGTCTAAATAAAATATGAGAATTACATTCTTGTATTTTTTGGAGATCAATGAGAATTAAATTCTCCTTATTGAAGAAATACAGCAAAACATGTAAGCATTGGAGTACCTGCAGAACGACAGACGAAGTAATGAATCCAAAGGCATATTCGCCAATGCGTGGATGCCTTATGATGGCGACCTCCTTGAAAGCTTGTGTATTCTGATCTGTAATGATATAGGAGGTTATATACCAATTATCACTCTCTTTTGGTGAAAATAGTATGAAACTGAAATGCATAATGCAAACCTGGAGATATGGCAGCACTGATTTGCTTGGAGGCATTATAGATATGCCGAACAAATGGCATTCTTTTGATGAACCACTCCCCAAGACTCAAAACAGATGCCCCCAACCATGATGACATGAACACCCCGACCAAAAAAATAAAAGTGATTGAAGTCATAAATCCAAGACCTGATCACAACAGCCGTAGAAGAGGTCATTTCCCAAGAGGAGTATCACCAACATGAACTGCTAATATATAAAAATAGAAAGATCCTTTAACTAAAACAGCTAACATTAACATATGGTACCATAAAAGTATTTGCCCAATTCTCTGAATACTTTCTTGTTTAGCATAGAATGCATTATATGTCCAAAGAAAGATAAATGCCATTACTTAAGACAACATTAAATGAGTCAGTGCCATTAACAACACAGGAATAAACTAAGTTGGTTTCATGGAGAAGGACAAATGCTTACCAAAAATATCAATTCCAAGTTGAGCATAGATTGGGGAGAAAAAGCCATCCACAAAATGAATAAACCACCATGTTATGTAGAAAGTGACTGCTATAGGAAATAGGATGACACTGCAATAGGATGCGAGTGAGTAACAAATAAATGGTTAAAGGTAGAGTATCTTTTTTTTTTATTGATGAAGTAAGGTGATTAAAGGTAGAGTATCTATTTTAATCACAGCTGACACTGAAGAGAAAGACGAATCCTGCCACTCTTTTCCCATGACACTTGTAAGCAGCATAGTCGACTGGTGTACTTGCTTCAAAATTAACTTCATTTTGACAACTTTCATCCCTCGATTCTTACTCTATAGAATCTCATTTCATAATCCAAGAAAGAATGCTCATTTTTTAACAAAAGGCGGAGACACTGAAACAAGTAGCAAAAAATTCTAGTTTTAAACTCCTTTTATTACAGATGGTAGTCGGCGATAATGAAAGCCTTACTTCCAGTCTGTTTTGACAGCTGATCAAAGGTCCTCACAATGCTTTTTGATGTTCCAAGATCGACTTTCTTAATTGTTAACTCTGTTAGCTGAGAGCCCATCTATTTCAGTCTTTCACAACAAAAGCTAGAATGTGGATAGTATACTCATCAAGGACCAAGGTACAGACCCCTAACTCTTGTACCAGACGCTAGAGAGTGGGTGTAAGAGCCTGGATTGGTTCTTTTGTAAGCCTTTACCCTTGCTTAACTGGTTTGTGTAAATTTTTTTTTTTTTTGAGAATGGGTTTGTGTAAATATTTCTTGTGCCGCTTTGCTGTTTCTTCCTAAACTTTATTTTTCAAAAGGCAAGGAACGAGCTAAAGAGATACAGCCTACGTCTAAGATCAAAGGAAAGATTGAAGAGAACCATTCTTACCATCCAGTCATGAATTTCTTAGAAGCCCAGCTCCTAACAACTTTAGAGAAAGTCTACAGTTGCAAAAGAACATACAGCTTTTGTCAGATAAGAAAAGAGAATTAAAAAATAAAAATAGAAGAGCACGGAAATATTCCTAGAGACCAATCCAGTCACTACTCAAGAAATGAGTAGCGTGTAAACTAGGTGCAATAATCAGATATAGAATTGGATTGCACGAGCATGTAATACTAATAGAGGCACAGCAAAGAGGAGATGGAATCAGATAAGAAGTCAAGAAGAAGAGAGATAAGAATGTAAATATCAAACAGCAAAGATGAAGCAACCAGTAATGCAGATTCACCTCACATTTATGTTCATCACTGCAGCTGATCTAAGTTAATTTACTAATCAAGTATACTACAGATGAGAATTTTTAGAAAAGGGGGCTTATTACTCGCAAACTCCATACTATCATGGAATGCTTCTCTGAGATACATTCATAGTTAAAACAGTGGCAGATGGTGGCAGGTGGAGCAAGGAAGTCATGCTTGGTGATCCTCAGGAGCAGCCAGGAAGAAAAATGAAAATAAGGATGATAATATTGGTGGAATCACTTGCTATGGAGTGGAAACAGAGATAATTATAGCAAGAGTATAGTAGCGGGCCTTTGGTTACACTAGTAGCCTTAAAGATAAAAGTTTTTTTGCATCCATTGGTGTAATGTATTTTTGTGAAAAAAATATTTTAAAAAGTTGACACTAATGAAGAGCCAGAAATGATTCCATCATCCTGGAAATGTAAATGTCACAACAAATTAAGCCTAAATTGTACATGATCAATATAATACTCATTCTAATGCAATCTAGCACAAAGACAGGCATGAATATCACCAGATATCGAAATGTAGCATGCCAAAGACATTAGCCTGTGCAATGAAGATAAAAGCACGAACGCCGTACCCAACACAACTCAACCACATTTAATCGATTTTTTCAAGAAGTGTACATCTGTATAACAAATACTATAGATTTTTTCATAAAACCCAACCTAAGAGCACATATAGATACGCTCATAAATGAACAAACATGTTATGTAACGCGTAGTCTCATCCATCAAGCACTAGCACTCACAGGTACTATAGAAAGAATAAGATGTTTCAAAGACATAGTACCAAACAGACATGGAGGACAACATACCCAGTGTTATCCCACAAGTGGGGTCTGGGGAGGATGAAGTTTACACAGACCTTACCCCTACCCCTACCTTGACTAAGGTATCGAGTTTATTTCCGATAGACCCTAGGTTCAAGATGGAGAACATGTAGTTTAATCATTTATTATGCTACAAATGTAACACCTTTTTGATAAATTAACAAATTTATACAACAATTTCGAATTAGAGTAGTAAAAAACCACAGTTTAGCAATCATAAAAATGCAATAAAAGGATGAGTAAAAGCTAAGGAAAAGAAGCTTAATTAAATACTAAGTATGTATTACTCCTTAGTCCTCTCCTACCATAAAAGGTCAAACTTTAACACAGTTACTCATTAACTAGTTATATTGAATTCTTCTAAACTTGTTAAGTATTTTTACTTTCATTTTTCTGTAACCGTAGTGTCCAGGCCAACTTGCGCGCAACAACATAAAATTTCAGCTGGAAATAAATAAACAGTAATAAACACACTGAAAATGAACAGCAATTTCTAAACCCTAATCCAGCAAAAACAGCTAATCGAAACAAATCAAATCACCAAAAACCCTAGCAAAATTCGATAAAAATTTTTTTAAAAAAAACCATAATATACTATGCAATCGTATTTATAAGTAATTACGGAAATGACCTCGCGGCCGGAGTGGTGGTGAGAAGAGGAGGAAGAAGAAGAAGGCTTGTCGGAGATATCATCGTCGACGAGGACGGCGGCGGAGTTAGCCACCGGAATTAGCAGTTCACGATCTCTGTTACCCATTACCCTTAATTGCTGCTGCTCATCTCCCATTAATTTACTAATACAAACACTCCTGATTTTCTCAAACTGTAACAGTTCTCCTAATCTATAATTCTATTTTTTTTTTTAATTTTATTATATTTTTTTATATATATTGCTTGGTGATAGAGGAAATGTTTGGGTAGTGGGACAGAGCAGCAGGAATTTAACATTAAAATAAATTTGTTGTCTTTACTCTTATTAATTTACTACTAGCTCCTTAATTTAATTGACTATTACAGGTTGGATTTTGTCATGCTGGTGACTGTGATGAGCTGCTTCCAATCATATTATGCCAACTTTCATCGTCATTCTTATTCCCTCCGTTCCACTTTGTGTGACTACATTACTATCTCGAGAGTCTACCGTCTTTTTTACCGCATTTTACTTAACTACTTTATAAGTATTTTAATTATATAAACTTTATTTTTAGACTTGAATAAATTATGTCCAAATTCATAATCAAAAGTTAACAAGTTTGACCTTCGTACTCCAAATTTTGCCACATAAAATGGAACCAAGAGAGTAATATTTTATTTTTGTAGATTTTCTTAAACATTGAATAGTAACAAAAAATACTAGGTCTTTCTTCCCATCTATCCAAGTATTGGTGGATAGAGTTACCTGGTACCTGTTGCTGGTGGAAGATGACCGGTATCCGGTGGAATTAGTCGAGGCGCACGTAAGCTGGCCCGGACACCTTCGTTATAAAAAAAAATTGGAAAAATAGGACATGTTTAATGTTTATTATTATATACATTAAAGAAAGATAAGTTAGAACCAGAGATAATTTTTCGTTATCTTTGTTGTACAAATGTTTATTAGAAAGCAGTAGGAGTGAATGAGATTTGAGAGGTAAGTATGACTCAAGTCATAATTGTTTTCTATAAAGACCTTATTGTTAGCATATAGTTATAGCCTTGTGAGGTGAGAGTTTTAAGTGTCTCTCAGCCCAACTTTCTTTCTCTTAGTATAAATTTGCCAAAAACCATATTAATATGTCTCAATAAGGTGTTACTTCCACCTTATTGATATGTCTCAATGTAACTGACTATTTCTACTTCAGACAACTAAAGTGGACTAATTTATGTACCCCAAAACAATTACTAGTATTAACAAAAACGTGGGCATTTGGACTAATTTATGTACCCTCGGTAAGGAAATTGCAATGATATTCCAAAAGATTTACTAAATGTCCTTTATGCAGTGTATTATAACACAAGTGGCTATTTGTATGAAGAATAATTTACGAGTATCATTGTGCATGTATGGCCATGGACAAGTGTCTTGTGCATGAAACTATTTTGAGAAGTGTCAAAATTCCTTGACAAGTGGCTAATTTGGTTAGACACTTAACATTCATGCAAGGAGTGCTACCATGCAAAGACCCCTATAAATACAGACCAATTCTGCCATCATTTACATCCTACAGCAGATCAAACATTCCTTTTCAGCCAATGTCCCTTCTTTAGCCACTATTTTACAGTTAGCCACTATCTTATTATTTAGCCACAAATATTAGCCTAATCCGTTTTTTTTGGCCACCTCCACCTTCGACTTGCTAGGTACATTATATAATTTTGTTGATTTCTGTTCCCTCTAAAATATAAATAGAGTAAGGCTTGTTTTATCCTGGGGAAACATTTCAAATTGCTGAAATAGTTTCTTAGAACAGTGCCCAGCACGACTCAAAGCATCGTACCTTTTGAGATATTAACTATATCCTTTTACTTAATTTATATTCAACAATATTTTCGTCATACATTATTATTATTATTATTATTATTATTATTATTATTATTTTCCTCGTTGTTTCCCTACACCCTCCAACTTTCATTCTCTTAGCATAAATTTGCCAAAAACCATATTAATTGCTTTCGAGCTTAGTCGATACCTTTTTGGTTGGCGGCTTTGAGTTTCGAATGGAGGATTTTAGTGAAGCAATTTTATGAACAAAACAATGCAGGAAAAGCAAAATGAAAAAAGAGAAGATAAGATTAAGAAGTGAGAAAAAAAATGAAAAAAATATCATTTGACAGTACGTAAATATCAAGTGCGGGTAAGTTTTTACGTACCTAAAACAACTCTCGCCGTTAGACTGTTTATGTGTTACTTCCACTTAAAATAAGCCTAGACGCCTAGAAGATATAATAGGTTGTCCATAAAATATCAATGTTAAGTGACTATTTCTACTATTTCAGATAACTAATGTGGACTAACTTAGTACCTTCCAAAACAAAACGTGGCATTTTGAACACTTGGGAGTTGGGGGTAGGTAAAGGGGAGCTCAACGCCTATCCTTTAGCTGTTTGAGCTTTATAACAGATTGAGGCTTCCATTTGATGTAGCACAATTCAGTACTTCAAACTTTTCATTTCTTCATTCCTTGTTTTGTTGCAGAGTGATAAAGCTACAAGCATTAGTTTATATACAAGAAGATTGTTCTGAAAACATGGCTTGTGTTGGTGCTCATAACTTTGCTGCTACAAAGGCAATACCTGCTTTGAAATCATTAAAAAGGTGGAATGGAAATGTGCAACGCAACAAGAAGCTAGCATTTTCGCCGACGATGAGTATGCAACAACAGAAAGATCAAATGATTGAACAATCTAAGGCTTCTTCACCATGGGACAATAAAGGATTGTTACAGAATCAAGAATTGTATGAATATGTTTTGGAGACTAGTGTTTACCCACGTGAACAAGAGTTTCTCAAAGAAATAAGGGATATAACAGCAAATCATGCAGAATTTTATATGGGAGCAACACCTGATTCAGGTCAACTCATAGCCATGTTGTTGAATCTAATAAATGCTAAAAAGACTATTGAAATTGGAGTCTTCACTGGATATTCTTTGCTTGTAACAGCACTTACAATTCCTGATGATGGCAAGATTTTAGCTATAGACCCCGATCGATACTCTTATGAAATAGGATTGCCTGTTATCAAGAAAGCTGGAGTTGAACATAAAATTGATTTCAAAGACTCTACAGCTTTACCTGTTCTTGACAAACTCCTGGAAGATGATAAAAACAAAGATTGTTTCGACTTTGCTTTTGTTGATGCGGATAAAACTAATTATGCTAACTATCATGAGAGGCTAATGCAGTTGGTGAAAGTTGGAGGTCTAATAGTATATGATAATACACTTTGGTATGGAACACTTGTGATGCCTGAGGAAAGTGTTGATGAGTTGATGAGACCAGAAAGAAACTACTTACTTGAGTTTAACAGATCACTTGCTGCTGATAATCGCATTCAGATTTCTCATGTTACTGTAGGTGATGGGATGACTATCTGCAGGCGACTCTTTTGATAGATTTCTCATATGCAAAACTATAGAAGAATGATCAAAGCTTGGAGAGTACAATCAAATAAATAATGTAACAGAATGATTTCATTATATTCCTTTGTCACCAATGAATGTACAATCTGAAGATCAATTAATCAGCAGCAATATTATTATAGCGAATTCAGCTTCGTGTTATTCTGTGTTCTAAAAAGCCAGTTTCTTGAATATCTTTCACCACCCCCCCCCCCCCCCCCTCTTCCCCTGCAAGTATAAGAGTATTTTTTATTTACACATTATGTAAGCCAACTTAGTCGAGCTCCTAAATCAACAACTTGAATATGTGCAATCACTATAGTATAAACTCAGTAAGTACATCATCGATAATTCCATTCAAAAGATGCTTCTCAATTTCAGTCACTACTTGATCAACCTCATCCAAAGTAAATGCATTTCTCCAACCAAGATCCCATGTTGTACTAATCACTCCATTGCACCATAAATCTGTTTCATGCAATGCATAAAGTCTATCTGCTGAAAGGGTATTGTCAGCAACCTTATTGTAACTTCTCAAGACATCAATACCATCACAAATTTCATTCACCAACTTGTCGAACGAGATGGAGATTTTTGACATCTTAATCGGATTTTCTGATAATGGATCGACTGCCAGGTCAAACTGAGACCTTTTGATTTTCTAACATTTCATTTGCACAATCCAATAAGACTGTGCTATTAGCCATTTCATCATCTGCACTTATCGTTTGCCACACTGTCGGTTCCAAGCATCAGTATCAAAAAGCTCCTCTGCATGACTGAGAAATAATTCGCTGCTCAACAGTATGTGTCTTGTAGTGGCTCTAGATTTCAGGTTTTCCTTTTCAGTTGAATCTAGATGGATTTGATAGCTAGTGTGCTCCATCAGTGGGATGTCATGGTCACTCTGGATATGTGACACGGTATTTATCTGCAACACATTTGACCAAGAACCTTTTCTTTCCTTTTTATCAGAGTTTAATAATCCATTGATTAAAAATTTAAAACAGCAAAACTCAAAGTAGTGACAACACAAAAGTAGGTTGCGTTTGTGGTCTTGTAGACTCCAACGGTCCTTTCACATATCCAGTAGTTGCAAATGATGAAGAAAGAATGCATTGAAGACATTGAATCAAATGAAAACTAAATTGCTTTTCAGAAACACACTTGGCCTAAAAACAAAATATCAAAGTGAAGGAGAATCGCAGGGAGGCAAAAAGTGAGCAGGGGTCAAATAAATTTCATCAAGTGAGAATAAAACCAGTTAATCGTTATTTCAATACAACTTTCATCACCTATAAAAATACGACCAGATATCAACTTTTGAAGGAAGTAGTTTGTAGGGGAAGGCAGAAAGTGAAGCCAGAGCATAGCACTTGGCCGTTCATATTCAATTACAGTACCCATAGCAGTTTTCGATATACTATTCACAATGTGCACTGACTGGGCTGTAGCAAGATGACAAAGATGGTAAAAACCATTCACAAGGTTGCAAAGTCCACCGATAAGGCAAGACCTCCAACCCCCTTAATAGATGAGGTTTTTCCCTTTTTTAGAGTACAAAAGCTTGCATTCTTAATAGCTTTTCTAATACCATTATGCTTAAGGAAATGAAGATCTAAGTTACTCGGACTCGGCACTTTTGCCGTAGTACCCGAGTCGGACACGACCCGAGTCGGATAGGACCCGGGATACGTACCGAATTCGGTCAATCGAAGATGGATACTTTGACCGAAACCCATTGATAAATTGAAGAAATCTTTGAAAAATAGACCTCAAGATAAGCAGATCGGAAGACGTACCTTGAAAATTATACTCTTTTGATCTCTATTTCATCTTTTATCTAACATCTCTGATTCTCTGATATATGTTGCAGGCCAAATTGTTGGAAATGTTGAAATCAGTAGTTACCGGATTAATTGCTCCGGTGACCGGAGTAATTTCTCAGGTGAAACAATGGTTGAACATAAAGGGAAACTATATGGCAGTAACATGGAAGTTTCAAAAAAAATAAACTGAGAAAGAAAGAAGATGCTGCAGAAAGCTTTTAGCGAGGTTGGCAATGACGAGAACTGGAGAAGCCAAAGGGACGATGATGAGTGATTTTCAGGTCAAAGTTTGAGTAGAGAGGGGAGAGACACCTGTATGCAAGTTCAGTCCACTTGTTTCTCTATTAAAATGAGTATCAATTTATTCCCAATATTTATGTAGAATGACAAATATATCCTTATTTGTCCCACTTTCCTAATAGAAATATGCTTATACTAATAGGTATATTTGTCTTTTCCAAGTTACTAGGATTAGGAATACTTAAGCTATATTAATAACTTGTACAAAGAATAAAATTATGAAGCTGGATACAAAAGTGTCCGTTTACTAAACAAGCACTTCAACTTTTAATATTTTCTAATGGAATAAAATAATGAAAATTAGTTTATGTCTAATAATAATACTTAGATTTTGATTAAGCTTAATACTCTAATGACAATGACAACTTATTCAACTCCGATGACATTTTTGCACAAATGCTTGGGCAGCACTTAATTATTTTGGCAAAAACTAATAAACTGATGATAAAAGTAGTAATACAATTATTGTATTATTACGTCTTTTATAAGAAAAAAAAACAAATGATTGACTGAATCTAGATAAAATTATTTAAAATTATAAAAAAAATATAGACGGATAATGCTCATTTGAATTTGAGATGAGAAAATTGTGAATTATGATAATAAAAGTCAACTTATTAATGAAAACGCGTAACTAAAATATATACCAACTAAAAAAGAAAAGGTGTTTGTAATAAAATAAACGGTAGAAATTGTGGGGTATTTATGCTTTGAAGTAATTTAAAGGAAGATATATAGTGACTTGAGATTAAACTCACCCTATAATGAAAATTATTTAAAAATATAAAATAAAGAAAGATAAAATAGGTTTGTTCGGTGCTATTAGTATAATTTTCTTAAAAAAAATTAATTATCAATTTGATTGAAATTAAGGATTATGACAAAGACATGCTTACATAAAATGAGGTTTTATTTACATATAGACTTAACAGAAGAAATGTATATTCGATGTACTAGCTCGTTCTCGATTTGGGTTCTTTCGTTTCGGGGTTTAACATTATTATATACAATATGATTATAAGCTCAATTAACAAGACATGTTCAATCAATAGGATCTATTTAAAGGAATTCGAAGTACCGGCTCGTTCTCGAATTGTGTTCTGGAGCTTTAGTTTCGAGGTTTAACATTATATATACACACAATGATTATACGCTCAATTAATAAAACATAATCACTCAATAGGATCGATTTGAAGGTATTTGGTGTACCAACTCATTCTCAAATGGGGTTGTGGAGTTTTAGTTTTGGGATTTAACATTATATGTGTACACCATGGCTATAACCTCGATTAACAAGACGTGATCACTGAATAGGATCAATTTGAATGTATTCGGTGTACCAACTCATTATCAAATGTGGTTATGGAGCTTTAGTTTTGAGATTTAACATTATATGTGTACACCATGGCTATAACCTCGATTAACAAGACGTGATTACTGAATAGGATCAATTTGAAGGTATTCGGTGTACCAACTCATTCTCGAATTGGGATTCTGAGGTTTAGATTCGAGATTTAACATTATATGTATACACTATGGCTATAACCTTGATTAACAAGACGTGATCACTGAATAGGATCAATTTGAAGGTATTAGATGCACCAACTCATTCTCGAATTGGGGTTCCGAGGTTTAGTTTCGAGATTTAACTTATAACCTCAATTAACAAGACGTGATCACAATAGGATCAATTTGAAGGTATTTGATGTACCAATTCATTATCAAATTGGGTTGTGCAGTTTTAGTTTTGGGATTTAACATATATGTATACACTATGGCTATAAACCTCGATTAACAAGACATGATCACTTAATAAGATCAATTTGAAGGTATTAAATGTACCAACTAATTCTCGAACAGGAGTTTAGAGGTTTGGTTTCGGGATTTAACAATATATGTATACACTATAGTTATAACCTCAATTAACAAGACCTGATCACTCAATGAGATTAATTCGAAACATATTCGATAAACCAACTCGTTCTCGAATTGGGATTCGGAGTTTTAGTTTCAGAATTTAATATTATATATACAACCATCATAATATTAATTGAACAATAATAATTATTATATAGCTTTTCTAATATATCAAATTAGTTAACTACCAAAAAAATATCAAATTAATCAATGAATTAACAAACAAAATTTATAAATTTACAAAGTTTAACTAATGTTTATAAATTAAATTAACTAAACAAAATATGATACAATCATATCTTGCATTAATGATTCCATTTTTCAAGGAAGAAAAGTGAGGCGTATGGTACAGCAAATGTACCAAGAGTTGACAACATATTTCTTGTCTCACCAAACACCTTTTCCCTCCAAGACCAAAAAACTTATACTGTTATGCACAGTTGCACACCTTTCCTCTTCTTCTCGAATTTCTACAGACAAAACTCCATAGCTATCTCAAAAAAAATTCTCTTTCTTATCCAACAATTTAGCATCATCTATGGCTGAAAAACAAAAAGTAAAAAGTTATTTGAGACCAATAAAAAGTGCTGGGTCAGCTAACGATGATACACCCTTATGGAATCATGTTAAAATTACGGGACTTCCTCCAAGTGGATACTAGAGTTGATTAGTGAAGTGAGCAATTTGAAGAATTTCATCGTGAATCATGACATGACACTTTCTATTTTTAACAAGCATTCTGATTTGTGCTTGTTGAAAGTTGCCGAGACAAGATTTGCTTCACACATTATTATGACAAATCGTGTTCAAAAAGTGAAGTCGTCACTAGAGAAAATGGTGATGGATGATGGATGGAAGCACTATAAAGGAGATAAAGGAATTGAAACTAAAGCACGGGAAATAAAATCTCTAATCATGAATGACGAATGGTGGGATAACATTGACTACTTTTTAAAGTTTACCGAACCAATAGTATCTATGCTTAGAAATGCGGATCTTGATTCTCCTAAGTTGCACCTTATTTACGGCATGTGGGATACAATGATTGAGAAGGTGAAGAAAATTGTCTTTGATCATGAGGGAAAAGATCTCATTAGTGGAGAGTCGGACTTCTTCAATACAATTCATAAAATTCTTGTGGCAAGGTGGAACAAAAGTAATACTCCTTTGCATTGTATGGCTCATTCATTAGTTCCCAAATACTATCACGAATCATGGCTTCGAGGTGAAGGTAATGGGGTTCGAAGGAGTTCTCCGAATGAAGGTGTAGAGATTTAAATGAATAGAATCAAATGTTTTAAGAGATATTTTACAAGTCCAAGTGAAATGAAGGAAGTTTCTTTGGAGTATGGACGTTTTTGTAGCGGGAGTGACTATTTTGGTGAGCCCCACGTGATTGATGCTATGGAGTATGAAGACCCTCTTTCTTGGTGGGCGAGTCATGGTATGGTGGCTCCACATTTGCAAAGCTTGGCTTACAAGTTGCTTTCACAACCGGCTTCTTCCTCTTGTTGTGAAAGAAATTGGAGTACTTACTCTATGATTCACAATATCAAGAGAAACAAATTAGCAACTTCAAGAGCGGAAGATCTAGTATTTGCTCATTACAATTTAAGGTTGCTCTCTCGCAAAAAGGAAAATTATATAAATGGTCCAAACAAGTATTGGGATTTGGGTATGTGTACATCTTATTTTTAGTATGATATTTTTTCTATTCTCTTTAGAATATTCTAATTATTCTATATTTCTATTCATTTTTATATTTATGTTTGACTAGGTGGAGATTCTTTTGATGTAAATGACAATGTCAATGGCTTGCTTGAGCTATCAATAGATGACCCTCAATTAGAAGTGGTGGTCTTTGGAGATGAAATTGATGATCCGGAGGAAGTTGAAAATATTGAGGTGGTTGAAGTTGCTTGAGCTAGCTATGTTATATTTTTTTTGGGTTCTAATGTTAGGTGTTTGAAGTTCTAAATCTCTGTATGTCTATTGTCTAATGTCTAGCACTCTAGCTATTTTATCCAACTCTCTGTATGTTGCTATGATATCCAGTATCCTTGTACCAGTGTTCCTATAAGGCTATAACTCTCTGTTGAATACTTTTAAGAAGCATAAACTTGATTTTGTATCCAAAGATATTATGAAGGTCTCCTTTTGTATCCAAAGAGATATCACTTTGTTAAGTTGCAATGCTTCACATTTATTTTACAAGTTACATCTACTTTAAATCATTATTGATGATCAAAGAGGCAAAAATAAAGTTGGAGTATGATCAAGAGTTATGGCTTCTTAGATAAAAGATAAGTCTTCTCTTCTTTATGTTTATGTCAAATTCGTTTAATTCTCTATTTTATACTTAGTATATTGTTAATACATAGTTGCTACTTTATTGTGTAAATTGTAGGATAATGGAAATCGATCTTGAAGAATGGAGTCTACTCAAACTGCTTGCAAGTCGCAATTTGAGAAAGATGATTGGAAGACAGAATTAAATGACCTCTACAAAGTACAAAAGACATGTAAGTTTCTGAAATTATTTTTAAAATTTTCAAATTCTTTTAGCCGGATCCCCGCACCCGTATCCATGTCCGGATCCGTACCCACGAATCTCTAAATTTAGATATTGCCGAATCCGACCTCTGGATCCGTACCCGTATCCGATACCCGTACCCGAGTCCGAGTAACTTAGATGAAGATCAAATGCATAACGTGATGTTATAGTAGAGCATAAGAAAGACAACAGTTTATGTGCAAAATGAAGTCTAGCACGAGCATTTACATTTTTAACATGCCCATTCAATTGTTGATATGTACATAGTCATGAACTAATCTTAAATATGTCATTTATTTTTTATTTTTTTAAAAAACAGTGTGTAGAGATGACAAAATGAAATCACTATCATATAATAAAGTACTCAGAAAGGACTAAAGAATCGAACTTGAATCGTAGATTTTACCTATAAAAAAGAAGGAAGTCAACCTACTACAGATCATTCAGACCATTATCTAGTAAAGACAATAAATATGAAGTGAAAGGTATAATCTTTGTCGTGAATAAATAAACTAAAAAAAAGCTCTAATTCCAAGTTAACCACCGATGTTTACTCAACTTTCAGATTACATAAACAATAATTCAAATCACTAAATTAGAAACTTGCAGGGACAAGGAAAGAGAATCACACTGCAGTTTATAAATGCAGAAATTCAGACGGAAAAGATGAAGAAAATGAAAAAGAATCTTTCAAGAGGCAATTGAATTTTAAAAAACAGAACAAAGGGGAGGTCTATAGTACAGGTAGATGCACTTCTACAGAGATGCTAAGTGTAAATAGGTAGGTAGGTATGTGATCCCATAATGCCTTGTAATATTTTATTTTATTTTATTATATCATCATATATAATGATATTTGACCTCCATACACTATAATTTTTTGACGAAAGTTATTCCCGACCACTTCTGGGATGATGAAGCTCCGCCTCTAACAATGATGAACCCACTCTTTTAAAATCCTAGATCCGCCTCTGGTTCGAGATAGTAGTGCATATTCACCCACACTATATAAATGTACTCACACAGACACATAAATGTATACATACTCTCACTGAAGTCCGTTCCAAAAAAAAAAGACTTGTTTCTAAATTTTTAAACATTTACTCCCTCCTTTTCGGTTTATATGACATCTTTCACTCTTCAAAAGTCAAACTGCATAAACTTTAACCGACATTTTAAGATGTGTATTGATATGAATAGAGTTGCAACTTATAGTACTTCTCATATAGTTTTGAAACATCTAAATTGTAATTTCAAAATACCGCATTAATGTAACACAATTTAGCTTCAAAGATTAGTCAAATTGACTCTCGAAAAGCGAAACACAGAGAGGGAATTGAGAAATTACCCATAAGAGAAGCTTGTAGAAGATACTGAGCTAACAGAATCTGATCCGTTGGTGTGATATCCCCGTTCTCATCGATCCAACGGTTGTAAATCGACGCAACGCTGTAGATTGTGGACATCATAACTACGAACACAGTACCCGCAACAGTTTTGACAATGATTGGGCCGCGGCCTCGTTTGACCCGGTCCAGGCCCATGATCACTAGTTTCCTCAACGGCGTCTTGAATACGAAGATCACGATTAACGCCATTTCCGAGAATATCAGACTGAACAGTAACTGAATCATGATTCCACTCAACGGTCCAGATTTTGGTTTGAGAGTTTTGATTGGAGGTTTTAACGGCTATGATTGAAGATGTATGAATTCAATTGAAGAAGAAGAAGAAGAGTCGTTTGATTTGGAGAGGTTTTTGTATTTTAAAGTGTGTGTTTTAGTACTTACAAAGAGTTATAGTTACACTGAGGTCCCTTAGCTTGTAAAAATTGTAGATTTGGTGTGAACGGAATGATATATCTATATATCTATATCTATATCTATATCTATATATATATAAAAGGAGGGTAGTAGCCAATAATTTTTTGCCAAGTGTCAAAGCAATATTGGTACACCTATTTGTAATCTATATATATATAAAAGGAGGGTAGTAGCCAATAATTTTTTGCCAAGTGTCAAAGCAATATTGGTACACCTATTTGTAATTAGGATAAAAACTAACTAAATTCTGACAAAGCTAAACTAAATATAACAGATTGCTAACTTACAACTTTCAAATTTAAATTTAAACTTAACTTAGATAATAACCCATCAAAATCTGAATTCCTAAAAAATAGGGCCCTTAACTTTGGTAGTTTTGCTAAAAATAGAACACGTTCAGCAGATTTTGCACACCTGTAGATAACCTTTCGGATTCTCTCTGTTTTGTTCTACAGAAAACTGACTCCCACTAACAACACTCGCCAGTTTCTTCCTACAAAATCTGTAATCAACACTACGTGATCATAACCCACCATACTATATACAAACCAAATGTTTAACAACCGGAACAACATAAACAGAAAAAGCTATTTTGTACAACTTTCAAATTTAAATTTAAACTTAACTTAGATAATAACCCATCAAAATCTGAATTCCTAAAAAATAGGGCCCTTAACTTTGGTAGTTTTGCTAAAAATAGAACACGTTCAGCAGATTTTGCACACCTGTAGATAACCTTTCGGATTCTCTCTGTTTTGTTCTACAGAAAACTGACTCCCACTAACAACACTCGCCAGTTTCTTCCTACAAAATCTGTAATCAACACTACGTGATCATAACCCACCATACTATATACAAACCAAATGTTTAACAACCGGAACAACATAAACAGAAAAAGCTATCAAAATCTCACACCATTGATTTTGAAAAATGACTTCGCCTCTCAATTTCATCAGAGAAATAAACAACAAATCAATGCAATGGACTCTCAAGGTCCGTGTCATAAGACTTTGGCACGTTCCTGATCGTACAAACCCGGACAATCCGTATTCGATCGACATGATTCTTCAGGACGAAAAGGTATGTATATTTCAGTTTACAAACAAGTAGACTACAGTATGATTTGTCACCTCATTTAAGTATTCACCAAAAGCATATTTTCTTTCAGTATTCAAACAGAATAAATGCTGCCAATTTTTTTCAGTATTCAAACTTGAGAAAACTACTTTTGTTTTCCTTTATTGGAAACGTTAGGTAGCTGTTTAGATTCCGAGTTAAGTTTAGAAGACTGATTCATTGAACAGTTAGGGTAAGAAATCTGAAACTCACAATTTCAAATGGAGGTCACACATCATATATCCAGCAACAAAATGAAGTTTATGTATCTACTGTATGTATAATCGATCATTAATAAGTGAAGACATATATTTTTGTTGTCCTAATTTTGGATGTTCTGTATTATGATATATATTTGTGTAAATGGATTTGGTTTAAACAATCATCATCTTACGGGCTCTGTTCAGCAGAAAGAAAGTTCATAAGTTTACACATATATATCTGTTGTATAATTTTTAGTTCATCAAAAGTTCATAAGTGAAGACATATATATGTGTTGTATAACTTTGCCTCTCAATTTCATCAAAGACATTTATATGTGTTGTATAAATTACGAATTAATTATTTGTTTAAAACTACTTTTGTTTTCCTTTATTGGAAACGTTAGGTAGCTGTTTAGATTCCGAGTTAAGTTTAGAAGACTGATTCATTGAACAGTTAGGGTAAGAAATCTGAAACTCACAATTTCAAATGGAGGTCACACATCATATATCCAGCAACAAAATGAAGTTTATGTATCTACTGTATGTATAATCGATCATTAATAAGTGAAGACATATATTTTTGTTGTCCTAATTTTGGATGTTCTGTATTATGATATATATTTGTGTAAATGGATTTGGTTTAAACAATCATCATCTTACGGGCTCTGTTCAGCAGAAAGAAAGTTCATAAGTTTACACATATATATCTGTTGTATAATTTTTAGTTCATCAAAAGTTCATAAGTGAAGACATATATATGTGTTGTATAACTTTGCCTCTCAATTTCATCAAAGACATTTATATGTGTTGTATAAATTACGAATTAATTATTTGTTCAAAGGGAGATCGAATCCAAGCTTCAATAGGAAGGCAGGTTATGCGTTTGTTTAAATCCAAAGTAACTGAGCTTGGCTTGTATGTCATGAAAAACTTTTTGGTCGCGCACAATAATGTGAGGCTTAAGACCAATAAACACAGTTTCAAGTTGGGCTTTACTCAAAGGACTACTGTCGAAGAAAGGAATGATCCGCAGTTTGAGCTTAGTATTTTCCATTTTCGGTCTTACAATCAGTTGATTAATGGAGATGATGTCGACATGAATGAACTTTTTGGTAAGTATACATAAATAGCAATATGTGACCTAATTAATAATTAATATTTACTTGAATTCCAAATTTGTATCTTCAACACACATGTCGCTTCTAAATATCGCAGATGTTATTGGGGAAGTAACAAGTTATGGTCAAGTGAAGACCATTAAGCAAGGTGGAAGTCGGTTGATTGATATTGAGTTGCAGGATCATGAGTAAGTTTACCAAATTAATTGTTAAATTTTTAGTTGCTCAATATTAACTTGCAGCTTTCAAACACAAAGGAACTCCAAAATTATGGCTACTTTTTGGGGGGACTTTGTTGATCAGATATTGCCGTTTTTAGATGCAAGCAGCGAAAAACCACTCATTGTGGTTATGCAATTAATAAAGGCTCACAAATTCCAGGGTATGCTGTTAATTACCTCACTTTTAAATAATTTTTTTGATGTTCTGCCTCCGTTCATGATTATTAATACCACCTAATCTATAATGCTTGCAGATAAATATTCAGTGGAGAATACTTGGAATGTATCTAAATTATGGATCAACACGGATCTCCCTCAAGTGAACATGTTTAGATCAAGGTATGTGAATTAGTATTTCTCAAATATATATTGAATTTAGATAGCATAATGTTTGAAAATTACAGATTGATTGAAATGCGAGGAAATGCCTGTATTGGAATTAGTCAAATGTCGTCCCAACATAATTCAGGGGTTGATGATGACCTATCTTCTGGAAATTTAAAGGTCATTACCATTGGAGAATTAGTTGACTGTCAGCAAGTAAGTATACTAATTTTGCTTCTTATATAACCAATAAACATTTTTGATATTAACAAAACTTAATTGCTTATTCATTATTTTCATTTGTTAGGAAGGTAGCTTTTGGATTATCGCAACCATAATACTATTGGATATTGAAAAGGGCTGGTCATATTTGGGATGCAAGAAATGCACAAAGAAGGTTGACAAAATGGCCTCTAAATTGTATTGCCCAAAGTGTCAACAAACTGATCCTTCCGTTGATCATAGGTTTGATTACAATCTATGTTTTCAGAAAGTGGTGTTTTCTTGGATATCCGACTTTATATTTTTTATCATACATTTGTGTCAGGTTTAGAATTCCGGTGAGAGTGTTTGATGAAACTGGCTTTATTGGTCTATTGTTGTGGGATAGAGAAGCAAAAAGACTAATAGGAAGATCGGCTCATGAATTAACTGAAGGGTTAATGGAGGTATGTTGCGTACTAAGTGCTCATTTTATTTTCATTACACAAACTAAAGCTGATATATCTCAGACTTCCTCTGCTGCTGCTGATTTATCCTATTCATTGGAGCTTGATGGCATACTCGAACGGAAGCTGCTGTTCAAGGTTTTTGTTAGAAGTGAAAATATTGCCAAACAAAAAGAAGTCTACAATGTTATGAAGATTTGCGATGATCCAGGCCTTATTAAAGAATTCGATCAGACACCCCCAAAAGAAAAGCTGAATGTAAGTTATACTAATTACTACCTTAAGTGGTCACATAAAGACCAACTATTCTTTTAGTCAAACTTCATCAATGGCAAAAACACTTACATTTGACAATAGATTCACAGGAAACTGAAAACCACTTAACAGAAAGACTAATTTTAGTAACACCTGTTATGTGCTTATTAACCGATGTTATATCAAGTCAATGTCTTTCCTTATTTTGGACTTCTGTTTGGGATTTATTTTATTTGGTATGAAAATGAGTTGAAGATGATCATTAACCAAGTTACACTAAAAATAAGCTCAGTATGGTTGCTTCTATAAAATAACAGAAAGAGTGTCAATAAATGAAGGATATATAGTTGGAAGTTGTCTCAAAACTTGACATGAAGTTTTATATTGTTTAATTTCTGGGCCATTTCTTTTGATATATAAACAGTTTAAACCAAGTAACAATATTTTATATTCCTTATTTGATCTAACGTACTACCTTACAATATTTGTTAATATTCCGATTTAATAGGATCACGACGTCAACAATGATGGGACAGCGGTTACAGATAAGGAGTTCACGGTAAGAATCTAAGCTTAATATTTTACATGAGCCTCAATAATCAATATCTTGTGTCTACTGCACGCATCTGACTCTGAAAATCTGTCGTCCTGCATTAAAATTACGATTGGTCAAGTTGTTGTGAAAAATCGGCAAAATTATTCTGTACAATCTTAATACCATTGTGTCAAAATTACTTCTTCTTATTTGTAGGACTCTATGGCTGATAATGATGAGATATCTCCTACAACAACACCTGCTAAGAGGACTAAACTGGACAATAGATCCTCTATAATAGATGTGGCTCATGATAGCAGTGCACAACTCTCAAGCAACAGGCTGAAAAGATACATTAAGAAGGAGAAAAAATAGAAAGGCAGTACAATTTCATGGATGTTTCATCTATCTTTCAATTAAGTTAGTTCAGTTTCTAATTTTCTGTTTTTAAGAGATACAGACTCTTTATTGTAATATGCACTTTCCTTTTTTGTGTTTGTTACTTGCTATGCATAATAGTATCCTTTCCAATTAATAGAAATCAACTATTAGCGAGAAATTAAAGTCCAATCGTTAGAGATAATGTGTCGTTCTATATTTTCATTAGTATCGTTTGCCCAAAAATGAAATATACAGCTTCTGTTGCGTACGAAGATCCTCTTCAATATACAGCTTCTATTGTTGTGGGATATAAGTTCCTGTCATGAAATATACAGCTTCTATTGTTGTGGGATATAAGTTCCTGGCATGAAATATACAGCTTCTATTGTTGTGGGATATAAGTTCCTGTCATGAAAATTGAAACAGAGGCATCCTGTAGTTGAGGAGCTTGTGCACGAAATAGAAATCTGTCATTGCCGCAGCTTACAGGTCACTGAGCATTACAACTTGGTACATGTGTTGCTCGGTATAAAGGTGTCTTCTCAAGGTCAGGTTTCATATAATCATAATTACTTATATTTCAGAAATTTATTTTAGTTACATTACAAGATCATATCATGATTCACCTTTTTATTGACAATCAAATGGAGTCTACCCGTCTTTTGTTTTTTTATCACAACTTTACTATTGGTCAATTTGCTGTGAAGCCCCTGCTGGGGTATCTTTTTGGAACAGTTGCAACGACTCTATTTGGTCTTCCGACTTCCTTAGGTGAAACCTCTTATTACTTTACCAGGAAACAAAATAGATGTTGACTGAAGTCTGAAGTATTGTGAGCTGTGTATCAGCTGCAGGGATTATGTTGACCTCTTGTGTTAGCGTAGCACAACTGTCAAGCTATGCTACTTTTCTAACTGATCCACAAATGACCCCTCTTAGTGTAGTTATGACATCGTTATCTACAGCTACTGCTGCGTTTGTCACCCCGATTTTATCATTATTACTTATTGGGAAAAAGTTGCCTGTGGATGTTAAGGGAATGATTTCCAGCATACTGCAGATTGCTGTTATACCTGTCGTTGCTGGAATGCTTCTGAATAGGTATTGATGTTATGAGCATGTGTATCCTTCTACAATGACAACTTCATTCTTATAACTTTTGGTTTTGCTTCAACAGATCCTTTCCTAAGATTTCCAATGCTATTCGGCCATTGTTGCCTCCACTATCAGTGCTTGTGACTGCTCTCACTGTTGGAGCTCCACTTGCTATTAACATAGAGTCCGTTATGTCCCCTTCTGGAATGTCTGTTTTGCTGCTTGTGACTGCATTTCATTTGTCAGCGTTCATCTTTGGTTATTTACTTTCTGGCTTAGCATTTCACAAAGCACCTGATGCCAAAGCTTTACAAAGAACTCTGTCATATCAAACAGGTTTGAGGATTAACTAATATACAGTGGTGATATATATGGAACTTGATTGATGTTATCATTCTACATTTTGTTGTAGGGATGCAGGGCAGTCTTCTGGCCCTTGCTTTAGCAAATAAGTATTTCCAAGACCCTCTTATTGGTGTTCCAGCAGCTATATCTGTAAGTCAGCTTTTGATTATATGAACTTCCTTTCTTATTGCAGATGATATAAAGAGAGTAAAATTTGGTAATAGTTTTCCTTGTCTGCTGTGAGTATATAATCTTTGGCCTAAAGTCTCTATGGGAGAACCAAAGCTCCAATTACTCAAAATTTCCATAAATTGGTCTTAGGAAAGCATATAGCTCACATGAAGACATCGAAACCATAAGACATTGTAAGTTCTCTTACGTGCTTTACATGCTGCAGTCAACATTGTTAATACTACAAAAATTCACCTATCTTTCCTAAATATATTACGAAAAAGTAGTTCCTCTCTGCCAGAAGAAAAAACAAAAGAATTACTCAAGACTTTGAAGTTGAACTTTTTTACTCTGAACTTCTAAGTTGAATAGTTCAGTCTAGCGTTCTCATCTTAAGCTCATTAAAATAAATTGAAATAAAGAGCAATGAGAGAACTCTTTTCACATGAAGCTTTCAAAAGTTGCATCTAGCATAAATTTTTTAGCTATGAGCTGTTTGAACAGCAGGTTCACCGTATTGGAGGCTAGAAGATACATTCTTAAATCCCAACGCCAAAATATCCATTACAACATTGCATTGGAAATTTTGTTCCTCAACATGCCCTAAATACGTGTACAAACTCACAAGGTCTTCAGTATGGTTGCTTCTATAAAATAACAGAAAGAGTGTCAATAAATGAAGGATATATAGTTGGAAGTTGTCTCAAAACTTGACATGAAGTTTTATATTGTTTAATTTCTGGGCCATTTCTTTTGATATATAAACAGTTTAAACCAAGTAACAATATTTTATATTCCTTATTTGATCTAACGTACTACCTTACAATATTTGTTAATATTCTGATTTAATAGGATCACGACGTCAACAATGATGGGACAGCGGTTACAGATAAGGAGTTCACGGTAAGAATCTAAGCTTAATATTTTACATGAGCCTCAATAATCAATATCTTGTGTCTACTGCACGCATCTGACTCTGAAAATCTGTCGTCCTGCATTAAAATTACGATTGGTCAAGTTGTTGTGAAAAATCGGCAAAATTATTCTGTACAATCTTAATACCATTGTGTCAAAATTACTTCTTCTTATTTGTAGGACTCTATGGCTGATAATGATGAGATATCTCCTACAACAACACCTGCTAAGAGGACTAAACTGGACAATAGATCCTCTATAATAGATGTGGCTCATGATAGCAGTGCACAACTCTCAAGCAACAGGCTGAAAAGATACATTAAGAAGGAGAAAAAATAGAAAGGCAGTACAATTTCCTGGATGTTTCATCTATCTTTCAATTAAGTTAGTTCAGTTTCTAATTTTCTGTTTTTAAGAGATACAGACTCTTTATTGTAATATGCACTTTCCTTTTTTGTGTTTGTTACTTGCTATGCATAATAGTATCCTTTCCAAGTAATAGAAATCAACTATTAGCGAGAAATTAAAGTCCAATCGTTAGAGATAATGTGTCGTTCTATATTTTCATTAGTCATGTATATTATTCTTGCAAATCCTTTTGTTAAAAAATTATGGATCTTATGGCACGCGTTAGTGATACTATTCTTGAGATAGTTAAGTATAATAAAATAATAATTCACAAAAACAAAAAACAAAAAGCATAAGGAACTTATGAAAATATAAGAAGTGAAACGTGATAAAAGCAGTTGAGAAGACCAAAAGTCAAAACTACTTAGAAACTGAAACTGAAACAGAGATCTGGATGATGAAGCAAAACAAAAACCAAAAGAGTTGTCACTAACACTCTATCTTTCTTCTTCCAAAAGACTTCCAACTAAAATCCAGCTTTGATTTTCGGATAAGCAATGGAAAATCAAAAGAAGAATTTAACAAAAACATACCACATAGTTTCAAAGAATCAGAAACGAGCTAAATACTACACGGCTAGCAAAGGTAACAAAACTTTATTGGTTCTACAATTCTTGATGTAGTTATGAGAGCTTGGGTTGAATTTAATGGTAATAATTCAAATCTTTGATATACTTTATCTACAGTATTTTTTTTTTTTTCAAAATTTTAATTTTTTAAATAATAATGCTTATTTGAGTAAGTTCTTTTTCAAAATAAATTGTTTCCTTCTACAGAGAATTCTGATTCCACAAATAGCAGCAGGAGAAGTATCGTCAATGAAGAAATAGTTCATCCTCTGCGTGATATAACAAATGGTCAGTTCTAAATAGTTATCTTTATACTACAACTGCACATATATTAATTACTTCATTGATAATGTTTTAGAGATATACAACAATTTAGTATTTGTGATATCAACAGTCAATTACCTATTGATTATGTTCGTGATAGCACCAAATTTGGCTGGCACAAAATTTTCTGTTATGACTAGAAAATTCGCATCTACTACATTCTTTAGCGTCAGTTTAGGTAACAGTATAAAAACTCATTCCATAAGAAAATATATAGAGGAATACTAAAATTTTTAGCCAATATTATTGTCTTTCAGGTGCTCGAAATTGAGCTAAGTTCACAAATAAAGTGATAAGTATCTTTTCTTAAAATTCCTCTCAGACAAAAATATGTTGTCTTGATATGTTTTAGTTATACTATAAAATTCGACACATGGTTAGTTATATTATTTTTTTCTTTATTGGTATCTCAAATTATCTAAAAGGTTTCATGGATTTGATTATTTTCAATAATTTGTCAATGGAAAACTTACACAGTTGTTTGTCTACAGATACATATCACAAGAAGGGAAATAAATATAAAATGCCTGATTTAAATGATGATCTTTGTTCCCGTAGTGAAGTTGAACTGCCTGATTTGAATGGCGATCCAAGTAATGAGGGTACAGTACCAATTTCCTTATATTTCATATTCCAAACTTATCCATGTATTTATAAAGCACTGTATCTGTACTATATGATGTGCTATCACATGTTAATATGAATTTATCTTATTTAAACATGAATCTGACACTGATTAATATTATGTTTGATTATCATAGGTATTCAAAGTCATTCCATGAATATGCACACACATCCTATTCTACCCGACTTAAATTTTCCTCCTGTATTGCCAGGTCAGTACTTGAATTATCTTATTCATCCACACTTTGATGACAGATCGTTTGTAATTTTACATTAATAATATATAGTTATTATTGTATTTGTAAGCTTAAATTAGTTGGTCTGTGGTCACACAAATTCGAACCATGTTACAAGGAAATAACGGTTTTAAATTTTAGCAATGTGAACAACTGCTCCTATTCTTTGAAATACAATATCTGATGTTACTACTTCTTTCATAAAGTTTCTCTAGAGTATCATACTTATACATGCAAATGCACATACAGATTAAAAAAATTGTTATTTCATGTATTGAAGGTCATGATATGCAACCAAGCTTAGACGAAAAAGATGAAGATGAATATGATGGTGAAGGTAATTGAATAGTCACTCAAGATAAGTAATTATCTACAGTCAAAGATATATTCATAAGTATAGTTGAACTGCCATTTTCACTAACTTAATTTAACCATTGCTTTTTTAAAGTGAATGACATTGACTGTGGGGACGTTCTCAATGAAGGTTAGTATGACATGTTTCTATATGTACGTATATAGATATATTGAATACATTAACGTCTACGTTTTCCCTTAATAGATTACTGGGATATTGGAGATGCCACTTATGAATGTGAACATTGTGGGGCCTATTTTTGGTATGAAGAAAGAGTCGACAAGCACTATAAGTCTAAGAACCCGAAGTTCTCTTTATGCTGTGGAGATGGAAAGATAAAACTACCCAAACCAAATGAGCCACCTGAAATATTAAAACAACTGTTGTTTGAATCAGGTTTGAAGAAACAATATTATATATATAATAATCCACATTATATAGATATCTGATTGAATGTGTGTATGTAAATTTTATTCTTACTATCTAACTCTTACTTCTCTCAGGTCCTAAGAGTAAACATTTTCGAGAAAATATTAGGAGTTATAACTCTATGTTCTCATTTACATCAATGGGAGGAAAGGTTGATGTCTCTGTCAATCAAGCACGAGGTCCAAGAACATTCAGATTGGGAGGCCAGAATTACCATCAGATTGGAAGTTTATTGCCTCCCGAGGGAGCCACCCCAAAGTTTGCTCAATTATATATTTATGATACAGAAAATGAAGTAAATAATAGAATTCATGCCGTAAGGTTGGTAATTGGGCATTAAAGAATAATAATAATAATATGTAGATAATATTTCACATCACAATACATTTGTGATTAATTATCTGTCTTCTTTTTGCAGTCGTGGTCAGAACGTAAATAGACTTCATGCAGAAATTGTTGCTGATTTGAAGCAAATGCTTGATCGTCACAATATTTTGGCAAAGACATTCAGAATGGTCAGGGATAGATTTACTGAAGATAACAGCTCCAACGTTAGACTGAGATTGATAGGGAAACGAAATTCTGATGGAAGAAGGTATAACTTACCAACTGTTTCTGAGGTAGCTGCTTTGGTTGTTGGAGATTTTGAAGTATCGACACCTGATAGAGATATCATTCTAGAAACACAAACTGGACAGTTGCAAAGAATAAATGAATTGAATGCTGCCTACTTAGGTCTACAATATCCTTTACTTTTTCCGTATGGTGAAGATGGGTATAGAGAGGACATTTCTTTTAATTTTGCTAAAAACCCACCACGAGGGAGGCAATTTGTAAGCATGAGGGAATATTTTGCTTACATAATTCAAGAAAGGAAGGATGATGTTCCAACAATAGTGTCTTCTGGAAAACTATTTCAGCAATTCTTAGTTGATGCATATACCATGATCGAATCTTCTAGAATGAAGTATATTAAAACTCATCAAGTACAGTTGAGAGCTGCCATGTATAGAGGGTTGGAAGATGCTATTTTGCGTGGAGAGACTAATCCTTCTTCTCTTGGGCAAAGAATAATTGTACCATCTAGCTTTGTAGGGGGTGCACGATATATGATTCAAAATTATCAGGATGCTATGGCGATATGCAAATGGGCAGGGTACCCTGATCTTTTTATCACTTTTACTTGCAACCCAAAGTGGCCAGAGATTCGTAGATTTGTAAACAATAGGGGATTAAATCCTGAGGATCGTCCAGATATTTTAAGTAGGGTTTTTAAAGTGAAATTGGATCAGTTAATAAAGGATCTGCGCGACAACCAAGTATTTGGAGCTGTAAAAGCAGGTATCTATATCATATTTCTTTTATATTGAAGACTATTCTTATTTAACATGTAAAAAAATTATTTATATGGCTGAATCATTTTGAATTTTTATGCAGTGATTTATACGATTGAGTTCCAAAAACGAGGATTGCCTCATGCTCATATCTTGCTTTTTCTTCATGAGCATAACAAATATCCAACAGCTGCGGATATTGATAAGATAATCTCAGCAGAAATACCAGATGAGCAGGTCGACCCTCATTACTACAAGGCTGTGCAAAATTTCATGTTACACGGCCCATGTGGTTCTGCTGGAAAATCTTCTCCGTGTATGCAAAATGGAAGATGTACAAAGCACTTCCCAAAAAGATTTGTTAATTCAACAACAATTGATGAAGAAGGATATCCTGTTTATAGAAGAAGGGATGATGGTAGAACGATCAAAAAGAGTGGTATTGACTTGGATAACAGGTTTGTTGTGCCGCACAATCGATTCTTATTATTAAAGTATGGTGCTCATATTAATGTAGAATGGTGCAATCAGTCAAAATCTATTAAGTACTTATTTAAGTATGTTAATAAAGGACATGATCGTGTCACCGCTGCATTTTCTCAAAGTGCGCAAGAGGAAGGTTCATCAAATGTCGATGAAATCAACATGTATTATGATTGTAGATATATATCATCTTGTGAAGCTGCTTGGAGAATATTTAAATTTCCAATTCATCATAGACAACCTTCCGTGGAAAGACTACCCTTTCACCTTAAAGATGAACAAACAGTCGTATTCTCTGATGATGATCCAATTGATGTCGTTGCCAATAGGCCAAGTGTAAAGGAATCAATGTTTCTTAGTTGGTTCAAGGCAAATCAAGAATATCCTGAAGCAAGAGAATTAACATATGCAGAATTTCCTCTTAAATTTGTATGGAAAAATGATCTAAAAATGTGGGCGAGAAGAAAAACATCTGCATTTTCTATTGGAAGGATTTTTTTTGTTCCTCCTGGAACTGGAGAGTTATATTACCTCAGATTACTGTTGAATGTTGTCAAAGGTCCAAAGAGCTATGAAGATCTAAGAATAGTCGGCAACTACATGCATCCTACCTTTAGAGATGCATGTTACGCACTTGGCTTATTGGATGATGACAAAGAATATGTGGATGCTATAAAGGAGGCAAGTCAATGGGGAATGCCATCGTCTCTTAGGCAATTATTTGCCATTCTCCTGTTATCCAATTCAATTTCACGACCTGAAAAGGTTTGGGAAGAAACATGGCAATTATTATCGGAAGATATCCTCTATGAAGAACGAGCAGTATTGAATAATCCAGGTACAAAAATAAATGCTAAAATTTCATATTATGATATCATTTTTTGTTTATGTAACATCAGCATGCCTATTATGATAAGAATTAATTTTACAATTTGCTTAAAAACTTATAATTTTGATGTGAATACAACTACGACAGTTAACATAAATATATTGAGGCAATAGGCCAATGCTGAAGCAAAAAGCTTTTGTTACATTTAAGTCAAGTCTGATAGATAACAATTTAGGGTAGATTTGGCATGTCTGCAGTGAACATTTGAAACATTATAGTAAAATTCAATATAATACCAAGATTAAAATTAAAAAATATAATTTTAGCACACATGAATATAATACCGCAGTGAATTTATATTTTGAATCTTAGTCTATTATTTTTGATTTTTTGATTTAGATATTTGTTATAATTAATTGTTTGTTGGACCCATCAGATCAGTTAACTAAAAAACGGATCGTTCCTTTGCTTTTGGAATCTTCTATGAATTTTTCTTATTTGTTCTTGAATTTGAAGTGGCATTGGAGCAACTCTCAGTGTAGTGTATTCCTCTGTACTTCACACTTCAAAATTGAACATCTGAAAACTTGACTGAGATCTCTTTGATAATTTCAACTAAACTTACTTTGACCATGTAGAGAGGATATATTTATTCTTTGTGTGTTGTAGTAAGATTCTCCATTCTGCAACACAAGACGTACAAAATGTGTCAAAACGTTTTGAGTACTTTGATCTCCTTATCTTAAGATGAAAGTCACATGGATTCCTTTGACCCTTGATTCCTGGAACCTTCTTATATTTGTTATTACAGTACTTCTGAATATATCTTCGAACTTTGGACCTTTTTCTAAATAATTTGTAACTAAACACCAATTCTTTGGATTCACATGTTGGCTTTTGGCATCTGTTTAGCAGTTCTATGCATAGAGGTCTGAGTAGTTGGATTTTATATGTATTATTGTAGTACTTTGTTTTGGATAAAAATATGTATAAGGTGCTTTGGAGAAGGAGGGAGGGAGTGGGACTGTCCAGTATTAATAGCCGCTGTCTGCTGAACATTTCTACTTTCTTTTAGATCGAATTGGATAAATTTTGGAGGGTCGGTAGACTTATTATTCACAGTGGATGCAATGTCTTATATTTTGACATGGTGGCTGTTGTTAGTTGATTCAAATATATTAATTGATTCAATCTTAATAAAGCTAACCACTATTTAAATTGCTTTGCATACCTTTATTCTTACTTTGTTTGTTTACATCTTCACATTAAACCTGCCAACTATTTGTATAATTAAGTGATTTTTACTTTGTATTGTTGCTACTCAAATTATATATTATTGTGCCATTACAGTGGCAGAGCTAACAGATGCTGAAATCAGAAATCGTTGCTTGCAAAAGTTGGAAAGAATTTTAAAGGGACGCGGAAAAAGTTTTCTAGATTTTCCAACAATGCCAAGAGTTGTATACAATGAGATTGAAGTTGACAGTTACAATCGATTAATCCTTGATGAGCTGTGTTATGATCGACGCTCTTTGATAGAGGAACATCAACAATTATTAAACAACTTGACAACTGAACAAAAGTCTGTTTATGACAGAATCATATCAGCGGTAAATGAAGACAAAGGTGGATTGTTCTTTTTGTATGGTCATGGAGGAACAGGCAAAACATTTATTTGGAGGACTTTGTCTTCAATGCTTCGATCTAAAGGAGATATTGTGTTAACGGTTGCATCAAGTGGCATTGCATCTCTTTTATTACCAGGAGGTCGAAGGGCGCATTCCAGATTTGCAATTCCTCTCACTCCAAATGAAGATTCAACGTGTAATATCAAGCAAGGTAGTCCTCTGGCAAATCTTATTATCAAGACAAAGTTGATTATCTGGGATGAGGCTCCGATGATGCATAGATACTGTTTTGAAGCTCTTGATCGAACTCTTAGAGATATTCTTAGATTTAAAGATGCATCAAGCCTGGACAAACCATTTGGAGGTAAGACAGTTGTTCTTGGTGGTGACCTTAGACAAATTCTGCCTGTTATTGCGAAAGGCAATAGGCAAGATATTGTCAATGCTACTATAAATTCTTCATATTTATGGTCCCACTGTCAAGTTCTAAAGCTAACAAGGAATATGAGGTTGCAAGCAAATCAATTAGACGCACATTCTGATGAGATAAAAAAATTTTCAGATTGGATTTTGGCAATTGGTGATGGAAGGATTGGAAGCTCTATAGACGGCGTAGAAAAGGTTAAAATCCCCGATGATATTCTCATTAGTAATTGTGATGATCCAATAGCCGCAATAGTTCAAAGTACATATCCAGATTTTTTTAACCATACCAATGACATTATTTACCTACAGCAAAGAGCAATTCTTGCTCCCACTTTGGACATGGTGGAATCAGTCAATGATTATATGGTGTCGCTCAATCATAATCCGGAGAAAATATATCTAAGTTCTGATACAACTTGCATGTCTGATCATTCTTTTACAGCTTTGGACCACATACATACACCGGAATTCTTGAATAGTATTAAATGTTCAGGAATTCCAAATCACTCTATAAGTTTGAAAGTTGGTGTTCCTGCAATGTTGCTGAGAAATATAGATCAGTCATCCGGATTGTGTAATGGCACGAGGTTGATCATCACAAGACTTGGGAATCGAGTTATTGAAGCCAAGGTATTATCGGGTAAATTGGCCGGAGAAAAGGTGTTTATCCCAAGAATGACATTGACTCCATCTGATCCGAGAATACCTTTTAAGTTCCAAAGAAGGCAATTTCCAGTCGTCGTATCTTTTGCCATGACCATTAACAAAAGCCAAGGCCAATCGTTGTCTAATGTGGGGATATTTTTGAAGAAACCACCATTTACACATGGGCAACTTTATGTAGCTCTGTCACGTGTTACAAGTAGAGAAGGGCTGAAAGTTTTAGTTTATGATGACGATGGAAAATTAACAGATGAAGCGAGGAATGTAGTGTATAAAGAAGTATTTCGTAATTTACATTGAGACGTAGTTTAATGTGTTTTTATTGTAAATATAATGTTTTGTGTTTAGAGCTTATCCAGACAATCTACAGTTTGCAACAATTAATTTTTGTGTAAACTTGCTATCATCTGTAATTGACCTTTTTTATTTCATCTTTTAACTAATTTGGACACATTTTGTACTATAGTCTAAACTTTGCAGAATAAGAGAATCAGCTCCGAGTTGCAAACCATCAGCAATGTTAGAAACAAGACATCAACAAGTACAACATAAGGTACTAATTCTTCCGGATTTGCACATTTATGTTTTTCAATGAAAATTGGTTCTGCGTTTTGATGGTCCGACTTTCACACCTATGCATTGGACATGAATAGTATTCTTCATAGATCAGCAATGGTACATCTAATTTTATTACTGTTAATGGTTCTTACACCGATCCAGGAATCATCTCCGCTGCAGTAAATCACATAATTCTAAACCTGAGATATTATAATGTTAGCAATGGAGTACTTATTTACAAGTTTCTCTAGCTTTTTACTTTTGGATATAGTTTTTAATATAGTTTCTCAAATGAACTGTTACTTCTTTGAGATTTTTATTTATTTGTGAGATGACTATAATGGAAACCCAGATTATGTTCGATGTGTGTATGTAGCCTTAAACATCGATGAATTGTTTCAGCTGTACTTTTATTTAGGTGTATCTATTTCAAGTGCTCTATGCCCGTGTCAGATTCTTAAAAAATGTACTACTTTTGGAGGATCCAACACGCACCCGACAATATTTTTGGAGGATCCGAACAATATAACTCTATGCTGTAAATCTCCTTTCTTTTCCTTCCTAGGAACTTTAATCTAAGCATCCCACCCCTGTCAGTGCAACGCCCTCTCCATTGATGTGCTTGGATTCTATGATACAAAAAATAAAGTGCCAGTGAAAGTATAAGATGCTGATGGGAAGTTTCCAGTGCCAGCTTACATAATATGACCTTTTATTTGTGTTATGGACTATGTTAGCAATACCAAAACGTTCACGGAACAATCCAGGTTCAGGGGCAAAATTTACTTGGCAGTGATAAGTTTTAGGGGCAGCCATGCATTTGACAACTCAATGTTAACAAAAGCATAGTCTCATTTTCACTTCATTCAGTTCAAAATGCGTAACTGGGAAGTGTAAATACTAGATACTATGCGTAGCAGAGGAAGTGTAAAAAGAGCAATATGAATCAGACAAGGAGAGGTTATTAACATTAGGTGTTTTGGAACCTGACAAAAATATAGTTTGTTCGAGGATTATTTGTTTGAAATTGAGTACTTTTTCATTTCTTTCTATCCAGATTAGGGGTGGGCATAAAATCCGATTTAAGAAAAAACAAAAAGAAACAAATTAATTTGGTTTTTCGGTTTCGGAATTTTGGAACACTATTCGGTAGAAAAATTCGGTTTTTCAGAATTTCGGTTCGGAATTCGGTTTTGAGATGTAAAATTTCGGAATACCGAAATTCCGAATTCCGAATTTTTGTATACCTATAAGCTGCTGCAGGTGCAGATTATAAGCTGCTGCAGGTGCAGATTATAAGCTGCCGCAGGTGCTGTTTTTTAACTGTTCTGTAAGCTGTTTTTTAAGCTGTTGGTGCAGTTTTTTTACTGCTGCAAGTGCTGTTTTTTAACTGTTTTATGTGCTGTTTTTTAACTGCAGTATATGCTGTTTTTGTGATGTTATTTAAGCTGTTTTTTAGCAGTTTTATAAGCTGTTGGTGCAGTTTTTTAACTGCTGTTGGTGCAGTTTTTTTAACTGCTGTAGGTGCTGTTTTTGAACTGCTGTAGGTGCTGTTTTTTTACACTGCACAGTTGCTGTTTTTGAGCTGTTTTTTAAGCAGTTTTTTAATGATGTTGGTGCAGTTTTTTCACTGCTATAAGTGCCATTATTGATGTGTTATTTAAGCTGTTTTGTAAGCAGTTTTTCATTATTGTTGGTGCAGTTTTTGTACTGCTACAGGTGCTGTTTTTTACCTTGCAAAACTGCTGATTTTGAGCTATTCTTTAAGCTGCTTTAAGCGGTTTTTTAAGCTGTTGGTGCGGTACTATAGTGCAGTTTTTTCACTGCTATAGGTGCTGTTTTTTAGCAGTTTTTAAAGCTGTTTTGGAGATGTTTTTAAGCAGTTTTTAAATCTGTTTTTGAGCTATTTTTAAGTTGTTTTAAGTCCAGTCTTGGTAATAAATTGAATGATATAAAATTGAAAGGAAAACCGAATTAAAAACCAAAACCGAAACCGAACTAACCGAACCGAATTACCTAAAACCGAACCGAACCGAATAAATTTTGGTTTGGTATTTGGTATCAACATTTAAGTACCGAATACCAAAATTCCGAATTAAAAAATACCGAATACGAACCGAAATTCCGAATGCCCACCCCTAATCCAGATGTGATGAACACAAGCGATAAGTGTTACTGTTTATATCTCTGCACCACAGTTCCTATTGCCATTTCCTCTGACTTTCTCAATTCCTCTGGCCATGGTCTGCTGGGAAAACCCACCACCTGGACACTGCAAAATCAACATAGATGGCAGTTTTGTCAAAGAATCTGGAAAAGCATGAATTGGTGTAATAGTGCGAGATGACAAAGGAACTGTAATGATGGATCACACTGCATCTGTCAAGTGCAATAACAGCCTAGAAGCTGAGGCAAGGGCAGCAACATATGGAATTTAATGGGAGAAAACGTGGGCCTATTGAAACTTCCCACAGACATAGCTTTACTGGATGATCCTGAGTTCAGACAATATATTGAGCTGTTTGCTAAGGTGAAGACATTAGTTCAATTAGATGATCAAAGTTTTGGTGATAAAATGTTTTATGTTTGCTAAGTTTTGCCAATTTTGTGTTTAACCCCTTACAATTAGATTAATGCTAGATTTCCTTTCCAAAAAAAATTATATTAATGCTAGACAAACATGATGTTTCTCTAGATTATTGTTTTGTCAACATATTTGCAATTTGTCGAAGGGAGTGGTTAGTCTTTGTTCCACCATAGTAACCTCCAAGTGTTAGATTTAAAACTGTGTTTTTTATTCTAATATCCTTTTATCTTGCTTTGGGTGCTGTTCCAATAATGATGATTGCTCCTCTCTTTACATGAGGATGATTTGGAGTTAACCATAGGGGTAGATCTTAATTTTAGTAGGCCTTCAGTCCTTGAAGGTCCAATATGTTGGTAGTAAAATATGGATTGTATATTCTTGAGAGAGGTCTAGGCTTGCAGTTGCCACTTAAATGTCATTCTTTTGAACCGAATACTGAAACTGTGAAACATCACTATTGTTGATGCTTTGTAGGCATGGATAGAAGAAATGGCATTTTATGTGAAGAGTATTGATCCAAAGCATTTGGTGGAGATTGGAACCGAAGGTTTCTATGGTGTCTCTACTCCTAATAGGGCTCAGATCAATCCAAATTCCTATGCTCAACAAGTGGGAACTGACTTCATTAGAAATCATCAGGTTCTTGGAGTTGATTTTGCTTCAGTTCACATGTATCCAGACTCTTGGTAAGCACACTAAAATATTGCAATTTCATATCTGCTAATTTGCTATACCTTTACTTTCCATGACAGCTACTAACATTCTCTACTGCCTCAGGATTTCACAATAAATTTCTGATGCTCATCTTGAATTTACCAAATCATGGATGCAATCACACATTGATGATGCGGAGAACTATCTCAACATGCCAGTTGTATATGCAGAGTTTGGTGTCTCTGCAAAAGATCCTGGCTACAATTCAACTTACACAAACACACTAATCAGTACAGTTTACAAGACAATCCTGAATTCTACTAAGAGAGGAGGGGCTGGAAGTGGAAGTCTTTTGTGGCAAGTCTTTCCAGAAGGAACAGATTACATGGATGACGGGTATGCAATAGTACTTTCAAAATCACCTTCAACCTCAGACATCGTCGCTCTTCATTCAAATAGGCTAACTGCTTTCAATTCTCTCTGAAATAGTGTCTGAGGTGAAATAGTGTCTGCTAGAAGAGCAGAGAATGAATGAGGCAGATTATGTAGTGTTACATGAAGATATAGCAGTCCAAAAAACATAAAGTGAACATTTTGAGTTGATCACTTAAAGATTGCAGCAATGCTGGGAAAATCTGGAAAAGCTTTGCCATTGGACATCCAATAATCAAACTGGGCAGTGAATGCTTTTAAACAATAATCAAGCCGAGCTCAGTAGTTATTACTTATTCAGGTAGAAATAGATGTTGACAATGCACATGGAGTATGTGTCAGGTGATGGGGCTGGAGTGAGAATATGCAAAACATGTGCTACAAGTGATCAAGCAGGGTACTACAAACGCAAATGGAAGCATAGTTCATTGCTTTAGAGAGGCAAACCAAGTCGCTGACTCCTTGGCAAAGCAAGCAATACTTCAGGACACACCTTTACTGATTGCAAACTTCAACAGTTTGCCTGCATCCTCTAAAGGCCCATACCAACTGGATAAGTGGCAAATGCCAACTCTTAGAATCAGATATGATAGGGCTAATTTCTTTGTAATTTGATTAAGATTAGAAAGGTGTGGAAGATGATTGTATAGAGCATACTCCTCTACCTCTTCTATTGTGCTTTAAACTTAATGATCTGTAATGGAGGTCAGGCCGCGCATCGCGCGGGTACACATACTAGTGTGATTTTAAGAGATGGTAGGTTTTTCGAGATCAATTTTTCATGTAAGTTACATTTTAATTTACCCGCTTTTGACGTCTTCAATCACAATGGTTCCATATCCATGAACCAGTACATTTGAAGGTCGACAAACAATATGATCAAGCTATTTAATAGATTGATTTTTAGTTTGTTTCTGTTCTGTGTGAAATTAAAAATGGGATAGTAACTTTAATTATATTAAAGTAAAGAATGAACAAAGACTTTCTTTTTATATTGTTGACCTAGGAGTGGACGGTGGACACCCTTCATTGACAGTTAAATTCGACGACAAAGAGGAAAAAACTAGTAGAAAGTTAATTTTCATTTCCCTTAGCGTGTAATGGACATCATGCCTTGTAAATGACAATTATGAAACTGTTCCAAGTTTAACACTACATACAACTTTTTGTCTATTCAAAAGATTAAAAAAAAAAAAATTGAGATGGTGGAAGGTTTAAAAGTTTGTTGAACTTACAACAAGAATTAGATGACCAGCTATTTTTTTTTTATGTAGATGAAAATGTAAGATAAACAAGTGGTGAAGAGGAACCAACTGTCATGTCTAACTTCTACCTAAACAACTTAAATGAAAAGTGTTGTCTATGTAAAGCCTAGTCCAAGCATATGGGTAAACCGAACTGAAAATAGTATGGCTACTTAAATATAGAATGGGGAGGTGTACATTTGATTAAAGCTCATTTAGACTTGTTAGTATTAAATTCTCGTTATTAGTCTCTTTCTGCTCTATGGAGGTCCCGAAAAACCAAAAATAAAAATGCAGAACAGGTGAACCTATGATGCTAGTTCAATAAAAGCAATAAACTTAGAATTTAATTTACACCTAGTAACAATTATAATGAAAAAGTATACGATAATCATTAACAATATAACATATAGTCGTGAAACCCATAAATAAATTTAAAGGTTCCATATGCAGAAAATAAAGGTTCTGGACTTCGTGATTGAACCGTCTTCATTGCTCTTATGCTCGCGCACTGTCGATTAATTAGTAAGTAATAATTAAGAATGACAAATTAAGTAACCATCAACTATTCAAAGTTTGATCTATGGAGAAGGACATTTGTGCTTGAATTTGATCAAACTGATTTTAAAATATGGTTGTTGAATATTCTAAAGATGAAAAGTAGAAGCGAAACATTTCAACTGCTCAAAAAAATATTTATTTGCCAAAACATACTTCCAACCAGAAAACTAAAGAAAAACATATCTAATGAAATAAAAAAGTAATTTAAACAGAAAAGGCGATTGAAGGAGAAGTGTAGTTTGGCTTCTGTGACCACCAGAATTTTGACTAAAACCAAATGCACAACTTGCCTTCTCGAAGAAGAATATTCTAAAGAGAACTAAGGCCAACACGAACTTATTTGGCCAAATAATTTCACACATTTACTGTCAAGAAACATGGGCGCTGCCACTAAGGCTTTCTCTTGACAAGAATCGTAAATCCTGTCAACAAAAGCTTGCTTGGAAAAAAAATACTCTAATGTCTGCTTGGCACAAAAAGCTAAAGGTAATTGTTATACAATATCGCAGTTGCCCAAAGTAATTTGAGAGGGTAAAGAATATGCATATTAGAGCTCTCCTTCAACCTTTTCATCACAGTTGCTCTCTAACGTCTTGCATAAGAATATTGCTAGGCTCCTTTGACGATAACCAAGACCATATAAAATCCTAATGTCATTGGAAGAGCGACTAAAACTGCAAGTTGTGATACAGATAAAGATGAGGTACTCAACAATGGCAGCTCAATGAGCTACAAAGTACAGTGCTTGAGAAATCCATTAGCCAGCCATCCTGAGAAAACTGTGGTCATATAGTTGCTCAAATTCCAAGTCAAAATTTGATTACATTCCCACATTCGAGGATTGATTACATATCCAGTGAGGTTCTCATTGTGAGGGTAGAAGGGAAATACTCTTCTTGAGTGTTTTTCGTGCTCGCCAATGAACAGCTGCTGCAGATTCCGAAGTTCCCATCTGAGTAGTTATAAAAGGAATCAGCACTAGATACTGTCAACTCCACACATTAACAACATAGTAAATAGCAGCACCACCTTTCCACCCCCCAAGACCCCAAAAAAGTAAATGAATAAAGATATAGTAGTGGAGGACAAAAGATTACATCACTATTAGCAAAATAATCTAATGATGGTTAGATCAGACGAATGATTTATTTTCTCAATCACATATATCAAAGTGAAAACTGTTTGGATGTGTGAACAACCTCGTCTAAACAATAAAATATTGCAGAGAGGACATTTCTTTTCATTTATTTTATGTTCATCACGCGCCGCTCACGTCTCGGCATAATTCTTTTTCTTGGACAAATTGGAAGTAATTTGTTGATAATGTAGCAATAATACTTAGTACTCAGGACCTTTCTGACCATGTTGAGGTGTGTGTGAATCGCCTGGTTTAAAAGCTTATATTGTTAGAAGACATTTTAATTATTTATTTTAGGTTTACAATCAGAGTTACACCCCAGCAGAGGCAAAATACACTAGCTGGTTTCAAGTTCCTTTATTTATGATGCACCTTGAATACTTACCAGATTCCTACCCCACCAGCACAGGCAAAAAACACTACTGATTTCCTCCATCTGCCTTAGCTCTGTGCTGGTGGGGCAGGAAACTGATAAGTAGTCAAGGTGTGTCATTAAAAAAAGGAACTTGAAACATTGCGCTCCTTTTTCCTCTAAATCCCAGCTAATTTGTGAACCTTCTTCCAATTATTTGCTTATGAGAAACGTCGAAAGGGGGAGAAGGTAACAGAGCTTACCTTGATCTCCATACTATAATAGTCTTGCCAAAGGCCGACATCTTGATCATAGGTTGTAAGTGCAGTGTCATACAATTTTCGGGCATTTCCAAGACTATCCTTATCTCCGCTACCCTCGAGATTCAATTCCAGCTCAATGCAATTTTTATATAAAGAAAGCCCTGGATGTGGTAAAGCAAGAAATCTGCACAAGGCCAACTATCAGTAACAAAAATATCCAGTATTGCTATTTAAGAAACAAATAAAACATAATCAACATATCAGCGCCTCTAAATTGATCTCACACAGAGGGAGAAGTTGTGATTAAGTACCGATAACAAAATCTAAAGACTGAGGAAAACACTTTTATCTCTTTAACACTTGATAGTCCCTGAATTTACAGAACCCAGTATCAAGTTTGAGCTTTGAGCAAGGAGGAACGAGGTTAACAATCTGGGTGAAAAAAAATATCCTAGTGATGTGGGAAATGCTGTAATGTGTTTTAGACCTAATTCCATAGCTTTGGGAAACTTGATTAGCTAATACTACAGTGAAGGAACAAGATAGGTACATAAAGTGATCCAGTTTAGAGTGAGTTTATGTTGCAGACTGTACTCGGTTTTGAGTAACGAGTTTTCTCTTTTAGCTGAACTTCAAAAAGTGGGTGAAAGGTAGATTTCTGCATAAAATCTTCTTCCTTACTTTTAAACAAGTCTATCTTCAAGTTAATGCACAAGAATACATTGACCATAAGTACAAAATAGTTTACCAAACATACCTCTTATATAACTCTCTAGCACTCCCAATACCATCCCTTTGCAGAACAAAACTGATGATGGAAGAAGAGAGGGAAAATCCATCATCACTTCCACCTTCTTTGGCCAGTAAAGATATAGACATCTCGACTAATTTGTCAAAGAACTGTTTATGAGTGGAGAAGTATTTGAGCGCCTGCATAAGTTGTAATTTAAATGGATCTAAGTATTCAAGCTCAGAAATATTCCATTCTTTCAAACAAGTAAAACAAAGGCATAGAAGAAATCAAACAGAATTGCATGTAATAACAATACTCGAAGAGAAACATTTAAAAATTATAGTTCCGCACATTAAAGAAGATATTCTTTTGCTTGATCAAAAAACCATGAAACTGGCTTACAGAGCTCCAATCTTAACAACTACTCGGAAAGAACTTAGTGTTTCTGTTGGGTAATTAGTTCAAGTCTCCACAGAGACAAGGACTATCCCGCACTTCCCATGAATGTTCCGTATGCAAAAAAAAATAATAATAATAAAAAAATAATAAATATAAGAACAGAACAGAGCACAAACAACACTGGAATTGTGTAACCATGTGCATGTGTCATCCACTTATGCGTCTCTAACATGCTACACAAAGTAACATACAGTGAACTAAATGGAATCTTCCAACATATAAGCACAGCTCAAACTTGCAATTTATAGGCAGAATCACATGCAACCCTCCATGAACGCCTACCTATGTCAAAAGGGGTGAAAAAGCACAACACAAACGACAGTTAAACTGTATAGTCATGTGCGTGCATACACCATCTACTTATACATCTCTAACATGCTCAATAATGTAACGTGTAATAAGCTCAATAGAATCTGCAAACATATAAGCACTAACTTGCATTTATATGTAATGTAATATCCCATGACGATGCTTGCAGAGGAATATATTCAAATAGCAGAAGAAATCATTGCTAAGTGCTACTGGGAAAGTAAGACCATATATCACAGGTAAAATTGGGAGAACAATGAAGTTTCTATCATAATGCATGACAGAAGAATTTAAACAGGTATTCTTTGTGCTTCGGCCTACCATAAGCCATATAGTTTCTGCTTCTGATATAGGAACTTTCAATAAAACGCTTCTCAGGAGTTGAAAGATAGAGGACAGAGCTGCCTTATTTGGAGTCTCGATAAATTTCATTTCCATCGAGAGCCGTAAAGTCCATAGCTGTACTGCTCCTGAAAATTTCTCAGAACACAACTTCTCTGCCAAAGTCTTAGCTTCATCTTCTTTACCAAGTTTCACCAGAAAAGAAACATGTTGACAAGCAAGATCTTCTGTTATGCACCCCAAGGTTTCAGCCTTTTCATATACTACCAAGAGATGTGAAACAGGATCTATAGCGTGAGTAGATGCACTGAAGTGCTCAGGAGATTGACTCTCCTCATTTTAGAAAGGATAACATCCATCAGGAACTTTGCATAACAATCAAACATTGAGGCCAAAGGCAGCATTTTTATACCCTCCTCATAGACCTACAGATTCAAAGTATGTTGCCTTGTCAATAGAGCACAAATACACACCATAATGGAGAAAAGCAAACAAATCCTCCCCCCCCCCCCCCCCCCCAAAACACCTAAAAACTGTTGCTCAGTACCTCCGAAAACACCGCCAGTTGTGTCAGATCCTCCAAAATTAATGCATTTTTGGAGGATGGACACATTTTCGGAGGATCTGACATAGGTGCAGCGGCATTTTTGGAGAATCAGAGCAACTTAGCCCACAAAAGAATATCATGGTTTTGCTACTTAAGATCATACAGCGTCCTACACCTGCTAGTGAATAGAGAAAGTTATACAAGATATGGAAAAACCAGAGGTGGAACTAACTACAGGTGGATCAAGGCTGGTCAGTCGGACACCCTTCGCCGGAAAATTATACTGTGTATATAGGCCAAGTATAAATTCTGCAAATATACAATAAGCATTGAAGACCCTTCACACAAAAAGGGCCGCAGCCTGGGCGGTGAAGGGTGTTCAAATTCTGTTAAACATCGCGGGTTCGATACACAGCTCCATGCTTTAGTTTTACTTTCTTTTTAAAAAAAACAAACCAGACCCTACTTTGCACACTTTAGTTACTATTGTGCCTACTTTTTAACTTCACTATCCACCCCCTTTTTCAAGAGATAAAGCAGATCATGATGACTATTTTTTTCTTTTCAATTGAAAATTGGTTATTAAACAATAAATAAAAGTTAATTAAAAAGGATCTTCTTCTTACTCTTTGAACTTCATTAATTAATTTCTTTAGTTTTGATCAATACAATAAATAGTTAAATTGGAAGGCATTTGTGACTTTTCTAAATATTGTGTGCTTCGGTTTAAAAATTTTAGCGCACCCGTTCAACAAAAAAGATAATAATTTACCATGTTCAAAATTTGAACATCGTTAGGGAAAATCTTGGTCACG